>CP130737.1:26664122-27876622 GCA_030553155.1 Nippostrongylus brasiliensis
CGATGCTGCCGCGTTGGCGGTGTGATGAAAGTATAAACGCTGGACAAAACGGCGTCATACTAATCGCATCTTACAGTAGATAAAGAAATATGATTAGTGCCCTCTAATATCATCTCTACGTTTAAAAAACTGTTTTTTTTTCAGACATGAAGAGCGCTTTCTTCTTTCCCAACGTGCCTTCAGGAGCAAATTGAATTATCAGGAGTGACACCAATCTTGTTGTTTCTTTCGCTCGAAATTAAGCCATGGGAGTGAGGTGAATTACCAAATTGTTGTTTCGTGATAACAACACGAAAACTCTTTCTCCCTCATTCTTTTTCACAACTCCTCCCAGAGTAAAATGTTTGTGAAGAGAGTGCTACTATCGAAGGAAATCCCCGCGCGGACAAATCGTAATTAGCCTAGTTGTCTTTCCCCTTTCGGTCACGCGCAAAAATTGGCCAGAGATGATAGTCGTTCGAGGAATTTGACGAGGAAACATGGCAAGATCATTTGTGACGTAATATATTACCCTCAACTACAGATATGAATCATCACTGTTTCGATCTTTGTACAAAATACGCAATGGAACTAAAATTGAATAAATAACACTTGTAAGAGATTGATGCCTTGCCCTATACGTCTTCCCGTTAGCATAGTTAATACCTGCTTCGTAGGCGATTTGAGGTTTTATAAAACTGAATTTTGTAAAAAAAAGTGGCTTTTCGATTACTTCAGTGAGCAATCGTAGTTTTTTTAGTGTTTGAGGATTCTGTTACTACATATCGCCTGAGTCTTGTAGATCTTCTTTTGACAATTTCGTTACCGATTTTGGTCGTATTAGACATCCATGTGGGTGTATTGATAAGTAAAAACTAAACAATTAAATGAACAAATTCTCGAAAAAATTGAAAGTCTCAACGTCTTGAATTTTTCCTCTTAAAATTGCGACCTACCACAGCAATCACACAGCAGACGAATCGAGGTGTTCGTTTTTGAGCATAGTTGATCGGATCGTGTATGGCACAATATCTAAACAATCAGAGATGATCGTATTCAAAATTAACTCAAAATAAAGAGCACTTACCGATCAATAGCAATAGCGCAAAGATTTAAAATCGATGACGTGCATAGAAGTATGTCGGCAGTGGTGAAAAACTGACAAATAGCCACTCCTAACAACCATCGACCGTCTGAAAATCAAACAGAATTTAATTAATCGATAATTCATGGATGTAAACTATGTCATTTTTGTTTTCTCATTGACAGAATGGATATCCAGTATCGGAGTACAGATAGCTCAAATCGAAACGAATCTTAATTCAATAAATATTTCTGACAAGTTCACTTGAGAATACGTTGAAAATTACTCTTGTTACGAATTTCAGATTTTAAAAATATTTTATAGTGATTTTCGTACGCTAATTTAAACAAATTGGGCTGGAAAGGAAAAAGCAGAAAGAGGAAGAGCGGATAAGGCTTGGCGTGGTTACTGTCAATGCGGCCGATGCACGCGGCAAACGCGACGTCGCGCGGTGCCATGCGGCAGTATTGTTTTCCTCAAAGTTTTTGTGGCGCAGATCGGTTCTTTACGAACAAAAATATGAAATTTTCGTGTAAGAATTTTTCTCATGATGATGGTCGTAAAATACGTGGTAAGATTCTGCAGAAAAATGAAGTAAAGTTTCCGTCGTTCAAACGACCTCACTCAAAGTCAAGTGAGCTATTCGGACTTGTTTCAAATCCCTTGCGCAATTTATTTTGATCAAAACCCTGATTATCATGGAAATGCCTTTCCAGAGTTGCACTTCAATATTGTAGGTATAAGCAGCTTATTTCGAAGTTTGTACTCAAGTTTGTATCTGCTACAAATCTTCGAGTTCTCGCCGCCTGGTTGCCGTTGAGCTTAAACCCCGCCGAATCGTCTCTTTTCTCAATTGCTCATTAATGGCAAAACATAAACGCATTCCGTTGGCAAATATTAATGCCGACATTGAGCAGCACTCTCTGGTCGGCAGGCCTTTGATCGGACTCAGTCAGACATCAGAAAACAAAGTGACAAAATGTCGACGGCAGCTTGTTCGTCAGTTCGTCACTCGCTATGATTGACATCACTATTCATTCCGGACAATGTGCGTCTCTTCTAAATTGGCACTTGTTTTGGTGGAATATCGGCAGAATTTCAGTGCGTTTTGTCATCGGGCAGCCTTTTTCTCGTCGAACTGTCACAGAGAATTGACAGACGAAAAATTTGTGACAGATCTGGTCACTGACGCCGGATTTTTCTGAATGTTTCTGAAACCGACATCAAAGAATATCAAAAATGCTGACGTTGAAAGACGGATATCCAGAAGTCTGAGAGAAAGCCGTGACGTAGGTAATTTCCTGAACTATTATGGAATTTACGGTAGATTTCAAGCGTAATGTCAAGATTTTGAAAAAAGCCAGGGAGAGTACCATAGGTGACATCCCTTTTCTCCTCCAATTCCTTGAGTTTGTTGTGATATCAGTATTGGTGAAAGTAAAGGAAAGGTAAAGTGGTCGGCGTTGACCAGTTCGTTGAGGATGCGCCACGCATGCGCTTTCTGTTGGCCGATACTTGTGGCGACCAGTCGCTGTTCTGCCAGTGTCTACGCCTACCCGGCCTGGTCTGGTACCAACTTACCCGACCCCGGAGGGACGGAAGGCTTGGTTAGCCCTGGTAAGGATCGATGGCTCGACCGTCCAGGTGTCAGTGGCACCTCTTAACAGTTTCCCGAGCAAATTTGGACGTTCCATCCAAGTAATTTATGGGGTTTGAGAAAAAAATAAACTAGTAAAACAGGGTATGCCATCGAAAACTTCCAAGTTTTTCTTTTTTGATGTAACACGAAACCATTCTGTTAATCACCGCTTTTTGTTTTGCGAGTTATAGACGAGAACTAGTTGAATGACTCATATATTTGGAGATGCTAGGTTATTCGCAAAACACTGACATCGGACGGGAATTTTTTCAAATTTTTCTTTTTTTCTCTTTTTCCTTTTTTCGAAGTAGGCCGTAGATAAGCCTGTATGAAGGACACGAAGATTCCGGAACAGGTATACAAATTTTGGTGAACAGCCAAATTGAGTGGTGAGAAACCATTTCTACAATCCAGTATTTATACAACCTCGTGCTCCGCTATTGGCAAATGTTTACTGACTCTACGATGGCCGACAAGAAGGAGATCTACACCCCTAGGCTACTAGACGACAACGACTTTGTCGTTGAAGAGTTTTCGGCGTTGACGACGATCAATGCTGGAACAGAGTATGGTGTTTCTCTATGCAAGCTAATTGCAGCAATCGTTGGTGATTACGGAACTGCTCTCGTCGTCAGATCGTCGCTGACTGAGACTCGTCGTCCTACTAACAAATCACGCTTTACGAGCTATACTCAGAATATTTAGCTGCCTAACTAGGCAAAAAGTTGATAAGGTAAAGGTAATGGTAATGGTGTCGGCGTTGATCAGTCCCCGATGGACGCGCCACGCACACGTCTTCTATTGAGAGGCATGATGAATGCGTATTTGGCGTATTTTACAATGACTTGCGGTGTTAGCCGCTATGCCAAATCAGCATCTTCACCATCCCAGACAATTCTGGTACCAATTTACCCGACCCCGGAGGGATGGAAGGCTTGGTTGGCCCGGGCGAGGATCGATCGACCGTGCGCGTGTCAGCAGCGCCTCTTACCACTGCACCACGCGCGCCCTTCAACAAAGTTGATATTGATCATTATTCGGCTTACGTTGCGGCTTTTTCATAGCTTGAAAGAAAATGACCATGCGTCAGATCCTCAAACTTGGATAAACTGAAATAAACTTGTACCAACTTGATGCGTCCACGTGGTGCAGTGGTAAGAGGCGCTACTGACACTCGCACGGTCGATCGAGCCTCGGCCGGGCCAACCAAGACCTCCATCCTTACGGGGTTGGTAAATTAGTACCATACTTTTCTGGGAAGGTGAAAACACCGACTTGGAAAGATTCTACGATTCTGAATTGAACATGGATGCGTGGCGCGTCCTTCGGAGACTGATCAACGCCGACAACTTTACCCTTACCTTTACTTTTTACCATCTTGGCTATTTGGCTTCAGCCTATTACGTATTGTTATAATCGATATGCCAAGATTCAACGACAGTTGATCATGAAATGAACTTAAGCATGACTTTTTCGATCCAAGGTTTCCTCAGTCCTGCTCGAAATTTGTGAAAAGCGAGCACCCGCAGAGAAAGAAAGGAAACAGTAGACGTTTTCACCTAACCATGAATTGCCGGGAGATCCGGACAGGAGTACAGAGGGTAAAAGTAAAAGTAAAGGTTTAGGGTCGGCGTAGACCATCGCTTGAGGCCCTTTCACACTTTGCTGCGGCAGCAATGCAGTAATGATGAAGGATATGGAGTCGCGGCGCACGCTGCAGCAGCGCAGTTTTCAAAAATCGGATCTGACCGCTATCAAATTATTTTTTCCGCTGAGAATTCGCTCTCCAAGGTTATCTGATTACGAATCTGACATCCGTTTTCGAGTTTGTGGGCCAAAACCATCCATATTGTTGGCAAAGTTCTAAACATCTGGTTTACTGCCACAGTAGAGTCTGAAGGGGCCCTTAGGCCCTTGTTATACGTTTGCTCACCCCCCAGCGTAACTCGTCCATTCAGTATCAGACACCGTGGGGCCAGGCACGTTTGTACGAGTTCACCACGCCAGCGTCACCATGATAACTCGTACAGACGTGTCTGGCCCCACGGTGTCTGATACTGAATGGACGAGTTACGCTGGGGGGTGAGCGAACGTATAACAAGGGGCTTAGGGACGCGTCGCGTTCTCTTCAAAGTCGTAGAAGCATGGTGAATGCGTATTTGGTGTATGCAACGACTTTCGGTGGCCAGCCGCTATACTAAATCAGTGTTTTTACCTTCACGTACAAGTCTGGTACCAATTTACCCGACCCCTGAGGGAAGGAAGTCTTGGTTAGCCGCGGCGGGATCGATTGCTCGACCGTGATCGTGCTCTCAATCCCGGTTTGGGGTAAATGACCTGCATCCAGGACCCAGATTCAAATGTAAACCCCCGATAAACCCCGAGATATAGCCCGAACGGCCCCCACTTTGTCTACTTATCCTAAACTTTCCATGTTAAACACAATCTCTCTGCCGTCTGGTTCTGGCTGCGCCGCGGTTTCGGTGACCGCTCGTCCGTTCATGAATCTGGGCCCAGGATACCTCGTGTATTCCACTAACGATCCAGGTATAACAACAGCTGACGTCTTCCACTGATGACCCCTCGTGACCAAGTCAGTGTTTACTTGAGATGTGTGCAGTTCGGCAATGACGTCGTCGTAGGACATCATTTGATGGACATCGCCACGGGCGATGCTCGTCGATCCCTTTGCCAGAGCATTACGGGCTTAGAGCATGTGTGTGTGGATGTTCTCCAGCATGTTCCGCTACTTTCACGGCTTTAAATTGCTGCGCTGATTTTAGCTGATGTCAGCGCATTTTGCATGACGACAGCCAACTAGTAGCTCTAGGAAAGTATTTTCTAGAAAATTCTCAGCATCATCACTTAGCGAATTTCCAGTAGACTGCACCAGGCGACATTATTCACGAAAAAAGGCGGATGTTCTTGGCTCCATAAAACCATAATATCAGAACGATGTTCAGTAAAAGAAAACCGCCGGAAGTGGAAAAATAGCTCTGAGGAAGAGCTTTATCAGTATCTGAGTAGCTGATCTCAATATTTGGATCAAAAAGTTCCTGATTTTCCAGTGACACAAGATACTGATCGCAAAAGGACAGCAGGATACGAGATGAAACTGTAAAGTCTTAAGTTTGAACCCAAAACATGCGGATCTCGTAGCACTGTTCATGACTGCGGAACGCGACGTCGCGTTGCGGCGAAAATCCACTCGTGCGACGTCGCACTGCAGTTTTTCCGAGCAGCTTAGTAGAATGAAGCTATTGCCCTGGTGCTCGGGTATAAATAGACCATCGGGTAGATTTTTGTGGACGATCATCAAGTTAATTCCCACGTAACTGAATTATTTTGTATTTCAGTATTCATTCGTTGATGAGCAAACTTCTTACAATCATTCAACAGCTGAGCAATGACGCAGTTTTCGATGAGCACTCCTACGCATTTTGCAACTAATGAACGACTAATATGCACGAAATGGGCTTAGAAGCTAGCCTGAGAGATCTTATAAGCTCAGAAATTGCTGACTAAAAACCTTCCATTCTAGCTCAACCTGCCCTGCACCAACTATATTTCAAAAGAAATCGAAGGAAAACGGTTCAGAACCCGCCGTAATTGTCGCATTTCTCGAATGTGTTGATTCAGATATTCCCTCGAATGGAGAGAAAACACTCAACAAATCCCGATGCTATTAGAGCACTGCCCGAGGGCTTTTCATGAATCAAAGCGTTTGTGAGAAATTCAACAAAGAGCTGAAAAGTGCACGAGAGAAAATTGCTCACATTGTGAATGCGTGCAAACGATCTTCATGGTCGTCGAGAAGCAATCAAACAACACCGTTTCTAGTCGGTATCGATCGCGCGTGCTATGCTGTGAGGGTAATCGCGTGCTCCGCCCACTACTGTCCCCGTGTGGTCCCCGTCGTTTTAGGGTTGATTTAACTTTAAAAAAAGGTTTCAGGCCAGTTTTTCAAATGTCTTGCACAGGATCAACTTAGCTATTCACCGTCATGCGGTTCAGTTCGTTTGCGAAAAATATTTCAATCGATCGAGATAATTTCGTTTCCTCACCTATACCGGGAAATCTTGAAGATCTAACCCATTCCAATTCTTTTTTCACCGAATTTTTTGGTGTTCAGTGCGATCCTTGTATTTTCCGCAACGGAATGCGTTTACCCATTCACCCTTATTATTTTTGCAGCGCTGATCAGCACACGTGTACCTTCATGACCACCCACTCGGGAGATTTTTTATTCACTTCATAGACGCGGCTGAGAATTCATAGACGACGTCATACGACTGCATGCCAATGCATTAGAGATGCATTAGAAAAATGTCCATTGCTGAGGCATATCACGTACGTTATGAATGAGGAAGATCAACGTAGAACGAATGTTCACCGAGTCAGAATAGA
The DNA here is from genome assembly GCA_030553155.1 of Nippostrongylus brasiliensis. NCBI lineage: Eukaryota > Metazoa > Nematoda > Chromadorea > Rhabditida > Heligmosomidae > Nippostrongylus > Nippostrongylus brasiliensis. Next base: position 26,671,232 of record CP130737.1, read on the forward strand.
CTTATTAATGGCAACTATTATTCAAAATTTTCAAGACGACATTTTTGTGCAAAAAAAAACTATGCCCTTTTCACCCCGTTCCAACTGAATTCATTCCAAAAGGGTTGATAAGACGTCTAGAAGCCATTTTAACTGTTCTGTGAACCCATTAGAAACGAATTCACGTGAAATTATCGATATTCCGCCTAAAGAAAAAAAGAAAAAAAAAGAGGAAAAAAGGAAGACCATAAATTAAATGAACTCCATACTAGATAATAAGAAAACTTCAGCAACTGCATCTCCCATAGAAAATTCGTTTTGTTCTAGAAAAGTGGTCGGAATTGATATGATCCTTGAGGATGCGCCACACATTCGTTCTCTATTCAGAATCGTAATGGCATGGTGAACGCGTATTTGACTTATACAATGACTTCCAGGGCCCAGATTCATGAACGGACGAGCGGTCTCCGAAACCGCAGCGCAGCCAGAACCAGACGGCAGAGTCGATGAGAGATGCGTTCAACATAGGAAGTTTAGAATAAGTAGACAAAGGTGGGCGCCGTTCGGGCTATATCTCGGGGTTTATCGAGGGTTTACCAATGATGAATCTGGGCCCAGGGGCCAGCCACTATGCCATATCAGCGTCTTCATCATCTCAGACAAGTCTATTTCCAATTTACCCAATCAAGGAGGGATGGAGGGTTTGGTTAGCCTGGGCGGGGATTGATCACTCAACCTAATTCTTAATATAAAACGCTCCTTCTCGTAGTGGCTCGGAAATTTCACAAAGTTTGGCAACTAGTGACTCTCTAGAATAATCAGAAACATGGAAACCTTTTTGGTGGGGAGATTTGGGTGAGTGCCTAAGAGCGCATGCAGTATCCATCAAGAATTCTGAAACGTACTTCATTTGAAATTCCTACTTGAGTTCTCAAATTCCCTTAAAAAAGCTACTAGTATCTGGTTCAAAAATACGAGCTCAAATTCATTCCTCTTCAAAAAGCTGAGGAGTGCATTGCCGTAGATGACGTGGGAGGATTCCACGGACACAAAGAGAACATTCAATTAAGCTCCACTGCACTCCTATGAGTATTTGAAATTTGAAATTCACACGTCATTGTTCTACGCACGTGTTCATGAAGAACGTGACTCAAAATTAGAGATTCTGGCGACGGAATCAAAGATCACCAAACACCAAGAACAAACAAAACAGTCAAAATAAACGCGCTAATTGGTTCAAAAGTCAACGAATTTTTGTTAGTGAAAAAGAGCAAGAAGTAGGGAACGTGTAAACTTACCGGCTAAAAATTTCACCACATGTAGAGGCATCACAAGTATCGCTACTGCCAGATCGCTGGCAGCTAATGAGACCAGAAAGTAGTTTTGAACTTTCTTCAGTGGTCTGTAGCTGAACACTGCGACAACGACGAGAGTGTTCCCGACCACGGTCATCGCAATGATAACCTGAATATCAAAAACTATTTATTTATTCACTTATTTATTGATCCACTAACTCAAAAATGTGCAAAAGATTAGAAGCACTAGGGCAAGTGAATCCATCATTTCGGTGAGGGCCACTAATCCCCTACAGCTCTCTTTTTTCTTCTTTTTTTTCGTCACTGGTGATTATTTTTACGAACATAATTTCTTTGTCTCAATGTACAGCGGTATAGAAAGATGTGATAAAAAAATAACAAACGCGAATAGCTTGTAAATTCTAACGCTTAGAAGGAGGCAATTCAAACGGAATAATAAGTTCAAATAAATTGGATTAAAATTAGGTAGATGACTACGTTTAAAGGGACTTTTTCTATTCTGGTCAGAAGAATAAAGGAATGTTTAGCGTGTTGCTACTTCTTAACACCAAGTTTACAGAAAATCTAACATTTTAAAGAACAAATAGCAAGATTTTTGGAAAAATAACTTTTATTCAAAGTTGTCGAGTAAAAAAGTGACTAAAACGACTACAAAAAGTCATAAATGAATATGAATTGTGATAGGTAGCCCCTGAATGACCCTAAAGTGCGCAGAACAAAAGAAAACCCTGGTGTTCTAGAAGGAACTTATAGAAATGGTTGAGTGGTTAAATGACGTTGAAGGATGAGATTTTTCAGCTCACATATTCGCTATGATTTCTATTGTACAAATATCTATTTAAAAATACTCACAAATTTGCACCTCCTTCGTTTTTTTTCAGGAAAAACGAAAAGCGGAGAAAAAGACTTTTGAATTAGTGCTAAATTATAAGACTGCCAGAACCCAAGTATTACACCTGAAAGTTTGAGAAGTCATTTTGCAATAACTTGTATTTTTGGCATTGCAGCTGTATCTATGATTGCAATAGCGGCTCATAATCAAAAAAATAGCTGTTGAACAGATTGAAATTGTAATTTCAGATTCAAATTTCATAGAATAATGGAATAGTAAATCACCGAATAGAGAGAGGCGTCTTTGATCTCAATTTAGCCGTTCAAAATAGTAAAGGGATCAAATAATCTAAATCATACAGGCACAGGCTGGCACGAAATAATTCACCCAACCTGGTAAAATATTGATTTTCTTCCCGGTTTTTAAGCAGGCCTTTAGATAAAAATGCAAATAATGGAAGAAAGGCCATTCTTTGCGTCCCAGAGCAATCGAAAAAAAGCAAAAAAAAAAAAACAGTAAAATGTTCGAAATGCTTACCAAATAGGTAATTGTGCCGAGTACGAGTTCAACGGTGGGTATGATGGTGGAATTATGGTCCACAGTTGAAGACGACAATTCGATGACCATCGGAGCATCGGTGGTGATGAACATCGACGAGACATTGATCACACTCTCACGTATCGAGTGTATGGTTTGAAACACCATGTACTAAAATAAAAATAATCAATAAATATAAACCATTAAATATATTTATGCTCTATCACCTCTAGATAAGGGACAAAGATCGGTCCTTAAATTGGCAACTAACAACAGAAACAGGTTTGTCACAATTCTGATATGAATAGGGCGAAAGTTTCTAATTCTTGTCACAAAAATCGTTAAAAATGAATCAGAGGGCTCAACTACGAGAATGGACCAATCGTTTTCCAATGGAGAAAATAATCAGAAGAAAAATTGTGTAAATCTTAAAGTGTAGAAAGCTGAACGTGCTCAAAAACAAGATGGGCGTGAGATGCCGTGCTCAGCAATTTAAGATTGAGAAGTTTTGAGATTTTTCGTCATTCAGTGATTTAAAAAATATGATAATGTTCAAAAAGGTTCAACTGGACAAAAGTAGAACTGCTGTTAGAAAAGCTCGTTGAATTAACAAAAGGAAAAAAATAAAAAAATTGGGATAAAAGTAGCTCATATGAATACCTGACATTAATCATTGTAAGAAAGGTCAATTTCGACAATTACATGGCAGAACCGAAATATGAAAATTTCGCATGAAAAATTTGATTTTCCAACCGAAGCAAAATTAAACTAGGATAATCAATTACCCGAACATTTTTATTCAGCTAGCGCTGTTAGTGGGCAAAAAATATTAAGCGGATGCTTCAAAAGTATGCGATAGTGAAACAATAGAACAATTATTGCTGAATGCAAAACGCACTTTTTCACTGTTGTATAATAAATAATTAAAAAATCAAAAATCACGAAGATCTCTAGAAAGTTTCCGATGAAAGGCCTTTTCATGGGCAACACTTCGTAGGCCTGTGGAGGGATAGTTCCGGTTTCGAGGCGTTTCATACGTCAGGAGCTTATTAATAATGAGACTTAATAAAAACAACCTTGACATTCAAGCATTCAGAAAAAGTGCTAATTGAACGGCGAGCGCAGTTGAATAAATACTTCGAAGTTAATTTTCCATGCTGAAAAGTGCGCTGTGATGCATCAACTGGGATGGCATCTGATCAGCTGACGTAGAATTGCTTAGCTATTCAAAACTTTCCCAGAAATTCAAAGGCTATATGGCGAGACTGGTCCGCGCACCGATGGTATATGGGACGGCTGTCACGCGGGGCGGTCGCGCGACGCGGCCGGCGAAGAGTGCTGCATTTTAGAATTGATCATTGGTTATATGTCGATTGCCTCATCGCTGTTGAACTGGTTTTCTACCATGGCAAGAAAAAGCACAGACAGAAACATAAACATGAAACAAATTAGAATTAGAGTAGAAACGTTATTCTGCACTTCAAATCAGCTAATAAGAACCGTTATTTACTAAGGATAAAAATAAATCAGCGTGGGTCCAGGTTAAGAGGGAAAATATAGAAGGAATATAACGCTGCAGCTGTCACGCGAGGCGGTCGCGCGACGCGGCGGGCGAAGAGTGTTGCATTCTAGAATTGCTCATTGGTTATATGTCGATGGCCTCATCGCTGTTGAACTGGTTTTCTACCATGGCAAGAAAAAACACAAACAGAAACAAAAACACGAAACAAATTTGAATTAGAGTAGAAACGCTATTCTGCACTTCAAATCAGCTAATAAGAACCATCATTCACTAAGGATAGTCTCGCTAAAGAAAATAAATCAGGGTGGGTCCGGGTCAAGAGGGTAAATATAGAAGGAATATAGCGCGTGTAGCTGTCACGCGGCGCAGTCGCGCAGCGCGTCGGGCGATGGGTGCGGCATTCCTGCCTTGCGGAACTGATCATTGGTCAGTTGTCGGTGGTTTTTTCGTTGTTAAACTCGAGTAAAAGATCGGATATCGACGTCGCATTTTAGTTTTCATCTTCTAATGTTAATTCGGGTGCTATAAAACCTAAGCGGATCGTAGGCCGATTCGTTACAGGCGTCCGGATGTGGTCGGAGTGGAGTCCGTCTGGCGTGCTCTATTTGTGAACAAAAAGCGGCGAATAGTTTGACGACGTGAATGAAGGCTAATTCAGATGTCGGCCTTAGCGCTCTGATTATAGCTTCGTCGGTGCAGCAGCAGCCGGAGCCGGAGCCGGAGCCGGAGCAGGAGCCAAAGCCGAAGCCCAAACAGCAGCAGCTGAACATTCCGCACTCTGTGGTTTCATACTCAATCCAATTGAGCGCATAGACACGTGCATATGTGCGGATTTGGAGCCGCCAACACTGACCGCCCCGACCACCTACGCCAGCTTGAAAGCTTCTTCCCACAGAGCATCATCTACTAATTTGATCGGTCCCCTAAGGACGCGCCACGCACTCGTCTTCCATTCAGAATCATGGAGGCTTGATAAATGCGTACCTCGCCTATACAATGACTTGTACCAGCCACTAAACCAAATCAGTGTCTTTACCTTCCCAGACAAGTCTGACACCAATTTAAATAACCGTTAAGGGATGAAAGGCTTAGTTGGCCCGGTCCGGGATCGATCACATGACCGTGCCGGTGTCAGAAGCGCCTCTCAGGGCTTGTTCAGACGACGCGCGTCGAAAATGCAAAATCGAAGCTCAATCGATAATTAACGCCCTTGATCGAATTTGCTCTTTTGCATTAGTGGCGCTGTCCGGTTGCGCCTCATATAGGCAAACTTACTGGTCGCTCAATCTATTCCTTATTAATTAATTTTGACAAAATTCACTTTTTTCGTTTAATTTCTTCCCTATGTGATTATATTATTTTTTTGGCGCAGTCCGGTGGCGCAACCGGACTACAGGCAAACTTACTGGTCAAATTCGATCAATGACGTTAATTATTGATTGAGCTGCTATTCATTATCGACGACGTTTTGAACGAAATTCACTCGTTTAGACGCCGCGCGACTGAAGCGCAATCAATACAATGTGATTAACGTCCTTGATTTTTTGCTTAGACGCGGCGCAGTGCGGCTGCGCCACTAAGGCAAACTGGTCGTTCGGGTTTTCTAGAAGGCTGCTATTCATTATTAAAGGACATTTCGACGGAATTCACTTTTTTCGCTTAATTTCTTCCCTGTGTGATTATGTGCTTAATTTTTTGCTTAGACGCGGCGCCCCCGGACTGCGCCACTAACGCAAAGGAGCAAAATTCGATCAATGACGTTAATTATTGATTGCGCTTCAGGAGGATCAAGGTTTACTGGCCTGAAGTTTTGTCCATTTCATCTTCTTCAAAGGAATGAAAAAGGTTTGGAACTCTTGAATTTTTTACTTTTTTCCCTTTAACTTTTTTAGGCTTCTGAAGAGGTCGAAACGTCAAGTTAATAGATTGTGATCCTACTAACCTCGCTCAGCACCGTAGCATTAAACGAATGTAACATCATGCCGAAAGAAAAGAAATCGGAGAATCTTACAATCCATTGAATTGTGAAAATATGGAACGTTTATCATTGTTTTACAGATTACAATTTAAAAAAAGAAGCTCCATTCCACGTGATATTTTGTAGAGAACCCCCAACGGCCATGGAAGCCAACAAAGTACTAAGCAAATGATTAAAAAAAATCATGCGCTTATAGTTCGTTGCATTTTTAAAGATGGAACTACTAGAAAAGTCTCATTTCGAAGGTCCATCGTTCCAAACTGACAAGAATCTGCTCCAGATATCCTACTCTTCGAAGAGGTTCTTCTAAACCCTTCTAGGTCCACCTGGGCCCAGATTCATGAACGGACGAGCGGTCTAGGACAAGTAGACAAAGGTGGGCGCCGTTCGGGATATATCTGTTTATCCTACAAAAATGCCCAAATGAAGACGCAGTTAAATATGACAGCTCTGAGACGAATGAATCGTTTCTGCATCAAGAAATGGAACTAATTAATACCACGGAAACGTGTTATGACGGAACCACGGAAATAGCAAAGAGAACTGATTAGCATATTGCTTTTTATCCGTGTCAAACTGCTGACTGACTAGCTGCTTTACTAGAGTCGTCCTGATGGCTGAAGAAATGAATAAATAATGTTATATAGCTGAAAATAAATGCTCTGCGTGTATTTGATACTATTTCAAAGTCAGATAGCATTCCAATAATGATGTCAGGCGTCCTCAAAAGAGTAAAATTTTATTCCTTTTGATTCCTTTTCTGAGCAGACATCTATTCAAGTAAATTAGAAAACAGATTACATTTAATCTTTCGGGTACATTACCAATTTTTCACCCAAAGTTTTATGTGAATCTCGGCTCAAACGATACTATTCATCATATTTCCTAATTTTTTTCGAACCTTCTTGAGAGCAGCAGATAAAAGCCTATTTTTCGGCACAAAGAATCATATGGGAAAGTTTTTTTTGATTATTTTTATATAGAGAGATGGTGAATTTTTAAATTTGAAGTGCCGCCCATATTCAATATCCTTTTTGAGAGCACAGCTCTTCCATTCAGGACCCGGGAGCGTTGAAAAATTGATGTGATTTTTGGTTGCTCCGACTGCCCACACTTACAATTAGAGAGATGCGTCAGATGAGCGAAAGAATTTAGCCGATGCTTCTTTTCATGTTAAAAACGCGTGGTTTTTAGTCGATCTCATCTTCACGTGGAGCAGCTGGAGCAGTAGAGGAGGTGTAAATCAAAAAGAGATAATTAATAGCCTATTTATACAACAAAATAAAGAATAAACCAGTCAGCAGTAACCATCCATGCCCTTTGTTTTGTTACGCAATTATGAAAATGCGAAACAAGTGAATAATAGCTTTTTATAATTTTAAACGTGGAACATTCATAGAATGTATATACTTGAAATAAATGGAACAGTTTGAAAATTACAAGTACAAGCTTGAAATGTGGAAGGCGTCAGAGAACTTATTGAGGACACTGTGGGAGAGCAAAATCGCCGACGCGATGTCGCGTTTGCCGCGTGCAAGCAAAACGCAACGCGACCGCTCGCGTAGCTGTAGAGCTGTCCCAGCAAGCGCATGCTTCTTTATTTGATTTCCTTTACATTTGCCCTCACAATAACCTAAAAGTCACACAATTCTTAATAAAACGCAAAATAGGAAGATCGTCATTCCCACTCTGCATGCGTTTAAAGTTCTTTATCGGCCATTGTCTTCGTTCACATTTATTTATTATTTATTAGTGTAGCCTTTCACTAAAGGGCATCTGGGTCGCTCAGAATAAGACAAGGAGCACCAGATTAGAGTGGAAAATTTAAAATGTTCTAACAATTACAGAATTAAGTACTAATCTAAAAAGAAATTTTCAAATAGAAAGTTGAAATCTACAACTTTCATGCCCTCATGTGAGACAAAAAGAACAAATCAAGGTTCAACCCCTGAGGGGAAGAAGCTGGTTTCATAGGATCCAAGGGAACGGAAACTTAAAAACCAAGTCGGCTTTTCACAAAACAAAAATACATCCATTGTTTCACGAAAACAATGGAGTGGAGACCAAGCGGAACGTTTCGTCTGGCTAGAAGAATTTTCTTGGAGCGAGTTTTGCAATATTTCATATGAAATACTAAAAAAATCTTAAAGTCGTGAGGAATCTGACCGTAGAAGTGGTGAATGCAAATAAATAAGCTGAAGTCGGTGCTGCACACTCACACGGTCGGGATCAGGTTGCCAACTAGTGAACGGCTATCTCGCTTTGCATAGAAAAGAGTCCCGTTTTTGTTGTGATATAGCTGAAACCGACGGAACGACGGCCCGACCGACACCTGACGATGACGTCATTGAATTTTTCCTTCTTGCAAATTCACTTCCGTAATGGAAGAACGATAACGCGAAACAGGTGAAGAAGTAAAACGTAAACAGAGAAAACCATCGATGAGATTCTCCCGTCTAGTGCTCCCTTTCTAATATTTTGACTACCTTGGTACTTCTCCAATTGAACATGGACGACACTCAAAATGTGAAAGAATCTGGTAATAAGAGGAAAGAACCGCAAGAAAAAGCATAATTTTTGAGAAACAATTTCTACCTTGTGGTGAAGCTTCCAAAACGTTGGCTGATCCTATGTTATAGGCATCTCTTATGAGCTGCTTGGTTTTTTGTTGTATTAGCAAGTTTTAGTTGACCATATTAGCTAGTTCCTATAATGTAGAGCAAAGCAAATAAATACAAACCGAAATGAAAGAGAAAACTGGTCAATGCACCCAGAGCGATGTTAACTACGGCGCGGCTTCGATGAGGACTACTGCTATCGATTGGCCATGTCTGCGCGATATTGCGCAAACGTAACCAATCGATAATAGGCCCGCTTTCCGGATCGTCAACAAAACTCACGACTGAAGACTATATATAAAGAAAACAAATAAATATGGATAGAGATAGCTATCAAAGAAAAAAATTGAATGACACCGTCACTTTTCTCATCCGTTATGATTGAAAATGTAAAGGTATTTATATGTTCCAAACTTAAAAGTCTATGAACTACCATTAATCGTTCATTTGAGGTTGATATTAGGCATAAGAAGCAAGCCTTGTCACACGGTTCATTTCGAGGAGCGGCAATTTTTTTCACTAAAATTATTTTAGAGGGATAAAATTCTAAAAAGCAGATTGATTGATGATTTCCGCTCCCCTGAGCTATGATGTCGAACGAAAACCCGCTCTATTTACAACAGATGAGGTAGATTTCTGATGCGACGAAGAGAATCGCTGCATTCTATTAATGCGGAAGTTATACGCGCATTCATTAGCATGATAGTTTAACTAGCAATAACAATAAGACAACTGGATGAACAGTTGAAGTGAATCCGCGAAAAAATAGTAACGACTTATAATAATTTTCTATTACGACAAAGGCTAAAACTGTCTTCACAGACGTACAAACTGGAATTCCCGTCCGTCGCGCTCGTTTATGCTCTGCCGCAAAGCAGCGCGGTGACGATCAGATGCAGAGCAGAGACGCAGAGGACACAGCGTAATATTTGACGCCAAAGATGAAGTTTTGCCTCGAAAACACACCACTTGGCAAAAGACATAAGTCTCACAAGAGTTTTGGTCTATAAAAAAGAGAAACTGTGAAGCTCAACCTCAAAGAAAAACCATGACTCAGCAGCAAAATCACGGCAAGCTTTTTTTTGGGTCGAGGTTTTTTTCGGCCAGGGTATAAAAAGCCTGCAGTTCGGTATCCGTGAAATCGTGTTCATTGATTCTTGAAAATTTTTTTTCGACAAACAACATCAAAAATTTAGGGAAAGACGAAATGTTGAAGAGGCACGCGAAAGAGTCGTCTTTGTAGATTACCCTTCATTAGTGGACAAGGATCACATTAACTGGTTACAAAAACCATGCGGACACAAGCTTATGGATGAAAGATAGAGATAAAAAACACCCAATAAAAATACAAAGCACGATTTTGGCTATTCAATCAATTCACCCTCAAAAGTGCAGCGAGACGGCTACGATTGGGCATGTGTCAGGGACGCAGAGGACGCGCCTATCCTTACTGATTCAAGTGTTTTCCTATACACATATGAGGTTCTTAGAAGTTGAAATGCTCACAGTGTGGCAAAAATTTCCGAATTTATTTTATTTTATTATATTTTATTTTATTTACACTGTTAGGTGCGCCAAATGAAACACATGAATATTACTAAACAATAATACTGTGTCTAATTTCAAGTAAAAAAAATAAGTTCAAGTTTATAAATAGATACAAATGAATTTTGAACAAAATGATGACACGAACCCCCAGAAAATATGACGGGGTGCCCCAGATTCCAATTAATGAATGTGGTCTAAATCGCTGAGTACGAAATAAACAAGTCTATGTAAACAACAGATGTGTTTCACATCCTAATCGAAAAACAACGATTTCAATTACAAAACTAGTTTGAGGAACGTAATCCTGAAATGTGGGATAATTACCTACGTGTTTATTTACTCTATCGGTTTTGTATTTTATGTCGCAAGTTTTCCGTCAGCAGAGAGACAAAATTTTGTTTTGATTTCATTCTAACCGAAAAAATGCGCTTAATGCGGCTTCATGTCAATGCTGCCCTCAAAAACCCAAAAACGGCCCCTCAAAAACCAAAAATGAAATGAACAAAGGAGATGGGGTTTGTGAAGATGAGAAAGACTTTACGATTATAATAATTGAAGAAATTAGTTCTTTTTGTAATTTTCACAAAGTGATTGCACTATATAGCAGCTCTGAAAGACAATCACAGAACGAAATTCAATGAAATTAACTGCCTCCAGTATTTGATCAGCTGATCGTGGTCGTCCCAATGTTTGCTATTTTCGACTACACCCTTCATAAAAATAGACAAACTTCAAAGAATCAATTTTAGGGTGCGACAAAAATTGGAAAAAAGGGCACGAGCACGAGTAAAGATTTCCTGTTTTTCCAACCGAAGAATTCTGAAATGAATAAAAAATGTGTCTTCCCTATAAAATTGAGACCCACTTTCAAATTGCTCGTGGTTGAAAACGATGCTTGAATTCCAACTACGATGTTCGTCTTACTTACAGAAAACACGGAACATCTGTCGATTAGTAAATTTTAATAAAAAAAAATGTTGAAAATATTTTGAAAAATCACGGGATTTCCTTCAAATGTTCTTTTGTCTCCATTGCCGACAGAGGCGAGACTGCCAACTGCATCAGTAAGTTCAAAAAAGAACTCTTATGAATATAGAGTACATCGAAAAAGGTATTAATGCCTCAGGGCAAGTAGGAGGACAACGATATCCATAGAACTGGCGCTCTTTGCGAGTAATTTCCAGTTTTCGAAGAAATCCATCGGGTTGCGATCCGGATCTTTGTACGAAATAAATGGAAGCATCACAAACCAAAAATGAACCAGCAAGCGATGGGGCACCTGCACTAATTGGGTTTGAATTTTTCTGCGTTCTTTTTCAAACAGCAAGCCTATGTCTTACACTTGCACTACAATGGGAAATTGCTTTGAAGAAAAAAAGAAGGTAAAAACATAAGCGCACACAATTTTATTTCTGTACCTTATTCTCAAGACAAAACCGGTGGAAAACGAAAAGATCCCAAGCTAGCAGCTGTTTGTATAGAGCTTTCATGGCGTTTTAGGGATTTGTACGGAAATATAACACCACGGTTTGCTATTTCATTAGTAATGAGAGGATGGATTTTCAGGAGAGAACGGTTAATTTAAGAATGAGAAAAAATTCGTTACAACTAAGACGCAGAAGAGGTAAATTAGGAAGAAGCATAGAACATTGTCTCTGCAGCACTGCTAGACCGTGATCAGAGATGACGAGCAAGAGCGACAGAGAATTAAGCATATTAGTAGCTCAGAAAACGAACCACTCCATTGGGGATAGCAGGGCCTATTTCAGAATGTGCGTAGGCGAAGAAAAGAAAGAAAACGGGGTGTGATATGCTTGAGAACAATGCTCTTGCCACAATTACCCTGTCGTCGACTACGAAATTTGAGCGGCGTGATGAATGTGAGTAGACGTCGGGCTCGAAGTTAACTATCGCCAGGAGACAATGAGAGCCAGTTCAACGGGAAAGCAATGAGTTGGCTGAGCCGAGCTCCAGACGACTCACCTGAGTGCCGTTCGACTCCATTTGAGGTAGATGATCTCAATGAAAACGATCTGAATAACTGCTGCTGTGAATGACAGAGCAGGAGTGGTTGCTGTAGATGAACAGCGTGGGAGCAATCCCGGAGAGCAGGAGGATCTGAGCAGCGTCAGTTCTTCCTAATGGCCCGACGTGGCGGCACGGTTCCGCCCATTCTTCTTGGTCTAGTCTAGTCGCCCCGGGTGCTGGCCGTCGCTTTCGCTCGCACATGCCTCTAGAGAGGGAAAGTGAGGCGAGAAATCTCGCACTAACCGCAATGGGAAGAAGCATTTCGAAGAATTAAGGGCATTAGTTCTAAGGATGACTGATGTTCTGTCTCAGCAACCACCATTAAGGTACGTATCTGATAGCTCTTGTCTACTTTGTTCCCCCGTTCTTTTGGTTCTTAGAAGAGTGTTTTGTGGAGTGAAATGGTTTTCGGGCGGGTAGTATCTCAAATATATATTCGAAGTTCCAGAAGACTCCACAATCGCCACTCTCTCCTATCCTCCTCATTGTTGTTATGGATGCAGTGACAAATGATCTGCAATGACCTGTTCCATGGACTTTGCTTTATGCAGACGATGTGATGCTTGCGTCCAACGACAAGAATGAGCTCGAAGTGCTAGTGCAAGCGTGGAGTGATCGACTGACGCAGTTCGGTCTTCGCCTCAATGTAAGGAAGACGGAGTACTTTCTGACCGAGGTGAATGACCCTGGTACAATTACGATTGACGGAACAGAACTTGTGAGGGTCAGCACCTTCAAATATCTCGGTTCAACGATAGCCTGTGATGGAGACCTCAGCGCCGAGGTGAACGTTCGAGTAAGCAGCGCTTGGACGAAGTGGCGTGCGTCCGCCGGCGTACTTTGTGACAGAAAAATACCGGGACGATTTAAGTCGAAGATCTACCGGACAGTCGTACGGCCGGTTGCTCCGTACGGAGCTGAGTGCTGGCCTGCCATCAAAGAAGTCGAGCGCCGCAGCATAATGGAAATGAAAATGCTGAGGTGGATGGCAGGCGTAACAAGACTTGATCGTAAAACTGACACTGAGATAAGGGAAAGGTTTGAGGTGGCTATAATCCCCGACAAACTTCACGAGTCGCGTTTGTGGTGGTATGGGCACGTGCTCCGAGCAAAAAACCACACAGTATGCAAGATTGGACTCGGTCTCGATATACAAGGTACAAGACCGAGGGGACGTCCAAAGCAGCGCTGGCTGAATACGATACACGTAGACCTGAAGGCAGAAAAAATTCATCCAGACCACGCGCGGATATAGCGGTATGGCGTCAGAGAATTGGTAAAGCGGACTTCAAAGCGGAATGAACGCTAAAGAAGAAGAAAATCCAGAAGCCGACGAAGGCAACATCCGTGACGAACAATGTTTTGTATCAATGTCGGTTATCTGCTCTACATTCAACAACAATAAGACACTTCCCGATGTTGCTAGGGACCTGTTCATCGTCTTCTCAAGCCTGGACACAGTTCCTGGTCAGTGGCCCAATGGGATATTCCCCCCCCCCCCAAAAAAAAAACGCCGCATCCGTTATAGCATTTCTGGCAAATTGTAATGGACCAAAATGATATCGCGCTCGAAACGAGACATCCTTACATTCCGAAACCACTCTTACCATGCCATTGGCTACCTGTGTGTTGAGGTTCTGAAAGCCAACCGTTCGATGGTGTCTCTCGGGTAAGTTTAATGTGCTGTGATTGCTGGGTAAAAATGCAGAAGCATTCACCCATCCCGGAGTGGTTTGATTGCTATTGCGAAATAGTCGTCAATATATCTACACCACATCAAGGACCCACATTCATCATTGGTAAACCCCGATAAACCCCGAGATCTAGCCTGTGAACGGCGCGCACCTTTCTCTGCTTATCCTAAGCGTCCTATGTTAAACGCAATCTCTCATCGACTCTGCCGTCTGGCTCTGGCTGCGACGCGGTTTCGGAGACCGCTGCTCCGTTCCTGAATTTCGGCCAAGGACAGACGAGCTAGCACTGGTTCTTCTATCATACTCATGAGGAATATTGGAAGAATAGTTTCAAACCGTTGATTTACTGCCAGATCCCTTAGTTGAGAGTAATACGAGCCTGACCATTCAAGGAAAGACATAAGTATACGTTTCCACTGCAACCGCTCTTGACTTGAGGTTAATATTGTTAGTAGGTAAATAATGGTAGTCATCCGACTCGATTGCAATTCTATCTATAGCTACATCGTGTCTGATGCCAGATTTCCTGTTGAAAGGCATCCATTTTGGTGCTGAAGTTTAAAGAGAAATTGGGAGTTGCTGCAATTGAAATACTTTAGCCGCCAGCCACCCTCTGGCAGTTTCATTCCGATTACTCGTTAGTTTGTGTTGGTCCATCGGCTGGTCTCTATCACATTCACTCGCCGCTGAGACTAAGAGCCCCTCTTAAAATTCACGCTTCGAGATAATTGTAGCGCTAGCCGAACAGCGACACTCTCACAGCACTCTCCGATGTTATTAAATTAACCTTTTTTAAACCTAGACAGACAGCTATTCATGATTCGTAAATGCTTCCACTCAAACGGAACGCGATAAAAATGATGAGTATGCTTTGTCAACCGTTAAGTGTAAAATTAAAAGCGTGAGAGTAGCACTGCATAAAGTCACAGGTCATCAACTAAAAAGGAATATAAATAGCGCATAGAGCAAAGAAGCTTCCGGTAGAAAAACGGAAGAAAACGAAAAATCAAAATCCTTTTAATCGTTCTAGTGATATGAATAGGTGAGGAAGTCCCATTGAAGAAGGAAAGAAGAAACAACTACCAACGGGCATGTTCCTGCTCTTATGCGCATACCAGGTAAAATGAGGTAAAATGTATGTTACTTGTTGCATATATTTGTTGTAAACGTATGTAGTAAAAAATGAAAAATGAATAATGCCATTTGCAATTTGAAGGTTGAGGGTGTTATTTTTATATGAAAAACGTCCATTTTGGTTTGAAAAACGTCTATTTTGGTTCAAAAAGTGTCCATTTTAAAATTAAAATGGTATAAAAGATCACTCCCTGAGGAAACATTTCAGTGAATCGAGGACCACTGTGAAGAAGTGAAAATACGAAAAGTTGAAAACTTTATAATAAACTGTTAAATTATAGATGCAATCGTTTACTTGAAGGAGGGTGGCTACATCCACTACTGATGTTGTCTTTGAATGCGAACGTATTCGAACAAAACCCTATTTTAAGTTTTCAACAGTAGATGTTAAGCTCTATGGAAGATAAAAAGTGATAGTCGAGAAGAAAGGAAGCTGAAAGTGAAATTTAGACGATCAAGGTGATATAAAACGCGGGTAGATTCGACATAATGCGTAGAACAGGCTCTTCCCCCTTGTTCCTTATTCTATTTCCTGGATTTGGACTCAAAATGACGGCTATTATGACCACAATAACGGCAGCTGAAGGGATAATGACATAGGTCCATAGTAAATGCTTGCCATGAAATAAACACATCAACATGAAAATGGCAAGTGAAATGAGCGAATTCACATAAGCTGAACTGAGCAATATAAAGTAAAGTAAGTTTATAAACTCTCCGATAGATTTATATTGAGAGGGTAAGATGGTATACTGCCTCTCCTGCCCTGAGGCATCCAAATTATCGTTTGTTGTGATCTTGTTGACTTACTTATCAACGATATCAAGTCAAGTCGGAACACATTGATTTTTGCTTCATTTTCAAGAAATTGGCAAAATGCGGACAGAGGTGCAAATGACTGATCCAATATATTGTTAGAAAATATCTTCCTATTTGTGCCAAGAGATCGTCTGGTTTGAATTTTCTATTAGTAAGTTATAAGAACTACATTAGTGAAGGTGCAAATGGACCAGTTCATTACGGGATACCCTGATATTTCCTCCCATTTTCTCTTTCTCTGCTTTGAGGGTGATTTGACAAAAATACCCTCACTGAATTCCTTCTAATAAATATAGTTCATCCTCTTCAAATTAATGCCTGCTGGGTCGCGATTCATGAACGAAACCGCCGGGGAATTTCACCGGCCAGTTCACCGCCAAAGTGACTCACCGCGCGTTGAGGAATCACGTTTTGGCGGGTAACCGAGGTGAATGTCACTGTAACCGGCCGGTGAATCGTTCATGAATCCCGGCCCTGGTGTTCTTAGTAAATCATACACTATACCTTACCCGCTACCGTATCCTTCCGCTGTTCTTCTTGCTGTCGTTCCCATCGCAAAAAAGCAAAAAAGCACGATTTTGTCTAAGCTTTTTGCCATCCCAACCTGGTTTCCACAAGATCTTTATTTCCGTTCCTCATAAGATCAATCTCGGTCCTTAATTTCTCTATTAGCGTCCCCAAATTCAGCGTCTCTACACAAATTAGCTTCTTTAGCCAATGTCGTCCGACCATCGATAGCTCTCGGGGCAGGGGCGTTGGTCGTCACTTCCGGACAACGCAGAGAACACTTTGAAATGAACTGTTTATTAGTTATTTTTTCTTTTCTCATGCTTGACGATGGAGTCGTTGCCATTTTTACAAATTTTGAAAGGCAAGGATTTTTGCTGCGGCATTCTCCAGGATTTCAATAGGATTCGAACCTGTGAATGTTTACGCAGAGGACTACACTACGGAACCCCAGAGGAACACTGATTCATAGAAAAATATAGAAAAAACTAAATATTAATGTATTAGACTGTTACCCTAGAGAGTTGGCTCTGATGGGTGTAGGCCACTGCAGGATTAAGCCGTAACCAAGAACTAACATAAAGATAACATAAAATTAAGGCAATATATGCTCGCAAAACTCTTGTAAGCGTGAAAATGGTGGATACTAAAAACAATGAAATATAAACACATATTTTATAAGAGGAAAATGAGTCAGCCTACGTGGAAAGCAGCAAAAGTAGCCGACATAAACGACCCAATCCACTTCTTCATATGATCTGTCCATCATCGAGAAGCACGCAACATATTACAACGGCTGTTAAGCAGCTGGACTGACACGTTTGACAGGACACGTCTACGGTTCGCTCCATTATTTCCGTTAAAGATTTTTGTAAAATTCAACCAAATTATTTTTTGTTAGAATTATGTGGTCGTATCACAACAAACATTTCAATTCATGATCGGCTTTAATAGTTTCAACATAATACCTCTATGTAGGGTTGGCACAGGTGTCAGAGGCAAAAAACGACAATTTCTGAAAATTTTTGAAGCTTCAATGCTCTTCACTGGCCGCACATTTTTCCTAACACTGCCACGTGAACATGCCGCGCGCGCGACGTCGCAGGCGGCGTCTACACGTCTCCCGCGACATTTTCGCGAAGTTGCTTCCTCGTTTTCTCCTCTTATTTTATTAATTATTTTTTGTGCTAAATCTATTCTATCACCGATGCAAAAAAAAAACAAAAAAGCAAATTAAAAAAAGCTTGAAATACATATATGAAACTATTTAACATAGTAAATATTACGTATTATTATGTATTACGTATTATATTATTATTAATATTACGTATTATTATATTATTATGTTTTTACGAACGAGGAAGTGGGCAAACATTACTTTTTCTATAAGCCTTTCACGCTCTTGAGCACTGAATCAAAAGAAAACTCACTTGGAGAGACATCTATAAAATTGCTTATGTCTATAAAACTATTAAATTATTGCAAGTCAACTTTTCAACACATGATTTTGATATTTCTTATTTTATTATGTATTTAGTTTTTCACTATTCTGTTTGAGTTCTGTTAATTAGATGACCATTAATAAATTTGGGTGGTGAAAAAAATTTCTCAAAAAAGTTCCTTCGTTCGTTTGAGTTCTGTTTGCCGACAAAAAAACCGGATTATTTTATTAATGGAGGGAATAGAAAGAAAAATTAAAACGAATTTTCTCATGGCTTTGTACCAAAAAGGAGCAGTTACTTAGAAGAGATAGTAGGTCGAAGCTTTGCCTGGAGGGTCTAAAAATGATTGCGGTGGTCGTGGAGGAGAATCGGCCAACTGAACCGATTCATTTGCGCATGAGTTCATTCCTAAAGAGGTATCCATTAAGCCGTTTGTATTGTGTTTGTTTGCTGGAGGACAAGGCCGATTTCGGCACCACTTTTTCTGCTTCTTTTGCCTATTTCCTGCTTGTCTTAAGATGAAAATTACCTTTTTTCAAATAAAAAAGAAAATTCTCACAGCAAAAACAGTGGAAGACAGATAGCTGTTGTTCAGAAAGCCTAGAAAAACGAAAAAACAACAAATCAGACCTAGGGTTAAGACAGGATCGGAAACAAACTCAGCTTTCAAACGCTTGTCATCGATGGCCTCAGGCACTATCTGAACTGATTTCTTATAAATTCATTTTAATTTTCACCTCGTAGTATCGAGATTTCCATAGGTAATGAATAATTTGAAGACATTTTGTTTTCATTTCAGCGCATATTCAGGGCTAAAGAGATCTGAAGTTGGAATGTTCTTGTTAGTCGTTCTAGTTTTTTTATAAGTTTTTTGCTCTGGACAACAATCGTTTTACATCAGATTCTGTTTTGTTTTCCTATTTTTTTCTTTTCTGTTGTTATCGTTGTATAAGCACAACTGTCAGTGATTCTACATGTGTTTTCCATTGTTTTTTTGAGTTGTGCGCACTTTGGTGCATTTAAAAATAAATAAATAAATAAATAAATACTCTATCATTTCCTCTCTAGAATCCGTCACAATTTCGTTCGTTGAAAAACTCATAGTCTGACGCCATAATTGCGCCATGCACTCGACAAACGTTGCAAATCAGAGCTGAACATGAATGAGCCTTTTGCAGCCAGCCAGATTTGCACGAAATTTGCACATGTGCGGCCGTATCGTTAATGTTCCGCGCCAAAATTGCTTTCAGCAGCGAATGGCCTGAGTTAAAGAATAGCTGGAACATGGAGAATATGGACCACTATCCCGGAACTCCACGTTCTCTGATGTCAATAATTGCAAAAAACAACCACAAAGAGAAGTTTATGATGCCACGCGTGCAGCTGTCATTAACACTTTCAAATCCGATTTCAATCATCGAATGTTTGGCACACAACCCGAAAATAATTCGCTTTCCACCCTCGCTGCTCTGCGTTGGAAAAAAATCGAAAAAATTGCCCTTGTTCGAGCATCGGATCTGATCTACGAAATTTCGGGTTGTGCCAAGAATTCGATTTTTAGCGCGCCCATAGGCGTAGTGAATGAATAAATGAATACATAAATGGAAAAACACTTTACATTAAATCCGAAGTTTCTCAACAGTTTGTTGTTTATCGCTGCTTTAGGAGGTGAAGATATCTCAACACTGAAAAAGTCAATAATAAACAATGGCCAATCACCATTATTGACGGTGGAAACAACGACAAACGGCCATTTCCCATCTCTGTTTGAAAAGCATTTACTATCATATC
Organism: Nippostrongylus brasiliensis; assembly: GCA_030553155.1. Classification (NCBI taxonomy): domain Eukaryota; kingdom Metazoa; phylum Nematoda; class Chromadorea; order Rhabditida; family Heligmosomidae; genus Nippostrongylus; species Nippostrongylus brasiliensis. The sequence goes on from CP130737.1 coordinate 26,690,977, forward strand.
TGATAACATAATGGAAGCGAAAAAAAACTATGATTGAAATAGACTACACGACGATTTTGTGCATGTCTGGATTGTTTTCGCTGCAGGACTTAAGAATGCCAGAAAACCACGGGAGGTGACCAGGTAGAAACGCCTTTTCAATGAGCTCGTGCCAAACCTGAGTAGCTATGTGTGGTGGGCTATTTTCAGTGTCCATAGAACGGAGCAAAAATCGCCATGAAATCAAAATTTCACCAAAAACTCCAGTGATTTCGAAAAGAAACTTCGATGCGCTTGACTGAACGGCAGCAAAAGCCAAATGCAAAAACACGTCGAAAAAGACAGTTGTGGTGGGGGGAGGTGGAGCAGAGAGATCGGATGTCCAACAATCTCATATTTTTCATATACAAGAAGCGTTTACCTTTTTTGTGTTTATGTTTTTTTTTCTCCAGTCACTACAGAGCTAATTGCTGAAAGCAGTTGAGTTACTATCGACGGAATAATCGTCCTCTCAGAAAACATCCATCTAAAAATCCTGCATTCCGTTGAATGCTCACAGTATTGGCTGATGGTCCGCCGAAATGCTGCCGGCGACAGATTAATCTGCCGTTTTTGTCGCCTCATTGCAACTCTCCTTGATTATAATTATTTAGACTATAAATATATATGGTTCGAATCAGAATAACGTGGTCTGTTGCCTCGTTTACAGAGCGCACAGGAATTATAAATTTTCTTAGTGTTAAGTAAACGTTTTTGACCGCACCAGAGGGGCTTCACTATACCGTCAACCTAATTATACCGCCCCCTTCTTTAATTACGGTCTGCCGGTTCAAATCATCACTAAAATTACGCAGTTCTTCAATCAAATCATATTCGATCAATATGTCCGAATTATTTTAACTTTTCAATAGCACTAACCCCCATTTTCGCCTCATTTTCTCCTTTCAAACTGCCCGAGCCTTAATGGACAAGTTGCACGAAGGGCTCACGTTTTCGTACTTTTTTATTAATCCTTGGCACTTTGAACTTTGCTTGAATATGCCTTCGCGGACCCATGAGCAAAAAAAATGTTGCAAATGTGAAGGAGATTAGATCTGCTAGGGAATCGTAGCAAATTCTGAACAAAGCAGAGAAGATAATTTCTCTACATAATTTCTTCGATACAGTCAATTTGTGTGAAATGCCTCTATTCAAGCGACATAAAAAATCAATAAAAATTATCAGAACGATCATTTATCAGTGCACTTCTGAGGGAACTCGTTCCATAGAGTTATAAGAGTCCAGTGATAGTCATCAACACAAGGTAACACCTGGTATGGTATGACTTTTTGATATCGAAAATTATCATTAGCGGCTGTTCTCTTTTTTTTGATGAAACAAAAACAATTTGCAAAATTTCTAATAAACCTATGACTTTAGAAAAACGTAAATTTGATATGAGGACACTAATAGGTATTTTCTGCTCATTTTTGCAGCATGATTCTGCAGCTTCTTCACGGTGCTCTATGAACAACTCTGCTAGATCCTAATTAGTGTAACCATTAGAGGACTTTCAAGAGTGTCCTTTGCAGAAGGGTATTTGAAAATGGTGCGCTGCAATTAAAATACGGTTGCATGTATTCAAACTTTCCAGCAGAATAGTTCAAGATTTTCTCAGAATCCAAGTACATCTGTACTCCACAAAGCATTACCCTTTGCAACTCTCACTATTGTTTAAAAAAGGGTAAGGTTCTGAATTTTGCTAAAGTGTCACTAGGTGAGCATAGTTCTCCTTGTTAAGAACCTGTAAAGGTAAAGGTAAAGTGGCAAGTGTTGATCTGTGTTCTGCGAGGATGCGCCACGCATTCGTCTTCCAGTCCTAATCGTAGGAGCAAGGTGAATCGGCAATGAGGCTTTTGGGGACTAACCGCCATATCATCTCAGTTTTTTTTTACCTTCCCAGAGTAGTCTGGCACCCATTTACCCGACCTCGGAGGGTGGAAGACTTGGTTGGCCTGGGCGGGGATCGATCGCTTGAGCGTGCGGGTGTCAGTAGCGCCTCTTGTCACTGCACGCCCAAGGGCTATAGAAAGTGCATTAACACGAATGCATGTATTTTCACAGCAAGAAAATATGATGTAAAAATTAACAACTTTTCCGAATGACTTTCAATCAAACCTCGAGTTATAGATCTGAAAATTATAAAAAAAATTCTCACTTCCTAGCTATCTATTAGGGTGACCCAAAAGTTTGTGTGCATTTCAGGTTCTGACTTATTATATTAAGAACTCAAGAAAAACAAATAAATAATCTATAAAATCATCATGAATAAGTACAACTCTTTATCGGATCGCTGACAATGAGTTATGCTTGACAACGATGACTTTATTCTCGATTTTCTTGTTTTTTTTTTGAGCTGTTAATAAAATAAGTCAGAATCTAAAATGCACACGAATTTTGGCCCCTTCCCCCCAATACAAGCACAAATTTGTTCCTTCATGTCCTTTTTCCATGTTTTTTGTTGGATTGTTGATTACTGTATTAAATTGAATAAATAAATAAATACCTTCAAATCAGTTGCAGATGCAGGGCGCATTATGTTCGAAAATGGACCCGTTGGTTTTGCTGTGAACGAAGGGGGATGCAAATGAAAATGGGATTGTCAGTGACGAATGGACGTTCTCAATAACAAATTGGCTTTATGACCGCTGTCTCAACGAAAAACGGGTCCCGAATCGAAATTTGTGCGAATGCAAAATGGCTGTGTCATTAAGTGTCCATTGCATAAGCAGAATATCCTTCAATGAAATCGTCGTCGTTTGGTCTCTCTACTCCAAATCGTAAACAATGAAATGTATGCAGCGATCATCAAGCCGAGCAACAAACGACAAAACGTCGACGAAATGAATAACACGACTGAAATGAGAACGAGCACCAGATTTCATCCTAAACGGAAGGAAAGAAACTGCAAAACCTCTTGCCATTTCGTCATCAATTTTCAGGTAAAACGAACTTCAACGAATTTCCCCCCAGGCGTCACCTCATAATGCTCTCATTTCCGGGAAAATCAACACACACGTGGATGTAAAAATTCTACTGAACCTTACCTTGCATTATTATTGGCCTGAGTCATAAGTAATCGGACATTTGTGCATGTGCTCGGATTCAAAATCACATTTTTCGTAATTACTTTAATTGCTAGCACGTGTTGTGAACTCATTTTAATTTCCACCTCGAAATATCGAGATTTCCGTAGATAATTTGATTAATTTAATTTCCACCTCGAAATATCGAGATTTCCATAGATAAGGTACTTGATTGTTTTTTTTTTGATTGCATCTTTTCTTTTTTTTTTACTGTCGTTTATAGTCGATTATAGTCCGAAATGTAGAAAAACTAGCAAAATGGCGATTATGTTAGTAAGTAAACACAAAAAAACAACACAAAAACAGGAAAAACAAAAAATAGCGGGTACAACAAAAAAATAGCGGGTACATTTGCTTCCCGGTTGCCGTTCTAGCGCGTCTTATGGCGTAACAATAAATAAATAAATAATGGATAATTGAAGACATTTTGCTACTAAATAAATGAATAAATAAATAAATAAAATCGAAGCAACCAGTGAACCACACATATTTGTACAGCTGAGCAGATCTGCTTTCTAAAACTCGACGAAGGACTAGGGATCTTGTATTGTGATGTCACCGTATAATAAAGAATCTTCCCTAAATAGATTAGAGAATTATGGAAGGGATCGTCGATTACAGGATCAGCAGCAATCTCCTGATAAAAGAACATCCTTTGATGTCATTTTGAGCCCATTCGCTGCAAAAAAGGACCATCAGCGGGAAGCCCAATTGGATCACTCAGGAAGGCCAAACCACATACTTCAACAAATTTCCCCCCCAGGCGTATATCGTACATTTCAAAGCTACCAGGAAAGGCTAAAAATCCTTGATTGCCGAAAAGGGTCACTCAATAAATGGATATTCAACCTGAACGTTGAGCAGTGATAGAGAAACAATACTGAGTAATAGCTAAATAGCAATATGTAATAAGAAGCACAAAAGTTTAGTAATGAATTCGTTAAATTCTGTTGAAAATTCAAGACCGAATCTTTGTGGGAGACGATCTTATTCGTATACCCGACTTTGTCATAAATTAATTTTGACCGGTTGAACATGACCTAACTTACTTTCCTGGGTACTAGTCAATAACGTCCGCATTTTTAGAAGAATTTTTCTTCAATTTTCACAACAATTCATCTTTTGACTTACGCCACGATTTGATAGAAGAGATGTTCCTTTGTTGCAAATAAGAGTTGGTAAGTTGCTAGCCAAGAGAACAAGAACCTAAAGACTGAAAAAATTATCGATAAAAATATTTTAATTTGTAGAACAGGAACGATTTCGAGCAGAATTTGCGTTACAGATTGACTAATTGAATAGAATGCAATCTAACGATTTTTGATGGAAAGAATCTGAGGAAATACACCACGGTGACTGTTCGAAACAATAATTTTCTTCCAGGAACAATTGAAATTGCTGTTCAAATTGGTTTTGGTGTTGCTCTTTGAGTGATTCGTGTTTCACGGTTTAGTGCATTTTTCTTCTGTCGTCTAGCACTTGTAGCGGGACTTGATTGCACCTATTCATCAGAGCATGAAAATACATGACCAATTCTGCTCACATTCCATTCATTCATAATGAAAATCGTCGTGTGGTGGGTGGTATGATGGTTATCGACGGGAAGGGGCGGGTCCCACACAGAAAATTACGGTAAAATTGAACAACCTGTCCGAACAAGAGCATAGACAAGTCGTTTATGACTTGATGGAAGAACGATTTACATACCTATTTAATAATTTGGAGAACGGGCGTGATACAGCGGTAGGAGGCGCTACTGACACCCGCTCGGTCGAGAGATCGATCCCCACTTAATCAAGCATGCCATCCCTCCGGAGTCGGTAAATTGGTACCAGACTTGTCTGAGAAGATAAAAACACTGGCTTGGTATCGCTGGACATTGTTTAGCCCTAATATGCATCCGTCATGCCTCTATGATTCTAAAAAGAAAACGAGTGCGTGGCGCGTCCTTACGGGACCGTCAACGCCAGCACCCCTACCTTTACCTTCAAATCGTTATATGTGAATGCGAATGGAACACGAAAAGTATATAGTAGTAAAGCTAGTGAGAAACGAAAAATGAATTACACAAAATATAGATAAATGTGTTTTATAATATAAAAAATATTTTTAAATATTTTTCTATGCACGACTGTGTTCGTGCAATAAATCAAATCGATCAATTCAAAAAAAAGGCCGGAAAGGCTTAGTAAAATAATAATGAATGTCAACGGATCAGATAATTACCTGTTCTTTACGGGTCTAAAAGTTTTATTCAAAATATCTTTTATCTAAAATAATTAAAAAAAATTACAAAACTATACGACATACATATATTAGAGAAAGAGAAGGAAAAGCTTGAAAATTTATTCCTTATCTACTCAGCAGCTCACATCAACTCACCGGACACTTGGAGGACACTACGGGATCAGTGATAGGATTACAAATTGGCAAAAATTATCGCATAGGCTAGACTCGAACCCGCGACGCTACCAGCGATGCACTTGTACGATCTACTCTACACCACCGAACAACAAAAATCTTTATTTCTTTTATTTTTTTGTTTTTTCCTAGAAGAAAAAACTTGCGCTCAACATGACTTCGTAGCGACATGAGTGCATCGTCACTATAAATTCTTCACTTTTCGAGATCAGTTCATTTTTTCCGTGATTTTTTCTTTTTCTTTTTCTTCCGAGCAATATGTTTCAATTATGTCTGCGTCATTTTCCGGTACATTAAGCACGCTGGTAGAGCCGCCCCCCCCCGCTCGAAAAATCGCTGACTTATTGAATAAAGTTCTCGACCGTTTTCAAATCCTCGTGTAAAATATAAGAAATTGTCATTACACAATTTGTTTACGAGAAAGCAAAAAAATAAAAGGACACACTTCCGTCACCGTTTAAAGGTTTGGTATCTGGAGCAATACGATAGCCCTTTCAGCCATCTTACCTATAGTATCCCTAGTGACTGTGGCAAAATTTGAAAAATTTTGTTGATGTATTTGCTCACTTATTTATGCACCCCTCTAGAGGAGGGCGCACGTGGCTCAGTGGTAAGAGGCGCTACTGACACCCGCACGGTCAAGAGATGGATTCCCGCCTGGGCTAACGAAGCATTCCATTCCTACAGGGTTTTGTAAATTGGGACCAAACCTGTCTGTGTAGGTAAAAACCCTGACTTTGTATAGCGGCCAGCCCCGTAAGTCATTCTATAGGCCATATACCCATTTACCATGCCTCCACGATTCTAAATTGAACACGAATGCGTGGCGCGTCCTTAGGGAACTGATCGCCGACACCTTCACCTTTACCATTTTATCCCTACAGAGGCGACTTGTGAGAACGCTGTCCGATTAGAAACATCACATTCCTCATCAAAATCCACAAAAGAAAAAAGAAGAATTATTTACGAGAAGGAGAAGTTCGAAACTTGTTTTCAAACACACAAACAGGCAGACTGCATCTCAGGATGTTTAGAGACAGAAAGCTTCATCTTAGGAGAAAAAGTGGTGTCGAAACAATTCGTAAAACATTGGTCGAATGGTTTGAAAATATTTGGATAAAAATTTCCTCTTCAGTGTTATTTATGATGAAAGCTGATCGGAGCTTCCAGCAATTTATCCTGTCTGAGTCGCGATTTTTTGCGAATAGCTTAACACCACTAAAACATCAAACGTTTTTGGAACACATACAAAATCCAGTTCACAATTGGGTATATTCAAAACAAATTCAAACATTCTTCCATACATTTGGACGTTTTTAGAACCGAGCGGAGAGATTTTGAAAGAAACTCGGACGCTTAGCAGTTCAATCGGTTCTCGAAAAATGACTAAATCAATCAAAAATGGTATAAAAACCATTTGACACTTCATAGGACACCCCAATTTACTACGGCATATTTTTGTCGAAAGCTTCCCAAAATATTACGATAGTTTACTTGAGCCACTAATTCTACCATAGGCGATTTTTCATCAGCTATACCCGGCAGGCTGAGGCGATTTTCTTCGACGACATGCATTTCGCCTCAGAGCTGTCTATTTTTAGAGTTCTTGGAAAGTTATTGATGTTTTTGCAGATTTTTTAGTAGAGCAAACATTTGCAGAGGGATGAATCCGAGAACATAATTAAGCTCACTAACCTCTTGAGAACTACACAGTTCAAAAACACTAAATTCTCAAGTATGAAAGCAAGCTGTAGTATTCAAAGTACCTTATAAGCTGCTTAACAATACGTCGGCGAAAATAGATAAATTTCGAAAGCAGCGAAAATAGTACTAATATTACAAAATTCGAAGAAAAAAGCTAAAAAATGTTTTTTTGTACAATTTTTATAAAATTAGCACAGGCGTCGTGAAAAAAAACAACGATGATTCCAAAATGGCAAACTATAAGAGCACACCACAAGTGATTTGTTTACTGCCAATTTGTTCAACTGAAAGTGATGTCAAGCTCAAAACAATTATTCTTATATAAATATGTCCAATAATTTCTGTCTGAAATATTTCAAAATTCTACAATGTTCCTCAGAAGTGTTATAATATCAGGCAAGTGTAAGGGTCTTCTAGAAGGTTCTCCAGAGTTCCACGTCAGGAATTATTGGACAGCCTGGTAGAATTTTTCAAGAAGAAATGTTTCTTTGAAAAATAGAAACATCGATAATTCCAAATTTAGGGTCGTTGAAATTTAGAATCCTTTAAAACTTTTCGCTTCACGTCAATATCAAGTTTAGTTAGTAAGTACGGTTATTGTTTTTCATTGTTTTCCCCTTTTCTCACGTTTCTTCTGATAGAATTATTGTAAGCAAAAACTGATAAATACTACCATTAGGCGAAACCATTCATTAATTTGAATTAAAGGGTAACTATGAACGAATGAGAGTGATTCCTGCTATTCGTAGAAAAAATGGAAAATGGCCGCGGGTAGGTGACTATTTTAGTTATTATAAACTTTTAAAAAATAAATAATAACATTGATTGTGTTGAGCACAAGATCGCCGATGAGCATCGCATGTTTTAGGAGCGATAAAATGGTCAACGGAAAACTGCACTTAAGCTAGCTTGGCGCGATTAGGCGCCTGAGGCAAGAAAACACAAAAAACGATTGATCATGGAATTTCATCATTTTCTCTCTTCTTTCATTTTCTTTGCTTTTAGAGTCAATGACACCAACCCGATCCCAACCTCGCGTCAAGGCAGAAACTATTTCAGCTATATTTTTTTGATGATAAGTTAATAAATGGCAGCATTGATTTTGCTTTTTTTGATGAAATGAGAGCGATAAAGTGGAAAACGGAAAACTCCACATTAGCCTGACACGGATTAGGCGCCGAAGGCAAGAGAATTTTTTTAAAAAAGTTGCACGTTGAGCACGAAACATTGACTTTTTCCTTCTTCCCGTGCATTTTGCAAGAAATGAATCCAACCCAGATCTCTAAGAATCACTCTGGCAGATAGCTATTTTGGGTTTAGCTCCTATGAATTATCGATAAGAGGGAAAAGGACGTATAACTATGATCTTTATCTCCCGAGTGCTGCAGATTTGATCAATAAATTAACAGGAGCTTCTTGAAATGGTGGTATCGTTGCAATTTATATCTTTCTACCATCTGAGCAGTTTCCTATGTGCCATATCAGCACTTAACAGCATTCCTTGATTATGGGTTATTTTAATTGCTGAAGGTGTACACTACCGTGACTAAACATTTGCCAAAACTTGACATAAGCTAAGCAGACCGTCTATTTAGCACTTTTCTATTGATGAGAATAAAAGGCGAGAATTGAATAATCGCCATCTATCTAATGGTAAAGAAAGAGTAATGATACTGTGTAATTTTTGATTTTTATATGAGTGTTCTTTTGACCTCGTCAAAACGACGGCCACACAAAGTTCAACCTAATTACCACGTCCTTGTTAATTACATCCTGTGACTACATTTAAATGAATTATCAATAAGAATCATTGTTTTTGCGTCAAAATGAAATTGAACTTCATAATTGAAGAAAAGATATGGAGACGATCATTTCAATATCAATTTCTTTCGAGATATAAGGAGTTTCATTATCATTGCGTAACGATCTACTGGCTAGTTTCTGCCTTATCACCACTTATTAACATTCCTTGGCTATGATTTATTTTTTGTGGATATCTACCTAAAGGATAAAAAGGTAGTCGTCATAAATAACAGACGAGATTGTGGGAACCTTACCCAAAAATCAAGAATAAGATTTATTTATTCATTTATCTATTTTTTTATTTATATTGTCCTTCAATTTATTTATTTATATTATTTATTTGATTTAATTTATTTATATTATTTATTTATTTATTTATTTATTTGTTCATTAGCTATAGAATGAATTGAGCAAATTCAACTACAAGATTAAAGTCTAACTACACAAGTTATTGATAGTTCAATTAGCTCAATTCATTTTATAGCTAACCGTCCCTGCCGAGAATTTTCAAGATTGTTGAACTATTTTCCTATTTTATCCTCGCCTAAGGGTAGGAACAAAAAAGGAATATAGTTCTACCCCTTGCCATTATTTTATTCCTGTGTATTGTTGCAACTGTTCTTACTTTTCTAAACTAAAGATTTCATTTTTGCTTTTTCTTATTAATGAAGCTACAGCTGGTAGGAGCTGCTTTTAACAATTTGCTAGTCAATTCACCTTTCATAATGTAACCCATACGTATTCGTTTGCAAGAACCGATTTTCCCACCCGAGTTCTCAGATTTCCAACGAAATTCCCTCATATTTCGTCAACAAATCCGGTTAGCCAACAGCAAGGTGTGCAAACGTCGAACTTTGACCATGGGTGAAAAAATTGGTTTTTCACTTCCGAAGCATTTTTGACATCAAAAGTGCTTACGGGGTAAAAAAAAAGTCTCAGAAGTGAAAAAGTGGGGAAGAAAAGGGAGAGAAAGACTCAGTTCTCGTCGTAACCTCGAATATTTGAGAATAATAAACCAAGTTACAAGTTAATAAAGTATTTATAGAGGTCATTTCACTACAATTTAAAGTTTGTAGGATACACTAACGCGGAACAAGGAAGAATATGTTAAATGAACAAGGTGAAATACGATAAATGTTTACATTCTTCATGGAGTAACTACCATACTATGAGAGTTCTCAAATATTCTATGGCTTTTTTCTACCCCTCCTCCTGTATTTGTTAATAATTTTGCTTATTCACTCTAATAGTAAGGTAGCCTCTAGAATGATCAGTTCAATTCTTGTTTTTTTTCGTTTCTTGTCGTTTTTTTGCCACACAAACCCGGACGTTTACATCATGTAAATAAATAAACTTATACATAATATTTTTCCAAGTGTCCATTTTTCCCAGAAAAAATAATTTGGGACACTTAACATATCTGAACAATTTTCTTTTTGCAGAAACATCTCAAAAAAATGGAAAAAAATCCGGCGTTCGAAAGGAGAACCGACGATAAAGTGCGATAAAAGGAAGGCGTCGGGCGAGCAATGAAGAGGACTAGAGAGAGGCAGAAAGTGTGCCAAAAGCAATAAGCATAATTGAACCAATAAAGGCCACTCAGCATAGCTAATTGTGATTCCAAAAAACTGACATAGAAAGCATCTGCTATCATTTTTTACTTTCTGGACTATGAGGTCATTGAAAAAAATCAAAAGAAAGGAAAATCATTAAATTCCCCTAGTAGATGATCTCTATCAACTTCCCTACATGACCTATGTGGCGGAGATTTTCTGCTATCATTTTTTTTTATTCATTGAAAAAAATCGAATTAGATGATCTCTATCCATGTGGCGGAGATTTTCGCTTTTTTTCCGAATTGATCTCTATCCAACTTTTTTGTCTTTTTTGTTCTGAAATAAATAAAATAACAAGGTACAGTCTTTGGTTTTCAGGGTAAATAGAGATAGAAACATCAAAATTTCAAGAATAACGATTGTTTAAGAGGAAGTGGCAGTTTTTTTGGTTAGGTAGATTCAAACCCATTTATATAAAATCGTAGTATGAGCGCACTTTACAATTTTTTGCAAATTTTCGAAATTTTCGACGAAATACGTGCAACCCAGATTCTTTGAAGTACAAACTGTTGTGCATTCAATCGTTTTTCAAAAATTTCCCAGTAAAGAGTGTAGCAATGCCATGAGAGAGTGGTAAATCTTTTTCAATTTTTTTGAAAAAAAAGAAATTCATTTATTGCACGGAGTTTTCTTCCAGAATAAATAAAATGACAGCGAATTGGGCCTCATGTGGAACAGAGTTAGAACTGTAGACTTCCTGGAATAATAAATGTTTGACGGAACTAGTATTTTTTAATTTTGAAATATCCGAAACGATTAATTATAATTAAATCTCAATAACTAATCGAAACTTGGAGGTCAATTCTGGTCGGGGAAGGCTGGTTTTTACATTGAAATTCGCTCACAATTTTTGTCGTTTAAGCGGTTTTTTGAAAAACACCATGTATAATAATTAATTCTCAAAATTCTACACATCACGTGGACGAAGACAGAAACTTCGTCGAGCGAACATTTTCGCACGAATTCAATTCACAACAGGGAGCAATTAGGTTTATCATTTTTCAGCTTTGAGTTAAAAGAAATTAAGGGAAATAAATATAGCTAGATCAATTTCAGTTATCACTCCCGTGATGTACAAAATCAACGGAAATAATTTTCATCATAAGAAAAGCCCATTCCCGCGATTTTAATTGTTTTCAACTGACTGAAGATGATAGAGCGTTTTCAAAGCCACGGCAAACACGACGCAAACGCGACACCGCGCGCGACAAAATTGGTCGCTTACGCGACGATTCTTCGCCAAGGAAACGGCAATTAAGTGGAAATTTGTAGCAAATTTTTGATTTAATAGGCCAGTCATTTACAATATATAAGTGCGTTGCCCCAATTTTTCGTTTATGCGTGATTTTCAATTTACCGTGTGAGAAAATGATCTCAAAACTACCGCCTCGTCTAAAAATATCTTTCATTTTTGAAAAGACGAAGGAAAAGTTTTAGAGAAGGGTCTCGAGTGTGCCTTCTTGGAACATCCGTGGAAGTTGCTCTGTATGAGTGACTCAACGATATTATATCATCGTTTTTCATTAATTTCTCGCATCACTTTCAATCATTCCGAAATATTTCCCTTGAGGCGCCTTATCATGAGATTTTATTGCATTTTTTAACGAATTCGTTGCAGCAACAGCAGCCTATCACAACAGCAAACGTCAAACGGAAAAAGGGAAGCAATTTAACGAAAAAATAAGGGAAAAACAGGTCAGTTGCCAGGAGAAATAAAACGGATAAACCCAGACGTAGACGAATCAGCTTCACCTCAAGGATCCGTGAAAAGAAACTGCAACAAGAATATTCTCGAAGCTATAGCGTGCCAGACTGCTCATTAAAATAACATGAACAGAATTTCAGAAGGATTACTCAAAATGATTCCTCGGGTCTCCTATCCATTTGCTGAATTCATTTTAATTGATAAATTTTATTAACGGTGGGCACGCCTTTAATGCACCAGTGCTTAGACGCATTTACACTGAAAAAAGTTTTCGGAATTTTAATTTTTTAGCTTTAACGATTCGGAATGGTTTTGAAAAGAACCTCTTTGATAGTTTGCTTGACTATGGGCCAAGTTGGGCAGGTACACCATTTAACTTTTTATTAGTTGTTTTCATAAGCTCAGCTCTTCTAGCCAGGCACCGACAGCGATTTTATTGTTGTTTTTGTAACGTCATATGAGAAGCATTTTCGAATTTTGATCAGAACTAACAAATTTGGAGAGACTCTTCATAGTTTCTTCATAGACTCTTCATTCTCTTCATATAATCAATTTTATAAGAATCATGAAGAACATTAATAGACGGGGAATGATTGGGGGAGGAAGCCGATCGCACGAAGGATACGTCGTAGCTCATTTTGATGATGAATCCTACGATGGCATGCGTGAAAGAAAGTCAACAACAGCACACAACAGAGGGTTTTTGGCAACATGAACGTGGCACATTTTGAAGCAATTTCTGCCATTAGTCGATGAAAACCTCTTTAAGAAAGTGTAAAGAAGGCAAGATTAGGGAGGCTCTTGAGAAAAATTTCCCACTATCCGGCCAGAAACTCGTAACTTCACATCGAACAATTCTAGACGGTAATGGTCCGAAGCGGCATAAATCGCGTAAAAAATGGCGAATTAGTGCCGGGTATCGAACTCTGCTCGGTAGCATACATCCGAGTCTTGATGCAACCTACTTTCAATAGGTTCTTGAACTATTGGTAAGGATAACTCTTATTGCTTTTACACGAAGAATTTCAGCTTAGTTTGATCTTTTACGAACGTCGGAGAATCTTTCAGAAGGTTGGGCGAGCAAAATATCGCAGAAATCCACGCACGAGCTTTTTTTTCAAATTTTAATCCGATACAAAAAGAGTTCTGAACGTTTTGGTGCTCAAACAGATTGTCGCGATGTCATTTAAAATATTCAATTGGATGCTGTAGGTGATTCTCGTCTAATTAGCCTCCTAGACAGGTTACTGTGATCTAGTCAGTCAAAATGTTGAAAAAATATACCAAAAAATTACCACCATCACAAATGACGTCAATCTCCTTCTGATTAATGTTCGGACATTACTCAGTTGAACTGTACAACTCTATTTACATCCAGAAAATTCTCACCTGAGCAAATGTTCACAAAGAAGTGTCATTTCAGACTTGGTCATGGCTTATAAAATACTCACTGGTAACACGAATTAAAATTATAATATTTTCTTCGCCACCTATAGTTCTTCCATCAGAGGGGTCTATTCAAAATCCGCAAGCCGTGCGTGAGGACGAAAATCAGGTCGACTTTTTTCAGCCTCCGGGTTATTCCGTTTATTTCTAGATTTATTGCTAAAGGCTGGTTACGACTTTCATTAAAGTCTTTCAAAAAACTGGTTTCTCTATCGGTTTTCGCGCAGTAAGCATACTCCTCCGCTGGCTCAATGCTAGGTTTTCTCGGAGTGTTTTAGTAACTTTGCAAAGAATCATTGTTTTGTGTTTTTTGTTTTGTGTTTTGTTTTGTTGTCGTTAATTTGTTGCTGCTTCTACGCGCACTGGCGTGTGCGTCATAGAAGTAAATAAATAAATAAATTTCATAAGACTGAATAAAAAGAATGTCAGCCTATAAAATGAAAACAATTAACTCTCCAAAGAAAATGTTTGAGGGGATGAAATAAGATTATTGTTATATTTTACTGCTGAATATCGGAGAAGGAACATGACGCTCGATGGACTAACATGAAACACACAGTAAGTACATGATTCCGCCTGACTGCAAAGCGCAGACATAACGAACAGAAGAGCACGGAAAAACAGGAACACTTCTTACAATCACCCCTTACTTAGACATTCAATAATGACGTTCAAAATCTAGCATTTTTCGGGAAAAAATGTCCTACTTTGGAAAGGAGCCCTGTGGTTGGAAAAAATCTTTTCTTATATCAACTGAAGGAGAAATCAAAAGCAAAGGCGATATCTAAACATCAGTTCAGACTTCAGTGGCTCGCTGTATCGATTAGTTTTCATATTTTCACTATGACATTACGTCGCACTAGTCACAAATTGCAAACTTGGATCCTAACGCATTTTTCAGCAATCTGAACAGATTTATTCCTCTCTCCCCATAAGAACGCGAGTCGTTGCCGCACAGCATGTTCATAGTCTACAGCGAACGCGTACGTGTCGCGCCGCAGCGGAACTGGTCCTCGTTTTGGGCCGACCTACTGGGCACAGAGCAATCACTTGCGTTATCCAGCGTCCAATATTTACGTTAAGAAAAAGTAATAAAGATAGGTTTTTCTGACAATAAATGAAAAATAAGTAAACATATAAAGTTCCATTCGGTAGTGGCTGAAAAACCGTCGAATAGATTACAGTGGAGTTTGAAATAAAAGATATCGAAAAAGCTTCACACGGATAATATCAAACCGTTTGCAAATACCCCATAGGGAGACTAAGCATAGTATTATGTAAGTTTTATCATACTGATAGGATGTATCGAGTTGTAAAGGTCCAGCCTTGCACATTTGAAACGTTTTTCTTCCATGTAAAGTACAAAGCAAACTATATTTGTGAAGTTGAAGCTGACAAACGTCGCCACGGCTGTCACCAAGAAGTACGTTAGCATTTAGGCGAAGCAAAAACCCTCTAGACAATTGAGTTTTTCCGTTTTCACCACGTCTTTAACTGAATTGTAGCCGTGGTTTCGTGTTCACGCTAAGTACAAACCGGCGAAACATTTGCAAACGGATTTTTATTCTTTCTTTCAACCTTTTTTCTTTTGATTCTTGAAACATTCAGCAACTAGCAGTCGCTGAGAAAAGTCGTGGAAAATGTTCGGCTAACAAAATTATCTTTTAATTGCGAAAAACGATTAAAAACACGCTCTTGATCATTGCTGGCAGGTTTTGTGGAATGCTTGGAAATTTCCTTCTTCAAAAAAAATTCAATAAATTATCAAATACAATACAATGATTTCTATAGTGGTCGTATATAATAGGGGATCAAAAATCTGATGGAAGCCGTCATATTGGACGAAAACGCCAAATTCCAATGATGTGTATCAAAGGCAAAATAGCTAAATGAATACATGAGCCCCTCCAAACAGCAAATTTAACCGACTTAAAGAATAATGTTGTTTGAAATTACGCCAATTGAAAAAAAAATTACAAAAAAACAAAATACTTGGTACAAAATCTATATTTCCAAAATTGTTTACGCTAGAATACGACAAGGCATTATCCTATCGTCACCTACATCAAAAGTTTTATAAATAATTGATAAAAATAGGCTTGTTCACGTACAGCCTAGTTTCTTTTCTCGTCCACCCTCAGGGCTTGTATGCTAATGAGTTTCTAGTGCTTCTTATTTTATTTGATTTAATGTGGGTGCAGAAAATTTGATATAAGTCAAAGCGGAGGATTGGCGAACATTGCCAAGTATATTTAAACTATAGAACGTGTAACACATTGCCATTTGGATTCGGTGGCGAAAACATTCGGCTTCAAAAAATGAATTTTGAGATAGACTGAAGACGTTTCTAATTTCACAACAGTAAGAACTTCAGCCTAATTTATACAATCCAAGTGAAGTTGAATCCATTGAAAAGCTCAGAAATTCAAGCAAAAAGTGAAGAAGCTGAAACTTATACAGTACATATTATTATAGTAATAATTTGAACAAAAATTGCAGAGATACAGTACATATTATTATAGTAATAATTTGAACAAAAATTGCAGAGACTCCTTAATAAACAAGACATATAATATACATGTAATATACAAAATAGATAAGAAAATAATAAAAAATAAAATAAAGAAAATAAATTTTCACCAAGAATTTGAGCTCAAAAGGTAGGGTTAGCTTGTTGACGGATCTGCACAGCCCTATCGATCGCCTACTTACCCGCCTGGGATTGCATCGTGACTGCCGAGCGGAAGAAGTATAAACGGACACAATCCATCTATTCCAAAGCTGGAGAAAACGAACCTGTACGGTCCCGTCACGAATCTGCTTGTACTGTGGAACTCCATTAGAGTCTGTGCCTCTGGCGAGAAAAAAAAAATTACACACTAAAAACACCAAAAACGATGTCTTATTTGTCATGCTGGATAGTTAAGATATACACTGGCAACGAGTGAAGGATAATACACGCAGTTGGCATTTTCAATTTTGCACAACAAAATAGAAAAAACATCATCGAACAAGCAATCGAACAGCTAGGCTATTTGTTCAAATTTCTCAAATCTGAAGCGAAACGGTTCGGGCAATTGAGAGGAAAATGAAAAATAGCAGAAAAACGATTTAGAACTGTCATGGAACGGACAACAACACGGCCTCGGCCCGCCCGGGCAGATTTTGCCTATCGATACGTCAGATCAACATGGATCTACAGCTCGTATAACCATTTTTCGGCGAATTTTTGAATTTCCGAGACCGCGCAACTCGTCCGACCCACCGCTGAATGGCACACATGGCGATACAACTTTTGTAAGCATTAAATTACTAGTAGAAGGAGCCGATGAGCCTCTTTCAAATGACAAAAGCGATTTGTAAAACAACAGATTCACGGCGTAAAAAAAAGAAGAAAAAACGATTGAGCAACAGAGAAAACGCAACGGTGAGCTAAGTGAATGTGGTGAAACTAGAACACGGCACCATAGATTGTGTTATAATTAAAAAGGTGAAGAGCACAGATGTGACCGCTATCGATCCGTAACAACCTTTGCTTTTTTTAATTGAATTTTACTGCAAACCGGCTACAGGATGCCGAAGAAATCGTTTCGAATCGTCTGAAGCTTTTGAATTTTTCTCAGCATACAAATCTACGAATCGATAAGTTTGGAGTTTTCTTGGACAACGAAAAATGAACAGAAAACACAAAATAGACTACAATAGCTGTCATAGACAATGTCATGGAAGACGACCACCAGCACTTTTACGGAGAGAAGGTAACGCTTCGAATGTCCAGAAAAAAAGAGGGAAAGGCGGGGCAAATGTCATACTAAAAATATTTTTCCAGTGAGCGCGATTCTAAATTATTGATAGATGAAAATGCGGTGAAATGTCTAATCCAAAATTCCCGAGCCAAAAATCTACCTGTTCCGTGCGCTCTATCACAAACGATTCGGTGCTGAACGAAATTCACCCAATTGGAGGAGCATTTTACAGAGAAAGAGAACAAACAAGCAGAACGATACCTACGAGATTGCCGTTTGACGTAAATTGCGTTGATTATGTGTAAAATTGATTTGTTCTTCATATACATACGAGTGTCGACTATGGGCCCTTACAAACCCGACGACGTGCAATTTGAGCGACGAATTAGCCGTTATAAATGAAATTGAGCGAAACACACGACGACGAGCATTCTCGTCCGACGCGACGTTTGCGGCGGCCGCATTGCTCTAATCGATAGCTGTTGGTGACGCGCGGTCACCGCCGCGCGAATTCGTCGCTCAATTTCTTGTCGTCGGGTCTGCAAGGGCCCTATTGTTAATGCGCCATGCATCTGACTCTGTCATAAACCTACTACAACTACATACACTCATAATATGGTGCATATGGCAGTGCGATAACAACCGACAGTGTATCACCAAAATGGTAAACTGACAAGCTGATCGACTTTATCGTGAATTAGGTGAGTCGAGTAGAGCATCTGATCTTCTATGCTCACCTGGACGATAGGCTTTTCGTCGATCTGAAACCATAAATTTTAAGTTACAAAAATTATATGGTCAGATAGATCATCAGTTAAGCGCATCTCAAGCAGCGTCCACACTCGGCAGCATCGCCGCGCCGTAGCGGTCAGGTCAGAGACGCAGAGGACGTACACATTCTAGTCAAATAGATTCACTTCCAATTCAAGAACTTTTGTCCCAATAAAATCTTGCCTTGAAGAAAAACCACGCCGCTGCGAGACAACGTTGCTGCCGAGTATGAACAGACCTTACTGCTACCAACAGTGTATCGCAAAACGAGCAGTAAATCCAATTTTACTGGATACCATAACTGGATTTTTTGTGTTAGAGCCACCTAGAGGCAATAATAATTAAAAAGAAAATAGGAAAGAATTGAAAAATCAAAAATTGATGAAATTTTAGGCGAAAACTCACTTCTACAGCAAGCAACACACACAACAGCAATGATGATAACGATGAGCAGCACCAACAATCCCAGAATTATAAAGGTGGTGCTGGTCGAGAAGCTGGTTCGCGACACGGCCGAATCACCTGGCACCGGTCTGACGGTGATTCCAGGTGTGGACGTCGCAAACGTAGAGATCTGCAAAAATAAAATATATAAATAATGAAACGGGAAAGAAATGGTTCGGTTTAGTCTTGGCGTTGCGGTAATGACTTGTGCGGCAAGGACGCAGAGGACGCAGCAGTGCCGCGCACGCTATAGATATCAAAACGCTGCAGCCATCGCTATTCTGAGCAGCATTAAAATTTGTCACTTTATGGTTTACATTGAAGGGTATAATCCTAAATCGTTAAATCTGCTGCCGAGTATGTACAAGAACTTAGTTCTCCTAGCAGAAATTGACGGAGTGGCTCAAAATTGATGAAAAGGCTGGAAATGAAAACACCTAATATAGTAAACACGACATTAATGTCCTTGACCGCTGCTGATCTGTTACTACAGCTGCAGTATAAACGTAGCTTAATGACTCACTGCAAGGCACCGAACACTTGTTTTCTTTGGAAATTTGTTTAAAAAAAAAGGAATCTCACCCTTTGAATTTTCATCACCGTCGTGTATTTGACGGCTGTTTTCAGTTTTTCGCTAGGCGTTGTAGTGTGCGTGAGACGTGGATGAACAATTGTTGTTGATGCATAGTTGGAGTCGGGTGGAAGAAGTGACCCCTGAACAAATTTACATTTTATGTAAACAAAAGGCTTACGTTTTTAAACATCCTGAAGCGTGAGATGAAATTTATCGATTTTGCCTCGGAAAGCGATATATTTACTTTAAGAGATTTTCGAAAAAAACAAAAAAAGCGCAAGGTTCCTGAATGGAAAACGAATGGGTGGCGCTTTTTTAGAGGACCTGCTAGCGAAGGTCAATTTATGTTTCAATTTTGCATATGTTTCTGTAGGATGCGCCGTAATATTTCAGGGAATTCTTGCCGTTATCGAGTTCAAGAACAAAGTGAAAGCGCGTTTGCGTATCACAATCGCCGCTCTTATCGTCATATTCCATCAAAGTTTCACGGACCTCTCGTTATAGTTTATCGAGCACAAATTGATGTGTCGCGACGAAATTTCGGACCACAATCGGGTCGTTTTAATGGCGACACACTCCGTCCATAGACGAACACGAAAATTTACATTTCAAAGCGGTTGCTGGATTTTTGAAGATTTTTTTCAAATAACTAGTATTTGGGCGTGCACAAGAGGAAGATGATTGGTACAATATAGGTATTTCTGGCTCTTGTGTAAGAAAAAGTTGAAGAATTCATAATGGAGAAGGTGCGGATGTCATTGCAAAATAAAGGAAAATGGAGAAGTTGGTTTGTCGCGGCGTGTATACAACGCGGTGGCTAGCAGCGTCTCCAGAGCGGTGCAATAGGCAGGCGCGACGTCGCGCGCGGCGGATTTTACCGCGCGTCAGCACCTTCAACTGTCAATGGACTAGCATGGATTACAGACGTAATTCAAATGGAAAAATTTTCGTCACGATTAGAAGATTATAGAGAAACTATGAACAAATAAACTAAAAAATACCTCAATATCCTCGTCATCGCTAACCGAATCGCCGCCGCTACCTTCTACTAGTGGATGCGGTTCTTCCTCATCAATGGACTGCGTGAAAATGCTACTGAATACTAGTGAAAGAGACAGTAATATGAAGAGTTTCCTATTTTTCATCTTCAATCGAATAATTGCGATCCCGTCCTCTGAAACATAGAAAAACAATAAAAGAATAAAGAGCATGAAAATTAAAAACGAGTCGAAAATGCGATAACACAGATTCAATTTGCGTTGTAAATCAACAGATGTAGCCCAGTTAAAAAGTATAAACGGGTACATGGCATGTAAACAATTAAAATTAAGATGAAAAATAATTTAAAAAAGATGACAGCATGACCGAAGGAGATAGATGATAAAGAGCACACGGATTATCTCATTAACGAAAAAGTAAGAGATTTCAAAAAACATTGAAAATGCCACCAGAAGGTCAGCTCAGCAAATTTTGAATCTCTAATTGACGTTTTAAAACAACCTCATAATACAACGATTACATCATAATATAATAACTTGGAAAGGTGCCAAACAACTTCAAAAGAGGCAATGATTCACATTTTAAGTGCGCTGAGCTGACTTTTAAATGTTCAGGAGATTCCAGTGAAATTTCAATTATAAAATTCATCATTTTTCGAAGGACATGAAAATCAGCCGACAGAAAAGAAAAAGAAAATGGGAGGATGAGGATTGACATCAACCACGAGGCCACCGTTAAGTGGCACCCCCCATCAGTTTTCTCACCTCAACGTCATGACGAGGTCGAGATGAGGTCAGTCGACAGACTTGACAGGCTACAAAAGGAAGGGAAACAATTTTTTATTTTTTTATTATTTTTTTCAATAGAAAATAAATAGAAAATAGATACATTTATACGTATCAAACAAAAATTTAAATTATAGCTTGATAAAAAAAACAATAAAAAAGAACTGGAAAGGTACACCTGCGAAGGGAAACTTTTGACAATAAGGTCACATATGTTTCCATCACGTCATATTATTGTTTTCGCACAATAACTTTTTGTTACCCATCGAGGAAACTATTTATACAAGCTTAATTTGTCTCTTATTTACTACGAATTATGTTCATATTGAATACTTTTGGTAGTAGCTGTTAGACGGATGTGAATGAATAGCGAATCAAACAATATAAGCCAACTTTTTAATGGAACTAATTTTCAGAACGAAAAATCTCAAAACCTTGAAAAATCAATAATTATATAGAGTTGGAATTGAAAAGATTAACTTCGCAACGCGTTTTCCCACGCTCTTTCCATTCTTTCATCCCGTTCTCGTAAAGTGAAATTTAACGAGTAGCCGACCAGATGCGCCCGAATGCTTCCACATGACTTTAGTTTCAAAATTGTTACCAAAAAGTGCAAAATTCTATTTGTCATGTGATCCAATGAACTTCTCGAATTCAACCTTAAGGCTCTGTTCCATGGACTATTCAGATCTAGAGGAAAAATCCCAGAAATAGCTCATTCTCAAAAGAACAACCTTTATTGAACTCCCCAAATTTTTAGGACCATTTAGCTTGTTTTTTGTTGGTCTCGGCATTGGTCCACTTGGAACTGCTTCACTTTTCTTGGTGTTTTTATTTGCTCTTAACTTTTTTAACTTCTACTTCAAATATTTAAAAGGTTATGAGGTTAAAACAGAGGCATTCTGAATCCATGAAAATGGGCCCAATTTGCTTCAAGTTTTACAAAGTGTTTTTAAATATTCCACCAATATTATAATTTTAACCAATCTAATAATACTCCGTAGCCTATAATCGTTGAGAAAACTTCAATTGCAACAAAGAAGAACAACTGGCAGTTGTAATCTGGGTATTTTTTGGAGTTCAGAAAGAAAAATCGATGAGGTAATTGCAGACGATATTAAAGAGCAACAGGAGAAATGGATTGCAAAACAGAGCGTCAGTGGTTTCTTTTTCTACCAATTTTTCCGTGCCAGCGTGTGTGAGGAAAGCAGATGATGGATCTTGGTCATCAAGCCGAGAACAGCAAATTTCGTTTTTACGAGCGTTTTTTTCATTGCAAATTTCTTCGCTTCAAAACAGTTGCTCGGTTCGTCGGAAGTATGAAATTCGTTTTAATAAAATGGATCGACTACGCTGAAAAACACGTTGTTCAAGAATTTTTTGACAAAAGTTTTTCCCAAGTATTTCTAACCGAGAACGTATTTTTTCTGGTGGAATTCACGCTGAGCTAGTGGTATTTTAACAAATGCTATGATTAAGAAAAAAAGCACGAAATG
Source organism: Nippostrongylus brasiliensis (assembly GCA_030553155.1). NCBI lineage: Eukaryota > Metazoa > Nematoda > Chromadorea > Rhabditida > Heligmosomidae > Nippostrongylus > Nippostrongylus brasiliensis. Next base: position 26,713,591 of record CP130737.1, read on the forward strand.
CTGTCTCAAATGAAATGACAGAAGTTTGTGGATCGAAGAAACGTGACCTCTTCGGCTTGATTGTTTCAAAGGTTGTTTGTGATTTATGTTACACTATGAAACATTCTCAAGTGTGAAAAATATGTCCCGTTCTAAAAAATAGAGTAATTAAATCAATAACATTGATATGTAAAGCCACGATTTCTCTAAATAAGGAGGATCAAATTTGGAAGTATCCAGAGTACAACGATCACGAAAAGTATGGAGATGTTTTTGCTTATTGTTGCTTATTGCTCTTTTAATTTTTTATTTCATTAATTGCTTATTTTTTGCTTATTGTTTTTGTTCATTATTATTTTGCTACCCAGCTTCCTTTTTGAGCTTACAAAATTCTGAATAGGATGTGGTGCAGGTTGGAGTCTCTCCTGGGTTGCGATTTTTGCCAGGACCAGACTCATCTACATAGAACACCCTAGTGGACTCAACACTGAAGTGGAGGATATAAGCAGAAAAATCTAAATAAAATTTTTTTACCATAATCCCATTGAATATTTTTGTTTTATTTGTATTTGTTTTACTATTCCTCTAGTTGAAACGACAAACTCTCTGAAAGTTTGAGCTAAATAACCCTCCATCTAGGTATTTGTGTAGCTTCGAGCTCTGACTATTTCATCGTCCAATCGATAAATCGACTGATCTGAATGTGATGTTCGATCGGTAGCGATCGATCGATCGATCAATTATGTTGAAGACGGCGCACTTGTGTCCAGCACACAAACACCTGGTCCAGCTCACTTTACGGGGGCAGAGAGAGAGAGGCACCGGACAGGTGTGAGCTGAGGATGCGCCATGCCGCATGATGAATTAACCTTTTGTTCCCCGTATGTCTAATTATTTATTCATTTATTCAAATAATTGATGTTATTGTACCGCATTTATCTCAAAGGCACAACTACACCCAGGTCATAAGAAGAATATGGTAAGAAGAATATGGCAAAAAGTGATGAAAGTGTTGCAAAAGAACAAATATCGACCAACCCTGAAGAAAACTGCGATACCTCGAAAACAGTCCCTACTATTTTAAACGATGAACAATTGAAAATTTAAAAAATCCAGCGAGAGACAAAGGGAAAATACCCAATACTAAATTAGGAAAACAAGGAAAATACTATAAAAACAGTAGTGTAAAAGTATTATAAAATCACAATTTATTTTCTTCAATTTTAAGTTAATTTTAATTTTTTTTTAATTTCCTGCGAGTTCAGAGCTTATCTGAAACAATAAGAAGGCTAGAGATCGTGGTCCATACTGAAAGCCCTTTCTAACAAAGTTTATGCGCCATGGACAATTAAAATTATTTTAGATATCATTTGCTTTAGATTTCATTCAACAAGAATCGTATTTCTGTAGGGCGAATAATTTTTCAAAATATTGTGTGAATGCATATAACTTCTAGACATGAAAAAACATGAAGAAACACTAGTATGTGTGAAGCCACAATAAATTAGAAGACATTCGAGGCAGAATGGAAAAACGAAGGTGAAAAAGCAAAAATGAGTGAAATCAGCAGGATGGAACCTGAACGAAGAAAAAATCCCTTGAAAAAAGCCATCTACATGTGAATAAAATAAAGCTGTTCGAAACTACGAATGAAATAATCTGTTTTAGAAATTTAGCTTAGAGTGAGCAGCAAAAAGGTGTCGGAAATGAGAAATTGCTCAAAAATTCTAGTCGATCAGTGTTCTCGCACTGAAGTGAAGAACTGAAGATTGAGAGGGGGGGGGGGGTAGGGAAAACGCAACTGTGACACTTTCGCTCGTTACGCTTATCAGTTACACGTGGATGAAAAACAACTATGAAGCTGGACAGCATCGTGCCCTCTTGTTGTCCTCCAACACCACGCATCACCACATCGAAGATCTCAAAAGTTTCAGAAAACATCTGTATTCATCATTTTACGAAATATTTGAAAAAACGTAAGCCATTCAAGAAGTAAGGGAAGTCGGCAAATTAAATATATCCGTAACATTACGAAAAGTATAGGCCCCAGTGACCGGGACTTACTAGTCATCGATTCGTAGGTCAAGACGTGTAGTCATCGATTGATAGATCAAAGCGTCAATCGATGTTAGGAAAAATAAGGAAAACACTACAAAAACAGATATGTTAAAAATATTATGAAAATATTAGTTTTTTGCAAGTCTAAAGCATATCTGAAGCAATAAAAAGGCTAAAATTTGTGGTTCATAGTGAAAGCCCTTTCTAACACAGTTTATGCACCACGAGCAATTTAAATTATTTTAGATATCATTTGCTCTAGATTTCATTCAACAAAAATCGTATTTCTGCAGGGCGAATAATTTTGCAAAATATTGTGCGAATGTATATAACTTCTAGACATGAAAAAACATGAAGAAGCGCTATTGTGTGTGAAGCCACTACAAATCAAGAAACATTCGAGACAGAATGAAAAAACGAAGTTGAAAGAGTAATAAAAATGAGTGAAATCAGGAGGAAGAAACCTGAGCGAAGAAAAAATTCCTTGAAAAAGCCATCCACATGTAAATGAAATAAACCTGTTCGAAACTAGGAATGCAATGATCTGCTTTAGAAATTCAACTTAGAGTGCGCAGCAAAAAAGGTATCGGAAATGAAAAATTGCTCTAAAATTCTAGTCGATCAGTGTTCTCGTATTGAAGTGAAGAACTGAAGATTGAGAGGGGGGGGGTAGGGAAAAACGCAACTGTGACACTTTCGCTCGTTACGCTTATCAGTTACACGTGGATGAAAAACAACTATGAAGCTGGACACCATCGTGCCCTCTTGTTGTCCTCCAACACCACGCATCACCGCATCGAAGAACTTAAAAGTTTCAGAAATCCTCCGTATTCATCATTCTACGAAATAGTATTTGAAAAAACGTAAGCCATTCAAGAAGTAAAGGAAATCGGCAAATTAAATAATAAATTCCGTAACATTACGAAAAGTATAGGCCCCAGTGACCGGGACTTACTCGTCATTGATTCGTAGATCAAAACGTGTAGCCAGCGATTCGTAGATCAAAACGTCAATCGATAAATGCGAAACTGTTATCGATCACAGCGCGCGGTAGTATGATCTACATATACGGAAGGCTTCTCTACGTGGACGATTCAAAATAATGTTCACTCGAATCAATCAAAAGCGAAAATTTCAAAATCTCAGCTTGTATAGCCAGAAATATTTATTTATTTATTCATTTATTTATTTACTAAATCAAATAATAAGTAAATATGCAACAAAAGAATTCAGCAAAAAAATTAGTTTTGCCATTTAAATATTGACGTATTATTGAATGGTTTTACTGACCATGCTCAAGTGTGGGGCAACAAAAAGAAACAAAATCAAGAGCAACAATTTAAAAACGCAACGAGCTTGTACGAAGGTGTACGATTAAAATAAGAAAACAGTGAACGAAGGATATGTGTTTCGAAAAAAGTGTATTCAAGCCATGCTCGTCAAAAAAAAACAACAAAAATATAGGTTCTGGAGGAGGATGGGGCGATGTGAGATTTCCACCTCGGGTCTTTTCTGTGGGCGGGTATAGTAACGTTTAGATTGTTTTATTTCTATACCGTACAAAGTATGTTCATAATCAAACAAAGTTATTGAACAAAGGGAATCACTTAAAAGATAAAAATGGATAATAAGTTTTAGTTTTCAAAGGAAGCCAAGTAAGACAGGCAAGCAAACAACCAGAACATGTCCACCAATATGGAGTAATCAAATCGGAGTACGATGAGGATATTTTATTAATGATAAATATAAAGGACGCGATCGATTAGATGATGATGATCACCACTGCACTTCAACCACAGTTACTTTCTTGCATTATTATTTTTTAATTCCTTCATAGCCGTTTTCTCTGATAAATTGATTGCTCAGTTGTACCCGGGGTGCTTACAGAGCTTCCCTTCTGAATCACTTATCACGTGTTAGATATCCCACATAAAAAAAACATATACCTCATCATGTTTTTTTAACCATTGTTGTGTTTAGTAGCCTTTTACTTGTTTAGTTCTCCATTATGTCCAATAGCTTTCTTATCTTGACTGCCATACTCTCCATTTTCGTGATTGGATTTGAACCAAATGAAATAAAATAAAATAAAATAAAATGATAGTGATGAGAAAAGGAAAGAGGATGAAGAAGAAGAAGGTAACAGCGCATAGTGGATAAGCAGATGTGCTGCGTCACGTTCGAAACGAGGTCATGCACCCCCGACCGAGAGCGGCCAGCTCAACCCAGCGCCTTACCATCTCTATTCTCCTCTATCTAATATAATCAACGTCACTCTACCTACCTAACTACCTGGCCATCTATCTACCTAATTCGGGCCCATCAAACATCGACCGAGCCGAGCAAACACATCGTCATCTGGCTGAGGAGCTGAGAAGACCTGTGAACGGCTCTTGAGATCAGCTCCCCACCCCACCCCCGTCGGTTTAGATGGCAAACAGAAGCAGAGAGAATTTGGCAGAGAATAAGCTTGGAAGCTAAGAGACACCGGCCGAATTTATTTTTCAATTTTTATTTTATCATCGCGTTCTAGTTTGGGTGTGCTATGATCAAGAAAAGTATTTAGCCGAACAATAAAGTGACACAATTTTTTTTGAAGAACCAAGCAGATTGACATAAAAGGATTAGTGAGGAATCACAGAACATCCTCTCCTAAATTAAATACGAAAATATAAAAAAGACTCAAAGAAAAATGCCTTAGTTTCTAGGCACCACACAGTCTTACGCCATGGTAAATACTCGACATTTTCACTCTCAAAACAACAACGGAAAATGAAGAAAAATAACGTAGAGCTATTTAGCTAATCACTTCGAAATAGCGAAAATTTGTGAAACGTATCTTGACTTCTACTATTCTAATCGATAAACGGATGGGGCTTAAAATGATAATCGATTTAATGATCATTAAGCAAACGGTTGAAACCTTGAAAATATAATATGGAAACACAACCGCTACACAAAGAAATAGGTAAGAATAATAGTCTGCAACTTTGATTCGCTTTTTTGTCAAGGAATAAATAAAAATTGCTGTGGAAGGCGTTGGACAACTATCTTAATTTCAATCTTAATTATCTTGATAGGAATTTGTTGTTTAAAACGGTCTGTCTCAAAGTTAATTAACATATGAGATTGTAGAAGTAGGGTTTTGATTTTTAATGTCGTCTATTGGACTTATCCTCATTGCTCTGAGAGAAAGATGGACGAAAAAATTAAATAAATAGAACTAATAATAAGATAATGGAAATCAGCGATCGAAGAGAAAAAAGGAAATTATTCATAGAGCGGAGAAAAACCAATTGAAACATTTGACGTGTCATGTATTGTCAAATGTCAGATCATCAACTTTAGAAAATTGGAAGATCAGGAAGGGAAAGGTAGCGCAGTAAAATAACATTGGTAAAAACTCGAAGAATTCAATAAGCAGAAAAAATATGTAGGAGTACACAAGAAGAAAGGGATTGTGAGGATAAGGGATTTCAGGATAAGGGGGAGGTAACTGGGGTAGCGGAATTCATAAAAAAAAGAAAAAAAGAAAATTCTTGGACTCTTCGGTCGTACTATGAAGGTAACCCAGAAATGAAACAAAGAACGATAACGGATGGCGATGACGCAATGAGAACTTGGTTCTCTGGTAATTAGGTGGTAATTACTGAGGAACAGTAATTAGAACATAGTTAAGGCTGCATTGCTTCATGACACCTTCGAAAATATTCAAATTTGAGAAAAAAGCAAATGTTTGTTTAGCGGTTTTTGTGATAATCTATCGCTAGTGAAGCGTTTTTAGGGTGTTAACTGCATATTTGAAAGAAATATAAATATTTGCAGAATGTCAACAGTTTGTATAAAGTTTAGCAATTTTTGCACTAAACAACACAAACTATAAAAACTATAAAAACACTAAACAACTCAAACTATAAAAACAAAACTCTGGTGTTCAGTTAGAAAACTAAAACGACTAACATAATATTAGGTTGGTGCAAAAGTTCTCGGACATTCGGAATACAAAACAGTTCATTTTATAATATCTGAACAATAGCAACGAGTCATTTGAAGTAGGTACCGTTAAGATGAATGGTCTTCTCCTCTCTATAACATTTTTTGACTGGAGCCGAAAATAAAAAATTCAAATTCAAATAATTCAAGAAGTCGCAAATGTCCGAGAACTTTTGCACCAACCTAATAGAAATATTCAGAAATCTTGTTAGTGACATCATCTGAAATAAGTACTTTCAAAGTAGACCATAGCAGATCTTCACGTAAAAAATGAGCTGGAATTTCAGACCAGAAATGATTAACTTTCGGTGACGCGGCTAGAATTGCGTATCAGGAAATATGCCTATTTTACAAGTGGAGCAAAGGGAATAAGGCAAGAAGAGTTGAAGACAATGCAATAGCAAGCTTTTCAGTGATCACTCGTTCAAGAACAATTTCAAGCTCCAGCGGTTACAGTCAGCCTATTACTATTACATGCTAAGATTTGACGACAGCAAATCATGGAAAAAGGTTTCCTTATTTATTATGTACATCACAAGGTGCGCCCAAACGGCAATTGAACAGGCAATCAAATCACCTCAATTGATAAAATGGTTAAGGGGAGGAAAACAAAAAATTGAACACTGTAAAAAAACAAAAAAATTGAAAACAAAACTAAACTTTAAAAGTTAACAATGGACGTTACTAAGACTAGTAAGGCACAACATCCAGTAACATCTAGTTTAATTCGATTTGCTCGTTTCGAAGTTTAATTCGAAGTTGATCATTTTTAGATTCTATTATTTTCTCACATGCCTAAAGCGTGTAATAAATGTGAGGTGATTTTTCATGTTGATCGGGCAATCTGTCGGATATCGGCAAAATCACACTCGGACACTGAGACACACACGCACACCACTACCTGCTCGACGTCATTAGAGCGGTGTGTGAAAGAAAGAGCGCCTATTACAATGGGTTAGTAGGGCATGAGCGATAAAGCGATAAAATATGCGGTTGAAAGGCGGAGTTGGAGATGGATGTGATGGTAGAAAGATGGGACCGAACAACCACTCAACATTGGACCGAGTACGGGGGGTCGAAATCGACTCGATCGCTAGAGCGGAAGGGCAACTTTGGGGTGCTGATGGTGTTATCAGTCTCCTCGTCTGCTGCTTACTATCTTATCCTAGACAATCGATCATCGCCAAAGCAAAAATTTACTTAGACCACTCGCCATCGATTTCAGACCCATTTAGATATCAATTTTTTTCCTTTCAACTTTCCGACTTTGTCAAACTGAGCAAGAAAGCAGTAATTACGCGTGCTGACCCCAAATGGTTACGCAAATTGCTGGACAATTACTCGAAATCAGGCTGATCATAATTTTACTGGGTTTAGCGCAGATTTTGTTGAATTTCTATGGTAACTGTATCATTTTTCATGTCTGTGTTCTGTTTTCATTCCGCTTTTTTATTCATATGACGCCGTGTAATAAAATAAGGTCACTTTTGGGTACTTATTTCCCGGATTTTTTTCTCGATAAATATCGACGGAACAGAAGTTGCAGTCAAGCGCCTAATCAGTTAGATTACTAGTTGTTTATTAAAGTGCACCCATATGTAGCCAAATAACAAGCTCAGTGTTAACTAAAAATCCTTCTCACCCCTATCCGGGTCCATAATATACCTATTTATAATAACAAAAAATATATAGAGAGCAAGCTTCCTGTGAAAAAGTGCCATTGTAGTGGTTTACTCCCACTCATTTTTTGAAAGAGTCTTGTAGCAATTTGACTCGTCGAGATGGAAACCTTGATTGACCCTGGGCGAGGATTGATCACATGGCCAAGCGGGCGAAGCTAGCGCCTCTTACCACCTCCCCACGCGCGCCTATAGCCTTTAGTACCTTTGCTTTTACTTTCTGATAATAATTGCGAGGGACAGCCGCCTCATAACCAACAAAAAACGGAAGAATTTTGCATTTCATTCGCCTATTAATAAGGCGAAAATTTTCCGTTTCATTCCTTCAATATAAGCACACTATAGAACAGGACGGCGATCAATCATTAACATCTTCAGAAACTGGTAGAATTTGCTTACTTTCCAATTTCAGCTGTATTGATTTATTCATACCATTACTTATGTTTAAAGGTTTAAGCTATGCCCTATGGATATGTTTTCATATGATAGATCATTTGGCCGTGAGAGTGAAGGTGGCGTTCCTTATCACTTCACTGGATACCGGAAATTCACCAAAAATTCCGCTCAAACTGTAATGAGTATAACGATGCGTAATAGAAATTGTGAGAAAACCTTTGTATTATCCCGAAACCCCGAGATCTAGCCCGATCTAAACTTCCTATGTTAAATGCAGGCTCTCATCGACTCTGCCGTCTGATTCAGGCTGCGCCGCGGTTTCGGAGACCGCTCGTCCGTTCATGAATCTGGGCCCAACATATCATTGGTAAGAAAAATGGAGACAATTTTAAAAAGATTTCGAAATATGAAACAAGGAAAAAACAAACGACAGCAGAACAAGAGGATCCTTACTATATAATAAGCGAAACCCTGTTGTTTACTTGGATGGATGTTTGGATGGATGGATGGATGGATGGATGGATGGATGTCAATTCATTTTGCAAATGATTGGTGGTGGTGGCGGTTGGTGGTGGTTTTATCTCTGCTTATCACTGAAGTCATTTTTAAAATCACATCCTATGATAACGCACTTACACTTAATCTAGCCTATATTGTTTGCCGAGGTCGGTGTTACTTCATTTGAGATGGATTGAAGTAGACATGACTGAGTGAAAGTGGGATAAGTCAGGAAAGTAAGTGAAAACTCGGTGAAGATGTCGAATGCGTCAAACTTGCAACACTGTCGAAATTTCAGCTGATCGAAGGGTGGCTTAACTCGGTAAGCAGTATAGATTTACGTATTTCTTTATTCACCTGACGAAGCTGACGAACAGACGTTTGGCGGCCAAAAGAATAATAGTAATAATGAATTCGGTTTTAGTCAATGAACTGATATGTTTCCTGATATCACAGCAAATGATTAATATATTTGGAATGCGAATTAAACATTGCGTGGCTCGATTGATATCAGTCGTACCACGTCATTCCTGGGCGAATAAATAATTCCGAGCAACCGGAAGTTCATCAGTGATGTCCACGATTTTTTTGTGAAATTATTTTCTTTTTCATCTACAGGAAACGATTTTTTCAAGACCTGTACGGCTGGCAAGAATGGTGATTATCGATGGAAAAAAGGCGCAAAGAGAGTAGGTAGACTACAAAAATATAAGCAGATGATCCAGGTCCCTAGCAAGAGAAGGAGCAAAAGAAAAGAGGATAAATATGTCTAATAGATTATTAATAATAGAATAATTATAATATATTCGGAAGCGGTGCTCATTTGGAGAAATGTCGACCTGTGTAAGCAAATAATGATGGGTGTGCCGTGTGTGTGTGTGTAGCCTCTGTCTCAGCATCGCTATCACCATCGAGTGCTCTTCGAGCAGGTCAAACACCCCGACCCCGTCAATGATTGTCGAACAAGAACAGCGAAAATATTCCAGAAAAAAATGTAAAGTGTTCGGTCAACAGAAATAGAGAACATCGACAAGTAACACGAGGTTTGAACGAGCTTATACAAAAGAGCCCTGCATAAGATGAGATGAAAACCAAAAATTTCCAGGCTGAATGCGTAGATTTTTGTCATTTTTAGGCTTTGGTAGACTAATCCAAAATTACTAAAATTTTAGGGTGCGGAAAACTTAATTAATATATTCAGAAAAAGTGTATAAGAGAAATTTAAAATGCTTGTCGAGCTTCTCAAATTGGTATGTACAGTAGTTCGCGAAAAAAAATATTTCACCTTGCATTTTTGGGTGCAGATCGCTGAAATCAGCAGGAATTCTATTCCAATTGACAGTTCTAATAACTCTTATTAAAAATACACTAATATGTGTCCTAAGATACATTCGTTTAAAAAAGCATATAAAAATGAGTTTGAAATTAAAAAAAAATTTAAAAAAAGAATTTCCAACAAGGGCACATGTTAGTGTATTTCAATAAGAGTTATTAAAACTGCCAACTGGAATAAAATTCCTTTCGATTTCAGCGATCTGCACTCAAAAATGCAAGATGACATATTTTTTCGCGAACTACTGTATAGGGAATGCCCTGGCGGTCTATTTTTGACTCAAGATTGATAGATTCATGATGAATAAATAAATAAATAAATAAATTCGTCAATAAATAATGATTAAGAAAGACTATGCATGTGTACAGAACAGACCAGGACGAAAAGGAAAATTGAGGCAGACTCAGAGGAAATGAGAAAGGAACAAAGAAATAGGAAGTCGAAAAAGAAAATTGAGGCAGAATCACACTGAAATGAGAAAGGTACAAAAAAAATAGGAAGTTATGAGTGATAGCCAATTAGGAAATTAATTAGAAAGGCAATAAAATCTTCTGTGGGTAGGACACGGTTAGGAACACTATCGATACAGTATAATTGCAATAAATGGTATAGACTAGGGTAAAGATACTACTTCCAATTGGGTCAGAACTGCTGGCAAAAATGTCTGTAAGAGATATATTTATTATTTATTCGATATATACGTCCAAAGACGCGCACAAAAGCTGAAGAACAAAGAAGATAGAACTAAAATTCAAACTCAACACGAATACAAACACGAATGCAAATACGAACGATCAATAAAGACTATGCAACTCAATTAATTATTTTATTTATCCTCTTTCTTTAATTTTGTTTCGGTTTAACACAGGAGTTAGCGGTCCTTCCCTTGTCTTCCGCTGTCTTCTCAGGATATCAGGATGTGTTGGTGTTCGCTAAGAGTTTTCTTTTGATAGTTGAAGGCGCTGGTTTCTTCTTCCCACGTGAAATCCTCTTAATTTAATTGAAAAGGTTATGCGTTAGTCTTTCTGGATCGTTTCTTGTGTTTTGAGTTCAGGTTTTTCATTTGTTTTCTTTCTTTTTACCCTCTATTATTTTTGTTTTAGGCACGTCATTTGACGTATTAAATAAATAAGTAAATAATGAAGAGAAAAGAATAAGTGATTGGTGGTGTAGAGTGAGCTTGAGGTGTGAGCTGAGAAGCTGAGACAGTCAATACTTGACGACGACGATTCTCATCGTTGTCAGTACACGGCGAGAACAAACGAGAGATAGAGAGAGAGAAAGAGAAGGAGGGAAAGATAGAGAGAGAGAGCTGACCAGAGCTCGTCTTCGTTGGCGCCACAAGGATGAGGACGACGACCTGGGTCAAGCGAACGGTCGAACGGCCCTCGTCGTCGTCAGCTTAGCAAATTTGCACACGAAGCCACACGGATTAGGCGTCGAGCACGAGCACAAGGTCAAAACAACATTCTCGTTACGTTGACGCCTTTGCTCTGACTTCTTTCGATCGTCCGACGATGTTTCTCCTTCTTGCCGTCGTCTCCGTTCCGATGCTGACATATTCAACGCACGATGAAACCGATAACATAGTGCTAGTACAATTCGAGAAACTACAGTCGAACGTGTGCTACAGATTCTTGAGAAACTTGAAAAGATGAAGGCCCATTCATACTTGGCAGCTAAGCTACGCGGCAATGATCACGTGCGTAGCAGAGACGCAGAGGGTGTTCAGGGCCCACATTCATCATTGCAAAACCCACGATGAACCCCGATTAAACCCCAAACCGCGCGCAAACCGAAATTCGTGAACGCGCGTCGGGGTTTGAAGCAGGGTTTATTGCGGGTCTATCACACACCTCGGCGAGGCAGGGTTTGGGAGACCTTGACGGCAGACCGTTGTCTGCTCATCGCAAAGTCCCTATGGTCCGCGCAATCTCTCATCGACTCTGCCGTCTGACTCTCCCCAAAACCGCAACGCAGGCGTTCCTCTTTTAACTGCGCCGCGGCATTAAGCTAGAGCCAGACGGCAGAGTCGATGAGAGATTGCGAAATGTGTGGGGAATTTGAGATGAGCAGACAAAACTGCTCTGGCAATTTGCCAATTATTCCTTGACGTGATGGGTGCGATTGCGGCAATTGCGCAACAGGACGTCGCGGTCTCGGAAACCCCGCTCTTCATGAATCGTAAACGGCCGCAAACCCGCGGTATCGAGCGGGTTTGCGGCCGTCGGGGTTTCGGTGACCGCGCGCCCGTTGATGAATGTGGGCTCAGGCACCCTCTGCGTCTCTGCTATGCACCGGGCATGGGTAAGTTGAAATCTGGCGACGGTAATGAAACAATTGAGACTTTTTTCATACTCGGAATTGAAAATGTAACACGGTAATGTTAACGACTGCAGCAGAGACGCATAGGAAGCGGCAGAGCGCAGGCGTCACCAGTGGAATTTTCGGATGTACCTATAGGCATTATCAGATGGAATTGAAACATGACGATGAGACTAAAATAGTCTTAGTAGTTTATTATATTTATTTTTAATTTATTTAGTTTATTTTTGTGTTTAGTAATCCCGTTTAGCTCTTCCCTGTTTGGTTTTTTTCGTCTTTAGTTCTTTGGTAGTAGAGTTTCTGTTTGTTTGAATTTTTGTTCTTTTTATGTCTGGGTTTTTCTACACGTGTGGAAACATACGTGTCTGCAATAAATAAATAAATAAAAATAGTACAATTTGAGGAGCTACGCTCTACAAGCAAAGGTTTTCGGGAAAAAATGCAACAGGGATGCAAAACCATGCTTTATACATAGGAGCAAGACGCTGTAACGGCCAGACACAGGAAGAGACGCAGAGGACGCAGCACATTGCTGCAGGCGCCAAAGGTAAAATTTTCAAGCACATTGCAGTAGTGGTAGAGCATATGGGTCTCATTTTTACGCGGCGGCAGTGCAGCGTAATCAAGTGCGAGGCAGAGACGCAGAGCACGCAGCACAGCTGAGGAAAACAGCGAATATCAGGAAGATATGTTCGAATTTTTGACTCATTTCTATAAAAAATTGTATCCTTGGACTTTCTCACTAACGCCAATCAGTCGTGTGTGAGTAGTACGATGACAGCTGAACTTTCCTGAATATGCACGTAAACGAGGGAGAAATGAAAAAAGCGAAAGAATGCAAATTTGATGAATGGGTGTACGGTGTCCACGACGATGATGAATGGAGGATTCTGTTGAATTTTCGAGAAAACCTCCCACAGAGGAATTGGGAAAATGTGAATGGTAAGTTGATGAATGGCTGTACATTATGTGCACAATCAATCGATATTCGAATCGCGTGCATTTCGCGAGAGCGACGTCGCGCGAACTGCCGCGCGGCGATAGATCGTCTTGCTAGTGGTTGGTTTGCACAAGAGAAAGCAGATTTTAGCTTCAAATATGCGGGATCGTTAAGAGAATTGCACTCTACAGATGGGCCTATATGAAGGATAGATGGTTTTTATTGTAGGCTGCGCTAATAACTAATGCATTTGCGGTGATGGTGATGCATTTGTAATCAGGGGCACTTTGAGTAGAGCGTTTTCGAGTGGGAAAGTGATTATTCGCGAAGGTAAAAACGTCGCTGGTTGGAAATGAAGGTGATTAAAAGCGGCCGACATGCGGACCACAATACGTGTTTGCATTTACCGGGCAGTGTGCATGTAATCTTCTTATTCTTCAACTGAACAGTTGGACGGTCGGCGGTGGTTTGCTTAACACGCCACGGCATCTCCGAGAATCATCAGAACCACGCGAAATCGTATCGAAGACGCTGACACGACAAGAATTCCTTGGGTGAACAACAATTATTACATCAGAACATCAAGGAATGCGGCATACCCTAGGGGAAACAGGGAGAATGCTAGCTATGCGTATCAGCGAACATCTACTGGGCAAGAAGCAAGTCGTGACATGTCGATTTTTGCTTTATTTTCAAGAAATTGCCAAGGTACGGATAGCAGGGCAAATGAGTAAATGAGTAATTTGAAAGCAAAGAAGGAAATTAGATCAGCTCGAATCTCAATGTCGATAAAAAATCACTGCGGTGTGGTCCTTCAGCATGTGCGCAATAAGTGATCCAATAATCCCTCCTGGGTCCAGATTCATCATTGGTAACCCCCCGATAAACCCCGATATCTAGACCGTTCGGCGCCCACCTTTGTCTACTTATCCTAAACTTACTATGTTAGACGCAATCTCTCATCGACTCTGCCGTCTGGTTCTGACAGCGGTTTCGGAGACCGCTCGTCCGTTCATGAATCTGGGCCCAACATATCATTGGTAAGTCCGGAGAGCAGCTTGAGGTTAGTGTCTTTCCAGACTGGTCCACCGCCATTCCATTCTAGCATTTCTGAGAGGATGAAAGAGGAAACCAAAGAAGTGTCACTCAAAAAGGTGCCAATTTACGATCCTAGTGTTAGATTGAATAAGTCAATTAAATAAATGGGGATTCGGCGCTTTGCGGAATAAGTGTGAGGTCAAGAATTTTGGGCAACTTTTCAGGTGTCTAATGACGACGAAAGGGTTGAAACGTCGAGTCAAAATAAATACTATTAGGTTGTTTCAAAAGTTCGTGCCGTTTTTTTTTCAAGCGACCGTTGTAAGCTTGCCATAGAAGCTTCTGAAGAGCTCGATGCAGCATTCGAAAGAGAATTATTTGTTATTTTCAGAAAGTGCTCTAGCTGTTTGGCGAACTTCGAAATTTTATAATTTTTTTGGCCTATAAAGTGAAAAGTGAAAACGTCTAAAATTGACCACACCGACAGCGAATTTTTTGCTGCTCTGGTGTGAAACGGTATTCAAAACTTAGAATATTCCTAGAAAGAAAATGAAATTCTCCTATAGATAGATCCACCTGCATATTAACCTCATCCGTCACAGCAGCAGAAAAGAAGCTTAAGGCTATGGCGAGGTTTTAAAAAGAGAGAACTTGGATAATTCTGCTTCGCTTGGAAGAAATACGCTTACTGTGAGCATCCGCTGATATTTCAAATCATTGTTAGTAAAAGCTTGATTAAAATAATCGATAACTATTTGACATTACATGAAAGGTGCCAATGTTCAAGACAGAGATATCAAATAGAAAAGCATTGAATTTGTTCGTTGAATCTGACTATTCCTTTTTTTGCAATGAAAATAGAAAAATTTGTTTATTGTTCATTATTTGTTTATTCTAAAAAACAAAATGGATGCATTTCCATAGGAGACAATCCTCCTGTATTTGTGAGGTGAACCTTACACCTAACACAGTCGAAAAGCAAAGGAATTAAGTATGTCGAATATCCAGTGTTATAATAGTTGTTGACAAACAATACACACTATCTCCATGTCCGCTCGTCTTCAAGACTCGTTCATACATGGCAGCAGTGCAGCGTAATCAAGTGCGAGGCAGAGACGCAGAGCACGCAGCACGGCTGAGGAAAAGAGCGATTTTAAGGAAGATATGTTCGAATTTTTGACTCATTTTTATGGAAAAAATTATATCCATTTTCTACATCCATTTTCTCACTAACGCCAATCAGTACGATGACAGCTGAGCTTTCCTGAATATGCACGGAAACGAGGGGAATTAAATAAAGTTTATCCACATTTTCATAGAAATGAGTCAAAAAGTAATTAATAAAGTTTATCCACCTATCAAATTCGTTCGACAGAAGTAACTCATATTGAGAAATACACACAATGTTGAAAAGTGGAGCAGATAGTGAGTGCTAGTGTCCGTTAGGACAGTGGGAGAGCGGTTCTTGTTGGGATACAGCAAGCGTCAGCTGTCACCTCACGGCATTTCATCAAACAGCTGGTAAATGTCGCCAGCAAAAACTACCTGAATAGTGGAATCGGTCGGTATCCGACTGACAAATGACATTTGTGGAATTTCGTCGATCAGTTTAGGCAGATTTCTGAACATTTTTCGATGATGATGGACGTACAGTAGCAGTGAAAACGTGGCTGAATGAGCTGAAATGTTTTCGCATGTTCCGCCCACCACCTACGCGCTCTCTCCTCGGCTCTGTTGACAAGAAGATCATGCGTCGATGAGCTGGCCAGCATCATTCTTACACCGACTAAGATCGGACGGCAACCCAAATTTTCCTCATTTGACGATCAACACCTGGTTCCAAAATGCCTCAGGAAAGGGCACCTGTTAGGTAAGTTCCCTATTCTTGACGAGACCTCGAATTGATGGCTTATCGTGGATGACCGATTTGGACGGGAGCAAGATGAAGAATGGATGGTGATATGTTGCGCTGATCAAATGGGTTCTGTAGTTCATTATCATTCGTAATTATCGGTGGATTACTGTTAATTTGTTCCATCACTTTCCCACCGTAGGGATGCAGTGGCTAAAGAAGCAAGAAAAGACCATTTCATTTCATTTCGTTTCATTTATTGACGCGAGCTTTTGTCCCGGTAGTTAAAACACCATAAGGAATAACAACAACAATGTATTCCAGGCAACTTGGTTTTACAACAGCAAAATATAATTCAGACGAGTAAACCGAAAGGAACTGAGAACTGTAAACAAACAAAACATCATGAGAAATATAGAAAAGCTGCGTCCCCTAAACCTAAGAGAAAGACGAAGAATAGCTAAGAAACATTAGTCAGCCTTCGGGCAGTGGTTTGTGTACAGCCCGGGATACCAAAGGCCCGATTCTTCCTGAGGTGCGATTTTTGCGATGAACCCCACCACCATTACCAGATCTTATAACATTATCAGTATTACGTATACTAGAATATGATGTTTGCTGAAGGATCTGCAGTTAATGTGTTAATGTGTTACTGTTATTGTTGCGATGGTGAGTTCGCTCACAGTGATCGCGTTACATGTGTTAACCGCATGTCTGAATAAATAAATAAATAAATAAATAAATAAATAAATGTTGTAATGGTGGTGCTAGATTCATCGCAAAAACCGCATCTCAGGCGGGATTCGAACCCGCGTCTCAACCTATCTGCTGGCCATTTAATCTTATTCGCGTTAATCTTGAAAATGCTTTCAGCTTAACTCTTTGCGATGGAGGTGCTGGATCGCAAATTGTCGTATTTGTGTTCGTAGCGAATGGCCTTTTTTTTTAGAATACAACATCAGTATCTGCCATTTGATTGACTTTTATCGTTTGTGGGCTTCTATCAACACTTTATCCATCCATCCACTCAGCTTTTTTGACTTTTTCTTGACCCACTAACGACTCACAAACAAGAACCTAAAGAGGACATTAAAGGCTTAATGTTGCTGTTGAAATGTCGCGGATCAGAACAAATTGTAGCCATGGGGTGTTCAACCATATTTTGAGTTTTGAGGTGCTGGGAGGGTCATTCCAGTTTGACGTGTTAGGAGGGCCATTCCAATGTGATTTCAGAAAATTTTGAGCAAGTTTAGAATGAGTGTTGCCTAAACTATTTCTTCTACTTCTTTAATGTTCATTGAACTTTTGTACATTCTATGTGAGGCTCTGGTTTTGGTCATAAATAAATAAAGACAAATAATCTTTCGGCACTTTTCGCCGTCTTTGGAGTCTGAAAAGTGGCAGAACCATTGAGAGACTACTTGCCCGAACGCCATTTTATCTTGTGGAGTTAATTCCATAGAATAGAGCCAGTGAAGATCAGTTCCAATACATGTTCCTCTCAAGTTATGTTAGACGTATTGAAACTTACACATAATTTTTCAAGATGACGAATGAAATGAAAATGCTTTGCCAAGTGCTTCAGTTAGTTACGTCTGGTTCTCATGACCTTGTGAAGACGGTAAGAATAAGCAATCACAGAAGGCTGAAGGTCGTGAGACTGGCGATTGATTGAAACGGAAATTCGTTTAAAATTCGAAAGTTCGGGAATGCTTTCAAAATTCTTCTTTCCAATACGAATTTTTGTCTAAGACAATGTATCAGATTCATTTCTTTCATACATCAAGCTTCGTTGGTCCTTGCCTGGAGTGGCTGTGTATCTCAAATGCCACTTGGATATTTTTAGACTTTCTTCTTTTACTAATTGCTTCATAAGGTTGCCAATGTTTCCCGTAAAATTTTGCTTCTTCTAACCCTCCGGTGACCTTCTCGGTTCCCGATTGCTGGATTAATTAGAGTCAGTTGCAGGACGAGCCTACGGCGTTTATCTCTTTCCATCGGTGATCTCTGATTTGATAATACCAGCACTCCAGCGGCCTATCAGCCGACTCGAATGGAACGGAAATTCTGGAAATTTTGGTTGAAAAGAAATGAAGAATTTCATCAGCTCCCTTGTCGCTGTGGGTGCTCTTGGTGTACGGTAACAGGCTATCGCGGCGGGACCCATATCAGCCACCCATTACAAACATCGCGGTTTCGCTTATTAATAGTAGGATAGCTGTTTTGTGTTGGAGTTTGGCTTTAATGGTGATTTTTCTTTTGCTTTTTTGGCGCGTCCTTGGAGTTAGTCAAATAAATAATTAAATAAATAAATAAATAAATAAATAAATAAATAAATAGTAAAGAGATCTCTATTTATTCCAACTTCAAATGAGATGACACGATATGTACTGTATAGTACGAGCAGCCGAGGAGGATTATGCACACAGAGGACAGGTTTATATGCAACACGCACATGATAACGGCAAGAAATTGCAGATGGCTATCGGGGTAAAATTGCAACGTGTAGAGGAGAAAAAGAGGAGAATGACTCAATGAGGACACATCCACACACACACAAAGAAGAACCGACAAATAGTTCAAGGAGACGGGAATAAAACGTCTGTGAAAGCCCTAGATGATCTGCTGGCCATGAGCAGCAGCTATCGCGCCGTAGGTGCCAAACAGGAAACGAGCCGCTGTCGCTGCGTCTACCCCTGGCATCGCCAACGGACGTAGCGATATTGGTGAACCGGCAGGTGCGGATAGTAAACTGAAATAAGAAAAAAATTTTAAAAAAAGGTAAAGGTAAAGGTGCCGGTGTTGATCAGCTGAGCTTCAGCCCATTCAATGACTTGCGGGGGTCAGCCGCTATACCAAATTGGTGTTTTTCCCTTCCCAGACAAGTCTGGTCCCAATTTACCCGACCCCAGAGGGATGGAAGACTTGATTTACCACGGCGAGGATCGATCGCACTATCGCGCAGATGTCAACAGCGCCTCTTATCGCTGTACAACGCGCGCCCATTCGAAAAACCGTCACTTAACCATTAATATTGAATTCACTGATGAATATAACTATCAGGGACTTCAGTGTGTGAAAACACGAGGCCAGCTCATACTCGGCAGCAGCAAAGCGCACTCCGCTTCGCTGCTTCCTCTGCGTCTCTGCCCTAGATCTCGTTGCTCAGTAGGAGTGAGCGTCAGGTGACTAGCTGTATTTCTGCTCTTCTGAAGTTTACCCAGCTTAGGCGGTGAAGATTTTTTTAGAAATGGTGCGAGACAACGGTAATGCCCTCCGGCAACTTGACTGTTTAATTCGATTTTGAAAAATTCCTGAATTTTCTCTTGCCTTGAAGATAAGTTAGACATTCGATCTGACGTCGATAATGAATGTCCGAATAGATTTGCTCGATGAAGTTGCAGAGCGGCGGTAGGGTCTTCTGTGGCGGCTTGTCGTTTGAATTTGTTGCGTCTATTTTGAAACCAGATTTTGACCTGGAAAAAATTGAATCAATAGTTAAGAGGAGAATTTTTGAATAAGATTAGAGTCTGCTTAGCGATTTTCAATATTACACCAGTAGCCCAAAACCTTCTTACCTGTGTCTCGGTGAGGTGCAGTTTCTGAGCCAGGTGAGCTCTTTCTTGACTGCTCAGATACCGTTTCATATCGAACATCATTTCAAGTTGTGAGACCTGAAAATTCAGAACATGAAGATCATCTACAACCTAGCAGTAGGTGGGTGCTCACCTGGTGCCGACTGAAAACTGTGCGGGTTTTCTTTTTTCGATTCGAACTGTTCGGGTCCAACGAGGCGTCGTCGTCACTGCCTCGGGCATAACCTAAAAATCTTTATATTAGGGCAACTTAAATTGAAGCCATTTTTATGCGAAGCCCCTCTTTATTTGTTTTTCTTTTTTTTCATTCATGATCAGCAATTTCTAAAACTCCTCAAATTCGGAAGAGAACCGAATCAAACACGAACTGTGGGAGCAATGCCCTTGCTAATTCAGGTATATTTGTTGAAGTGTCATAGCAACGAAAATGCAATAAAAATGAACAGTTTCTGTGTTATTCTTAGCTCCTTTTCAAAAATAACAATTTTGTTGTTTTCCTATACTAGCTTAGAATAAATAATGGAATTACTGATATATTCCTTACCGCAATCTTCGCCATCCTCTTCAATGTCCGAATCGAGAGAGCTGCCTGTTTCCGCCTTTTTCGAGGAAAACTCTGGTAATCCTGATTTTGCCTGAAAATATCGATCATTATATTTTTTTTTTAGTTCTAGATGATTTAACTGTTAATTACCTTTTTCAAA
This sequence comes from Nippostrongylus brasiliensis, assembly GCA_030553155.1. Taxonomy (NCBI): domain Eukaryota; kingdom Metazoa; phylum Nematoda; class Chromadorea; order Rhabditida; family Heligmosomidae; genus Nippostrongylus; species Nippostrongylus brasiliensis. The sequence continues at coordinate 26,733,982 of CP130737.1, forward strand.
TCGTCGTTCGAACTCGGGTGCTCGACCATTTGCGGGACCAGCTGCGGTGCATCGGAAGTCTTCTCTCGTGCGAAACCTTAATTTAAAAAGATTTTTATAGGATTTTTCTTCAATCTTCGGAAATCTTAATTAGTCTCCCGTCAAGGCGGAAGGAATCTGGGTGATGATGATGATGATGGTGTGGAGGATTTGACAGTAATCTCTGATGAGTGGCGATAATGCTCATATACGCATGGCGACTGTAGACATAGGGGGTAATTAGCGGTGACAATAAGTCGACCCGAACAGCTCGAAATAACATGTTAGCTCAATTACAATCGACCTCTCATATAGCCACAGTAATATCATCCAAGAATTTCAGGTTGAAGACATCTCTGGCGGTTCATTTTCATTGAAAAAATACAAAAGAAGAACTTCTTTGCGTCTTTTACTGAGGTTTTTTGCGCCACAGTCATTTCGGACAAGAAGGCGATTTCAGATTGAGGACATATTTGGTGTTTCACTTCTACAGAAAAATTATAAGGAAATTTTTTTATTTTTTTCTTCTTACCAAAGTTTCTTGCACAACATCTCTAGTGTTCCATTTCTATTGAAAAAAAATACCAAGAATGGAAGTTTTGAACATTTTCGCACCTTTTTCTGAGGTCGACATTCAGACTGGTTCTCAAAATTTATAAATACCCTAGTCCCTTCGCGTTTTAAAAATATCTACATTCCATTGAATAATCATGAATCGTCAGCGATCTGAGATGATACTGATGTTACTAATTAAATGTTCCGAATAAGAATTTTGTCTTGAATCCTTCCTAATGTCTTTCTAACCTTTGATTTTTTGTACCTTTGTACATTGTCCTACAATATTGCTACAAAACTAATCACTTTCAGTGTCAACACTCATATGTGTGTAGTAAAAAATTAATAAAAATATAGCTGGATTGAAACAACAGATTATAGTGATGTTTATTGAACCAATAAATAGCGTTGTTTGTAAAGATCTTGGAAAAATTCAACAACGAGACTTTGGTGGCCAGAAACCCGTAAGTTGCTGATTTTTGACTTCTTTTTGACTGAGATTCTTCTGAGCTTCTACCGAATCGGTTGGTGAGTAAGTCGGGAGGAAAACTCATTCAATCGTAGAGAAAGATTTGTTAATTTTCAAAATCTTTTTCAAAATCTTTCAAAAGGTGTTTCGAAAATAATAATATCATTTCTATCTCCCTAATCGAACTTCTAGCTTGATATCTCGCCACTAAAGACAAGCGGAGGGCGCTCTAAGCCCACTTGTCTTGAACTATTTTTTGTAAACAGCCGGCTCAGACCGCGATTACATTGATTAAGGGTGGTCCGATGTCTAGCTGAGAATGTTCTCGATGATAAAAATATAGATGTTATTTTTGTCTTCTAAATTTATCTCCTATCTTAATATTTTGGCGCTAGGGCAAAGCTGGGACGTATGGCTTAACTTACAAATAGAAAATCTTTTTTGTAAGAATCTGGCTCAGTTCGCGATTACACCGGTAAAGGGTGGCCTGATGTCTAGCCGAATCAGCAAGTGGAGTGTTCTAGACTTTTCTAAAAGTCTGTGGAATTTTTTAGGGTAAATGTTCACTAAATTAGGAAACATACAATTATTGAAAATGCGAAAAAAAAGGTAAATCTCATCACTATCCTTTCTAATCTATCTTCTCTATCTCTGCACTAGAGAGGAAGATGCCTTCAGTCCAGCTGACTTTGTTTAGATTTGAGAACAAGAACTATAATATTTTCTGTGAGATCCAAGTCGGTTTGCAATATCATTGAATAAAGGGGATATGATTTACAGAAGAATCAGCAGTTGGAGTGTTTTCGTAAAGATTTTGTTCGACATTTTTCAGAGTCGGCCGAGTTTTTAAGGAGAAACGTTCACCAAATTAGAAAATTCATATAGAAAGCTCTTGGAAATGCGCCAAATATAAATGTCATCTACATCCTAAAAGAAGATTTAGTAATAATGGTGCTAGAACCATCGCTATCCCGGGCGTCAACCCACGTCTATTAGGGCAATTCCTTAGTAATCACTATTCGGTAATAAAAATAGAATGTCATCTCTGTCGTGAATACTAGAGTATGAGAGTACTAGAGTGTGTTGAAATGTGCTAGGTTCATCGCAAAAATCACATCTCAGCCGGGAATCGAACCCGCGTCTCAACCTATCCGGGGCTGTGCTCCGCTGGTCGTCTCAGTAGCACAGTGGTTAGGGCACAGCCCGTGATATGTTTAGACGCGGGTTCGATTCCCGCCTGAGGGGCGATTTTTGCGATGAACCTAGCACCATCATTACAACATCATATTCTTGTGTACATAACAGTAACCCGCAAAAAGCTGTAATAAAACTGGAATGTCACCTCTGTCGCCTTTAACTCTTCTACCCTAATATTTTGCCGGTAGGGAGAAGCTTAGCTGCTTAGCTTAATTTGAAATTAGGAGCCTGTTTTTTGTAAGGATCCGGCTCAGATCGCAATCACATTGATTACGGGGTCCGAATCAGCAAGTGGAGTGTTCTCGTTGATGTTTTGCTCGATTTCTTGACCGTGATGGTGGATTCTCTGCATCGGCCCCCTTCCGCATCTCGCAACCCGGATTCTCAAAGCAGAGCGCGTTAATGTGTTAAGTGGACGGGCGTTTTTGGTGGCTCGTTGAGTGTATGTACATCGGTAGGAGTGTGGTGATGATGGTGTGTTCGGTGATAATTCGTTTAAATGTATTCACATTTCGGGGGCAATTACTGCTATACGTATGTTCAACGGACAATTGACACGAAATTGGCGCACCTGAACGACCGTATGTGCCGAGTTTCGGTAGCAAATCCTACTATATAATAGGCGAAACCCAAGCGATGTTTGTCATGGGTGGCTCATATGGGTCCCGCCGCGATAGTCTGTTACCGTACACCAAAGGCCCCCAAGCGACAAGGGAGCTGATGAAATTGTTTCATTTCTTTTCAATTTGTCTTAAAGATTATAACCGATTAAGTGGAATAATGTCGAAATTTCCACAATTTCCATTTTATTTGAGTTGGCCGATAGGCACTCCGCTGGGGTGCTGGTTGGCCTATAGATTTATATAATAAGCGAAACCCAAGCGGTGTTTGTCACGGGTGGCTCATATAGGTCCCGCCGCGATGGTCTGCTACCGTACACCAAATGCACCCAAGCGACAAGGAAGCTGATGAAATTGTCTTTGTTACTAACCGAGTTGTTGTATTTTGGTTACTGACCACAAATAAATAAACAAATAAATAAATTGTTTCATTCCTTTTCAATCTGCCTTAAATATTGTGACTGAATAAGTGGAATAATGCCGAAATTTCCAGAATTTCCATTTCATTTGAGTCGGCCGATAGGCACTCCGCTGGAGTGCTGGTTAGTCTATAGATTATATAATAAGCGAAACCCAAGCGATGTTTGTCACGGGTGGCTCATATGGGTCCCGCCGCGATAGTCTGTTACCGTACACCAAATGCACCCAAGCGACAAGGGAGCTGATGAAATTGTCTTTGTTACTAACCGAGTTGTTGTATTTTGGTTACTGACCACAAATAAATAAACAAATAAATAAACTGCTCCATTCCTTTTCAATTGGCCTACAAATAAATAAACAAATAAACAAATTGCTTCATTTTTTTCAATCTGCCTCAAAGATTTTGACTGAATAAGTGGAATAATGCCGAAATTTCCAGAATTTCCATTTTATTTGAGTCGGCCGATAGGCACTCCGCAGGAGTGCTGGTTAGTCTATAGATCATATAATAAGCGAAACCCAAGCGATGTTTGTCACGGGTGGCTCATATGGGTCCCGCCGCGATAGTCTGTTACCGTACACCAAGTGCACCCGAGCGACAAGGGAGCTGATGAAATTGCTTCATTTCTTTTCAATCTGCCTTAAAGATTGTGACTGATTAAGTGGAATAATGCCGAAATTTCCAGAATTTCCATTTCATTTGAGTCGGCCGATAGGCACTCCGCTGGAGTGCTGGTTAGTCTATTAACTAGGCAAAAAGGTGGAAGCAAATCAAAAGAAACAGCGCTAAGGACAATGGCAATTGTCGACGGGTGGTAGATGCCTATCTACCCTACCCGGTTGCGGTCGGACTCGGGTATGTGCGTTCATGTACGACAGTTACGCGGGTTTCTGGCTCTGATCTCGCCGCAAACTTCTTAATTAGCTCAGCCTAATTCACTTCTCGTGCGTCTATTGTTTGATGGGTCGCCTCTCAGATCTATGGAATCATACGGTTACGGGATATACAGCGCATATTGCGCACAACTACAGACACCATAATGGCCCGACCGACACTGTCTCTGTGGCCAAGAATTACCGTCTAAGTACCGTAATCGCGACTGGAACAGAGCTGTTATCTGAACCGACACCGATTCTGATCCGAGCGACGACCTTTCATTCATTTTCACGCCTCTCTCGAACAAAGTACCACGGCTAGAAATAATAATAGCCAAGGACCAACCTACAATTTACCCAGGAACAATTCTTCTCCACAAAGGACCACCTCCCAAAGGAGTCTCTTTTATCCTTCAAAATCAAACGAGAACTCACCGAGAATGTGCGGTGACTTGCTCTTCATCGGTACCACCGGTGGTGGAGGTGCAGGTGAAATTGGCATCATCCACGACATGAAGGGTAACGCGGTACCCAAAAGTCCTGGGTTTACCAGTCCGGATGGTGTCATGCTGTGTTGAAAGAGTGCTGCAAGCTGTGGAAATGCGAATTTTGGATCCACACCCATTGGATCTTCTGTGCTCACTGACGAGGCTGGAGAAGTGTGCGATGAACTGAAAAAAATCGGAAAAATTCAAAAATTTCATCAGAAAAAAGGGAAAATTGCCAATATCTGTCTAAGCATGGGCATCTATCGAATCTTTCATCAAATTAGTCACACTCTAAACCTCTTTTCAACCTTTTTCGAATAAGGGAATTTTTATTCCCGGAATGTCCAGTGGTGCAGCTTTAATCCAGCCTTGGATCTCAAATAGCATTAGAGCAATAATTGGTATCGCCCGATCCGACAATGCGAATAGAAATGAGTAATATTGTTAATTGAAGCCGAACAGCACCGCTATTTACCCCTCTGGAACAAGGAGCTGTCACAGGGGTCAGGATTGTAAGGAAAATTTATTTTTGAACTTTTTTTAATATTGTGAAAACTGGAAGAAGGCGTCAAAAGTGTCATCAGTTGCGGAAATTGAAAAAATCGCAAAATTTTCAAAAAAAATTCAGTTAAAGATTTCAAAAATTTCAGTAGCTAGCTGCTATAAGCAGTTGGTGTCGTCGACTAACCCTTGAAGGACTGGAGCTCGTTATAAAGTGAGCTAAGCCAATCAAGATGGTGGGTGGTAAGTTTTGAAGTTTCAGGTGTTTTACCCGGCCTATTTTGATGAATCAGGGTATGGAGCCATGAGCAAGAAAATCACTTATGGTTCCAGGTGTTGAATTCAATTTTTTGCTGCTAATTTCAGTGTCTTTTCATGGTAAAACCAGCAAGAAGAGTCCCATTTTACATTATATCTTATAGAAAGATGCAGTTCCATTACCTGGTGCAGATCGCCTTCGAGAAAAACAATTTTTGACAATTTTTTGACAAAATGGAGCTGGTTTCATACGCACTTTTCTGTTTTTCTGTCTCTATTTACCAGAAATTTCTAGAAATTTCTAAAAATGTGCTTCAAACTATCGAAGGTGAAGGCCAATCAAGTACAGATTAGCAGAAACTTTCAAGATTCCTCACATTCCTGAATACAGCGGATGATAGCAAATAAAGGTGAGGAAAGTGAGAGAATTTCAATAATTGATTACTTTTTATGATCGTGTTCGAGCAGATCGAGAATGTTGAACTTGGTCCTTGTGGATTCTGGTGGTTCGTCGGGATTTGTGGTGTTGTGAGCATCTGTTCGAAGGGTTTTCCGTGGAACGCTGTCCATTTCCTGAGACGATGTCCGTTTCACGACGTCTCCCATTGTAAACTGAAAAGAGGAGGAAGTCAGTGGGCGATGACCGAGAGAAGATTGTTCGGTGAGAAGAAGAAGAGAAAAGGAAAAGGAATGGATGAGGATGAAGACGCTGTTGGGAGGCTAATCATTCTACAGACTATGCAGCGAATTGATGCGGTTACCATGCCATTAAGCTATCATAGTGCAATACTCTACAATAGACATATTGATACATGAATCGACGAAGCGACAAAAAGCATGAAAAGATATTAAGTAATTGAGAGCGATAGGTGACGTGAAAAACACGATTGTTAGGCGCGAATGATTCAGTGAAGCGTGTGAGCGTTTTCGAAAACGTATTCGATCGTCACACAACATCGCAACCGATTCGGGTTCGTATACGCCCCGAGGGAAAACCAGCTGATCGACAGTTTTCCACTCAGGACCACCTCCTCCTGAGCACTTCCGTGACAGCAGCCGAGAATTACAGTGAACACCGTCAAATTAGCCTCTATAGAACGCCGGAGCTCATACGCCTCGTCGCTGTTGCGCGGCTTTTCCCGTGGCCACGCCCACTTCTCACCCGGATTACGGTAGCCGTGTGAATCCACGAATAATGGTGGCCGCTTGAAATAATATTTGCATAGGCGAGAAAAATATTGATGTAATCGAATAGCTACGTTATTACACTAATGATAGCGAATCGCTAGGTTTTTTCTCCTCGTGTGACTGTCTAGCCAATTAGCCGATGGTTTGAATTACTGCCCCACTGGCCTGAGCAACTCAAGCGTTTTCAATTGCTGTTTAACGCAAATTCTGAAAATCTATGCAAGGAAAACAAAAAATGGATGAGTGGAGGGGCCTGACAAGGAGCAGATTCTAAAACAGCGACTTTGTAGCAAAAAACCACTCCAATTGCCCTTGTGAAGTAATTAGAGCTCTTTACTGATTCAGTGGAGTCATTCCAAACCTCTAGAGTAATTGAAGGATCGCAATAAAAGAGATGGCAATATTTATGCTAAATTAAGCTTGGCGATTGCCGAGGAGTCATACGCCTTCTCTACAAAAGAAAGAGCTCTTTGATATAGTTCCAAAGTCATTATCTTATCGAGATCTTTTAGACCCACATTTTCTAGACCCACAGCTCAGGAGGTCCCCACTGCTACCTTCGAATAATCTCTTGTTTTCTCAGAAAAAGTATTTGATAAAAGTAAATAATTTTTGAGAAATTTTTTTCTCGTATCTGAACAGCATTTCTGTTTAACTAACACATTTTTCTTATTCAGTAGCACATCCATGTTTAAGGATGTAACAATAAATGAATAAACAAATATTAACTGAAGAAATGGATAAGTAGAACACAAAAGTGGTCAACAGGCTAGTGCAGTTAACTTGTACAATTGTTCATCATGGAGAGCTTCATCTAAATAGATGCGGTCGGATTGACATGAATACGGTAACACTACTGTAAAGGAAGAATATCGTCGTATAAGTACGCTTTCTTTTTATTGCAGTACATTAGCCACAATGGGGCGTGAGTTAGTAAGTAAATTAGTAAATTAGCAAGTGTTGGTTAGTAAATATTTTTAATATCAAGTTCATTTACCTGTTGATACTGACTATTCAGATACTGATAACAGAGAGCACTGAACATAAAATCAAGGGTGGAAAACAGAGGCCTCCAAAGATGGCAGAACGAACATTAGGCCAGGGTTTTCTCATCTAACAGCGTTTTAAATGAACTAAATCTTCTGAAATGAATCAAAATGAATTAATAATTGTGTACTAATTAAACTCATAAATCACTAAAATTTATAAACACCTAAACAATTAGAGGAAGTCGAGATTTTAAGACAAGGCGATGAGGGATGTTTGAGAAGAGATCTTTGAAGTGTAAATGGAATGTTCAAGTGTGAATTTGAAGATGATGTATCAAAGTGATATATGCAGATGACATCGAATTATCTCTTTTTTCTGAAAATTCCAAGCAAATTGCTAAATCGTCCAAATTGAAGAAACTTAAGGATTAAGACAGATGGCCTCGAAGACGAGGACGTTTGTGGAGCATGATTTTTTGGGGAGATAAATGGAAGTTCAAGTGTGAATTTGGAGATGGTGTATCAAAGTGATATATGCAGATGACATCGACTATTTTTCTGAAAATTCTAAACAAATTGCTAAATCGTTCAAATTGAAGAAACTTAAAGATTCTAAGACAGATGGTGTTGGGGACGAGGACGTTTGTGGAGGATGATTTTTTGGGGTAATAAATGGAACGTTTAAGTGTGAAATTGGAGATGATGCATCAACGTGCTATATGTAGATGACATCGACTTTCCCTTTTTTCTAAAAATTCTAAACAAATCGCTAAATGGTTCAAACTGAAGAAAATTAACGATTCCAAGACAGATAGTGCTGGAGATGAGGACGTTTGTGGTATGATTGTGGAGGATGATTTTTTGGGGTAATAAATGGAACGTTTAAGTGTGAAATTGGAGATGATGCATCAAAGTGATATATGCAAATGTTCGGGTCAAGCTCGGATTAGATGGTGTCGAATTGACATAAAGGTAAGCTGGATAATGAGCAACACGAGGCTGATGTAGCAGTGGCTGTGTCAGCGTTCACGCAGCGCACATTCACACCAATCACTCAACCCCCCACCCCTTACCCATCGCCGGTTAATGCGACCTCCGCCCTTAATGCTGTTCGTAGAAGATCACCACGACGTCCGGCAATCACCTGGACGAACACCGGAAGTTGACGAACTCCTGCCGTGAACCTCGATAATCCGTTTGACTAATCATGTCCGGTTCATGTCGACCCATCTGAACCCCCACTGGTGATCTGCAACGAACTGCCAATCAAATTGGATTGAGTTAATTTTACTCGATTGGGTTAATGGCTCTGTCGAGATCGTTATTAAGGAATAGGAATGCCTGTACTATATCACGTAAGAGCAAGCAATAACCTCTCGGAATACAAAATAAAAAAAACAATTCTGAATATAGGAGCCTAACCCATTCTCTAAAACAAACATGAAACGGTAAAGATGAACACGAGAACGAAAGGTTTTAGGAACTTGACAACCATATGACATAAGAAAAATTTGGTGGTGGTGCAACTCCAAAAACCGTAGGAAGGTTTCAGAAAGTAAAAAGAAATATGGATTTGAATTTAGCTATCACCGATTCCATAATTTGAATTTATTTAAGTACATGAATTTTGGTATTTGGGGAGCTATTCTACCCTTTTAGGAAACAGAAAGACATTTACTACCTTGAACAAGCACTAATTCTCCCGGTTTCGCTTCCGTATCGCCTAAAAGCTCGCTCTAACAGAATATTTTCTTTATTTCAGGGTTTTGTTTTTATTTTGAGGCAACCTTCAAAGCTAGATTTACACAGGTTGAACAATAAACTTTATTTCTTCTTAGATTTAGGTAGATCTCGTTGGTATCACGAGGTGAATCACTAAAACTACTGTCATATGGTACCAGCACAAATTTTTTTTTCACCAATAAAAATTCGTAGTCGAGTAACCCATCCAAAACTGAAACTAAAGAAATTTTGTATAAAAAGTGAAAAATTATTAAAAATTGATTCATCTCATAAACTGTCAATTTAACGGTGGCTAAGGTTCCGACAGTTTTTTTTGCAAATTGCAGGCGAATTTTGGTAGTCTTTGAATCATGTGGATTGAATTCTCGGTTTCCAGGAACGAATTCATTTTAATCGTCACAGAATCGGCTCTAAGTTCTGAAGAAATGCTCTGATTGCAAAGATTCAAATGAAGTGGAAATAGGACCTTTAAAAATTACTAGAAAATCAGATGCTGTGTAGAATTGACACTGATTTTTTCAAAACTTTAAGGGATGAAGTCTATATCTTAGTCAACATTTGACAACAACGCGTATCGCCATTATCATCGGATGGCGTTTTCAATTAATTGCTTGAAAATGTTATAAAGGAAGGATTACGGTAGGCGTAGCGGCCGACACGCAGCATCGCCCGACATCTCATCAAAGCCGTCACAAAGGTTTTCTCCGTGGATTGAGAATAGATAGAAAAGATGAGACCGATGTTTTTCATTTGAGTCGAGAAGAGTCGTCGTCTAACTTCGATTACGGCTTTTCAAGCTTTTTAGGGGAAATGTCGAAGTAGAAATAATGGAAATAATATGATATTCCTCTGAAAAGAACAAAATTGGAAGAATAAACATAGTTATTTATCGCTAGCATATCAAAGTTTAAAGGCAGGATCGGAACGGATAGTTAACGTACCTTTTTCTGTATTTCTGATAAATCGATCAATATTCCACAAATTTTGTTGTCTACTGGAAACATAGGACCCATATTGACTCTTTGCAGTCATCTAATACTCACAAAAAATTGATTTTCAAGTTTTGAGGAGAATATTTAGCTCTTTTTCCAAGCTCACTGAGGTGAAGGCTTTTTAGTGGACTTATTGCTAACCTTGTAGCATTGCAATACTCAATAATTACAGTATGAAGACAATCAGAGAGCTTGATTCTAATGAGTTTAGGTTTTTTGGAGTTTTTCCTGCCCCCATTTTTATTTATTTGAGGGTTTTCTACCTACCAGTAGGAATTGGGATCAAATAAATTGACCATAGCATTACCGTTGACCACCTCGATAATTTGAGCCGGAAGGGGAGGTCATTGTGAAGGTGTGACACCTTAATGAGACGGAAATGCCTGTGGGAAATCACAACGCTTTCTCACATACCGACTCTGTACGGTTTGTTTGTCGATCTCATGAACTCATCTCCGGTAAAAAAGGTGTTAATAACAAATAAATATCGAGCACATTCACCTTTGACCGGACACATCAACATAAAGAAGCGTTAACCTTAAGAGACACAGATGAATTTATCTTATTTACTTATTTATTGTTACATCCTTAAACATGGATGTGCTGCTGAATAAGAAAAATGTGTTAGTTAAACAGAAATGCTGTCCAGACACGAAAAAACAACAAGTTTTCAGAGAAAGTGGTATTAGTTTGGTGCAAAGGTTCTCGGACTTTCGGGATACAAAATAACTTATTTTATAATATCTGAACAATAGCAAGGAGTCATTTGAAGTAGGCGCCCTTAATATCAATGGTCTTATCTTCTCTATAACATTTTTTGACTGGAACCGGGAATGACGGAGGAATCCTTTTCAAATTCAAGAAGTCGCAAATGCCCGGGAACTTTTGCACCACCCTAATATTAGTAACAATTTTTCAATAATAGGAGCTCCGTCACTGACAATATTAGACTAGATTTATTTCTAAATGTTTGAAAAGATTCCCGTTTTCCATGAATTGATCTTGGTGTATTAAAATTAAAGTATACCGTAGATTGGACACCCGTGTGCTGTGGTAAGAAGCGCTGCTGACAAACGCAGGGTCGAGCGATCGATCCCGGCACGGGATAACCAAGCCGTCCGTCCCTCAGGTCGGGTAAATTTGTAGCAGGCTTGCTTGGAAAGTTAAAGTCACTGTCTTGGTATAGCGGCTGACCCCCGCAGGTCATTGTATAGGCCAAATACGCAGTCGCTAAGCCTCTACGATTCTGAATGGAACACGAATGCGTGGCGCGTCCTTAGGCGACTGGTAACCTTTACCATTTACCTTTACCATACCGTAGACTGAAATCGATTAGCCAGGATGGTACAAGTTCGTTTAGTTTTTAACGCATCGGCAAATCTGCCTTTCTCGGGGCTTGGGGAAAAATAGAGTTTGAGAAATCACTCGTCCAGGAACAGCTGGAAGTCACTGCGGTAAATCAGAATATTTTATGGATTAAAATTCGGAATGGTCAAATTTTGAATCGTCGGCTATTTGAGAGAAGAATAAAGTTCGGCGAGAAGTGAGCTTATGACATGTGAAGGTCAGGCGAGCATCGTCGTCGTCCGTCAGACCATATGAACCATAAAACATTAGAGAGAATCGCAATACATTCGTCTCTTTGTCATTGTCGTCCACAGCACATGGTAAAAGCCCTCAGCACACACATTTCAAATCTCGAGAACTTGAATTATAATCGTGTGGGTTTCAGCTTCAGTTTAAGCCACGAATTCGAAAGTCTTCTCCGATCCAAGGAAACGGTTGTTCCTGGGGTAAACTGCGACGAAAACACGGTTTGAAAAATTTCCAAACATTAAATGTAAAATTAATCTGAAAATTAAACCGAATCAGCAGGCATTTGATCCCTTAAAAAGCTAGTTGCAGTTGTTGGTGAACTGGTAGCAGGAACTAGCAACTTCGCATCAATTTTCTTCTTTTTTACTGAATTTTTCGCACAAACAAATCTACTGTCTGTTCCTAATCACTGCAAAATGATTATATTGCAGCAGGGACATCAAAATTCAATTGTCTCTTGTAGTCCAACTCTAGTGGCCATTAATACATCGAATAAAAATGTTCAGTGCTGTTGACGCACCAATCTGACACCAAATTGAAACAATTCAAACACCAAATTAAAACAGCTGATTTAGTTGTGACGGTTTCTTTTCATTTTAATTCTGCTGGTTATCCTTTTATTCGACAGCTGCGATATTCATACACGCTTTTTCATTGCTTTATTAATAATTATTTAATTATTCTGTCAAATAGCCGGCTGAAACCTCAAAACTGTGACAGGAACAACACTAATGACGGACCTTGGATTTTGAACATCTCCTTGCGAATTCTTGGAAATTTCAATTTATCGAGAGCCATCTTGCACAGTGATTGTAGAAATAAGTCTTCAATGCGTAGCTTTCAAACTTGAAAAATTTCACGACAAGACGAAAAAATAAAAACATTTTATCAGCTACAATATTGCTGCAGTAAGATCTGGATTGAATTCAAGCGTACTACATTTTATGAAGAAATATAAGCGTCGATCTTCTATTAAACGACATTTTTCTGTGCGTTTTGCATGAACCGATTTTTATAAGAAATTTAAGCAATTTAGATTTTAAAGGATTTATTGATTTGTCAGCTCTTCACAAAGCCGATAAAACAGCAACTAAGCGGCACTTCAAAGCAACCTCGTTGAGATGTCACTAATTGGCGCTTTGCCCAAATGCAGCTGGAAATCTCTGAACGCTTTTAAGAGGTGTATTTTTCTAAAATATTTTTTCTGATTGTTTTTAATCCGATGATTGTAAGAATTCCCACTCTCCTTTGTACAGTTAACTTGGTGAAAATTCGGCGCTGGATAAATGTCAAATTAGGTAAATAGGCAGATTTTTTCAGTGGCCCTACCGGAGGACTTAAAGACCTTCCGGTGTGAAGAACAAACGGACTCTTGCGAGGAATTCAACTTCAAGGCAGTGAGGAATTCAACTAAGCTACTATTTCATTAATTAGCCATTGAAAATATAGATATTGATTATCTGTCGCGAAGATGTGATGACGAAAACTGAGAAAGAAGATGGTGTGATGATAGTGGTACGAGATGTCGGTACGGTAGCTGACAGCTGTGAGGGTAATCATGAACCAATTACTGAAAGAGCCTCGGCGCTGGATAAATGTCAAATTAGCTTTATGGACGACAATGACAATATGCCGTTCGCTTTAATTAGTCTCATGATGACTGACTGCACATTTCTCAAAAGAATTCGCGCGTTCTTTCTTCAATGCGAGTGGATGGAATAGCCAAGATCCTTCACTGCCAGCTCCTTTTTTTTTGCCCCCCAGGCCTCGTATATGCGAATTGAAAGCCAAGGGAAATTCTCTCTCGGCTCATACAACAAGTTTTATTTTATTTTATTTTATTTACACTGTTAGGTGCGCCAAATGAACACATGAATAATACTAAACAACAATACTGTGCCTAATGTCAACTAAAAAAACTAAAATCAAGTAAAGTGTTAAAAATTACAGTGGAATCAAAACATTCCAAAATTGACACTTTTAAAGGTACCCACGTAGCAATCGCCTTCCCTTCTCATGCATTTTCCTCCATTTCTTCAGGAAACGATGAGATATCTCATCCTGAGGCAAACCTGGGTGAGTCGCCATGATTTCTTTAGAAGATTTTGATGACGAAGAAAGGACCTCGCCAGTTTTTTTTTTGCCCGCAGGCCTCGTATATGCGGATTAAACGTCAAACGGAACTCTCTAGGTTCATTTAACGGAATAAATTACGGTAGAATACTTCAAAAAATCCCGAATTGACGCCTTTGAAGGGCCCAAAAGCCAGTAGCAACCATCTTCCTTTCTCACGCATTTTCGTCCATTTCTCGAGCAAAGAGTGACAAATCTCATCCTGAGCAAGATTGGAGGAACCGACATGATTTCTAAAGAAGATTTTCAAAAAAATGGACGCTGAAAGGAACCAACTTTCGCTCTGCTAGTTGCGTTTTTTGCCCTAGGCCTCGTATGTGTGGATGGAACAATGAAGAACTCTTTTTCGATTCAGGAAGCCGGGTAAATTCCAAAACAATAGGATGAATTGAAGCATTTTCCAATTGGGACTTTATAAGGGACAAATGGTCGCAACCAGTTGAATGGTTGAGGTTGTTCGTAACACCCGACTGCTACAAATCTTTTTATTCCAACGGTTTTCTCCATTGTCGCCTTTGACGGAGCCTGAAAAAAACGACTTCATCCGATACATTCAAAAACCATTTTATTAGGCACTCTCAAACACCATTTTGTTGGGCAATTCCTTTAAAAACGAACAGGAACGATAAAACGAGCCAACTTTAAATGTTTAACTAGGAGGAATGAAAAAATTATATACATCTCGGGAATCGCCAGACAAAAAAAAAGATAAAAATGAAGATGCTAGTAACTAATGAACTTACTGCAATGCCCAGATTCGCAATTATTTTATATATTTTGATTCATTTTTGTCGAACTATTTTAGAATGCTTGCAGCCACTTGCTTCTCCTTATGTATATTCCTTAAACTCTTCCTGAAAAAGGTTAAAGAATCTCAGCCAACCAATGCGGTTATGGAAAGGTTCGCTTGGGGAATCGCCATGATTTCTAAGAAAGATTTAAAAAACGTGACGGCCGAGTTGTCGTTGCAAAAATATATATTGATCCATTTACCAACCTTGCTCGGAACAACAGTACGAAGATGAAATACTGTAAGAGATTTTTGGCAGAGACCACTCCAAGTATTGTTTCAATGTTTCTCCCTTTTTTCATAGTGTTGATGAAGAAATTAAGAATAATCGTGTGATCGCTGGTCCCGATAGAGATCGCGTGTCTCATGCTGGAACGATTTGCAAAGGATGTCAGCTGTTCACAGTGTGGCGGATTTTCTTTGAAGGAACTCCAGGAGCCATATGAACGCAATTAGGGTAATTACGGTAACGAGTTGGTGACCCTCTCCATTTAGGTTTGTTGGAGGTGGTGACATAGTGAGCACAACTTAATCACTCCTGTAAGTTCTCCAGATAGAATAAAAGAGCTTTTTGACAAGCGCAGTAGATCCAAGAACTACCTCAGATTCATGAACAGACGAGCGGTCTCCGAAACCGCGGCGCCGCCAGAACCAGACGGCAGAGTCGATGAGAGATTGCATTCAACATAGGAGGTTTATGATAAGTAGACAAAGGTGGGCGCCGTTCGGGGTTTATCAGCGGTTTACCAATGATGAATCTGGGCCCAGGAGAGATTGTTGGATCAGTTATTCACAGTTTGAAGGAATCCACCGCAGTGATTTTTTAACCACATTGAATTTCAAGATGACCTAATTTCCTTCTTTGCTTTCAATGTAGTTTTGCAGTGATCTTCTCCGCTTTGATCTACTAAGTCATTATCATTATCAAATATCTGCGCTTAGCTTTGTGAACGGTTTTGATTAGGTGTTCTGTCGGTTTAGGGTGACAAAACATTGTCGAGCCCTGGTTTGGTATAATCTAAAAATAGAAATTTATTTATATAACAATGTAAATTAAGCAAAATTAAAACTAAAATTTGATTTAATTCCAATGAAATTTCCGAAATGAGCTTTTTCTATAAGGTTTTCGAGAGTGAAGTATTCGAATCAAACCTTTTGAGAAACAACCTTTTTCGAAGGATCAATCCTTGTGCTTTCAAAAGAGCCATAAGTATGGAAGGCGCACTTGATACCTCACGTATTTCCTCCTTTCTCTCTTTGTTCCTCACTACTTCTGATGTTTTTGTTTTAGATGCATTTTATTTGTTGATTTTATGTTTCCCTACATTTGTTGCATTGTTTTTATTTGAATTTTGATACTTGATGCCATGTATTTGACATTCTTTTTTCACATAGGTGGTTTACCATCTGTGTAATAAAAAACACACAAACATCAATCTTCACAGGTCGAAACCAAATTGTAGTGGACTCTTCCTTCCTCTAGTAGTTCCCATGATGAAGATATATGTATATGATTAAAACCAAGACAAAAATATGTAACACTCGGATAAAATTTCATCACAAACACACAGAAATAAATGTACAACATTCTTCAAAAAATAGAAATAATTCTATGATATATTCTCTTCGCTCGTCTCACTGACAATAAGATAAGATCATTTTGGCCTTTCGGTGGTGGCTACCCGATGTTGTTTAAAGCGTCGTCAATGGATGGGTAGAAGTTTGACAGAATCGTTGGTTCGTTCGACGCCAGCATCGTTTCGAGTCGAGACAGAACATATACTGAAATTGAAAATAAAGCTTAAAAATAAGGACAAAAGTGTCGACGTTGATCAGCCCTCGGACACGCCACGCATTCGTGTTCCATTCGGAATCGTAGAACCATGGTGAATTCGTATTTGGCCTATACAATCACCTGTGGGAGTGAGCCGCAATATCAAGTCAGCGTCTTTACCTTCCCAGACAAGTCTGGTATCAATTTACCTGACCCCGGAGGCATGGGAAACTTGGGTAACTCGGGCGGGGCTCGATCTTCCGACCGCGAGGGTGTCAGTAGCGTATCTTACCACTGTACCACACGCGTCCAAATGAACAATAAGTAAATACAATTGAAAATGAAGATGCGTGGTCTTGGAATAAATCCGCATATGGTGGATGCGAGCAATTTTCTTTTTTGTAAAAAAAATTGTAAGATAGCCAAGAACCTACTTGAGGCGGCTGCGCAGTAAACAGTGATGCCTTTGTTCTTCTGCTCCGTAAAAACCTGAAAAAAAAAGGAAGAGAGAAAAAGACAAGAAAAACCAGAAAACAGTGCGGGTAATTGTGGTCATTATTGAGCGATTTTTTCGAAAAATATAGAAATAGTAAACGAACGGTTAAATTGTTGTAATTCAAGACCTTCAAAGTCTGCTTTTGTAGACTCAACGTTTTCCTTTATTACAGTAATCTTCTACGTTTCGATGTGTCGATTTTTTATTTTTTCTCAGATTTTTATGCTTACAATAACTGCCAATATTATCAGAAGAATTTCTACTTACCTCCATAAGGCAGTTAGCACCAGTAAAGTCGATTTGTTGTACAGCAGACAGATCAATAACAATCGCACGTATTGGCTCATTTTTCGTATCACTCAAGGAAAATTGCTGTAAAAAGTGAAATTGATATTTTTTTGTACAATAATCTACAAAAAGGAGGGCTGACCTTCTGCAGGACATCGGGAGTCATTATTTTGACGGTTCGTAACGTCAGGCCTGACTCGTTTCGAAGATGCTTCAGCGACTTTTCCATTTCGTTTTTGCCTTCATTTCTTCTGCGAAACGTCAAGCATGAATTTTTGAACTAACAAATATAAAAAATATATAGCTGAGAACGTGCTATAATTTGGAGATTGACGGAAATTTAACTTCATTATGGTCAAGAGATCCGGAGAAAGGGACATTTATAGTTAACCACGTTGAGGGGTGACTCAGTTTCTAGACACCTTAGCCCATGATATGTGCGACGAAGTCGCCTCCTCTGCGTCTCTGCCCTGCCTATCGTTGCCGCGCCGCCTCACCATTGACTATGAATGCGCTCTATGCATCAATCATGTGTCTGCTGGCGCCTGCACATCCTCCTTATTGATTTTTTTATTTAAAAATACTGCGAATAATACTTAGCGAATTTATTGTCATAGCCAGACCTCCTTTCCAGTGTGGGCAATTTGATGACATCGTCAAGACCTTTTTTGAATCGTTCAGCATTCAGGTAGACAAGTGGAGCCGAAAAGCGAACACAACAAACACCAGGCCGGATTTCTGCATCTCTGAAGGCAATATTCAAATATATCAGGCGTTTTTTTTTTCAATTTTTTTCACTATTAGGAGGTGCATCAAGGTGATAATCGCCTCAGAATCGCTAACCTGTAGTTTTTTATTGGCTGAAAATAGGACTGCCCTTCGTTGTGGCACAGTCGGCCAATTTCCACGACTTTTGCACTGAAACAAAAACCTTTTTGGATTTAAAATTTGTCACGACCTGTCATTAGCTATCATTTCTATATGTACAATTTCCGCTCTCCAAACCAGTAAAAAAAGGTGCCTTCCCGTGGAAAATGTTATTGTAAGGATAATTAGCACGATTCTACCTTTGTATTCCGTAGAGAAGCATAGATGCGGCAAATAATGTGCCAATAAGAAGACCATAGATAACATCCAGGGCTACAGTGGCAACAAAGCTGACTACGAAGATGGCCTGAAACGTAAATTTTTAGTGTGAAGTAAAAAATTAACAAGAGCATTCAAATATTCATTATTCTCATATTCGACGACATGGAATTCTTTCTCAGCTGGTATGCTAGTCTTGTCTAAAACTGACCGCCGGGTATAATGCATTTCTTTATTCCCAATGAGGCTCAGTAGCTCACATGATTTGCTAATTTCGTTATTTGAGGTTTTGTTACGAGTTACTGTTCTGAGTTTAGTGTTACTTGTTGCTTTGTTTGGTTCTCAACTGGCGCGCAGTATGGCGCATAAATAAATAAATAAATAAATAAATAAATAAACAAATAAATAAATAAAGGTTCAACAGTTCGAGTATCCAACAATGTGAGAGTTCCAGCTATTCGATTGTATTTGCAAAATTGACCTTTCGTAATTTTGCAAATACAATCGAATAGCTGGATCTTGGCACATAAATCCTTCCATTGTCAAAAACAGGCCATATATCAAAATTTTGGAATATTGGAACACCAACATCTTTATTTTTCGTAAGGTCATGTTCAACTTATTGAATATTAGGACCCATAGTCGAATAATCTTTCGTACTTTTTTATTCTATTTTTAATTTCATGTATCGAACAAACCACTTACACAGTCGCTCTTGGAAACCGGCCAAAGAGTGGAGATCGTTCCCAGTTGCATAAACATGCCTTTCAGCGCCACGATGACGATACATGACAGAAAACATGTCGGCAGAACTTCCACAAGTGGACCAATGAAAAAAATCACAGCAAGCAGTAGCAGAGAGGAGAAGATGGTGCCCAGCTGAAACGATACCAACATTGGTTAGGTAACAATTAGCTTTTTAACAATTCTTGGCTTTTTTCTGGCGCATAAACCGTTCCATTGTCAAAAACGGGCAATACAGCAAAATTATGGAATATTGGAACACCAACATCTCTAAACAGAAATGAGACTGATGTACTACACACCTGGACCTACGTAAAATATTAGGATGGCCTAAAAGTTCGTGTGCATTTCAGATTCTGACTTCCTTTATTAATAATTCAATACAAACCCCCAAACGACCAATAAGGTTATTATGGTTAATCAGAATTCTTCACAGGACCCACGGCAAAGAATTGTGTTTAATCGTGGCAACATTATTGGTCATTTATTTGTTTTTCTTGAATTGCAAATAAAAGAAGTCAGAATCTGAAACGCACACGAATTTTTGGGTCACCCTAATAGTTGGATTTCTATCAAGCACAACAAAGAGTTTAATTTATTGCAAGATGGAGCCCCAAAATGTCAACTTATTCAATAACTTTGCTATTCTTGCTAGACAAGGACTTAATCTTTCAGGTGCAATTTAATACGAACCCAGAAGCGATCTAGAAAGAGGATATCTGATCAGCAAAGAATAAATTTCACGTTAAATGAAGACCAAAGGCATACGTAACGTAGTAACTTTGCTGCTATATGCAAACTACTTTCGAGTATAGGAAGAAGACTGGCTAGCGTTTCAGAAATTCACGATGAGATATACAAGTAAAGGCAAAAGTGTCGGCGTTGATCACTCCTCTGAGGACACGCCACGCATTCGTCGTTCATTCAGAATCGTGGAGGCATGGTGAATGCGTATTTGGCCTATACAAGGACTTGCGTGGGCCAGCCACTATACCGAATTAGTGTGTTTACCTTCCCAGACATGTCCGGTACCAATTTGCCCGACACTGAAGGAAGTCTTAATTAACCCGGGCCCGGGATCGATCGCTCGATCGTGCGGATGTAGTAGCGCCTCTTATCACTGCACCACGTTAAGTACGTATTATCAGTACGTAGTACGTGAATACTGCACCACGTTAAGTACGTATTATCAGTACGTAGTACGTGAATACTATGAGAAAGTTGAAATTCCATGACGTCAAAACCTCCTGAATATGCTCCATCGGCAACACTGGGAGGGTCGTAAACCATTTAACGCTATTACAAAGAAACTGGTCCGTAACTGGGTCACCTTTCATGGAAATAGCAAAATATTGATATATTGAACATCGTGCAGACTGGCGAATCGATTGATATATTCAAAATGTTAATTAACCCACTGAGAAAGAAAACCGCCAAAAAGCGCCCTGGGGCGTTCAGAACGCTTTTGTATTTCTGTGTCAATCCTGAACATATTTTTTTCTCAAGAGAAAACGTCTGCTATCATCCTAAGCTGACAAAACGGTATCATGTTATCCTAAAAAGAAGTGGAACAGTGGATTTTGCGAAACTAAATAGAATAGATGTAGTATCAGTCGGTTCTAAAACGTACCTGAGTTTTTATGCCAGCAGCCTCATAGACAAGCGAACGAGCAAGCGCTGTTGATGACGGCCACACAGGAAAAAATGAACATAAAATTTCAACGAATCCCATTGCGTAGAACTCCTGAATTGCGACGGATTTTGATTGGAGGATGATAAAGTGATAGCGAGAGAAAAGAAAGCAAGAGAAGAAAAAACATCTGGACTTAGTTTTACCGTCTGCATATAAATATTATTCGCAGGTTTAAGTTGAAGCTCGTAACCGAGATTGGTTCTTTTCACGTTTGTTTTATCGTTTTTCTTTGTTTCGTTTTCAGACTCCGAAGAAGGCGATAAACGCCGAAACGTCAGCCTGTTCAATAAATATCTGTACGAATCTCGGTCTTCGAGCTTCAACCTAAACCTACGAATTGCTCTAAATCATGCCGAGATTCATAAAGAGTCCAACATGGTAACTAAATATAGGGTGGTAAGAAAGTCTTGAGCCGTTTGACGCCTACTATTTCTTGGTTTCCGTATTCAGTTCACAGTGCATTTTACTCCACGGTTTAATCATCATTGTTAGTCAGAACCACAACGTCTCTGATAGGCAGATCAGCCATCTTCTACTTGCAGAATGGAGCAGGCTGGAAGCCAAAGAAGTCGCTGACTGACCGTATGACATCATTGATTTTAGTGCCTCTTTTCTCAGCTAAAAAGCAATGTGGAAGGATGATAATTGGTAGCTATAGGGGACTGTATAAATGTAATAAGATTATTGCAAAATCGTGTGCCAACCGCATTTCTACAAATTTTTATTAGTCTCTTTATCGTTATAGGATCCTGCTGCATCATTGCGAGTGTGCACCGAATGCTGTCGGCTGGGATGTCCGAGTTCAGTTCACTCAACGTTTCTCTGGAGCGAGGGAATGGAGGTAACTGGCAACTGTAGTATGAGTGTGTTATAGTCTCGTTACAGGAGCACGAGTGCTTTTTTCTGGATCCGCTGCGACAGCTTTGAGAAAGGCAGCATTTTCTACCACAGGAGCCCGTCCCAACCAAGGCTTGTCTTCGAAGCCAGTCTCGAGCTGTGAAACGAGTTAACCAGAGCTCGACGGTGCTGAAGGTTGTGCTGTCTTCCTCGAATACAGCGCTGATGTTGCGAATGGTTTCCATCGTTCCAGTGCTGTGCTGACGTAAAGGAATAGGGTTTAGCTATTTATACCCATCGTTACGCTGCTTCGTGAATGAATAACAACTATCACATGTTAGGTTGTGGACTCAATTCAGAAGTCGGAAGTTCTGAATCTTTCAAGCAAAGTGGCTCAAGGCTTTCTTACCACTCAATATTATTCGTTGGGATTTTGCGCTCCTAATGTTTCAAAAAATAGTGGTAACTGCTTAAGTACGGTAAAATGAAATGGAAAAAATGTTCTACTTTTCGTAGGATTCAGTTGGAAAGGCGAAGAAAGCAGTGATTTAAGTGTTAAAGAAGAAACAGCAACCAGTTAAATAAGAACACGAAATAAAACTATACGCTGTAACTGTTGGACCATTAACCTTTAAACAGGTTACACACGACTTTATGGTCGAGAGACTTAAAATTCAATTTTGACGAAAAACCACCTGTCTAACGTCGATTTCATACTTGTGCTTTTTAGCGAAGAGTTTTCCCATCGACACATTAACCACTAGAACAACGATGCTGATCGCTAGAGCGTCTCCTAAGAAATAACCGAAAAGTGAGGCGTCTGGTAGTGACGGAGCTGGCATTCTGTAAGCAATAACAATCAGTTAATATTAAAAATATAATTCATTCGCCATAAATAAATAGCTTACCCCGTGGGAATTTCGCCAATGATTTTCACCCCAAATCGTTCGCGCAGGCGCAGAAGTGCTGAGAGTGCCGTACCAGCGATCATCTGGAGAGGAAGGTTTATTTTTTAGCTTTCGACAAAAATGTTTGACTTTTGGAAAGTCATTGAGGTAGCGATGAAAAGGAAAAATAAACCAACCACAAACAAATCATAAGGCACCGGTATGCTGCATTTTTTCTTTATCAGAGGATCGAGATAGTTCTTGGCGACGAAAAGAATAACAATTGTAGCGATAGAGATTCCAAATGTGTACCAATTTGCATAACCACTGATGACGCTACTGATTAGGTCCCTATACATCTGCAAATATACCTTATTATTATATTATTTTACATTATAAATATAAAATTTCAAGAATAATATAGTTTTTGGGAATAATAGAGTCCTCACAAAGTACAGCTTTCCCGGCCCAGAGTGACGAGGTAGTGATACACCAAGAATTTTGTTCAACTGAGCTGTGAATACGTGTACTGCTGCTCCCGTAGTGAACCCGCCAATAATCTGAACATTGCTCAATCAATCGATTTTATCGATTAGAACCGGAATCGATCACTCACTTGATCAGATAAAAATGCAATAAGAAAATCAAGTCGCAACAGAGCCATCAGTACCTAGAAACAAACTCACATTTGTTCTCAAGCTCCAATTATGAATTAAACATATATTATTTTCTTCTATAAAATGCGAATTATTTAGCCTGTGCACAAAATCAAACCAAACAAACAAAATGTCTGATGACCCTGTCTGTGAACCGATCACGGACGAGTTCTCGTTTTTCTGCGCCAACGATGGGCCAACTGGCGGCTTTTGACGCTTTTTTAGTGCTTCGTCCTATCACACTAAGAGCCCTTACAGACCCGACGACACGACGAGCATTCTCGTCCAACGCGGGCATTCTCGTCCAACGCGGTATCGATTAGAGCAATGCGGCCGCCGCAAACGTCGCGTTGGACGAGAATGCTCGTCGTCGTGTGTTTCGCTCAATTTCATTTATAACGGCTAATTCGTCGCTCAAATTGCACGTCGTCGGGTCTGTAAGGGCCCTAAAACGGGTTCCGCGAACAGGGCTAACTCGTCCGGTGGTGGGAATGAATAGTAATTCTGTGAGGTAGCGGGGCTATTTACCTTTGGAAATGTGTAGATCAACTAACTTTTATTTTGTAATAAACGACAAACCAAATACAAATTTATGTCCATAGTTTATCAATTTGGATATCACTAAAAAACCTCTACCTGCATCAGTCCGACACACAGTGTCAAAGAAGTCACAATTGCAACGGAGGTTTGTAATCGCGATCCATCATCCAGCGATTCTAGCAGGCTTCCGTTAGTATTTCTT
Organism: Nippostrongylus brasiliensis; assembly: GCA_030553155.1. Classification (NCBI taxonomy): domain Eukaryota; kingdom Metazoa; phylum Nematoda; class Chromadorea; order Rhabditida; family Heligmosomidae; genus Nippostrongylus; species Nippostrongylus brasiliensis. The sequence continues at coordinate 26,758,018 of CP130737.1, forward strand.
GCCTCCTCCAAAATGCTCGAAACCCGCTGATTACAACTACCTGCCATTAGACTAACAACAGCGAATACACCTGCAATATTCTTTGAATTTTTGGAAGAACTACGAAAAAAGCCTCCAACCTCACCCAATGAGACATGTCTTGACGTGCCAAAGAACATGTAGAAAAACGCTGGGAATAATGATGTGTAGAGACCATTCACTGGCGCAACTCCGGCCAACGAGGAATATGCCATTCCTAGGAAAACAATTGAATAGAGCAAATGCAGAACAAGATTCTCTGTGAAAGTCTGCAACAGCGACAATGTACAGTACTGGGCGCGCAGCAGCAATAAAACGGCGGACGCGGCGCTTTTTTGCGTCGAAACCGCCGTCCTTCAACAATTTCTTTGAAACTGACTTATTCGTGGAAATAAGTACATGTTTGAGCTCGGCAGCTCGAGTTCTACCGTTTTAAGCACAGCTCTTTCGAAGGTCAACAGTATCTACGATCACTCTAGCTATTTTTGACTCTGGTCGGAAGCTTGAGCTAGAGCTTTAAAAACGGATAAAAATAGAAAGTCGCCCAAAAAAACTAAACCAACCTTGCGGCACATGCATAATACCAACAGTAAATCCGGCAAGCATATCGTGCATTAAATTCTCTCGTATACTGTATTTTGGCAGCCATTTGAGTATTGGAATGAAATCAAGTAGACGAGTTGGATGACACTGTTTCATACACGGTCGTAATCGTTCGAGTTTCATTTTCGTCGACGTTTTCTTGCTCGTGTGACGGAGCAATCCGAATTCTTCGTCGAATATGCCCTGGAATATTTTCCATTTCAAAAAGAAATCTAACATTGCATAGACATGGAAAAACAGCGCCTGATATTCTACAAATCTTTTTGAACTTACCCCAAATTTCGTTTGTTATTGATCGAGTAAATTTCAAAAAATGTAAAGTAGCTTTGGAAATTAGTAGAAAACTATAATATTTGGGAAACATCACAGAATATACTTCATGGAAATCTGTGATAATCACAGCTTACATGTAGCAAATGAGAAATTAGAACCATGGAATTGGAAATAGATGGAAAATGAAAATACAATAAATAAATACATTTTATCGGCATGATTTGTTAGTGTTTCTCTCATGACATCATATCATGAAATAAATAAAAGAGAAATGAATCTGAATGAGTAAAATAAATAATAAATAAAATAAAAAATAGAGACGAATGATAATGAATGAAAGTATTAATAAACGATTAAAGAGTGGGTCGACATACTCATCCAACATTGAGGAAACTTTAGGAAATAGATAGAAAACTGGAAAATTTTAGGGGTTGGCTCTATCTTGGATACGGGTGCTTCTGCAGCTTTTTAAAAGCGTAGTGTATTTATTTAACTATTTTCTGCAATTTTAACAGCATTATAAATTGAGAAAAAATATCAACTCTTTCCAGATAACCATTTGATAATGGATACCCCTTCCCATATTACACAGGAAGTTTGCACTGTCACGCGGACTGTTGCGCAGCGGTTTGGAAGGGTCCTGAGAGGAAATCGCGGTGAGGCAGGTTTTGCACGTTGTCGCGCGCTCTAATTGATCGAAAAAAAGAAAAGAACGTTTTTAGAAAAAGTATGGTACATCGCTAGCCATCCGATGGTATAGACAATAACACTTCAAGATAGGTAACGAACAATGAACAAATATTATCGATTCGCTACCAAATTGGAACTAACAATGCTGAGATACTACGTTTCTCGACGTAACGGCAAACCATATGGGTAAATATCACTATCTGTTGGGAACCTCATGAAAACACACCCAGGAGAAAGGATTTTTGATGAAGTAGACTACACTTCAATGCTTTTTGGTGCTTTTTTCCATTAGTTTGACGACTTTTAGATTTAGTTTTAATTTTTCTAGCCGTTTCACTATCATTCAGAATTTACGCTTTCCTCGATGACTCAGGCTTCTTATCCTTTCGGAAAAGCGTAATTTGGACCGACAATTTTTCCAAACATTGAATTTTTCGGGCATTTTGCCTATTTAGGTGTCTATTTAAGTAGCATTTCAGGTGGGGGAGGGAAAGTTGCCAGATCATTGTTTTTCTTTCAGTAAGATCCGTTCAATCACCAATATGGGGCAAGGAAGAAAAGGCTACTCTCAAGAGTTGTATAGACACCACATATGAGAGACTTTTGTTTTCGTTATATACTTTTATTCGAATGCGAAACTCTAGATTGGAAAAATCGAGAACACCTTAAAATTTTGTAAAAATGCTGTAACAATTTATCTTTTCATGAGCTATAGAAGACATATTTTCGAGGAGTTTCAGCTTCAAAAAATTGGGAGAAAATTGACCAAGAAAGATCCTCAGCGATCGTGACATTTGGATAAGTACCGTTGGACAAATGAGTGCTTCGAGTGTTATGGGTTTTCGGAGTGGCCCACGAGAAATCGTGCAACAAAATGTGACAATATTTGTTTAGCTTACCATCAAAAAACTACTAGATGTTTTCTGCTCAGAATCGCTAGGGTTTAATTAGAGCAAAAGTGGAATTTCCGGGAAATGAATCGGAGCAGATAATTCTAGCCGGCCCGTAGATGGTGGTTATAAGAAGAATCGATTTTGAGATGGGATATTCGAAAATGAGAGAAAATTTGATTGAATCACAGCACTTCCCTGTGCATTCTGACTAATATCTGAGTTTGTCTTATCCCAAAAAATACGCTAGGTATCGCAAGCAAGATGAAGATAACATGATATTTACCCAAGTGATTTTATATAGGCAATAGGCTACCTCTTTAGGTACAGCAAGAGATCCCCAATTAGAGTGTGGCATTAAAGCGAAGGAGAAAAATGTAAACTGTTCAGCGTGCCATCGCTTTTATAGATTTTATAGCATCACTCATCCATGTGAAACAGGCTTAAAATACAATGCCACTTGTGGGAGGTTATTCAGAGTTCAGAAGCGGACCTCGCGCGATACTTAGTCATCACCGGCAAACACAGAGTAATTGTTTGGTGAGGATGACTAATCCTGGTAATCCTACAGAACCTGGCTACCCAGCCGTTTTCGAAGTTTTTCAACCATGGAGAACATTGCCACAGTGGATCAATTCAGTAAAAAGTCATAAAGGATAGATAGATAATAGTTTTCGAATAAAATTCAACTGTTCACGGCCCTCACCCCAAAGAGCCTTCCACGCTCGGAGGCAAAGCCGCGCAGCGATGGCTAAGCACGGGTTAGAGACGCAGGGGATGCGGCGCAGCAGTAGACTTTGCTTCTTAGACGTTTTCGACGTAACCCGTAACTTTTGAGAGATGAAAGTACTTCCTGTAATTCTGGATTGTGCCGCAGATTATCATTAAGACTATAAATTCTATAGGGAACCGCAGCGCCAGTAACTCATGATTTCAGCAGAGTTACGGCTTTGCTGCCTAGTATGAACGAATCTTAGGCTTTTCTCGATCGCGTCGCGTCGCGATGGCACGAAAGTGTAGCGCGCGGGGTACTCCACACGTTGCAAAACTAACCTAGTTCCTAGGAAAGGTCGAGCAGAAGCAAAATAGAAAAAAAAGATAAAAGCAATAAGATAAATAGATAAAAGCGATAAGCAAACTAGATAAAACGAAAATGAAGAAAAACGAAAGTAATGGAAGAAAAAGGACAGATAGGCACCTAAAGAGCTCAAACTGATTTCAATGGCTCAAAAAACTCATACATATTCTCAGAATACGCTTGTTAAACGCAGGGCGTGTAGCAGATTTTCGAAGTTAAGAGAACTCAAAATAAAAAGGAAAAACAGCCAGAGATTATAAAGGTGTACACGGCACAGAAATTTGCAACGAAAGAGATTTTTCGATTTTTCAAGCAAAGCGAAAAGATTTTGATGAGAGATTCAGTAGGAAATCATCGAATGCATGAGAATCGTTCATCGCAACTAGTTGCCTGAGGGGTATTAGCGATGTTAACGGAAGTTGGCCTGACGGATGCTTAGATCGACTACGTGATGACTGGTTGAATGTGTTGGCACTACATGTGGTTCCACCATTCTCGAGAGAGGGGCTTAATCATTCTCCAGGAAATGTCAAGCGTCAACTAGAAAACATCAATTCTGAAGCTAAACCCTGAATTTTTCAAAAATCAGCCTTTAGGCTACACTTTCGATAACTGAAATTCACAGTACTTCCGGCCGGAGGCGATGGAAATAGGTTTTTATTTATCCATTTGTTTATTTATTTATGAATTGATAAAGAGCGTGCCACCATTTTTTAATTGGAAAGAGGATAAAATAAAGTGCTGTAGAGAGTAACAAACATTGAACCATATCAATCAACTTTTGAAGCAAGTAAGAGCAAGAAAGAAAAATGAAGCAGTAGACACAATATTGAAAAGAGTGTGAAGGGTAAAACACAAAAGATACCAAACAAAGTCTTAGCCTGAGGGTAAAAGCTCTCCGAGGCTCTGGTGGGAAAGCAAAGTTTAGACTGGAGCTGAACAACAACTGGACCGCGACCACTTATACCGGTCCTGACAGTATTTATGTCCGTTTGAACTGGCTTGGAAAATTCTGAGAGTCACGCCCCTTAGCTTAAAAATAGCATAGAATGTTAAACTATATTAATTGTCAATCAAATTTCAAAAGTATTAGCCTTGCATGAAGGATATGCCCTGAGGGAATATCTGCTGCAATGGGTAAAAAGTAAGCGAAAGGAAAGGATGTGGGCGGTATTTTTAGTGGCACTTTCAAATTCAGTCACGCTAATTGGCATCTATTCATAGTATATTGTTTCGCTTTTGCTTTTTGGTATGTACTTTTATTTTCATTCGTCAACTGTTTACAGATTGCGACCAGTACAACAGCGTGTTTCAAATCTCTCAAGAGACCCGCACTATTAGATTAATTAGTAGAAAGTTTTCGACTTAAATGTTACTGAAATGTTTTGAGTAGACTGTCGAGATGACAACGCTGCGTTTACAGTCCGATCTATTAACTCTTGCTCTTTACCGCGCGACAAAACTAATCGATTAGCCACGCGCGATTCAAGATCAATCGATGGTGGTGCTTTTTTCCAGAATTTTTTTCATATTTTCCAGTGAATTTCTACTATATTTGATTGATAAACATTGAGTCAGAGTTATGTAGTATGTATTCTGTTACCAACTGAGTTACAAATATTGTAAATATTGTTTCAAATATATTTGACAACATATAAGATTAAAGTATAGTTCTAAATATAAATGTATTTAGTGTCATCATTGGCCCAATTGTCTTAATAAGTGTCCTTGACTGCTAGCTCGCCTTTGATTGTAGTAAATGAAAACATGGACCATTAAAAAACCAATCTTTTCGAAACGAAATCAGACCAAACGTGATAAAATCCGACATTTGGTTGAATCGTAAAATTCGCCAAAACAAAAATGCCGGAATGGAGCTGATGAATTCCGGAACAAAAACGATATTCAGTGAGCCTTTCGTACCTGATTTTTTGGCACCCGATCATAGTATCCTTCGCAAGCATTCTGATTTTCATCGTTCTGCTCCATAATTATCGCCATCACTTCTCATTCCTGAAAAGACTTACATATGGATAATTTTTACTGCAGCAAGGGCGCGCGTCGCGTGAGTAACGCGTGACATAAAAATTCCACTCTGATCACTTACATGCATGAAGAAGTGCGGGAAAAAAGGAAAATGATTTAAAAACTCATGCTAGGATGAGCACTGCATGTCTAAAGTGGTAAAATTATATGATTACTTTTTCTTTCTCGAAAACCTCGCCTTATTTGACATTCTTTGTCGGTGAATAACTTGAAGACGTGAATAGAAGTGAAAGGTGTCATGGCAACCTTAGAGTCATCGAACAAAGCGCATTATTCTTGAAGAACATGTGATGTTTCCTGAGGAGTGAACTATATAAAAAAGAAGAGAAAGAAGAAAAGTAAAGTAAAAGAGTGAAACGAAGACATTTTCGTCAGTGACCTGGCAAATCAAAATGAAAAAATGGGAGAAAACGCGCTGTAGGAGTATAAACGGCACGCGCGCGGTCGCGCAGCGTTCAGCGAGCGCGTCAAACGCGACGTCGCGCGGAGACATACGTAGCAAACCGTGCGTAAATAAACCAGAAAAGATAATTAAGCTAATATGGTGGGTGATTTGAGCTGAAAATGATCCAGTTATTCCTATAGACTGTTCGCAAATGGAATTTTTCGCAAAAAAAAAATGATGATCGAAGGAAAATCGAGTCTTTGAGGATGAAATATGGCAAACGAAGTAGGATTGTAGCAGAAATCGTTGAAATTCACACGAACGTCATGTCGCATGCAGCAGCTGGCTGGGGCAGCTTCTTCGACATGACACGTAGGCCCAGCACCTCCTCAGAGCTGAGCCTCAGGGCGCCAGCTGCTGTTGCTGGCTGACTGCCGCCGCAGCGTCACGAGAGCGCTCCACCCACGATTACAGATGTCCATCACTATGGTGATTAGTGCTGAATAATCTTGTCACGACAAACTAGAAAACTGAAAAAAAAACGGAAAAATCTGGGTCCAAATTCACGAACGGACGAGCGGTTTCCGAAACCGCGGCGCAGTCAGAACCAGACGGCAGAGTCGATGAGAGATAACGTTTAACATAGGAAGTTCAGGATAACTAGACAAAGGTGGGCGCCGTTCGGGCTATATCTCGGGGTTTATCGGCGGTTTACCAATGATGAATCCGGGCCCTGGAGCAATTCGAATCAGGATGAGCTCTTGGAATGAGAAAAGGTAAAAGTAAAGTTTTCGGCTCGATGAGAATCGTTGTCATCAGAGTCCCCTTTTCTTATAGAATGAGATGCCCTATCTATGCAGAAGCGCTCCTGTACCCAGATTCATCATTGTTAAACCCCCGATAAACCCCGAGATATAGCCCGCACGGCGCCCACCTCTGTCGACTTGTCCTAAACTTCCTATGTTAAACGCAATCTCTCATCGACTCTGCCGTCTGCTTCTGGCTGCGCCGCGGTTTCGGAGACCGCTTGTCCGTTCATGAATCTGGGCCTTGGTTATCATATAAGGGTAAGAGATAAACGCGTGTAGCACAAATAATCATATCATATAGGAATAAACGGTAAACGGTAAAGGTGTCGGCGCTGATCAGTCCCCTATGGGCGCGCTATGCATTCGTCTTCCATCCAGAAACGTAGAGGCATGATGAATGCGTATTTGGTCTATGCAATGACTTGCGGAGCCAGCCACTTTACCACATTATCGTCGTTACCTTCCCAGACAAATTCGGTACCAATTTACCCAACCACGGGGATGAAGGGTTCGGTTACCCCACGAGGATTTCTCGCTTGATCGGGCGGGTGTCAGTGGCGCCAGTTCATAGAGATGATAATTGGTTTGTTTATTTATTATAACGTTGAGTAACTCATTGCTATGGGTTTCAAGGTTTTTTTATTACTTTTTTAGCTGATCAGATTAGTACGTTGAGGGTCCATGTGGCCCGAGTCGTAAAAAACGAACCCTTAAACTAGTCCACGAACGTGAAGTGGATCATAACGAAAAAATATCAATTGGGAAACAAGACCAACTAATAAAAAACGAATAAAATATAGAAAACAAGCAACGGAAAAGGGTTAGTTCCGAAAAGAGGATGAGTTCTGAAGGAATGACAGCAACAAGTAGGGCTGTCGTGGTCCCAGTGTTCCATGCCAAATATTTTATTTATTATATTATGTTTTGATCAATTAGTCAAGTAATTTTTAATTAGTCACTTACTGTTCTGCTTAACACGTTCATCAGGGAGCAGAGTGGATTCAATAAAAAGTGCAAAAGAAAAGAAGCATAATAAACAAAATAGGTGAAATACATACAGACAAGGTCAGGAAATAACAAATTCAGAGATTCCTTGAAAAGTTTTTACTCGCAGAAATCTTTTCTAATGAGTGAAAGTTCGCTCAAGATCATACGATTCTTCAGTTTTTAACAGGTAGATTTATTGAAATAGATCGTTGATTATTCAATTTAAACAAATAATTTCTTAAATAACAATCCAATTAATTTCTCCTAATCATAGGCAAAGGGGCCTTTCTTTATTAGTGCCTAATAGCCAAAAGTGCATTTTTGTCTGACTTTCAAATGAAAATAACAGAAGCTGATCGTCCATGCTGTGAAAATTTTGTTTTTCGCTAGCACGTAAGCCTTTACACTGTTGTTCATAGCAACTGTTGCAAAACAATTGAAGAGCAGTGAAAAAAGAATGCAATCACATTAATCAATCGATTACGTCAAGTAAATCTCTATCATGGCAATGAGCACATTTTCTGTTGTTTTCTATTTATTACAATGAAGATATTGATCGCATTGATTTAAGCCAGCTGTCACGTATAAATAAGTATTGATTAAGATAATCATCCGGTCATTTTTTTCTTTACTTTTGTTGAAAGCGCCCAGTTCTACAGATGGGTGGAATGACGAAATAAAAAATGGAATGGATCCGCAACTGTGAAAAACCCATTAAATTCTGAAAATATTTCGATTTAATGGGCTACAGTACCGGACAAACCTTCAAAACGGCGGTTTCGGCGATTTTTCGCAACGAAACCGCCATTCTTCAATAACTGCGTTAAAATTAATTTTTTCGTAAAAATAAATATATATTTGAGCACTGCAGCTCGAGCTTTATCTTTTTCTATAGAATTATTCCAAATTCATGGGACATGTTTTCAAATAATTTCTAAACCGTTGTTCATGCCGCGCAAATGGACTGAGGTAGACCCCGCCCGGGGCACCACGCGTGGACTCTACAAACGACGCTTTTCGGCGCCACAAAGTGCCGCTTTCGAAGTATTTGCTTTTTTGCGCTGTACATAGCTTATCGTTGTTCCTGAAAATGAACTTTTTGCGATAGAGAATCCAAGTGCTGGGTTATTCTTAGCTACTAAGTTCACAAGGAATTTATTATTTTTTTTTATTCTCCCTAGTCCCAAGTGAAACAAACATTGAATTCCAGTGAGCTAGTCCCCACTGGGATGATGTTTCGAGTAGCATTCAAAAACCATCAACATTATAACAATGTCAACAACATAGAATGGTGGGATAGTGACAACCCAGTCAAATTGTCGGAAGAGCGAAGTTGAACGGGGCGATATTTGAAACGTTTTCACGATGACATTCGACACCTCCGGTCACATTTTTTCGCGAATCCTTTAAAAATGCCGTCGAAAAGTGGTTGACTGAGCTTTACTACGTGGTGACGTCTCTGCCGATGTTTTTTGCTCGATGTCGATAAGGAAAAAGCACCCAGCTCGTATCAAACAAGAAGCGCATTACGAAGAGACCAGCGAGGGTGTTTCCGGCATCGAAAACTTCGCTCACAATTTATTCTGGGATTCCCACTGAAGTACATTTTTGCAAAGCTCAATTTAGCTCACATTTACAGGAAAAAGTAGCTTTTGCTGCACTTTTGTGGGCGCACAATGATAAAAAATGGAATAGAATAAAGTGTGAAAAGAAGTTGATCGAAAGTTAATAAATAAACTGTCGCTGCAAGTAAAATGAAGTGCATGGTGATCGATTCCAAGAGTTTCATCAAGAGCCGGTAATAAAAGCGCGGGACTTCATAGTTTGCACTCTCAAAGTGCAAATATTGCGGTCGAGAAGAGGGAGATATACATAGTTTTCTTTTTTCTACACTGCCGTATTTTTATACAGTTTTCTTTCTATATGGTTTTCTTTTTTTCTACACTGCCGTATTTTTATAGTTTTTTTCTATACTGCCGTATTTTTATACCATCATCTTCGTCGCTTATATTATCCTTATTTACCACAACTTTATAATGATGCCATTAACTCTTTAACTTTAGTTTTACCACTTTGTAAAGCACGTCGTAGTCGCATTTGTCTAGTAACATTTGCCTGAATAGTGAGTTGACCAGGTAGGAAATTACAGAAATTCGTTGACAAATTGTGTTTTGTATGAATTTTTATTTATTTATGTCTTACGTTAACCAACAACATGTCGACCAGCGAATCAAGGAATACTAAATATAGTTCTTTTTTTGAGTTGTTGTCAGTGTCTGTGATGTTCTTATTCGTTCTTCGATTCACTTTCTACATCGTTTTCGCGTTCTGCTATGTCCTGCACGAGTATTCGTTTTTCAAAATAAATAAATAAATAAATAAATAAACATGTCAAAAAACTTGCAATACCTCGAGCATGCAAATCGGAAAAGGAAACTTCTGGTGACCAAGGATTTGAATGATGAACACTCACACCTTTTCCACGTGAAATATGTACACGAACAAAAAAAAAACAAGGAGAAGAACAAAATTTGATGAAGAATCAATTAAGATACAACAGCATTAGTAATCTTTACAGTAAGTTACTTACATATTTTTGCCATGTACCTAAATATTTTACATGTTACTTTTACATGTGACTTTTAATATTTTTGCCATGACAGAAATAATATTGAAGAGAGTTACGGCAGCGAAACGGTAAAAACGGTTTGTTTCGTTTACACTGTGTGTTGAAATGCTTACAAAATGAGGCAAATTGTAGCTACAAGAACGTTGGGCCAGATGAAACCTAGTGAGGTTGATCTTGGGCTATTTATTTACGGCGATAAAGCTCAATGTTTGCCGAACTCTTCTGCGCATACAACAAGTCTGGCCTCGTAGCAAATCATCTCCAAGTAGTGTTCGGTTCACGCTATCTTCTCCCTAACTTTCTAGAACTTCCAAAATCATTGCTAACCACTGGAGTAAAATTGTTTGAAATTAGGAAAACAAATGAAAATGTGCATCTATTAGATACAAAAAACACTGTTTTCCAAGAAAAATGGGCAAAAATCATTCCGTTCAATGTCGAGTTAAATCTAGCTGCTCGGTTGTGATTGTAGGTTGGGGTTTATCCGAGCAGAAGAATTTATTTTTATTTTTATTTTTATATTCATTTTTATTTTATTTACAGACATGAATAAAACTAAACGATAATGCACTTAATAATGATATATAAATGATATGTAATGAATAAAACTAAACGATACTGCGATGTAATGATATATAATGAATAAAACTAAACGATACTGCACTTAATTCCAAATAAAAACTGAAATAAAGTAAAATGTTGGCAACTTACGAATTGAAGAAACGTTCCTCACAACGTTGTAAAATTTTCAATATTTGTATATAGGAGCTGCGCAAGAACTGTCGGAGGCGGAGAGAGATGCACACACGAGATAACTGTGACTCATTTCAAATTCCTCGATTTAAATTCACATGGAATTCATTATTCATTAGAGATTTTTCATCTCACAAAGTTTGAGTTCACAATAAAGTGCGAAAAGAATTTAAAATGATGCAATCGAGAGGAACGACAATGACAGAATTAGAAAGAAAAATTGGCAAAATTAGAGATCTAAAAAAACCTCTAAGAATAATAAGAAGAACAGAATAATAGAATAGAATAATAAGAGAAGAATAATGAGAAAATGAATCGAGGAATGGGAGTGGTCGTGTCCTTTTCGATACTTCGAGTCTCTGAAGTCAAAACGTCAGCAAGACGCATTTATTAACACGTTGACGACAGTGTGGCGCAATGCTGCGCCACGCTCAAGCGGCCGCGTGGGACATTGTGACGCAATGCTGCGCCACAGTCTTGTATCGTATTTTTCTCGATACATTTCAGAATTTCGAAGGATGTTTTTGTGCCACTTTTTAGTAGACCTTTGCACATTGTTATAGGAATCATGGTCCATGAAAACTTTTTAATTATTTAATTATTTTTATTTTTCAAAATTATTTTTTAAAATTATTTTTAAAAACCTCGAAAATTGAAAATTATTTTTAAAAACCTTGGAAAGCTGCAGCAACACACTAAAGTTATAGGCTTCTATGTACTAGTTTTTTTTGCTACCAATTTTTAGGGAGAGGGCCCCTGAAGGAACAAAGACTTATTAATTTGGTTCACAAGACAAAAAATTGCAAATTTGTCGAGGTATGTAGTGTAAAAAGTCTATAACAACTGGATTAGCAGAGTTTTACCCTTAACGCCGTCTAAGTAAGGTAATACGAAACAAAAAAATGCAAAGTGAGACAACTAAGCCTTTGATACAAGTGTCGTTATCACGCCACCTTTATCACACTGTCATTCGTTGCAACTTTTTCGACCATCCGCACTTCATACCCTTATCAATGGTCACTGGGGAGAATGTCTCATAAGCAATTAGCGGCTATGGTTTCATGTATACACATTAAAGGAATTGTATAAAAATAAACGCAAAAGGTAAAGGGTTTAGGCGTTGAACAATTTTCCCGGGGCGCGCCATGCATTCGTGTTCCATTCAAAATCATAGAAGCATTAATGCGCATTTAGCCTCTACAATGGCTTGCGGGGGTTAGCCGCTATACCAAATCAATGTCCTTATCTTCGCAGACAAGTCTGGTACCAATTTACCCAACCCCGGAGGAATAAAAGGCTTAGATAGCCCGGGCGAGGATCGACCGCTCGACCGTGCGGATGTCAGCGGCTCTTCTTACCAATGTACCACGCGCGAACTGTATAAGAATGAAATCAAAGAAATATTTTTGTGGTCAGAAACTGAATGATTCCTGGAGATTGTCAAGAAAACGGAAATTGTTCAAACGGGCCACCTTTAGCTGCACAATAATTATTTTACTTTAATTTGAGCTTCGTTTTCCTAGCTAACTGATTTTTGTTGTTGTTTTCCTTGTTTCTCGTTGGATGCCCGGAGGCAGAATTCGTTTTTCGACAAGTTTTGAAATTTCGACGACGTGAACATTTTCGCACCTTCGCGGCCGCAAAAAAGCACTTTCAGGGTTCAATCCGAGCACTGATTTCACTTTCAATTTATACAGAACGTCAAATTCTATCGTATAGAGTAAAGGGGAATGAAAAATTGCGGAAAAAATTCGTCGAAAATTTCGCAAATCGCCCAGGCCCGATCGACGTTTGTAGCGTCGAGACAACGCGATATTTGTCTGGCGATGCAGCGGAAATTTCCAAGATTCCGGAAAACAAATTTCACCTCTGGGCATTCCAAGTGCTAAATTCGTATTCTACTTGTCATGCCAAGCCAAATGATTACGAATGATTAGTGATAAGGCTGATCTGGAGGCCCGGAAAGTGCTTTTTTGCGACCACGAAGGTGCAAAAAATTGCGCCAATGCTACTCTCTATTCCTATAAAGGGTTTTTCTTTCGTTTAATGAGTTGTGCACACTGGTGCATTTTCGATAAATAAATAAATAAACAAGTAAATAAACAATATTATAAATACTTTGATTTGCCAAGATATTTTGAAAATTGAAAGATCCGCCAATCGTGAAACAGATCCGCCAGACGCTCCCCTCCGTACTGGAAAACTCGAAGAACTTGTATTTCCCTTTCTTTATTAACGAAATTGGATAACCGATGTTTTTGTAAAATATAGTTTATCATCAATAATTTCTGAATTTCATCCTTCAGGTAGATTACAGGCATCTACACATGTATCTAGCAACGCAGTTGGCCGTTTTGGTACTCGTTTTATCACAATAATCATTGATGCACATTAATTTTGAATAGTTGAACCTACACCACGTTGTACACGTATTCTTAGGCAATATAACAAACGAAATAAAAATACAAACGACGTTATGAGGTTGTGAAAAAGCAATAGAGAACAAACAATGCGCTAATCACTGAATTTGTATACACAAATTTTGGTGGTAAATTCACTAGATAACGAGCATAAAGACCAGTTTTGGTTCGAATGGGTTAGTACAACAATACTAAAGAAACGGATAAATGAAAAGAAAACAGTGTTTAGTAATAGAACACATTATCGTTACAAACACAAGTGAAATGATATATGCGAACGATAAAACAACACTATTTGAAAAAAAAGAAATTTTTGACGACTACCAGCTGATGAGTGCTTGAACGATCAACAGCCAATTGTCGGCAGCGTATACGATAAAATCGTTTCGGGACCGTCAACTTTCAGGGAAACCTTCGCAACGGTTCCAGGAAGAAGACGAGGTTTTGAGGAGTTGCAACAAAATAGGTTGATTATTTTTGTCATCCCTTATGGCACTATTCAAGTTGCTCAAGTTGAGAGAGTCAAAATAGCTTTCACCGATTCTCCATTCAACTCCAATTTCTAATAAAGAGGGATTGTCTAAAATGTAAAAATTATGGCAAAAAGATGGAGCTGCATTATCAGCCAAAGTGGACATACTGTTAGGTGCGCGGCTGCTTCGCGAACAAACGCGACACTGCGATGCCCCGCCCATTTTATGGGCTCGAAGTGACCCATATTTGCTCCTTTTTGTTGGAAAATTTTCCAACCGAAAATGTCTTTTTAAAAAAAATTATAATAGCAAAGAATAAAATTGTCGAACGTCATCATTATCGTGGACGCTGCCGTCAAGTTTCAAAACAACTATAAAACTAATCATCTAAAGTAATGTCACGGAATAGTTGTCCCATGGATTCGTTATGATAAATCCGACGAACAGCCTCACAAAGCATCAAGGAGATGTCGACGGTTTTGATTTTGTGACAGCGCATCTTCTGCACTTCATGAGGTACGGTATTTGTTACGATCACCTGCAATAGAGTTAGTTTTAACCCATGTTGGGTAAATGGAAAAACATACTCAATAGAGCGCTTTTACAAAATTCCGGTGCTATACAGGTTGAGAGGTGTAACCAGCAAAAAACTGCACTTACTGTACTTACAAGAATTCCTAAAATCAACCAAATCCTTTTTTAATGTGTATTTTCAATTTTTCCGCGCTCGAATACCAAATTGAGTAGTTTTAGGTGGAAAGTGCCTCAGGGAATTTCTTCGTTAGCTGAGTATCGAGGTTATCCAATTTTAGAATCGATGAAAAAGTGGGAGTATATGTGAATATATTCTACCACAAACAGATTCAACTGCTGTGAAAAACCCAACTCGTGGGGCGGGCATCTCAGTTTGGAAAGGCTTAAGCTCTATCGGGAATAAAAATAAAAAATAAAAATAAAAATAAAAACTAATCAGACCTTAGTAATTGGTGACGCTTCGAGAAGTGCCGGTGCGTCCGAACTCAGAACTCCATGTGTGGCGATCACATAGATCTTGTAAGCTCCGCGAGTTTTCAGCACCTCAGCAGCAGCAACGAACGATTGCGCATCGTCAATGATGTCGTCCTTCAACACTTTGTAAAGTAATCAATCTATATTTAAGACGCGCGCAGTGCAGTGGTAAGAGGCGCTACTGACAACCGCACGGTCGAGTGATCGATCTCGCCCGAGCTAACCAAGCCTTCCATCTCTCAGAGGTCGGGTGAATTAGTGACAGGCTGGTCTGGGAAGGGTAAAGACACTGGCTTGGCATAGCGGCTGACTCCCGTAAGTGATTGTATAGGAGAAGTACACATTTACCATGCTTCTACGATTCTGAATGAAACACGAATGCGCGGCGCGTCCTTATGGAGTACGATCAACGCCAGTCGCTTTACATTCATTCGAGTCCCGATAGGCCCTTGTTATCGTTCGCTCAGAGCGTAATCGGCCAGTATCAGACACGTGGGGCCACACGTTTGCGAGTTATCGATTGACGCTGGAATGAACTCGTACAAACGTGTCTGGCGCACGCGTCTGATACTGAATGGACGAGTTACGCTGGGGGGTGAGCGAACGTATTACCCTTATGCAATAACCGTGAGCGTTTTGAGGGAGTGGCATTTCATTCCAAGGAAAAAGGGACTCTTAATAACAACGTGAACGACGGTTGCTGGGCAACCGGGGTCCTTCGACAGGAAATTCACCCTGGAGGTAAATCCACAGAGAAAAATCAGAAAGAATCAACCGGGCTCTTTAATGAGTCAGTTTATGAAAGCTGAACATATAAATACCAAGGTAATCAAAAATAAAAAAATCCGATTTACTCACCACCATGATTGCAATTCGTCCACCAACATCTCCAACGACAGTTAGAGGAGGTTTCTGCTTCGGTTCTTGAGCTGAATTTTCACAAATCGAATAAGATAGGCATTCGTGACATTTTCAGTCAAAAAATTAAGAAAAAAGATACGCAAAGGCAAAAATGTTATGAAACTCACATGGGAAAAGCTCGAAAGGTGCATAGTTCGGTGGCGGACTTTGTCGACCGTCCTCAAGTCCAGACTCTTCGGAATCCTTCTGTTCACCGTGGATCACAGCGACACCTGGAATTTTACGATTGACTTAATTCAATCACTTTTTGAAAGAAAAACACCTCAGGAAATTAGTGTCAAGCACAACCTCATCACTCCGATCAGACGAGATAGGATGAGGAGTACTATAGAGTAACGGTGACTACACAGGATGTAGGAGAGGAGCTACAAATTGAGATGGAATCGATTTCTACAAAAAATCAATAGTGCTGATTAAGTTGATTCTGATTTGGCGATAAATCTACTCTGAGAAACGATATTCAAAAGATAAGTGGGGTTGATACTTCCAAACCGCTTCCGTTTCAGACCATATCTATAATTCACGCCTTCAACAATTTAAAATAAACGGAATAGTAAATACCCTTCGATCAAAACATTCCTATCTTTTGTAAAAAAAAAACATCACTTGTTAAATACCTTGGTGACCCTACGTGAGTGCAGTGGGTACAGTTCACAAAGTGAGATCATAAATGAGGTATGGCTCTCGAAAATCCGAATACAAAAGAAAAAGCAAGACGAATTTTAAAAAACTTGATACTGTACTCGAATATTTCACAAGAAAATTTTGGAAAAAAACCCACAGCTCTTCTAGCAGAACAGCAAAACTCATTTGGCTCTACGGGCCCTTACAGACCCGACGATGTGCAATTTGAGCGACGAATTAGCCGTTATAAATGAAATTGAGCGAAACACACGACGACGAGCATTCTCGTCCAACGCGACGTTTGCGGCGGCCGCATTGCTCTAATCGATACCGCGTTGCAACGCGCGGTCGGCCGCATTGCTCTAATCGATACCGCGTTGGACGAGAATGCTCGTCGTCGTGTCGTCGGGTCTGTAAGGGCCCTACCTCATTTACTTAACCTGGTTATACACAATAGAAACTGATCGTCACAAAGACTCACACTCTCGCGCCAACTAAATCATACCTGTAGCCCGAGTATAACAAACAAAACTCACTTCCTAAAGCTGTATTTTGTTTATAAACAAGTTAAAGATGAAGTTCCATAGAATAGCACAACCAACTGGACATGTTTACATGCTTTAGAAAGAAAAAACTGAAATAAACATAGTTACCAAGTCGAAGTCGATCCGCGTATGACGTCGCCTTATTCATCACTCCTGGCGATTTGGCGACAATAATTGCATTCTTGTAGTCGGGAATCTGCAAAAAACTGCAATCACGTGGAGCTGCGGCAGCAATGCGCGCGGTTGCGTCGCGGCCGGTGACATAACATTTGGTACTTAAGGGAGCAATTTCGGAGTTTTCGCCTTTATTTCAATTGAGTAACGAATCGGTAAGGAAAGAAAAGTTCCCATGCTGCTATAAAAACACAACGAAAACAAAAAAGTTAGTTATACCCACGTATTCCTTAATGTATTGCAGCAAAAATGGCGATGCACGTAGATTATCCACCGGAATCGAAAAGAATCCTTGAATTTCCTTCTTGTAGAGATCTAACGACACCAAACGTGATGCACCTGAATCGCAGAAAATAAAAATACTTTCTATTAGAAGCAAAAAATAAGTACAAAATAATGAATATGTACGGTTAGTGTTTCATCTACATAATGAAAGCAATATCTATATCCCTCACCAGCAACAAAAGACCGATTTTAAGCACGGATCCTTCGGGAAGTCACATTTTCCAGTTCAAAAATTATATAATAAGCAGCGGCAAAAACAATACTATCAAACCGATTTCCGATTTAAAAATGTAAAGTGAAATACAATTAAGAAACGATTCTATCGAAGGGCGTCCATTTGTCTACCGTAACCCGTCCTCAGCTCAGATATTCTAATTATTCATAACAAATTTATTCCCTTGGCATCGCTGAAACTTTGCACACGGGGGTAATTGAGGGCGCTGATCACGAATCTGCTGTCCGTTTTTCACGTGGGTGGTCTCGGACACCCAAATCGCTACTTGCGTGGTCCAGTCTAGATCACCGATTTCGCTGAAACTTTGCCTATAGGGGTTCTCTGGTGTCCTGATCACGTTGGTGAAGTCCGTTTTCCAAATGACGGCCGAATAGGGTAGTTATAGGTGAGTCTTACCAGGTAGGGTCGGTAGGTACCCACCTATAACTACCGTATTCGGCCGCCATTTCGAAAACGGATCTCACCATCGTGATTAGGACACCAGAGAACCCCCATAGACAAAGTTTCAGCGAAATCGTTGATCGTGACTGTAACACCCAAGTAGCGATTTGGGTGGTCCGAGACCACCCACGTGAAAAACGGACTTCACCTTCGTGTTCAGGACCCCAAATAACCCCATAGGGAAAGTTCAGCGAAATCGATGATCCTGATTGGACCACCCAAGTAGCGCTGGAGTCCGTTAAGTTGAATAGTGCCCATTTTTTACCTTTTATATACATTCTCTTACAAGAACTATCCATTAGCCATGAAATCTTGTCCATTTCAGCCCTTATACAAACCCGCGGAGGTTATTTGCTAGGTGATCTGACCGTGTTTGCACCGAGTTCGCGCCAAGGGGCGCACTGACGCATAATCGGGGCGGGGCGCCGGTCGCGTGCTTTATAACGACGGGTTACGGTGGACAAATGGACGTCCTTCGATAGAATCGTGCTTGTAAATACAATAAGTGACGACTGAACCCCGTGCGGTCTGCAACTACGAACCACAACACGAGATTGTTAAAAATGAAGATTTTAATGAGTAGTTAATAAACTTTGAAATGGTATAACTTACCGGCACGACAAATCATTTCAGCAATAAGCTTCATTGGAATTGACGATCTTCGAAGCATTCGACATTGTTTGGAATACGGCAAATAGGGCATCATAACAGTGATTGTTTTCGACATCGACGTCTTACAAGCATAGATAAGAATAAGCAGTTCCATAACATCATTGTTCACGTTCCTAGGAAAATAGAAAATAGAGGAATGAAAAAAATGTTTGCCACAACACAAACTCGTTATACAATAAGCGAATTTTGGCTTAAATTTTCACAAAATATTTATAACTGAACTTACTTGGAACCGCTTTGAAGAATGAACACATGCTTTCCACGTACTGACTGTCGAATGTCGACCGAGGTTTCTAAAAAAAAATTGAAGAGAGTAAGGAATAAAAACAACAGACACAAGAAAAAGCTTACCTCGATTCGTTTTATTGTAGACGATGACTTCACCTTGCCGAATTCCAAGTCGGCTGAATATTTGGGTAAAAATTTCACTCAAAAACGGAATGAATACACTATATCATTATTAATTCGGCTTCTATTTTCAAAATGCCAAGCAGGACTACAGAAAATGGAAAACGTAGTTCCATAATAGACAGAAAAAATGGAAAAACTTTGTTCCATTACAGACAGAAAAAAGTAATAGGCATTTCCAATCAGAGCAGCCTCTTTTGATTCTAACCGAACAATATTGTAAAATTGCAACAATATTGTAAAATTGATATAAGCGTCCGGAACATATAAATTGTATTAGAAATCCTTTCAAGTGTTTCCAAGATTAACAAGTAAAAGGAGAAAATATCAGCTCAAACCTGCATCATTGAGGAAATGGAGACGGAAGCGAGCCTCTTTCTAATTTTACTGAGAAATTTTGAAACCGAAAAAAGACAAAAAAAATTTACTAACAATTATCGGTGTTACTTTGTACGTTCGTTGTACACGTTTCGTCACCAATATTTCAAATAAATAAATAAATCGAGAAAAGAAGAAAAAGGACTCACTCTGACACAAGCCGAGAAAGCTCGGGATGTGAATTGCCCGACAAAAACACCATCCCACTGCTGTCATCGGTTTTGTAGTTGAGGGCGGCCATCTGAAGAATAACGTCAATGCACTCTAAACATTATTTTCTTAACAGACAAATCAGCTTTGAAGAAGCTAGCAATCTAGTACTAACAAAGGAGAAAAATCACGACAGGTATCAATCAGCCGCGCGAAGAAAAAAAACTCGGATGAGAAGCCGGAAATAAAGTAATAAACTTGAAGTTTGAAAAAATATATATATAGAAAAAGCGAAATCTAGTGATTGCAAGAAAAATCACCAATCACTTACCCCTTCGAGCACTTCTCCGAACATATCACTATCGATGTGAGCTCTTTTACTGGCACACCACGGGATGAGATCAATACGAAGGCGAACGGAATCGTTCGGTTTTTGCGCTTTTCAAGAGTTTTTTCTTTGGTTTCGAAAACGAGAAACGAGCTAGTCTCGGGATATGACAGGCTTATACACACCAGTTGTGAGAGGGCGAGCTCGGATCGCAACTACAATGAAGATGGACAACGGCTGTGTGAGGAGGATGTGTGAAGGGCGGAATGACGAAGGACGAGGAAGAAGCTGGACGTGAAGGACGAAGAGGACGAGCACCAGCAACAGCAGCAGCCGAAACAAAAGGGTAAGCAGGAACACGAGGAATGACGAGGAGGAGGAGGATGAGATGCAGAAGGAGAAAACCCACATATTTTCACTAAATAAGAAAAAAGTCCATTTTAGCAACAACACATTTCACACAAGTCACGAACAACAAGATCAATAGCCTACGAACGACATGATCATCTTCTAGTTTCTTACGAACAATACGCGGTGTAATATTTCACCAGGAACTTCTACACCTGACAGTACTTTGAAATACATCACTCAACGTTTAGGAGATTACAACGAAACAATAATTCAAATTGAATCGATGACAATTTTGTCGCAAAAAGTACAATGAAACAAGAGCAAGAAATAAAATCAGGCCACACAACAACCAAATTGCAAAGTGGGTAAGCGAACGGCGTCAACAGGTGATGATTTTCAACCAGAAATTGAATAAATACAAATCCATTCAAACCAAATAAATATTATAGGTAAATTTAAAAGTGAAAAAAACAATTTTATAGCTGTCGAGGTGTGGTAACCGACCGGACGGACCACATCTATTAAGCTCCCGTTATCAGCTGACAGCACCTGGGCCTTTTCGGCCGGGTCGATCGATAATTGCGTGCCGAGCGCTCGCCCTCGGAGAACCCGTTGGTCCCGGTCGGACCACCCACGTCGATTTTTGTCTTATGGATAACAAAAATGTCCAGAATATTCCTGACTCATTCCTGGTCTCAATATCAATGTAACAGTGTAAACGGAATATTTCTAGAATGAAATCCGCAAATATAAGGCCAGAAAAGTCCAATTCTCTACGTTATTTTATAGAAAATCGATCAATAAAGCTTTTTTTGTCACGTGAAACTAGAAACTAACGAAACGGTCACACGCAGCACAACATATAAGCTTCACATAACACTGCAGCGGATCGAATGAACAGATTTATAGCCGCGTTTCTATCCGATTACATAGCTGGTGACGGAAATGTGCTACCTCGAATGCGTTTTTTATCGATTTTTTTAATAAATTTAGTTTCGGTTGAGATCGAAAGCCGATGAATATATGGTAGAGTCTTATCCAATCGTCAACACTAGCCAGCACACGATTGATTTTAAGTGAGGCAGACCTCAGCTGCTGTTGCAGGGAGGAGAAACCATGTCATGGAGAGTAGCCAAGGAATATGACTAGAGCTGCTTGATAAATAATAATATTAAAAAATACGTATCGGTTCCAAGAATTCTAAAAGCTTCACTTAGACCGATAAGAGCTGTCAAAACCTCCGGGCAAGTCTATGGAGTAGGAAAAGCTGAGAGAAGTGGTAAAGGAGTCGTTAAGAGGGCGGAGAGGATTGGTGGAAATGAAGAGGGAAAGTTCATTAGCTTACGTTCGCAGCTACATTTTTCTATAGAAGTGGTTGCAGAATTTGATGGGCGGAAGTTAAATTCATGATTTCTCGGTTATCTATTGCCAAAGTAGAATTGTCAAACTTTACGAACTTTACGATTGTACGAAGAGAGACAAGCAATAGCTGATGTTTGTAGAAAGACGAGAGCAATCGATGAAGAATAGAAATGTGTACGATAAAAATTATAGATGAATAGAGTAGTCCATAAATTAGACGTTAATTTTAACCAGTTTAATGTCTGAAGTACGTGGGTCTCTCCTATATGAAAAAATAGTCGAAATGCTTCAAATCTGCTGCACATCGGAACAATATTGTAAAAATGATATAAGCGTCCGGAGGAGATAAATTGTATTAGAGATCCTTTTGAGCGTTTCCAAATTTCTTGAGAATTTTCGGTTTTTTTTTGGGATCTGTAGGATTTTTTAGGCGTTCCAGAAGTTCTACCATGACGCTGGTCCTACAAAGTAGCACAGATGCGATAGGAAAGCTCAAAGTCTACCCATTATTTTCGTCAAATTATGTATTTATAATGGAATATGTAGAAGCTAAAGACAACTTCCTTGTAACGAAGGACTGTTTACAGGAACAACTAAAGATGCACTATTGCAAGTGGCTTGAAATCTTTAAAAATCTTTAAATATGATGATCACCTGTGGCCCACGCCCGGTGCCCATCTGCATGGATAATTTTAACAAGGCTGCCGTCGTTTCAAATATTTGCCCTAGGAATCTGAGTTTTGAATAAATAAATGATGAGGATTAGAAGTCCCAAAATGAGTTTCGGCGGTTACAACAGACAGCTTTAAAGGTTAAAGTGCAATTTGGCAAAAAAAATGGTCATAATCATATATATTATCCTGCATAACCTTTATTGATATTCTATTCTTATCAATAATATTCTATTCTTATTAATATTTAGTGCTCTTTAGTTGCCAAATTTTCCAAGAGTGTTCGGTCACAATAGTGCTGAATATAATAGTTTAAATAGACTCGAATGCTCCTCTCGTGGTGGTCGAAATTAGCAAAGTATTTATCACAGCAAATAAAATGAAATGAGCCAAAAACCGGCCCCGAAAGCCAAAAAATACGGCCAAGAAATTCAAGACGTTGACCCGTTGGGTGCCTCGGCCGAGCCATCGTTGACCGATTGACCTTTGCCGAGCATGTGGGCCAAATGGCCTGGGTAAACGGATGGTTGTTTCGGTGTTTTGTGGGAGAGGATCTTAGGTAGACTGCCAACCTTGCGGACATGTTTTTGTAGAGAATGTAAGCACAATTTTCATATAGTAGACAAATAAATAGAACTTAATATAGTAACATACAAGGATTTCGCAGAAAGGAACAGTCCCAAGTATCGACGAAATTCCGATAGAATACGACGATGACATACCACTTTAAGTATAAAACACAATTCAGGGACAATTCAAGAAGATCCTAAGCGGCACAAAAAAGCTCAAAAAATTTCGAAAAAATGGTAGTGCGTGAAGAAAAAACCCGTTGTCCACCAATCGGCGGATGGCCGACAGTTGCTATGGAGGCTAGGCCAGTCCGATAGTCGCCGGCCGGCGATCAAGGTCACCCGAGGTCAAAGTACCCAACGAAATTGATTGCACTGCATAAAAATGGTCGTAAAAAATTATATATTTTCCCATGTTGGTGGATATGATCTGCATGTTTGTCTTCCTGTAGCTGATGGTCTCCTTTTTTTGTAAAATTAATGTTTAGCGGCGCTTTATTTATTTATTTATTTATTTATTTATTTACGCGAATTTAAGATCCACGTTGGAGAAAAGACAAATGAAACAGGAACACTAAGAGAAAAAACGAACAATAACCAACAGCAAACAACAGTCACTAATAGGTAAGAATTCGTCCTTTGGGCATACCCTTAAACTTTTGAATCGAGTAGGAGGAGGTCGGAACGCCCTGTATTACTAACTCTTCGTACTTTTTCTACCCATGTTTGCAAGTTTCCCGCTTGATATTAGCTTGGTGCAAAAATTCTCGAACATTTGCGACTTCTTAAATTTGAAAAGGATTTCCTCACCGTTTTTGCCTCCATTCGAAACCTGTTATAGAGAAGGCCATTGATATTAACGTTGCCTGCTTCAAATGACTCCTTGCTATTGTTCAAATATTATAAAATAAGCTGTTTTGTATCACAAATGTCCGAGAACTTTTGCAACAACCTAATAACTTTGGTCGATTGCCAACACGCCGTTTCTTAGCGTAGAAATAAATTAATAAACAAATAAAGAATTTTTTGAACGTGCCGGATTCGACTGTTCTAGCAACCATCCAAGTTCTCCTTTTGGTTTCGTATGTTTTAGTATTTTCATGGTCTTTTGTTGTACTGACATCTTTCACTTCTACTTCATGAGCACATAAATAAAGAAAACAGCTGATTGAATTTTCATTGCTCATCCTCTTCATCGAAATCCCTTACCAACTATCAAACGATAACCGATAATAATAATCAAATGGTGATAACATATTATCAAATGTTGGAATCGACTAGAAAGTAAGACAAGTTGCACTGGGCCGTCAAAAAATTACTATTCTTTGAAGAAAGTACTGTTTATTCACAGTAAAGATCACAAACTATTGTAAAAGAAATGAAAATATCACTAGAAATACAGCACTTGCAATACGAATAAGTACATTATTGTGACAAAAGATTACTACGTCTCTGAAACAGCACCATTTATGATCTTCTTCCTTTGAAAAACAAAATATTCCGTGATAATTTCGCAGCGTCTGCAAAAAATTTATTATAATAACTGTGAGGTTTAACAACTGTTGCACCGAATTACGCGATTGGGACCAAATTTTCTCTCCAAGCGTTCTATTATGAATATCAGCCTCTCGTACCATTTTGTCAAATAACTCTTTCGTAGCGACACGAAATTGCTTTTTTAAATGAACACCTGTACAGTAATTCGGAATATTTTCAAAAATCCGAGCTCTAACTCTGGTCGAATGAGGAACAGCTGACAAAGTTCGGCTTGATGGAAGACGTAAGATATTGAAGATGACTGTATTTTAATATTACCCGTTCTTCGGACTTTGTTGACAAGGAATCTACAAACTGGAAATCTAAATTATGTTCGAAGTTTTAAGATAAACATGTAAATCGTGAAATCGCAGCGGCCCGCTTCCATTCAGCTGTGGTAGGTCGACTTCGAGAAAGTTTGACAATGACGTCACTCCACCGAAGGATATCTGTAATCAGCTTTTTTTCTAATCGGAAGTAAGAAAAAACGAGACTGAATATCGACGTGTACTCCGATAAAACGGCAGAAGCGACGCTTTTTCGCGCCGAAAACCGCCGCTTTTAAACAACTTTTTAAAAATTCACTCTTGTAAAAAAGACACCACAAAAATGAACCGTAAAATGAATCCAAATCTCTACACATGTCAGTTCTACTCTTAAACTTGAATTTGCTTCTGAAAAGATAAAACCAAAATCGATTGACATTTTTAGTGAACTTCTGCGGTCCAACATGTATAATGGCAGTTTATCTCTTTTTTTGGTAGTTTATCTCTCGACAAAAAATGTCCCATTATTGCATTATAATAGAGAGAAAGATAATAAAAATGAAAAAGGAGAAAAGAGAGAGCGGGAAGCAGGAACAGGAAGCAAGGAAGAGATGAGGTCGAGGAAAAACAGGAAGATGTGGCAATGAACGAAAAGGTAGGAGTGAAAAAAAGAGGATGAAAAGAGATAAAAGGGGAACAATGCGCCTGAAAAATCTACGTTCTTCGCCTAAATTACCAAATTTTTCTCGAAACTTGAGCTTTTTGAAACCGTAATGAATTATTCACGCACCTGATCCCGAATTTCAGCTGCTGAAAGGTGGTTCAGATTTTCCAAATGGGAGTGGAATTCTTGTACCTCAGTTAGAGGAACATGGAGAAGATTCGCTAGAGTAAATAAGTTTTAAAGGCGGTTAAACATTGCTGTATATCTAATAAACGAACTTATAATATGGCCAATGGTCACGTCGTCGGGCAGCATATACTTTTCACATAAAGCGTCAAACCATAAATCCATATTAGAATCTCTTAAAGAATTGAGGAGACGTTGTGAGAGACAGAATCCGGCGCCACCGGTAGCAAACCGGATGAAAATCTGAAAGAAAAAATAGTATAGATATTTCTGTACGTATGATGACATTTGCAGTCCTCGGCTAAAATTCCAAAAACAAACCTCAGAATCGTTATCAATATGCAAAATAACTAAAATACCGCTAAACGAATTTTAGCCAATACGGGTGGTCCCCGGCCGAACTTCGGAAAACGGATGTCAGATTCGTGATCACCATCCCAGAAAACCCCGTGAGAGAAGTTCGAGCGAAATAGAAAAGAAAAATGTTCTTCGACCACTGGTGTGTAATAATTGGAATAGTGCCCAAACAAAAATACAAAAATACCCAAAAAAAAACTTCGAGTTGATGAGTTGCCTGAAATCTGGACGTACTTTAGATTCTATTTTCTTCTAAATATACTTTTTTGAAGCAATGGACAGCCATTTATCAGAAAAATATGATAAAACGTGACATTAAAAATTTCCAAATAAAAGTCGGTAAAAAACTTATAAACGTTTGACATTTTCACTGACAATTACTTTCACTTTTACTTTTACTCATGGTTCCATTACAAAAAAACGGCGAATTACCCACTTTATCACCATCA
This sequence comes from Nippostrongylus brasiliensis, assembly GCA_030553155.1. NCBI lineage: Eukaryota > Metazoa > Nematoda > Chromadorea > Rhabditida > Heligmosomidae > Nippostrongylus > Nippostrongylus brasiliensis. The sequence goes on from CP130737.1 coordinate 26,784,652, forward strand.
ATGGAGGACACGATTAGTGGTTGACGTGTCGATGATTTTCCAATATAAAATGGTGTTGAGGCGTCGATGGTTTTTAGAAATCCTTTGAGTGAATTGATGTTAACGTAGTTATCATCGTCAAAATGACAGGACCACCTAAAATCACATTTTGCACATAAAATACGAAAATTACCAATTAAACTTCCATATGCCCAGTAGCGGTCAAAAAGCTCGCCTTGCATTTTTAAGCAAAAATTGCTGAAACCCCTAGAAGTCGTGATCCAATTGACATTTTTGATAGCTTCACTCAATAATACAGCAATCCGTAACCTTCTTGCAAATTTTGGATTACTTTAAACGTTTTGCGATTATTTTTATATGCAATCTCGAGCAGAAATATTTTTCCAAAGTCCCATTTTGATAGAAAATAATTTACTTTTTATAATAGGCTACAGACCAGCAATCTATCCCGTCACTAAATCACAGTTTTTAGCGCAAAGTTTTTGACGACGAAAAATTGGTGAAATTTTGGGACCATGCTTCAAATAAAATATTCTATTTTTGTTTCGCTCGAGCAAAAACGTATCCAGCTCAAGTATGCCGTAGAGAAAGACTTATATTTGTAACGAATACTTTACATTGAACATTTGTCAATTATTTACGAACAAAATGGGATTCAAAATTGAATAGGTGGCCACTGGAGCACTGAGTTCAGCTTTCAATCTGAAAAAAAGTCGAGAAAAGATTGTAGCTAATCCAGCAGGTATTAGCATTTGAAAATTAGGCAGATGTCAATAAGAATTATTGGTTTATTTTTGATCTTGTTTTGAATCCCTAGAACTGGTAGCATCGGCATATTGTGCTGGTCGATTCGACCCACATGGGCCATTTTTCTCTCTAATGATCGCGGCAACCACCTCCGACTTGTGCCAGTGATTTATTGTGGTCCTCGATGGTGTTGTGATTAATATCAGTCGATTAAAGAACCTGCCCAATTGAACCAAGAGGATCACATGACCTTTTCATACTAAACTACAGTTTGAAATTTTAAATTTAATGAACATCTGAGTAATAGTAAACAACGTTCTTACCTGGCGTTCATTGTGGTGAAAAACAAGAGTTCATAAGCCATTTTGCAACAGAGAGATTTCCTTAAAAACTTTTGAAAATTTCGGATTTCGAATGAAATAAGCTGTAAGAATATATTAAGGAAAAGTGGATGAATTACAAAAGCATTTCCAACTAAGATTTGATGCCAAGCGACACTGGAACTTTTGTTTTTGTTTTATTTAAGTTCACTTTTTCTTCCGATTGAGTTTTACCTGCTGTTTGTACAACTAACCATTTCTAACACTTCTGTGAAAAGGCGTAAGGTAAATAAATAAATAATTAACTTCGGAAGAGAGGTTTGCTTACCCTTCTGCCTACAATTCACCTTGTAAACCTTTTCATTTTCAATAAAATTGTACCTGAATTGTGCCTAAGCTTCTACTTTGAATATCAACCTAATAAAATGACGTCATTCGACGAAAAGCAGCCCATATAAAAAATACCGAGAGCTGTGTGGAGCAGGTGAACTAAATTAGTCAAAAACTTGTGGATTCGAACTGATTTTGTAACTGTGAAAATATCCTGCCATTTTATTGTTGAATTGCAAATTCTACAACACTTTACAACCCTCGAATAATTACCTGTCATGTCCTTCAGAGCAATTTGTCTGAATTAAGTGACCTTTCGGTAGTTTCGACTTTAGGTAATCGTCATCGAAATCGGTGAAGAAGTAGACCTGTAAAGTTTGAGTATATTTTTTTTATTTTTTGTTTTTTATTTATTTTTTATTTTTATTTATTTTTTATTTTGAGTTTGATGCTTCATCTTCGAGTTTTTTTTTCAAGCGAGTACAATATTTTTTCTTTTTTTCTGTAGGAAGAGGAAAACGTTGTAGGCACATACTTAGTAGTCAAATACAACACTTGATAGGGCGGTTACCTGTACCGATGTGCACCTTGTGCAATTTACATCATATGTATTTACAAGTTCAATTTTATTTTTTTCTTATCATTTTACTTCTTTTTTGTATAAATCAGTCGGTGAGCTACATTTTTCCGGTCCATGCTCTCAAGTAAATATCACCTATGGGATATCCTTTTTGAAGTGAACGATGCATTAAAATTCATAAAAGGCTACCTGTCCAAGGGCAATACCTGTAATATCGCTAAACAACTGTCGTTTTTGTTTGCATACGTGTTCTACAGAGCGCTTTCTCATCAGTGCCACAAAGCTGATATCATTTGCACGTTGCTGAGAAAGGCAAACATAGTGCAAAAACAACGATGACAGAGGTGATACTGATCGACAGAAAAAACAAAATAAAAATAAGTTATATAAACCGTTTTTACCACTTCCCTGCCATAACACTCTTTAATATTATTCTTATTGACTAAAAAAGACTAGTGACTAAAATCGAAAGTGCATGGTTCATCGAAATAATAACTCATGAAATAATGTTTAAATAATTCGCTAATGTTGGGTGACAGCTGGAAGAGATAGATGGTGTAGAAAGGAATAGAAGAAATAGAAAGAAAAGTGAGGAGTAGCAGTCTATTTTGACTGTATCTTACAGACGCAATTTGATGTAAACATTTTTGCAGAAATAGAAGAAAAGTTTTAAGAAGGGGAGGGACTACACTAAACTAAATACAAACACTTCCAAAATAATGGTTCGTTATTGGGAGCTAAGATTCAGATGAGACGTTTCAGGCGAAAGAGTGGGATAACTAAAAAGGTTTAAAAGTTAAAAAAAATAAGAAGAAAAATCAAAAACAATGGACTTCTTCCTTGGCGTCTTCATACCACGTGTCGAGTATGTCACGTACTCGTGTTTTGTGAAATTTCCCTGAAGTTTTCACAGAGATTACGAGAAAATTGGTGTCGTCAATGGTAAATGCCTAAATGAGACGAAATTGTGATTGTTCTCGAATTTAATGAAAAAATAGAGTTCTTGCCGTTCTAAGAGTCAACAGAGCTATAGAAACGGCCACCGCAGGCCTGGCGACCATCACAGTAATCGCGCCGCTGCCTGATTATCAGGGAGGAGGGGCTTGCCCCTCCAGTTTTACGGCGTCGGATAAATGATGAATTGCGGTTATTATTCTCGTATGGCACTCAGGGGTTCATTCATTCCTTCATTTTCATCCTTCTAAAAATTATTTTCAAGGAAGATAAGAAAAATAATTGAACATGGCAGAAATTTCAAGTAATGAATGAGAAAAAATGGCCGTGCTAACCGTTCTGCACAGAATGCGCCGTGCACTCGACATCCATTCAGAAATGTGAAGCTCGCTGAAGGCGCATGGAGAAGGCAACGTCTACATAAAATAAGTATTCCGATGGTTCTTACCACGTTGATTTATCAACTAAATATCCATAGACACATAACTTCATCAATCTTTAATACTCGTTGTAAAATGGTGTTTTTCCAAAATTATGCAACCGCTATGGCAAGATGGAGTCATTTACAACGAAAATCGCTCACGATCAACTTAAGTAAACAAAGTTATCAACAAAAATATACAGAAATATAAAAGGATTACTCATTAAGTCGTTTCACTCTGCACCATATACCACAGAAAATAGTTTTATGTACAAAATACAGTATATAAATAGAAGTTAGTTTAATTTTAGTGTTCTCCTCGTCGTATCTTCATCGGTCCATCGGTTCCATTTTGTTTGGCGTCTTGGATGTTCAGCAATGAGCTGATTATCTTTAAAAATGGATTCGTCTCTGTTTCCAGGGCTGTACACTCGTTGCCGGACCTAAAAATGGGGTTATCTAGCAGAATTTTTGAAATTTCGAAATTTATAAGACGGCAAAACTCAAGATATCGATTCCTAGCCGAAAATGTCTTTTTGGGACTAGATGGAACACCTTCAGCCAATTTGAATGTAACAAAGCGATGGACGCGATATTATCGATCACTGGGATGAGTTAACCGCCGCTAATCGATATCCCGGAATGCGCCATGCACTTGACTTTTATCCGGAAGCATGAACGTTCACACGCATGCATGATCAAGGCAACGAATACACAGAAGAAGTTATCGATGGTTCTAACCAGAACTTTAGATTATCAACTAAACCAGAGGTACACAACTTCATTGGCCTTTGATACTCGTTGTAAAACGTCGTATTTCCGAAGTTGTACAATCAATAAGTAATGTACTGAAAACCATTTAGTTGATTTTATTATTTTCAAAACAACTTTGTGTAAAATTACGTGGTTCGAAATAAAGTACAACAGTGATTATTTCAGCTCTAAGCTCGAAAATCTAGGAAGCTTCTCCCATGACTTATGAATCAGTATGCTTTAACTATCTGATCTGATGAAAACTTTGCCGATTTCCCCGTATCATGGGCAGACCTTTTCAAAATTTCCAAAAATACCTTCCTGCACAACGCGGAGCATGGACTGATACAGATGAAGCTTGCTACTTCCATTTCTTTATGGACGTAACTACTAAAGTCATTCTACATACCTTAATGAGCGGTCACGAGGTATGTAGGTTTATACCCTAGGTGTTCCATATAAAACTTGAGAACATAGCGGAATTCATATGTATTTATTGGTTTGGTTGTCTTCAGGTAAATTTGAAGGTAACGTTGCCGCTGTAGGTAAATCCCTAAGAACGAACATTCGTGTTTCATTCATAATCGTATATGCATGGTGAGTACTCATTTGGCTTAAACAATGACTCAGGGATCAGTCACTACACCAAACCAGAGTCTTTGCCTTCTCAGATAGCTGTGGCACCAAATTACCCAACCCCGGAGGGACTGAAGGCTTGGTTAGCCCGGCGGGGATCGATCACTCGACCGTGCAGATATCAGTAGCGCTTCTTACCACTGTACCACACGCGCCCTTGGTTGTTTTTGTCTCATTATATTGTTTAACAAAAATTAATACGCACCTGAACAGTCCAACGCAACAGCCTCTCCATAGTATGTGAAATTCTCCATTATTTATGAGGAAGTTGGTTCCTGATGGGCAAACGCTAAAGTTGCACGGTCGTTTCTCCTCGCTTCTGGAATCTTCTATTTTATATTTTCAATGTTTTCTTCTCTTTTTTCTCTACTTGATTCAGGGTACGAAATCAGTATTGGAAAATTCTGAAAAAGCCCACAAACCGACAGTCAGCCTTCTGACATTGTCTGGTGCGCATTCGATGTCCGCATCCTCCACATTGTTGTGAACATTCGCCAATCCATTCCGACCAATCACCACAACGGCACTCTAAAAAAATTGGAGTAAAAATAAAGTGACCGGCGCTTATCAGTTCTCTAGGAAGGCGCCATGCACTCGGCTTTCATTCGGAGTTGTAGAGGCACGGCGAATGCGTATTTCGCAAGGATTTTTGTGACGTGTCACAAAGAATCATTAAGTTCTATTAAGAAAAAAAAATCGCTACCACCGATTTTGGATAACAAAAACGGTAACAAGATAATCGGTTGGTTGATAGGTATTATTATAAATCAGGGAACTGCTTTATGTAAACATTCACCCAAAACGATAAAAAAAATAAAAAAAGAAAAACAAAAAAGCTCGGCGAAAAAGATCAAGGTGGCACTGGAACCTATCTACTTCATCTTCGTGATTGTCATCCTACCGAACAAGTGGTTGGTGGAATAATAGCATTTTCTCTTATATTTAGGAACAATTTTCATAAATTTTCGAATTCTTCTGCTTTAGCGTGATCCAGATAGCAATGGTTCCAGTGAATCTCATATTCTCATGGCTGTTTACAACTTTCCTGTCTTCATGTGAGAATTACACACTAACTTTTCCAGAAATCGTTTGCTCCGCCGAAATGCCAATGGGTTTCGGCAATTTTTCGAATTCTCATACTGTAACTCTACCTCAGTATTGGGTCGCCTCTGGCGAGTATGTTACCCGGGATATTTTTGAAGTATATTTCAAAATTAAAGTGCAGCAAATAAGTAAACCAGTGGACACCGTGGTATTTAGCGAATCGTCTTGATCATATAAACAATTTTTGAATACATTTTGAATTGTTCTCGGCGCTATCTAAGTTTCATTCTAGGTAATTCGGAAAAGTTTTTACCCTAAAGCCCTTTAGAGGTGCGAACTGTCACGAAATACAACGCAATACGCCGAACTGGTCAAATTTCGTGTCAGTTTGCGCCGCGCGACGGACCGCGTCGCGGCACAGCAACGCGGTCTATCTGAGGGACTTTGGGATAACTTTGGTGAAATAAAAGATAAATGTAAGGTTGTCGGCACTGATCAGTTCCCTGAGAATGCGTCATGCACTCATCTTTCATTCCGACTTGGCCTATACAATGACTTACGGGGGCCAACCGCTTTACCAGGTCAGTATCTTCACCTTCCCAGGGAACTGGGGTACCAGTTTACCTGACCCCAGGGGATGGAGGGCTCTGTTAGTCCGGACCGAGATCGATCACTCGGCCGTGCGGCTGACAGCAGCGCCTCTTACCACTGTACCACGGGTCACTTTCAATTTTGTTGATAAGCATAAACGTGTCAGGCAACCTACCTCCATGACGAGCTTCTTCTGGTGTTTCTGTAGTTTCAGGACGATGTTTTCGAGGCCCAGTAGATTCAATGATTCTTAAATGGTTACGTATAATATAGAGTACAACAAAATTAAATAATCAATAATATAAAATAAATCCCACGCTTGTTGTTTCGTTGCCGGCAGCAAAGTGAAAAGTAGAGCACTTTGAGTCGTTGCCACTAACGTTGTCGTTCGATGTCGTTCCCATTTCTTCACCCAAACAGTGAATGTTGGGGAAATGAATTAAATTGATTTTAAATATTTTCGCTTGCTTACCGGTCCCATAGTTTTAGCTGAGATTCTTCTGGTAGTCGACGGTTTCCTGGTGGTGGTTGTAATCGGGTAAGTGGTGTGCTCTGTAGTGGTGGGTAATGGGAACACATCCTTGGTGGTCTTCCGGGTTAGATAGCTAATTTCGGGAATTTCTGTTGGTGGCGTAACGAGAGCGGTTGTTTCAGGTGTAATCTGAAAGGTACAGCATTAGTGTAGCTTGTTTTTATATAAAAAAGCTTATCGGGACAAAACCAGCCAGAATTCGTTCAAGCAGCTTTAATGCAAGAATATTTATATTGTTTTTAAAGCTTGCATTCGACAACTTCAGAGCTGTTTGTTCGGTTTCAATGCGTTATTATTAGCTCTGACTTTAAAAGTGTGAAAAACGTCATTTCCGGCTCATTGCAGCGCAACTTTGTTCTACACTACCGCATCGTCGTCACTTAAAGGCGAATGCGGCGTTTTTTTGCGCCGAAAACCGCCATATTTTAACAACTTCTTCAAAATTTCATTATTTACAAAAACAAAGAAACACTTTTGCTCAGCACCACGAGCTCTACCATCTACCTACATGTAAGTACAGGGTGTCCCAAAAAGATGTATACACTGTTTGAAATGCCATAACTTTGGCAAAAGTGAACCAATCGTAACGAGTCATAGCTTGGGTGAAAGCTAATGAAAGAGAAAATTTCCTGGTATGTGTTTGGTGAGGACTGCGCCATGTACTCGACCGAGGCCGAGGATTTTGGACCTGATTGATAGTGGATGGGTTATATGCTTATTTAATTTTGGTCGTAAACAGGTGATATCGCTGCTATGAGTTACTTCTGAGGCAGTAAACATATCGACTTGCCGCAGCTTTTGGTTAAGCATGGAACAACATCAATATCGATCAATAATCGTAATCACTGTTTAAGAAGCTAAAACTCCTCCAACCGTGATGCAACAATAAGAAAAGAATTTAGAGTGATGTAAAATGTATGAACCATAAAGATTGCGCCATGCACGTGTCCGAATCGTCGGACTTTAGACCTGATTGAAAGTGCATGGGTCATATGCTTGCAGGAAAATGGCCACCAATTCAAACAATTGTCTTAATGATTATGTTTAATTGTTCATACTGATCACTGTCACTTTAATTTCTCACTTCCCTTGTATAAATTCTTCTCTTTCACTTTAATCCAAATTGAAAAAAAAACATTGTCGTATTGCGCAAGTGCATCTTGAAATGCATGTTAAACTTGTTATGTGTTGATGTTTTTATGTTCACTGCATCAAGAGGAACGCGAATCAGCAATACCACCTGTTGGCGACCAAAGTAGAACAAGCATGTTATCTGTGAACTTTCAATCAGGTCTGGAATCCGGCGATTCGGACAGGTGCATGGCGCAATTTTTATGGTTCATACATTTTACATCACTCTAAATTCTTTTCTTATTGTTGCATCACGGTTGGAGGAGTTTTAGCTTTTTCAACAGTGGTTACGATTCTTGATCGATATTGATGTTGTTCCATGGTTAACCAAATGCTGCGGCAAGTCGATATGTTTAATGCCTCAGAAGTAACTCATAGCAGCGATATCACCTGTTTACGACCAAAATTAAATAAGCATATAACCCATCCACTATCAATCAGGTCCAAAATCCTCGGCCTCGGTCGAGTACATGGCGCAGTCCTCACCAAACACATACCTTAAAATTTTCTCTTTCCTTAGCTCTCACCCAAGCTATGATTCGTTACGATCGGTTCACTTTTGCCAATGTTATGGCATTTCAAACAGTGTATACATCTTTTTGGGACACCCTGTATTTTTATTGTTTCGACTTCTCGAGCCTTGTTGAAGTGTTCTGACCACTGTCAGAGCTACGTACGCTCCGACCTGGGTACAGCGCTGATCCCCAGAGCTAAAAAGCTGTGATTCTCGAAATGTGACAAAATTTTAAATTACATATACATATTATCATACATTCAATACACATAATCGAATGGAGCTCGATCTGCTAAGTTGAAATATCTGTTTGTCTCCACAAATTATAAACTTCTGAGAGAATTTTCCAAAAGCGGCGGTTTTCTTCGCGAAAAAGCGTCGTATTCGTCGTTTTATCCAGGCACGGAGACTTCTGTGGCTGAATCCATACTAATGCAATTTTCTCATGACACACTACAATTAGAGGAATAAAGGTACCACAGTGGGCTGTAATAACACGCAGTACCTCAATCGGTTCCATCACGTCGGCCCAGAATCTTGCACGGAATCCTGTATAACCACCAATGTAGCCTCTCATGATAACAATCATTTCATTGTCAAACGACGCAAAACGCTGCGTAGGAATCGCTGAGCAGCAATGCCTAAATAAGAAAATGTTTAAAACCAAAAAAACGTTGAAAAACTGTACGGATGAATCGTGGAAGAAGAACCAGGAAAATTGCTAGGTTTTAACGATACCTCGATCCAGTGAGACGTTTATCGTTGTGATACTTTACTTCCACATATGATTTGTCACAGGTGTCCTCGCAGTAGAATTCGAAATTATCCATGAATTCCAAAAAGACACGACCGCCTAAACGAAGTACTCAAGATGGAGGCTCAGCAAGTTAACAAATCAATAACTTGATGATAAGAATATGATAAGATCCCCCCTTTAGAGCTGCATTTTAGAAAGAAAAGTAATATAGAAACTCGAAAACTATCTACAGAACTTCTTACCAGGTGGTGTTCGCAGAATCCAGAAGCACTCCACACCTTTGGCGTGTCCTTGAGGATAATTGGGGCTAGTTATATACTGTGCTGTAGCAGTGGCCTAAAGTCTAGATTCTAGAACAGATAATTCAAAAAATAATAAATAATAATTACTGATAAACAAGCTGTATCCATTCCGTAGCTTCTCCTCATGAGAAGAAAATCCGAAAGAACGCAAAGGTGCTATCTGTGTTCACACTCGGATCTCGCGAGCGACAGACGCAGCGCGCCGACACTAATATCGATTAGCGGGCGCGTCACAGCGTGTAACCAGGTTTTTTCCCACGGAAAAACAAAAACCAATAATTAGAAGGCTAATGTCAGTGCAGAGTTCTTGTCGAAGTTATCACCTGGCGAAAATATTCGATATAATAGAGAAAAAATAAAATAAATCATCTGTAGTAGCCCGACATCGGTGCCAGAGAAGACCTGTTTCGGTGGAGATTTTCAAGACATTTTAGCCGTAAATTGATGTCCACCATGTTTTTTTGGGTAGAATCAGGAATTCGAAATTACCTGATGAAAAATTTCGACTATCGATGACAACTCTCCTATTTCAGAAGCGCAGCGACTACGTCGACAGAATAAAATGAATAAATGGGGCAAATTCAAATAACACGAATTTTTAAAAAATAATAAAATAATAGTGATGAGTACCGTTAACACGCCTCCGCAGGCTCCAATAGATGGTCGAACGGACTCGCAAAACTGTCCACCCAATCCATCAGGACACGCACACTTCGAGCAATTATTTGGATTCGGATAGCCGTTATGAAAGCAGTTCATCATTGGACAGTGCTCGAAACAACCATAAGCAGCATTGATCTAAAAAAGTTTAATTTGAAAACATTTTTGACCCATTTCTAGCACTACTCACCGCCTGATAGTCCAGAAATGATGGTCCAACTCTTTGTCCAATTGTTGACTGTTGTCCACGTTCCAGGGTGCGAATCGTAGGAGTGTAAGGATCCGAAGCGAATCCATACGGACCATAGTGCATAACGGAACCTAAAAACGCTCATTAATTTCGTTGCCGCCGCGCGCGGCGGAATGCGGCGTACGCGACGTCGCGTTCGCTGCAAGCGTCAGTTTGAAAGTACGGTATAAGATAGCCACTGTGCCCCCATAGAAATCATGTACAGTTCGAAATAATAAAAAAATTGCCCACCAGTGTCGTACGGTAAACCGAAAGTTTCCGCTTGGCTGGGGCCGATCGATTGAAAATTATTCCATCGACTTATGGGTATATTGTTGTAATTGACTGCTATATGTCGTTCCTAAACCACTGAATGCTCACTCACCTTGGGAAGCTCAAAAATCCATATCAAAGAAAAAAGAAAAGGAAAATGATTGAAAATATATCTCTACCACACCTGATCAGGGCGTGCCTGTTCGTGGAATATGCCGAGAGCATGCCCAATTTCATGGCTGATGATTCCAACGACGTCGCAGCCAGGAGTGGCAATAGATATACCCTGAAGTGGATTTGTTTAGGTAACCTGAAACATACAAAAATTCCAGGGACAGATATGCTTTTAACGTTTATCTTTTCTCTTTGATGTGTCATTAACCTAACCCACATATCCTACACCTTCAGCCTCTGATACCCAAGCGTGCCTGTATTAATAATGAACAGCAATTTGCTAATGGTATCTTTAACCTAAGTAGATTTTCGCAGAAAGGAAGCACTTTTTATAGAAATTCTTTTTTCATTTTTATCCCTCTCCTTTACAGTTAGACCCTATTTATGCTGACGATGCCCTATGCTTAATGACTGTATGCGACTAACCCCCTCAAATCATTGTATAAACCAAATACGCACTCTCCATGCCTTGGCAATCTTGAATGGGAATTCAGAGCGTGGCGCGCTCTCAGGGGATTGATCAACGCCGACAACATCATTTTTATCTTAATTGTTGAAACATATGAGTCCCATTTTCTCAAGATAAACACCGTAACGGCTAGTGAGATCTTTTTCAAATTTGTTCCTTTAGCTTCATTATACAGTACCAGACGTACCACAACCATAGAACGGCGGCAGCGGCGCGTTTATGCGCCGAAAATCGCCGTTTTCGGGGTCCACACGTGGTGACCCAGACAGAGTCTATCTTAACTCATTCACGCCAAATGCCCAACGGGGGTCCCCGCGTGGTAGCCCGGCAGAAGGCGGAGCTTCGTCGAGCGATGAGAAACCGAACGGGGAACCGAGGGGGCAAGGGACCGAAAGTCGATGGGTCAAAAGAATAGCTTGTTAACAAAATCCACAAATGTGGAAAATTGCTCGAATATAAGGTGTGGGATTTGTATATGAAAAGACAGAGCTCGGGTGAGTTCAAAAACATACTTATTTTTACGAATAAACCAATTTTAAAGAAAATATAGGAAAACGGCAAACTTTGCGCAAGAAAACGGCGCTGGCGCCATAATATCGTTGTGGCACGCCGGGTACGTTAGTTTTGTATGTCGAGGTTTGTATTTCTGAGATACACCTACTTTTTCGAGATATCTGGCGGATTTTTTGTTTTTTTTCTGCTTAAATGATCACACTAGAGCACCGTCGGTAAACATCCACCAAAACGCGATATGAACTAAAAAACCGTTTTTACCGTTTCCTTGCCGAAACTCCCTCTAACATTATTTTTATTGTCTGAAAAAAACATACTGGAATCGGAAGAGCGTGTTCTACCCAATGGTATAGAAAATATAGTGAAATTCTAGAAATTTTGATTGTCATTTATGCTGAGCATGTCCTAAGCTTAGCGATTGTGGTTTGTCCTACGTTCTGCGCTACAACTGCAGGCATTTACCGGGCTACTCGTTCAAAACACTCACAACTACAATTTTCACTCATTTTCATCGTTTTTTTAAAATTTTTCATAATTCCTGACCTGTGTTCCTCCGACTCGGCCGACAAACGACGAACAACCGCCGCCATCGAAAAACTCCAAACGATCAACACTTGGACCACCTTCATCGAAACGAACACACGTGTGATATTGCCAGAGATTCATCGCCTCTCTAAGGAACACGATTAGCCAGATTTAGCGGTGATTTTCGAAGGTGAATTCGAATTTCTGTCCACGTACCGGATTTTTTGGCGCGTCTGTCGTGGAACGGTCTCAGTGAAGTCAAAGCTTATAGCATTTCGTCGATCCCAAAGTGTGTAGAGTGGTGTGCGACCGATCTACAAACAGACCACTCTAGCCGGAGTCTTAATCTCATTTTTCAACTAAAATTTGAGAAAAAAAGTGCGAAAAGAAGAATACACTGGGTTTCTATGACGAAAAAGGTAAATTGTGATTGAAAACATATTTGCTGTGATCTTTAGGCCAGTCAAATTACACCAGGGTGCGTCGAAAATTTTTCGCACAGAAAAGAGAAAAAAATATTTGGGAGAGAAGTTGTAAACACTCTCTTGATCATTAACTTTCTAATCATTTTAATTGCTTGCTGTTTAACTAATCCTTTTTACATATGGCATGGTCTCCTATTTCCTAATCACGGCGTTATAATTTTGGCGCGCCTTTTACAGAGTTATGAAAAGAATAAATGAAAGTCAACATATAAATTTCCACTCAAAACACAAAACGCAGTTTTTTCAGCTTCATGACATGATAAAAAAAAGCCAAAACCGGGTTCCATCGGGGCTGTGAATGGTTAACATGTAGATTTTAACCTTTCTTTGCTGAAACGTCACCCTGAATTTCTAGGGGAGCTATTCTACAATTTATAATACTTCTTACAGTGCAGGGATCACTATAAAGTACAAAAATAAAATAAAGATCACCAATTCATAAAATCAGCACCGGAAAAGCGGTATCACAAAGAGAAAACGTCATAGCTCTGTTATCAAATTTGAGGTCTTTAAAAAATGAATCGAAAAAATAAGAAAAAGAAGCTGAGGGAAGAATTGAGGATAAGGCGCTAAGAGAAATTGTAACTAAGGTGCACAGGAGCGTTAGATTTTAAAACTCAGGTATGAAATTTATGGTGATGACTACAAGACTCGAAAAAGGAAAAAGAAAACGTCAAGTTAAAAATGGAGTTAAGATTGAGGACGAGACGCTAAGAAGTTTTACCTCTGGAACTAATTGTAAGTAAATGTGTGAATGTTGACCTTTCGCTTTTCTCGATGTCCCTCGGTGAACGCTTTTTCGATCTGTTGGACCTGTTGTTCGGACAGATCGACATCGCCTTGAAAGTAGTCCTCTGGATCGTTTACGGACAGCTCGTCCTAGAAACGCATACACACCGATCGACCGCCGAATGTCATTCACTGGTCGATCATGTCACGTAAAAAGAACGACAAACCTCGGAAGTCACTCGAAAGTTGGCATGATTTTTTTGGAAGATCGAAAGTAGAGGTATACACTTACCTTGTTCCGTTTCGCATCGGGATTTCGTTTTAGGCCGGCGAAAAAGTCCACCTCATCGGCCTGCCTGGCGTTCACCTGTCTGCAAATGGAAAAATACTATTATCGGTCTGCCAATCACTGAAAATCTACCCTAAGCCATAAACCATAAAAAAGGGATGGAGGGACATTTTCTAGAGTTCTCTAGGTTTTTTTTTACAGAAAAGTTTTTATGCTGATAAGAGAATGCATCCGCAATCAGCCGAGTTGAGAGTAGTAGACCGATCAATCGCGTCACTAAGCAATCGATTATTCGTAGGCGCGACATATTGATTTTTGCGCGCGACTGGGCGATGCAATGTCGACTATAGACTAGCAGCCATGCCCAACATGTAAAAAAGAATGCTCCGATGCACGAAAATGATGTCAAAATGAAGATAATCTATGGAATTAAATAGCTGAAACAGTCTACCTTTATCTAAATCTAAATAAAGAATGCCTAACATAAAGCAGTCTAAATAAAGAATGTCTAGCATCTGCTGACACCCTGCCTCGGAGAGGACTAACAAAAGAAATAAGACAACGGCTTCAAAAGACACATATTTAGAGCCAAGGAGCCTCTTTCTCTTGAATGACACGAATTTCAAGCCAATCAATCGTAGAACTATTTTAAAAACGATAAAACGGGGCGCAAACAAAAAAGGGCGCGAACATTGAAAATGTAGAAATCTAGGGCAACTAGATGACTTTATGCCTATCCAATCTGTAGCAACCAACTTTTCTGTACGCTTCTCTATTGCACATGGAAAACATTACAACCGGTAATGCCAATACAGATATATCCTGGGAGATACCCTTGAATTTCTGCAAAAGTTTTCCCAAAGGAAAGTTGCGATTAGCAAACTGGATTTGGACACCCTTACTGTGTGCTAATTTGAGGACTATCGTCACTAATACCCAACTTTCTGTGTTAGGTCTGACTTCGCCGTAGCGTACACGAGAGAAAGTGAGATCTAAAAACCGGCAAGTTTTACCTGGCTGCATCCTCGTTGAGCACTTCCTTTAGATGTGCCAGTGATTTCCTATTAGCTCGTTGTGCTCGTAGTGATGATGTGAATGGAAAATGAAGAAAATGAAGTGAAATGAGCAGGCAGACATGAGAAAGACTTGCGATATGCATTGATAATGGCCTGTACGATGGCTACAAACCAGCTCCCGCCGGCGGTTGTCTTGGGGGGCTGTGGGGATGCTGACTCAGCCGATCACAACCACCATCACCGAAAACGACTTCGATGGTGATGATGGTGGTGGTGGTGTTCGACACTTGACGGCGACAGTCTTCAGCTATTCGAAAGAATCTCAGAAACAGTGTAAGCTTAACGATTTACATTGCTACTCTGACATCGACGTCACCAGACAACGAAAAGTCCGATGACGCAGCAGCAGCAGCAGCTTCTCAACTCGTTCTTTCGTTCCCGTTTTTGCCTTTCTATCCTCCAACACACCGCAATGAAACACCGACGTCACACGTTTCGGATAAGGCCATTAACTTTCTCTGATCGCTTCCAACGGCAGTTCCCCCAAGACAACTCCACCACCGCCATAAAGAAGTTGCCAGAGATTGTCATGGTTCTGTCGATGGAATAGAGTTAGGGGCTGCTTCCAACTCTTTATTGAGAGCTGGAGGTAGCCACAATTTGTGTTGGTTTTCTTCTGAGTAGACTAGTCGAGAAATGATAGTTTATTCGAATGCCGGTACAGTGAAGCTGATGAGCAGGAACAAGAAGGAGAATGAAACATAGTCCTTTGTGGAGTCACTTATATACGAAACAGTTAATTTGCAATGATTATTATGATTATAATCATCGATCAGATAAAGGACTGACGATCTTACTCTTACTAGAGTTCACATACTCTCTTATCAGAGTACCATACAATGTAAACAGTAACAATTATGATTGGTAGTGCTATCATGTACGGCTCTTGCTTAGGAACGGTGTACGTTATTTTGTTATAATAACAATTAAAACGAGGAACAAAAAGCGGGCAGCAAAAGACGGCGAGGAACTGATGAAATACGTCACTGGTAGTACGGTAACGGGCAATCGCGGCGGGACCCTAGAGTTTACGAACAGACATTGTGGTTTCGCTTACTTATCAGTAGGATAGAGTGCGGGATAGGATATCGCCTTTCATTCTGCACAGAAAGCACTAACAGTCTCATGAACCAGAGTCTGCCATGGGCGAAGGAACGATTCCGACACTTTTTTCTGTGAATTTTGTGAAAGGACAAGGTATTAACCGCGGTCTTTTTATTCGTGAAATCACGCAACCTCATACTTTTTGACTCTCGAATAACTTACCTATTTGAATAATCAGTAGAGGTCATATACCATCTGTATAAATATCACGTACCAACATCTCTCCCATGGGTACACTCCTAGCTCTACTGATGATCCTGAGGGAATGTGGCCATACTTCTACATCACCTTTTAATTATTATTCAGCTATAGCTTTGAAGCTAGCACAGCACAAGAATGGTTGGACATATCAATGGAAAAGACCCAAAATAAATCGTCGTAGCATACGTATGTGTTTGTTATTCAATACAAATAACCCTGAAGTGATTTATGGCGAGTGAACGGTAAAAACGATCTACATCGTTTAACACTTTGACGACAATCGCTGTTTTGCGCTGGACGCGCCGTGGGACACGCACTCGCGCTCGCGCACATGCGGCATGAGCCACCGGTGGCTCATAATGTCCCACGTGGCAGACATTTCTCCCGACCCTGTTTTTGGAGCAATTTTTGTAGGATTTTTTTGTTAATAAGAATCATTTTAACACTGAGAATGAGGTGCATGGTTCTCCGAATGGATCACAGTGTAGGAATGAGCGAAGATCAAGCCGGAGAACCTTCTGTATCCAATGCTTTGGTGTAAAATATAAACATTGTACATAAGATGAAGCTATTTGAGAAACAGGTTTATTTTACTCTTAGGGGTTTATATCCACTTCCTAGTCTGAAGTCTGAAGTAAGATCCCCTTGATTTTCTTGTAACACTAATTTCGTTCCTGATGAAGGGCTTCTCCGAAAGATGATGTTTTATTGCTTACTCTTATTCGGTAATTATTTTCTACTCAAGTAAGCGTATGAAAAATCTTTTCAAGGTCGTAGTAGTGTTAGACGAAGTCTAGAAACAACACTGAAATCGTGATCAGGACCGGAAGATGATCCGTACTCGAATTGTTGGATGCATCATTCAGACAAGTTTCACTTTTCGGGTTTTCATGTTTTCAAAACTTCGGCGAATTGAATTAACTGTAGGAAGGAGCAATATTTAACATTGAAGATACTGATCTAGAGAATATATGGAGAAAAGGTATCCTTGGCAATATCACTCCTGCCTTCGTTGACTATTACTAACATTATTCAAAATATCTCAGGAGACAAACAAGCTTTTTCTTGCTCACCCATGTTGAATATCATACTACCTTTGGAGATTACAAGACAAAAAAAGTTTAGCAAAAAAGGTTTGCAACAAGCAGAAATATGGATTTGAATGTTATGAGCCACCGGTGGCTCATAATGTCCCACGCGGACGGACACGTATGAGCCACCGGTGGCTCATATTGTCGTCAAAGTGTTAAATCGCGTTTTGGCGGAAGAACACCGACGGTACTGTATGTCACACCGAGAGAGCTGCAAATATGGAGAAGTCCATATAAGAACTTCAACGAACAACTAACGTAAGCATATTCATACAACCCTTTAATATCCAACACACTAATATTTATTGCCCGAACAATTCTCGGCTAAGAAAGTATTAATATCACGAAGGCACCTAGAACACTATCTTCAACGGGAATGGAAAAGTAATTGATCGAAAAAAGGTTCATCACAGTTGTAGAGTAATACCGATAACAACAGAAGACAACTCTACGAGCATAATTCAGGCGCATAATTTGGAAAACATCACTCACAAAAATGAAATCATTATTATAGAGGCCAGCGGTGAGGAGCTTTGTAACGTTGTCGTTCTGTGCTATGAAAAGTGAAAATGAAATGTCAATCAATATCAGTGACACGTACATGACAGAACATATCAGGCAAATGGGTTAAGGACTTCTTCAATAGAATAACACTATTAGAAAGACAATAGTGTATCGTGAGCAGAGGCATACTGCTCAAATACCTTCTGTCATTCAATCATCCTCA
Source organism: Nippostrongylus brasiliensis (assembly GCA_030553155.1). Lineage (NCBI taxonomy): Eukaryota > Metazoa > Nematoda > Chromadorea > Rhabditida > Heligmosomidae > Nippostrongylus > Nippostrongylus brasiliensis. Next base: position 26,802,809 of record CP130737.1, read on the forward strand.
TCCTGTTCGATCACACATTCCTTGACGCGAATGCGTAATGGCTTCGTTTTGCTTCGATCCTGAACCAAAACTTATCAACAAACAATATCCTACTATATAGTAAGCGAACCCAAGCGATGCGGGTCCCGCCGCGATAGTCTGTTACCGTACACCTAATGCACCCACAGCGACAAGACTGAGAAACTGCTTCAACCTACTTTTCGGAATGTTTCTTTCGTTTTCCTCTGTTCACTGATGTTTCTTCCCTTTTCTTCAGTTTATTTTCAATTTTTCCCCACGTCTAGGCCCCACCATCAACTTTTGAGCGAAATTGAAAGGAAAATTTTCCTCGGCCGCTGGAGTGCGATAAGTGAGACAGTACTAAAATTTCAGATGAACGAATTGTGGCTTTACTTACTTATTTACGTGTTTATTTATTTATTTAACGAAGTTCGCAAACAGGCGTTCGGCGGCCGATAGGCCGATGAATGGCTTGTTATCAATAAGGCAAAACACAGTTTATCTACAGAACTACAAGCGCGGAAGCATACGGTAGCAGACAAAAGGATATGTCACGTTGGTTTTTTGAGTATAAATGGGCTTAATCAACCAACGAATTTCTCGTTTTCAGCAAGCATCACTCACTTGGATTTCAATATTTGAATTGCTGACGTTCACTCGGAATCGAACTTTACTTCGCGGTTTTTCGTCACTCAAAACAAAAGCACCAAGATGTGCCAGGACTTCGTCGTCCAACTGAGCAGAGACGTCGTTCACATCAATCTGTAACACAATATACACTGTAATATCAAACGACATTTAAAAAGCTATTCTAGAAGATAGAAAAATTGGTTTGAAGCTGCTGAACGGCTACACTGCTGGTGGGGTCACAATTTATTTTACAGTGGTTCCGCTTGCAGACTAACTTTTGCTTACTTGCTTGTACCCCTGAGGTACCAAAGAAAATCATACTAATAAATAAGCAAAACCACGATGTCTGTTTGTCAACTATAAGTCCCGCCGCGATTGCCCGTTACCGTACTCCCAGTGACGTATTCATCAGTTCCTCGCCGTCTTTTGCTGCATGCTTTTTGTTCTTCGTTTTATTTGTTATTATAAATGTCTTATATATGACTTCTATATTTGGAGATGCTAGGTTATTCGCAAAACACCGACATCGGACGGGAATTGAACCCGCGTCTTTTTCGCGTCTTCATAAAGCGGCAAGTAGCAGAATGGTTTGTTTTATATATGTTTTCTAGTATTCGTTATTTCACTTGGCGGCCAGCAGGACCGCTGAATGGCTGGTAAATAAATAAACAATGCCGTAAGTAAAACAGGACTCACTTGAACCTCAACGATGTCGCTCTCGTCAGGTGCACGCACAGAAAATGTGGCCTGAAACAGAAAAGAAATATCATGGAAACCCTCTACTTATGACGGACCACGAACCTGTGGTTCCGTCTTCCCGATGGAAGGAGCCTCAGAATTCTTGAGTCGAAGGCAATCGTTAAGCTCCAATCGCGACACATTCAATTTATGTGAAAGTCCAATGCTAAAATGTTCACCAATTAAGACAGCATATAAGAACCATTGAAATAACATACCCTTGTATTTTGCCATTCAAAACGAAATCCTTATTGAAAATGTTCCCAACGACAAGCAGCGAATAAGCGTCGACAACAAGTACATTGCCCTTAAGGAATATGTTTAATTTGAAAAACAGGTTAAAATAATCTGAAAGCTGACGACGACATCAACAAACCTTCTTGGCGACCAAAACCTTGTGAATTTTGTCGCTCATGATGTTGTCATCGATTGTCGAAGCATCTTCGGCTACATCTAGAACATTCACATAGGACGATACGCTTAAAGATTCATGATTTGAAAAAACAATAACTTAATAGGTGAATAGTGTGTATACTGACGAATAATAACTAATTACTTCAAATATTTCATGAAAAATCAATAAGCAAAGAATGTACCAGCGAGAAACAGATCCTCCTCCTCTGGGACAACGTCGAGTTCTAGATTTGACTCGTCACCAGTCGAGGTTGCAATTGACAATGAGTCGTCAACGAAGGAATACGCATCTGTAACCGATCGATATTATTAATTTCCAACCTATCGTAACCGATCGATATTATTAATTTTAGAAAGCCATAGTAAACCATCATCGAGCATATGGCAAAATTTGGATGGGATATTCGTAGTTTTCACTTCCAAATTCATATACTAGCGTGAAACGAACGGCTCGGTATTTTTTATTTCATTTCAGTGCCTTATTGTGAAGAAACAACAAACAGTGAATCTATAATTGCTGACCAAACAAGGTAAGAGAGCTGTGAAAACTTACCACTGTCAGGTGCCGGCTTGAATTCTGGAAACTCCTCCACAGGTCGAATTGGGGTGGTTTTCGGTATGTCTAGAGGCACCGAGCCAGATGGGGGCTGCTTCGGAGTGCTGCTACGATTTAGCAAAGACGATTCTAAATAGGTATTTGAAATACTTTCACCACTGATAACATTCTAGGAACAATCCTACCACATCGCAGTAATTTTAATAATTTTAATTAGCAGTTGCCACTCTGGAAGCAATTATGGAATAAAGATAACCGCTAGTTAAGGGTAACGGAGAGCACAAAAAACCGAAAAGTATTGATTGTTGGAGATTTTTTGTTTGCCTATTTGGTTGCCCATGTAACAGTGCATTTTAATAAATACAATAGATAAAAAATGTGTATTAATGAGATATTCTTTGGCGCGGAAGGAATGCGAGAATAAATTTAAGTAAAATGTGACAAAAACCACAAAAGAACTACAACGGAACTCCAGTCTAGTTTAGAACTACAGTTCGAGTACCTGTTCCGCTAGTTGCGAAACTTTTTAGCATCACGTGAAACATGATGGTATTTACAAAGACGGATCGTGCACGATGAGTGAAAAAAAAAACGAAAAAGTGGTATAGGGATCTAGTTCTCCACAGAAAGAAGCCTTGAAATGTTCAAATCTCCACGTGTAGTGGACATCCTCTCCATTTTAGAGGAATGCAGAATAACACTAACTTTCCATAAAGCATTTTAGGGGAACACGAAAAATCTACAGAAATATGTTCCGCAAATTTGGAGATAATCTTGCATGGAAGATATAAAAACAAGGTCCTTCAGAACAGATAATTGCTCAATAGCTTCTTCTTGTGAGGATTTCAAGCGAGAGGGCCATATTCGGTAAATAATGAAGGGTTCACGGAAATTAGAGCATAATCTAGCATGGAAGATATTTATCGATGATTAATTGAGGCAAATCAGCCGGGAGCGCGCGTGGTGCAGTGGTAAGAGGCGCTGCTGACACCCGCACGGTCGATCGATCCTCGCCCGGGCCAACCAAGCCTTACATCCCTCCGGGGTCGGTAAATTTGTACCAAACTTTTCTGGGAACGTAAAAACACTGACTTGGTACAGCGACTGGCCCCCGCAAGTCATTGTACAGGTCAAATACGCATACCATGCCTCTACGATTTTGAATCTGACACGAATGCGTGGTGCGTCCTCGGGAGAATGACCAACACCCGCACCTTCGCTTTTACCTTTACCTTTAAATTAGCCGGATCGAGCCAAATGTAACCGAGATTGATATATGAGCGATCACCTTCCCGGGCGATTTCCGATAGTTTACAATAATCCGACCAAATACACCCCGGGGCAAAATTATAGGTTCACCCCGCGATTTGTTCATAAGTCGCGGGCGTAGAATAGCATCTCTAGTTTTTGGGTGATATTTTCCGATGAGAAAAAGTGGGACCTAGATAGTCCCGACGGCTACAAGCACTACACGATCTAAGAAAAGAGAAACGAGTATTCTGTAGACGCAACTTTGGCGGTGGAAGTGTTATGGTCTGGGCAGCATTTTTCGGATATGGACATGTTGCTTTGGAGTTTGTCTCATGTAATATGGACAGCGAACATTATCAGGATGTGCTAAAAGAACACCTTCTCTCTAATTTGGGAAGATTTCGTGGGCAAAATCTTATCTTCCAGCAAGACAATGCTCCCATACACGTGTCGAGGTCAACTACGAGTTGGTTCGATTCCAACAGAATCCGACTTTTAGCGTGGCCCAGTTCTTCTCCACATCTGCACCCATAATTTGTGGGGCATTCTTGTTCACAATGTTTACAAGAACGGCACTACTTACACCTCGATTTCTGTTCTGAAGAACGCCATTCTTGATGCTTGTGCTCATGTAGAGCAAACTGTTCTTGATAATCTCATTTGAAGTACGCCACATAGTATGTTTCGTATTGTTTATAACAAAGGTGATGTAACAAAGTACTAAACTTAACTTGAATGTTCACATTTTTAAAAACATACAGCTTTTTGATGAAGTGAACCTATAATTTTGTACCGGTCATTATCTCTGATTTTTCAATAAAACATTTTAGTATCTTACAGTGACAAGACATCCTGCCCAGAATTTTTATATCTAGGTTTTCCATGGTGAGCAATATGACAGTAATGTTACTAGATCCCCTCATTAGGTTCTTTGAACACTTATGGACAAATCGCGTGGTGAACCTATAATTTTGCACCAGGGTGTATTACCATAACTAAAGGGGAAGAAGTGATGGAGTTCGATCTTGCCCTTTACGATCAGTGAAGATTTCGCGCAAATTAGAAGATCATCTTGCACGAAAGATATTTATTTGATGATAAAGTCGATGATTAAGTGAATTGGTGAGATCGAGGAGAGGTATGAATAAGGTTAGTTGCGGTTTTCGATGGGGGGCGATTACGGAGCGATACGGATGGTGGGACGCTGGACAACAATGTGACCTGGTTCGTTGGTTGGTCGGCATTCGACGGCCGACCTGTTCGCGCACCCCTCTCTCCTCAACCATCACCATCGCCGGCCCCATACACCATGAACCCTAAGCATCAACTAGTCGTTTTTCTTGGCATTCTATGCTTCATGCCCTCGGGTCATTCCTGTCCACAGTCGGTCCTGGCGCTGTGCCGTTGCATCGATCTGCACAATGGCGTACAACTCGACTGCTCCAATTCGGATGGCACCCAGGTGGTGCAAGTTCTGCGTGACAATCAGGCACTGCTTGGTCTCGTCCAAGAACTGACCATGCACAACTCCAGTCTTCAACGTTTACCGTCAAAATTTCTCAACGGTCTCTATATCAAACGTCTAGATCTTTCCTACAATGAGATCGTCAAAATTGATGACACCGCATTCAGTGGGATGAGTCCTGTGGTGCAGGAGCTTATACTTTCCCACAACAATCTCACCAAGGTAGGCGAATGCCCAGATCCGGATTTATTTTTATCCTCTTCGTGCGCTTCGACTATGACTCACTGGCACAACCGGTCATCCGTGAACCAGAGACCGTAAATTATATTTTCGTGTTTCCTATTTATTCAATTTTCAAAAGAAGATGGAAGTGACCAGAAATCGTGTAAATCAATGAATATACCGTCGATCGATAGTTCTGAATTACTTTCAAAAAATTTGCGTCACTAAATATTTTAAATGCGCTTTTCAAAATATGAAATTTTCTCATATACAAGAAAACTCTCATCCTCTGCTGTACAATTAGCCTGGCGATCAAGAAAGTTGAAACCACTAAACCCTGGAGCAATGAAAAAAATTTTACTTTTTTATACACATAATCAATCATATTCCGCTTTTTTCGTAATATTGAATAATTAATATTTTAGATACCATCAGCTGCAATCTCCTCTCTTGGAACGTTACTTCGCCTAGATCTATCCAACAACTCTATAGCAGATATCTCCCAAAAGGACACATTTCCATCATTACCGAAGGTCAGGTTTCGATAGTCACCCTGTCATATTAAAAGGTGTTGTTCTCAACTAGAAATTTACAGCTATACGACATCAACTTGGGATCGAACAATATTTGCGCCATGCACTCGGCAACTTTCGAAAATGTGAAGAATTCGATTCAAGTCATCAATCTCGGTCACAACTGCTTACGTGCTGTTCCTTCATCCTGTAAGTTCCCAAATCTCAGATTGCCCTTAATTTCCGCCCCGGATGATGATTTCGTGAATTTCGAAAGGGTTCTACTGGGCTAGTTAATTTTGAACATGAAGTTAACCTTGAACGAATTCAAAAGACGGAAATACCGTCCACTTCACTTTAATTTCGCTATAATTAGTTTATAATTTTTTCAGCCATACGAGGACTGAAACAGCTACAAGCTCTACATGTGCAGAAAAATAATATCAGCGCTCTGGAAGCTCTAAACTTTCTCAATCTACCCGTCCTAAATCTACTCAATCTGGCCGGAAACAAAATTGCCGAAATAAATCGACAGGCATTTCTGAATGTGCCACAACTGAAGTATTTATATTTGACGAACAATCAGATCGCACAGCTGATTCCTCATCAATTTGCCTCATTCGATCAGATTGAAATGATTGATCTAACTGGTAATATGATCACGGAAATACCGAGCAGGTGTATGGCACAATTACCTCAACTGCGACAACTGTTCCTTGGAGGGAATCGTATTCGAACGATCGGAAAAGAGGCCTTCGCCAATAGTTCTATTGTTATATTAAGTCTGATCAATAATGAATTGGAAGAAGTCGGCGAATTCATGTTGGATGGCATGGCAAATCTACAAAGTGTCGTACTCAAGGGTAACAAGGTAAGCGAATCACGAAATCTGACATTATGCGCGATTTTCGTTTATATTTTTGTAAAGTAAATCAGGATATCGATCACTTATCGATAACACTAGTGCTCCGAATGACATTTGGGTATCCAAATGGATAGTATTGTGCGGCTCTGAGATTGACCTTGAAGAAAATGTGGGTCAATCGATCACGCTGACACAGTTCCGATACATTCCGTAGCGCTAGTTTATGTATGTTCTCGCGATTCAAATTATCTGGGAAGCATTTTCAACATTTAAATCGAAAATTGGAGATTTTTAAAAGTGCAACCTCTTCGGCACGTCCCTCAGGCACTCTGCGCCATTGCTCTAGGAATACGCAACGGAAATGCTAAATGAACCCTATAATCGGTAGATTCTAATTCTGTACGGATCCAATATAAGGTTTCGATACGGAAAATCCAGTAGAAAGTACCGAAATTTGAAAATTTCTGTTTTCCTTATTACTTCGACCTACTACCTTCTTTATTCATCTTATTTTTTTTTATTCGAAAACTCATGTGCTGCACCACAAAAACCATATTCTAGAGTAGTTCAATTACTTATTCTACGCCAATTCGAAGAGACGTGGTAAATGATGCAACCACACAAAGAGGAAAAACAAAAAACAAAAATAAAACTCAAATCGTCAGCTCAGGTAATAGGCTTCACGAAATATGTAGAGAGGGTTGTGTGTAATTTTATGATTTCTATAGGTCATTTTCGTATTTTTCGACTAGATTTTCTAAGTCTGCTGATACCAGAACTCGTTTGATGGTGGAATTTTTTGCTCTGAGTCAATTGTTATTTTTGACCGTACTTCACATCAAATGGATGAAATAAACAGGCAAATAAATGAATGAATAAATAAATAAATAGAAAGCCGCCACAAAAGAACATTGATATAGAAATGTACTGAGCAATTTATCGAGACTGGTAAAACTTTGACGCTCTGCCTATGTTCGACCATTCTTACAGTCCGCCCTTGAAGCTATTCTGACCAGAGAGATGGAGATCTCAACTTTGTTTCAGAGCTCAATATTTCGATTTTCAGATCAAAAATGTCGACACGAACGCATTTTATAATGCTCCATCGTTGGTGATGATCGATTTGAGTGAAAATCAGATCATGGACCTATCGCCGTCCACGTTTCTCGCTCAGCTAAATCTACAAATGATCGACTTACGTAACAACAACATCACCCGAACACCATACGCAGCGCTCAATCATAGAATTGGGGCGGTTTTCCTACAAGGTATGCCGATCGAAGTCATTATACCCAACCCAAATCCGTCCAGATAATCTAAAATCTAAATCAGAAAACCCTCTGGTATGCACGGAAAAGATTCACATGCTACAAGATGGACAAGGAGTGTTCATCTCAAACAGTGAGGATAAGATTTGTGGTGGAAGAAGCACAACAACAACTATTACTACCACGATGCTGAATTCTACTCCTGTGCCGGTAAATTACTAGCAATCGATATTTTTTTCACAATCCAATATAGAAATAATATTTGAAGATTCGACGATTGTCCCCTAAACGTCCAACTATGCAAAACGTCATGCCATCTGGAGCATTCAGTCAAGCTGGTCTAATTGAAGATGAACAAGAAACGCTTGAAAAGGTAACAGCTGCATACATATATCAATTTAGAGATTTTAATATGGAAAATCACAAAATCTTTTCAAGGGAAAACCACTCAACATTCACAGTATCGTAGAAGAAAAGCAGAAACCTTCCTACTTTCCTAAACAGATAGTGAGGTAAGTCAGAAAGTTAACATTACAAAATTAACATTTAAACTTAGAATCATTTAGAAGCCGAGGAATGCACTCAATTCACACTTCAAACACTGAACTAGAACTACCTGAGAACGACGTCGAAAACTTCACTATAGGCATTGAGGACACAACTGAAGAAACAGTCCCTGTCAAGACCCCCAACAATGGTGGCGAGACGTCGATGGTGAGAAAATTTGCATACTTTAATCATAATTTACTTTACAAAAATGTATACGAAACTGAATTTTCCAGAAAACAACCGACAAACAATCGCAACTGTCGTCACGGTTGAACCACGTTGACAATCCGGACGCTATTCTACCCCTACCAATACCCTTCCTCAAGGAACCACAACCGTCACGTGAAGTGAGTTTTTAGCTTTATAAGCTCTTAACAATTTTCTATAAAACGTTTCTTAATTAAGGCTGTACGGGTAAAACCATGGTCAGAAGTAGCTAAATCAACTGCAAGTCTAGAACACCATACGCTTCCACCTTCAGTGGTAATAATGCCACGAACCATGTAAGTATCCAGAGAAAAGTCATTGCTTAGAATAAAAAATTCTACTGAAAAGAAAATTTTAGTGGAACACAGAAATCAGTCGACAGTTCTGAACAAGCTCAACAAATTCTACTGCGGACGAACTCCTCACTCCGAAATCAAAAGGTACGAGTTATATGTCATACGCCAGCGTTCATACTTTGCTGCGGCGCCAGAGCAGCAGCGGCAGAGACGCAGAGGAGGCACGAAGAGCGATGGCGCGGTCGCTTTCATGCTTTTGGTAGCAGCGGCGACACTGAATACCTGATAATTTCTTACTATCACGACTTCGCCTTTGTTTGCTGCCGCGCTGCCTCTGCTGCAGAGTGTAAACGCAACTTACTTTGGTCAAGACGCTTTCACGCATGCACCATAAAGAATTAACATTAACAGATCTTCTATTTTGCCGCCGGAAAAAAGCATTTTTTCTAGAACACCGTAGAAACCCAGACCAAAGCATCCTCCGGACGATCGTCTTCACCAACGTTCATCATTGTGCTCTGCATGACCGTTGTCGCCGTTGTGATGATAACCGTCCTTATTGGACTTTGCATTATGAGACACAGGTGAGGATATTTTGTATAAGCTCAGGTAAAAAAGTCACTAGGTACATTTTTGCAGGCATATTGCACGATTTACATCATCCAGTAGAGCTGCACATACAAGTGCGTATGTATCGGCTCAGGCTGCTCAGATGAATGCCATCTACGGTACCATGGAGCACAACCGGTGAGTGAATAGTGAAAATTGAGACATCATTGATTAATTTACACTTATTCTTCTGTATAGCTCTTAATTCGGAACCAAAATGTTGCTATTAATCAAACCAAACAGCCTTTAATGGGTTAAATAACTTTCTCACTGAAAAATGAAAGCCCAAGTGCTGGTTTATAGCGCCTATCATTCATGACGCGCTCGCGCGTTACGCGCCTCGCCTTGCATCAATCGATACGGCACCTTTGAATAGTGAACCACGATTACGTGTTCTCGCTTACTGTTATTCCATAAAACCGCAGAACTAGAATTTGGAAATGTTTTGTACCAAATGAAAGTAGATATTCCGGTTAAGTGGTACTAAAGAGTTTTTTCTTTCAGGAGAATCAGTCTCCCACGATCAGATGACGTTCAACCATGGCTTCACAGTTCTGGACATGCTTACTGTAATTATTACAAATGATGACTATGCTTATGAATGCTGGAATCTCATAGATGCTCATTTAAAACATTCCATAACGAGTACGGTTCGATCATGTAATAAAGTCTTCTTCTTTATCTTGATTTCTCTGTATAATTATTCCTCTCAAAAGTCGAACGAAATGGATGGATTCGAATATTAAAAGACACAGCATTAGTAAACATCAATTAGGGAACGATTAAAGGTAAAGGTGAAGGATTGGCGTTGAACAGTGTCTTGAGGACGCGCCGCGCATTCGTTTTCCATTCAGAATCGAAGAGGCATGGTGGGTGCGTACCTGGCCTATACAATGACTTGCGAGATCGAGCCGCAATACCAAGTCAGTGTCTTTACCTTCCCAGAGAAGCCTGGTACCAATTTACCCGACCCCGGAGGGATGGGAGGCTTGGTTGGCCCGGGCGGGGATCGATCCCTCGACCGTGCGGGTGTAAGTAGCGCCTGTTATCACTGCATCACGCGGGCCCTTAGGGAACGATTACCTGTATTAAATGGACATTGCTATGAAGAAAGTTTAATGCACTCCACGCAGGTAGATTCTCATAAAAGAACCACAAACGAGCTCCTTTCGCTAACTCCAAGAGAATAAAAGTTAAAACCATACTTCTTAGAATTAATGCAGCACGACGCACTTATCTGGTTTTTTAGGGAGGAAAATACGAAAAATAAGAAGAAAATACTTGAATGAATATATATTTACCTGTTTTAATTCGTGGGTTCTCAGATAATGGATAGTCTCTTGCATAAAAGCCACACAAGCTTTTGACCTACTCTTTCAAAAAAGGGGAACATAGCTCATCTTCTAGGTGTGTTTGAGCAAAAAAGTAAACTACCACAACTCGTGAGTATTTCAAAATCTTTTAAGGGGGTGATAATGAGATCAGCAAAATTATGAAATAATGATACTCTAAGAGTCATAACAACAAAAGCTGACAACAGCCAACCTTGTTTCGAAAAAACGTAAAAATTGACGCAAGAATCAAGCTGAATTACCGAAGAACTACCGTGCAAGTCAGCTTGAACACAAGAGTATGTTCAATGTTTAAAAAAATCCTCAGGAACTAGAGTTTGGGTATCGATAGAGGACCAATCGACGAGGCATTCGGTACTATTCCGGCTTAGGAGCCCAAATTAATCACTGACGAATCGCTCAGTAAAGGTTCCTGCTATTCAGCTACTAGCCGTGATTCATCAACGAAGGGTAAGGCATGTGGGGCAAAGTCCCACTAATCATTACGACAAAGCATAACTCTGGCATCATACCACTGCTGGTTTCTTGCCCACAGGGGTTGATTTGACTGTTATTACCTCACAGTGACCCTTCAAATTCTCGGCGTTACCACGATCTTCGTCATTTAGAAACCGCGGTAAGTCTGCAACAAGAAACCGGTTTCGTCAGTGTTCGGTAAAGTTCACCGCCGGTTTCGCTCATGATTCTGGTCCCGGCATTTTTTCGAGGTTCGCCTTTGTCCAGCCGTTGACCTGTACGTCACACATCGTAGAAAATCCACTCCTTGTCATACGTCACAATACGTTCTCGGATGGATCGTTTCTACTGTACAAAAGGAGAGGCGAACATTCCTCGGGACGACGAGAAGCGTTTTTACATTTGCAATTCATCACTTATCGAAAATCCCCGGAAATGCCTTCGTAAACTATCCGAAATCGCTGAAGAAAAGGAATCTGAGAGGTTAACTAAGCTATTTCACGAGGTCCTCTAGATTGAGCACTCCTAAAACTAAACAACCCAGGATTTTACAATACTAAACATTGAAAAAATAGAAAACCTGGAAGAACCACGTGCAGTCAGTCAGGACGTCCGAGCTCCGTCCGCTTAGCAAAATATTTCAGAATCCCCGGAAATGTCCAGCAGTGTTTCGCTATTGGTTTTACTGGTTTTTTGTTCTGTGTTGGATTTTATTTATTTATTTACTCATTCATTTGTTACATCCCAAAATATGGATGTGCTACTGAATAAGAAAAACGTGTTAGCTAAACAGAAATGCTGTTCAGACACAAAAAACAACAAACTTTCAAAGAAAGTGGTACTAGTAACAATTCTCAAAAAAGAGCAGCTCCGTCACTGATAATACCCTTGAATTAAAAAAAATTAATAGATGTTGTGGGGCCTGATGGTGTTGAAGGACCCACTAAGCTGGTATCCGAAGTCGCCCACTCCCCCGAGGCGATTGGTAACTGTAGGATGGGTACGCTATAGTCTCTTCACAAATATGCCAGTGCGTATTTTTGGATCCGTTTTGACAACTTCAAGAACGGTAGAATTTTCTACCGTTGAAGTGTGTCCCAACGAAGGCTTGTCCACGAAGCCAGTGTCTCCCACATGAAAGCGAAATAACCAGAACTCGAAGGTGCTGAAGAATGTGATGCCTTCTCCGAATTCAGAGCTGATATTGTGAAGGTTGCTACAGTTTCAGTAGGGATCGTTATCCATTGAGGGTGACGACTGGAAGATGCTCTTTTGTGATTGACATCGTAATTAAAGTTAATGAAGACGGTTCGGACATCTATATCTATTGTAATGATACTTCGTGAATGACTAACAAATACCACATGTTAGGTCATAGATACCGTTGAGAGTCGAAAGTTCTGGAACTTTTGAGCAAAGCGGCTCTAGACATTCCTATTGTCATATATTATTAAGATCCTACTGAACGAGGCACAGGGCATGCTCTATTACATCGGATTCAATTTCTTAGACTTGAACTTCTCACGGCAAACTCTTGAGGAGTATACCTCAAGATTTTGCCGTGAGAAGTATACCTATTGAGACTGAAGTGCAAATACCAACGTTATCCATTGTCCAATTCAAAAATAATGCATTTGGAAGCTAACGCAACTCACATCTGCTTTTCTCCGCATTATTCACAAATCAACCTCGAATGTAACTTGGTCACTCGCAAGAAACAACCAAATTAGAAGAGCAAAACCACGCACGACTCTCACTCTCACCTAATGACAGGAATAGAATTTCTCTTTAAAGCACCAACTGGTCCGTTCAATTCTCTTTATTCAGTATTATTCTCACGATTTCCATTCAATCGCGCTCTCCAATATAAAAACGCGTCCTTCTCGTGCTATTACGATTCCCGTGCACTTTTGAAAGCGTAATTAGGTGTGAATTAGGTGAAAGAAGGGACCACCCACGAAGAGCCACGAAATGCACGGTAATTATTGTCGTTTAGTGAAAAACTGGGCAGCAATTAAGTGGGATTATACAAGGTGCGTCAAAAGTCTTTGGACTCGTCGTTTCAGGACCATTATATATGGAGAGCGCCCTGCAGCCACCCAAACTTTTATGCGTAACTATTATACTAATCTTGCCCTACAGTGTAGTAAATCCATCTCAGGAAAAATGGCTACCACACAGCAATCTGGTCTATATTAAAGAGCAGGGCCTGCTCAACACCACACAGGGACAATGAGCTGTTCAAATGAGCTTTGAAGAAAGCCTGAGAAAAAATTGATGAAGAAGTCCTGCGCGCCGCTGTAGATGCTTTCCCCCTGAGACTTAAGGCATGTGTTCGTGCAAAAGGAGGCCGTTTCGAAACCTAACCATGTTTTTATGTGTACAATGTCTAAAGTAATAAACGTTATAAATTTCATTTCATTTGCTTCAAAATAGGCGTTAAGTCGGCCAGTTGTCTGAGTCCAAAGACTTTTGACGCACCCTGTAGTACGCAGAAGAGCCGTGCTGACTAGAAAAAGAAAAGAAAAGGACATAAGATCTTGGTATGCACTCGCTAACCTCTAGAAGAGACATGTTAGACGTATGCGTATGGTGTATAAAATCATTCATGGACTGATGAGCTTGAGAGCAGGTCAATTTTTCACTTTTACTCCCTCTATTACGCGTGACAGTAGCAACAAAATAACTTTTCGTCGAGCTAGAACTTCAGTGCGCAGAAATTTCTTCACAAATCGAGCAGGCTCACTATATTTGAAAGTGACCAAAACTTGCCCTTCCAAGATGTCGCTAAATTATTTCGACCGTAGAATAGCCGCTAGACTCCTGACGCCGTGGTGAATCACATGCGTTTTTAGCCAAGTCGTTTGACCGGATTTCTTCATGAATGTTGTACACCCCGGTGCAAAATTATAGGTTCACCCCGCGATTCGTCCATAAGTCGTGGGCGTAGAAAAGCATTTCTAGTTTTTAGGTGATATTTTCCGATGAGAAAAAGTAAAACCTCGATGGGCCCGACGACTACAAGCACTACTGGAGAGATCTAAGAAAGGAGAAACGAGTATTCTGTAGACGCAACTTTGGCGGTGGAAGTGTTATGGTCTGGGCTGCATTTTCCGGATATGGACTTGTTGCTTTGGAGTTTGTCTCATGTAATATGGACAGCGAAGATTATCAGGATGTGCTAAAAGAACACCTTCTCTCTAATTTGAGAAGATTTCGTGGGCACAATCTTATCTTCCAGCAAGACAATGCTCCCATACACGTGTCGAGGTCAACGACGGGTTGGTTCGATTCCTTCAAAATCCGACTTTTAGCGTGGCCCAGTTGTTCTCCAGATCCGAACCCTTTAGAAAATTTGTGGGGCATTCTTGTTCACAATGCTTACAAGAACGGCACCACTTACACCTCGGTTTCTGATCTGAAGAACGCCATTCTTGATGCTTGTGCTCATGTAGAGCAAACTGTTCTTGATAATCTCATTTGAAGTATGCCACATAGAATGTTTCATGTTGTTTATAACAAAGGTGATGTAACAAAGTACTAAACTCAACTTTAATGTCCATATTTTTAAAAACAGACAGCTTTTTAATGAAGTGAACCTATAATTTTGCACCGGTCATTATCTCTGATTTTTCCATAAAAAATTGTAGTATCTTACAATGATAAGACATCCCATCCAGAATTTTTATATCTAGGTTTTCGATGGTGAGGAATATGACAGTAATGTTACTAGATCCCCTCAATAGGTTCTTTGAACACTTATGGACAAATCGCGGGGTTAACCTATAATTTTGCACCGGTCATTATCTCTGATTTTTTCCATAAAAAAATTGTAGTATCTTACAATGATAAGACATCCCATCCAGAATTTTTATACCTAGGTTTTCAATGGTGAGGAATATGACAGTAATGTTACTAGATCCCCTCAATAGGTTCTTTGAACACTTATGGACAAATCGCGGGGTTAACCTATAATTTTGCACCGGTTATTATCTCTGATTTTTCCATAAAAAATTGTAGTATCTTACAATGATAAGACATCCCATCCAGAATTTTTATATCTAGGTTTTCGATGGTGAGGAATATGACAGTAATGTTACTAGATCCCCTCAATAGGTTCTTTGAACACTTATGGACAAATCGCGGGGTGAACCTATAATTTTGCACCATTTTTCCATAAAAAATTGTAGTATCTTACAATGATAAGACATCCCAACCAGAATTTTTATATATGGGTTTTCGATGGTGAGGAATATGACAGTAATGTTACTAGATCCCCTCAATAGGTTCTTTGAGCACTTATGGACAAATCGCGGGGTGAACCTATAATTTTGCACCGGTCATTATCTCTAATTTTTCCATAAAAAATTGTAGTATCTTACAATGATAAGACATCCCAACCAGAATTTTTATATCTAGGTTTTCAATGGTGGGGAATATGACAGTAATGTTACTAGATCCCCTCAATAGGTTCTTTGAACACTTATGGACAAATCGCGGGGTGAACCTATACAGGGTGGCGAATAAATACGTGCGCCGCGAAAAGTGTTATAACTTTCTCTTTTGCCAACGAATGTCAAAACAAATGTGATTATATATAGGAGTAGGACATAACATTCAATAATCAAGGAAAGTTTTCAAAGTAGCTGGCATGAGCTTTGATATCAGCTCTCATTCCTTCATTCATCGCATAGGTGGTGCGCCGCAAGTACCCCTTGTCTATGTTGCTCCATATTTCGGAGAAGGCTCGTAGAAAGTCGACAAATTTCTTGCAGTAGACTCCTAAGATATTCCTCCAAAACATATTCGACGGCGAGCTAAAACGGACTTAAGATCGTACTATTCGAAGGCCATAAACCTTTCGCCTGAGAAGAGCTAATTTCGGTCAAAAGAAGCGCATTTTTATTTTTGCTCCATGAAGCAAAGCGTAACTTCGTTGAGGGAACTATTCGGCAAGTTTCTGTTTCCCGAGCACTGTGGCTTTCCCGTGAATGCAATACTGACAGAGCTTAGCTTGATTTAATATCTTTTTTTATCCATAAAATCAAAACAGTTCTGCCTAGAGCACCGAAACTGTTCTAAAACATCAAGAATTCAGGAAACACGCTTTTTGCAGCAGTTCCTTGATTTTAATTGCACGTGAGGGCTGGGCTAGTGAGATGGTGGCGGGGGTGTATGTTCTGTTCTAATGTTGTTCACTGTTCATTATCTAACGGTCACCTTAAGTGTCGTAATAAGCATAACATAACAAATTGAAAATCACTTCCATGAAAAGGTACCTTGCAATTTTAAATTCGTATGGGGGTTTAAGAAGGGGTAAAGTTTTCCCGATCAACAAGGTGTGCATGTAGAGGTGTTGTGTGTGTTATAAGCGCAGATGGTGAGATGCGCATGCACGATAAGAATACTTTTTAATGACATGAGCGTTTAGGCCTTGACCCGGTGAAGGGAAGCGTGAGCGACTAAAGGCGGGCCATGTAGTGGAGAGACCGTCCAATCTCGACAATCCACCACCATCTCGGTGTCTGACTGACCGACCCACCACCGCCGCTCATTGCCGCGTTTTTTGCCAACATGCGGTGGTTAACGATTCTTCTCATTATACCCATCACCCTCACCTCAGCTTATTGCCCGGAATTCTTCAAGAATCAGGCAAGCACACTACAAATTATTCTCTAACAATTCTAATTCCATCGATGTCATATGCTCATTTATAGACTGCATGCTCCTGTTTCGACAACATAGATGGCTCTGTAATTCGATGTTCTGGACAAGATGGCCCACTGATGGTTGAACAGATGAAAAAGATGTTTTTTGACATTCGCGAGCTCACATTAGAAAACGCAAACATCGTTGAAGTGAGTAAGGATATCAGCAAGCCTTTGGTGCGACATTTTCTAAAATCTGGTATTATTCAGATAGGGCCACGAGCTTTCAAAAATCTTCGCATAAGAAAGCTCAACTTGGACAAGAACAGAATTAAAGCCATTCATAAGGATGCACTTCGTGGATTGGAAAACGTACTTCAAGAGCTGTCGCTGGCAAAAAATAAGCTCACTGAGGTATGTCATCGATGAAAAATTGAGCAAGAAAAATTGCCTCCTTTTAATTAGATATACTGTTCACATAAAATCGACCAGATGAACGATCTAATGTGATCAGCCAATGATAATTTTCTACGTCCTGATAGAGTTCAATACGGTACTTTTTAGAACTATTGCTTATTAACACTAGAAAAGAGTACGAATGAGTTCTTCTATCGTTGCAAAGACCGTGAACTTACCAAACAGGACCCATTTCATTCACTTTAATTTGTCACTCACAAAAACCCGAATAGATCACAGAAACCCGAATTAAGTTGGGTACATATAGTTTACACCATATTTAACAGAATTTTGGAAAAGCAGTTGATTTCTGAGGATCTCAATTTTTGAAAACGGTCACCAAGCTCACCTAAGATCAAAAAACTTTATGGAAATCTATAAGAAGATTTGATGCCAAAATAGCCATAGAAAGACCATTAACCGCTGCACAGCGAACAAACTACTTACTATTTTTACAAAGATTTCAAAAAACCGCTTTTAAACACATTTGACTCTAGTTTTGACAATAAGGTGGGATGTGCAAATGAGAAGAACATTTAGAAAGCGAGGTAGCAGGGTTTCCAAGGACGGAAGGTTACTTAAACACGGTTACTTTAACAGCTAACATATCTATTAAGCAAATCCAAGACCTTAACCTACCTATCAGCAGAATTTCTAATCTTATTTCAGGTTCCGAGCAGTGCTATCGCTGGAATGCGAGCCCTGAATGTCGTCAGTCTCAAGTGCAATATGATCGGAAACCTTACAGCTCCGGTGTTCAAAAACTTGAGCTCACTGATTGATGTCAACCTATCATGCAACGAGGTTTGCCAAATTTCTAGCATCAAGATTAATTAACAATGGTAATTAATAAACGAATATTTCTTCAAGATTTGCAACGTTTCATCGGACGCTTTTGATGGAGTTCGTGGCAGCCTGCAGAACCTGATCTTGGATAACAACTGCTTGGAAAAATTCCCTGCCGAAGCTATCAAAAATATGGACGGACTGATCGCTCTTCATCTCAAGGGCAATAAGGTAATATTAGAAAATAATGATACTGTTACAAACTGTATAAGAAAGACAATATGCTAGCAAATATCGCTGGAGAAAAGGGCAAGGTTGAGAAAATATGGCTAAACTTACTAATACAAAAATTGTGATCACCATTTATCTTACATCTGAAATTTGAAAAAAAAACGTAATATCTTGGAAATTATGATTAATCACGATTAATCTTTGACATCACTTATTTTCAGAGTATAAGACAGAAAAACTAGCTATCTGTTGATCAGCCAAATTAGCCATCCGAAGAAAAAATATCGCTTGAAAAATTGCCCTAGGCTTCAGTTCATTTCATTGAACAGCCATTTTTTTATATGCGCTCAATATAACGAGATATAAAAACGATAGAAGATAATGTGAGAAAGAAAAAATGTGCAGCCACCAATTTAGACTAATCTATTTAAAAAAAAAACTGCTCCGAAATATGTCTCGTATCGTTACCACACACTTTCTAAATAATGCTACCTAACTGACCTCATTTTCGAATAGCGAAATTGAGCAATAAAAAATAAAGTAATTCTAATATAATCCAAAAAAGTGAAGCTGGTAATATAAAACTCAGCAACAGCGTTCTATTGAAACGAGTAGGATCGCTATCTTAAATAGCCACATGGAAACGTGGCCTCAGGGCGCTTCCTCCCCTTCCTCACCCGCCCTTTTCTGTGAAAATCGCAAAAATTTCGTTCTGCACGCACTCAGTTAACTTCAGCGAGATATTTCTCAACTTTACAATCGCTCCTAGTCCACAATCGCCTATCGGGCATATCATTAACGTCCAGTTTATCTGAGTGATTCTATATGACAAGGAATGTGCCGCATACCTATCGGGGGGTAAAGCGTTTACCAGCGATCAAATCTGTTCGCTCGAGATGACAGCTTTTCAAAGAGTGACCTCTGCGGTCGGTCGGTTCTCTCGATTAGTAGCCGTACCATTTTCTTTGTCGGTCATCTCTAGACGATCGATCCGTGTCATGGGGTGCATTTTACGGCACTCTCTCTCTCTTTACAGCGGCGCGACCGAGAAAGGCTACCCGATGACATACATTCATCGGCCAAATGCTACGTCAGCGCTCTCGAATAGTCCGCTAACAAAATAACAAAAACATTCGCTTTCATTGGCATTGTTCCAACACATTTTAAAAAATGCGCACCCATATCGATTGGGACAAACTGGTCCAGAAAAACTATATCCGAGGTTTGCCCCGTGACGTTACCACACCTCCTAAACAAATCTACCTGATTGAAATTCATTTTCAAAGGGCTAGTAATATAAAGCATTTAAATTTGCAAGTGATATAAAGCATTAACACAGCAATTTTACAGGACCTAGTTCTACTGAAACGAGGAAAATCGCTATCAGATCGCTTCTTAAGCAAAAAAAAACTGTTGCATGCATATAAAAGGAAAGACAAAATTCTCTGCTTGACCAGTTCCTTAGAGCGCGCCACGCATTGGCTTTCCATTCAGAATTATAGAGGCATATTGAATGGATATATCGCTTATAAAATCACTTTCGCGCCAGTTACTGTACATGTCAGTGTCTTTACCTTCCCAGATAGTCTTGGTATCAAATTACCTACCCAAGAAGGGGGAGATTTGGGTGTCGAAGGTCTGGATAGAGATCGAAAGATCAGCAAAACTATAAAAAACAATTATTGAAAATAATAAAAAGCAGTGAAACATTTCAGATTGACACCATCGGCGAGGGCCATCTGACCAATCTCTCTTCGCTGGCTATGCTTTCCCTTAGCAACAACAACATCTCTTCAATTCATCCGTCAGCCATAATAAATACACCAAACCTTAGATATGTGTATTTGGCCGAGAACAATATTCGTCATCTTGAATCCGGCACAATGTCTCAATTCAAACAGACACAGGTGGGTTCCTAATACAATTTCTATAACAGAATTATAAAGAAAAATGTTAAAAATAAGATCGACGGCATGCAACGTTCAGCACTAGGCAGTAGTTTGATGTCTCAAGGCTACCAATTGGCTGAAGATCATATTTTATCGTTGATTCCGCCATTTTGAATTGAATAGCTATGAAGAAACAATTAGAACATCTCAAATACCCCGGTAGAGGGCATTCGGTCATTCGGGTAATTAGCATCACCGTAGCGCGACCTAATGACCTTGGCTGCCTTTCAGACTTTTTCGCACCGTGGCCATTGATCAGGACAATAATTGATGTCAATATGCAGAATTTATGATTATTCCAACCCCATATTCTAAAAAAAAACTCCTAAATATTAGCTTTCACTTGAGCCGATTCATTTCTAAAAAAACTAGGTTTTTCATCACTAAATATTTGGTTGAAGGCTTGTAATTACCCAATGTCCTAGGTTAATAAGGCTGGTAATTGTCCATTGTTCAACTAATAATTATCTATTTATGCTATCTTTGTTTATTCTGGCGGCATATATAAAGTAATAAGTAGTCCACAGAGAAGGTTTGACCGCGACGAACCTGTTGCGTTGGAGAACAACCTTGACATATTTCGAGGTTCTGGTTCAGAAAGTCGTGCGGACAAACGAAAATTAACAGAAAAAAATGAAACAGCACTTCAAGTACAACTTAAATAATCCTAGTCTAGAAGAGATTTTTGCTGAGTATTTCGTGATATTGCTCGATGGCCATTGAAAAACAAAAGCGGAAGCTATCCTTCCTCCTCATGTCTACGAAATTTATATCACCGTTGTCAAAAAATCACCTTCCAAAAAGATGAGGCATCTCAACTTTGAAGCAATATTTCACCAAAATGTCTAAATTTTTGAATGCACCGAATCATTTTCTTGTAGGTCTTGGATCTGGCATTCAACCAGTTGTCCGAAATCACCGAGTCCACTTTCTCAGGACTGGAAAGCCTACAACACCTCAACCTTGAGAACAACAATATTCAGGTCAGAAAAATGGCAATTCCCCTGCATTCGGGATGTCTGATTTTCGCCTTCCGTATTTTCACGAAAATTTGTTCTACTTTCGTATTTTTTTTCAGTCTATCGCTACTGGAGCTTTCACTGGTATTCCATTGCTGCTGCTTTGGCTACCAAATAACTGTATCTCTTCTATCACACCATCTACCTTCCAAGGAGCACTTTTCCTACGACAACTTTCACTAGCCAACAATAATATTAAGGAAATTCAGGTATTTACTGCAATGCCATTCAATTTCCATATGAAGGAAAATTAATTTTTAAGCCTCTCTCATTCAACCATCTCGCAAATCTGCACACAATCGACCTCGCGAACAATAGGATTCAATCTCTGCAACAGGGTGCAATTCAGGGCTCGGACCACCTTACCGTGAGACTTCAAGGTACGCTTTTTTTGAAAAAATGCTAAAAATATAAAACTTTATATCTAATTTGATATTTAGAAAACCCCATGGTATGCTCACAAGACGGTTTCCATGTCATGAACGGTCCACAGGCCATTAATCTTACAACAGAAGAGAACAGGATCTGCAAGACAGACTGGCGACATGAGCCGGACGCAGTGTGCCCCAAGGTTAGAAAATAATTACATCATCAGTTTCGTATATTTAGAAATTTAAATATTTTCGTTACCAGGCACAAACACGACCAGTTTCAACACCTTGCTGTAATAAGAAAATCGTGACCACAACCATGGCTCCCACAACCACCACAACTGTAAAGACCACAAAAGCACCGGTTGAGGATGAAAAGGAAGAGGAAGATGATGGCGAAGAGGCGGAGCAAGACGGTGATGATGAGGAAGACATGAAGGATGAGGATGAGGAGGAAGGTGCGGCAATGATCAAACTAACCTTTAAATTCAGCAAATTCAACACCGACGCATTTTTAATTCATTTTAGACACAACTGAAACGGATGCGGCTCAATCTGATACCACAGAAGAGCAGAGCTCTACAACAACCACTGAACCCACAACAACAACATCGTCAACAACAACTACGACAACGACAACAACAACTACCCCAAAGAGAAAAGTAGAAAAATACTTAAATAGAATATTATTGATAGGATGTTGACACTTACCCGTTTAGGTAAACATGGACCGATTCTGGAGGCTATCACACCGACCCATCCCTGGTTCACCGTTCCTACGACACCAAATGAACTCCGCAATGAAGCCAAGATACCTGGTCACGGTGGGTAAATTTGTGTTATAATGTCGTACCCAGGTTCTGTTGATAAAATCGCTTCAGACAACACAAGTTCCAACTGAAAATGATCAAAAAGAAGAAGATGAGGACGAGGATGAAGACGAAGAGGATGACGATGAAGAAGCCGCTGATGATGTAGTGACTTCAACTACTGACCGTTTATTTTGAAGATTATGGAAAAATAATCGAAATATTTCAGGAAGAAGAGAAGGTGGAGGTCACCACAAGACGATCTCGATTAGTTCCAGCTCAAATACGTGAACGTCAGAAAATGTTGGCAAACATGCCACCATGGTTGCAAACCTCTCACAAGAGGAAAGACACGCAACCCGAAGAGGATTTCAACAAGGTTCGTTTGATACGTGGCTTAAACTTTTAAGCAATTTCTTCAACTTTTAGTGTTAATGCTTCTCTATTAAGGATGAGGAGCCGGAAACCGTACAAAACGATAGAGAAATGAAACATTAATGCAAGCATTAACACATTCTCATCTGGAATGTGACTGTCCAAACATCTCTCCTATTGAAAAGGAGATCTCATTACGTGTTGAACTTTCAGTATTGCATTTCTCGACGTGATTCACGACTAATCACATTTTCTCAATTTCTCATTAATACTCATTTCATGTGCATTACCTGATAAACATTCCGCTAAATCGGCTGATGTTATTGGACATGTGCTGTATGGAGACGGCATCGCTCCCATCGTCAGAAGTATCATAGTACGTATCTGAAAAAAGCGTGATCAATTTCGTCCACCCGATTGATTCTGTCGGCGCTATATGCTCAGTTTGACGATTAAGGCACGCACGCCGAATTCATTTATAAAGAAACTGTAGACGGTTAGATAATATGCTAGCGCCTATTCTCGATGATTTTATTGAAGCCAATTTAGTAGATTTTCGTTCAGAAAATGAAGAATTTCTTATAGGATATATTTTCTAGCCAAAATTGTCCTACAGATATGATTAATAATAGACCTTCAACACACCTGTTTAATAGAAACAAGAAAGGCAACAATAGGAAAGGCACTGCCGCTCTCTGAACTGAAATGCTTTTGGTCCATCGCTAACACCGTGAAGAAATCCGACAACGATTCTGACAGCTTCATCAACTGAAAAAAAGGAATTGAAATATTTCACTGATTTCTGAGCTCAATCAAAATTGAGATAATACAGAAAGTTCTAGCAGTTTCAGACCTATCAAATTTATCTTACCCACTAACAGAACCCAAACAGCGACAGAATTACCTGAAGAAACTGAAAATGGTCCACACATGCATTAATACAAGAAAGCGGTTCAATATACGCGTTAACTTGATCGGGCCTAATCAATACAACTCCCGTCAAGCACACCTGAAAACGAACCAAATTTAATTGCACAAAAGCTGGGAAATAAACAGAACATACATCAGATACTACTGGAAGTGATTTAGTATTTTTCCCGTGATCCGTATCCACCCAACCAGGAGAAGAGCGCAACCACAGCTTCTCCGTTTCTATAAAAAAAACATTCAAATAAACGAAGTATGAAGCAAAAGAAAGAACAAACCTCCCGAGAAATTCGATTTCATAAGCTGAACTAAGTCGTTGACAAAAACAGATGTTCCTTCATGAAGATTGAACTTTTGTACGTACGCAATAGACTTTTCTTGGAGCATTTCAAATGGCTTTTGTGCAGTTCTATCCGATGAAGTATTCGACAGTGATAATACAGAAAACGAAATGAGCAAACGAAGCGGAAACCGGTGATCGTCAACATAAGAGGATGGCAGTGGTATAATCACCTTAATATCGGAATTATATCTCAAAAATAGGTTCAGCAAGTAGGAATCAAGTTCAGCTACAAACCTTTGGCATGATAAGATCTATTCGTAAATCAGGATTCGTAGGCATTTTCACCTCACCATCTAACGAAAGATCCTGCGACGAAAAAAATATTAAAAACCAGGGAGAATTAGGAACTGCAAATATTTCAAAGACTCACCAAAACCGTAGTAATATTGTGAATAACGTAAAGGCACCAACGCAGGGTTCTTTTGTCGAAAAGAATAGAAAACGGTCCCAATTGGAGGAAGCTTTTTGGAGCTGGCGCTAAATGAACACAGCATATTACACAAAGCAGCTTAGCAGAACAAAAGTGTTGAGAATTTTTCAGAGATTACTATGCCTTTATTTAAAATTATTCGTCTGATTTACGATCGAGCGACTAAAAGCAGTATACACTCGGCGACAACGCGGCAGCACAGCGGCAAGGAAACGGCGAAAAGAACCCTATTCTCTTACCGAATATATATATATATATATATATATATATATATATATATATATAGCATTTTTTCAAAGGAGAAGAATAGGTTCTTGAAAAGTTTGCAGAGAAAAAAACCAACCTGGAAGTGTGTTGGACATCGGATGCGAGAAACTTGCAAATTCGAAGTGAAATATGTATTGATCATTTGGTATTGACCGCAACTGCCTATAACGATAAAGTCAACAAAAGTGCAGAAGGGTAAGAAAAATGCCAAACACTTTTTTTTAGAATGGGATCAAACTTATTACTAATAAAAAGTCGGATCAATCGAAAATCACATACCGATCACTAGTGAACACGTTTTCCAAGCTATCCTTCTTCGAAGTGAGATCTGACACGCATTGAATCACTAAGTCATATATTCGAAATACCACGACAAAAGACATCAGCTGCGGCCAGCATCTCATCAATCTCGTCTTTCCAGGTTGATCTGAAAGATGTTCGTTACATTTAAATTAGATTTAAAATTCACAAAAAAACTCAAATTCAATGGAACCATTCAAAAAAACAAGGTGCAAAAGTCGTTTACAGAGCCATGAACCTCTTCGACAGAATTTCAAATCAGAGTTGTTCCTCCACCGTACTTCAAAGCAGACCCGTACCGACACCTGATCCAATACCAACTTTGATAAATGAAATTGCACTCGAGAAAAATTAGTAACTATAAATTTTCCATCGCTAGCCTACATAATTGGGTGACTGCTCAATATTATCTTGGTTAGTGTTAAAGAGTTAGATACTCCGCCATTCTATTTTACCCGTAGCTACATGCGCTCAGAATGCGGTACACATGCAAGAAGATCGTTTTTCATGGAAAGCCATTCGTTTTAGTTATTTATTCATGGATTCGTCGAGCAAATCCAAAACGATTCCAATGTTTTCCTACATAATATCCCTTTCTCATACGATAGCGCCCTGCATGTAACGTCAAAATCTATAAACTTTCAACGAAATCTCGTAAAATGTTAAACAAACAAACCGGCTTCTGCACAGAATTGGTTAAACTGCTCCAAGAGCCTCGATTCAATCCACTGAGTGAAATCGTTCGGAGCAGTGTAACGAGGCCATTTCATTCTGAACTCGAACGCAGCATGTCACACAGGTGATAACCAACATCAAAGGTGATAATGCGATTAGAACCATTCAAAATATAATAACTACCTGTCTGAAGTGGCCAACGTGTTCGGATAAATATCCACCAGTACTCTATAAAGAGTAACCTGCATTGCTCCGCTTTCAATATCCCAGTCAGGCGGATATACTTAAACAAGTTCTTTTACCTACATTCGAAATGTTATTTAATACAAGAAAAAAAGGCACTTGTGTTGGTGTGTGCGTCGTCACACAGGTGGAGATCAATTTTTCGAATATGTAAATGATATGACGTTTGATTGAAATCAAAGGTGCGGAATGTGTTCGATACAGCTACTCCATCTCCATTTGGGCAAGACAAATCCGAAGACTTCACCGGAGAAGCTACCTGAAAATGAGCAACAAATCTCAACAACTCAGTGACATCTAATGACTGTATATCCTTTTATATTTTATTCATTCATTGCTTTTCGGGCATGAATTGTTCCTCACATACCGGTATATGGTCGCTCTGAGTCCGTCTGACAAGATCCATAATGTAAGAATAAAAGGTGATTGCGGACCGAAGTTGAGGTAGTGTAGCAACCCAAAGAATATCTTCCAAAATAGTGTGAATTTGAGCGTTTATAACTGAACCGTCTGAAACCGAAAACAGCTCAAAAAGTTCGGTATAATGAAATAATAAAAGTGATCTTACCTGAGGAGCTTTTTTTCAAAGTGACCCGAATTCTACCTCCACTGGTTATAAGCCTTAAAGGTGCATTTATACTACAGCGTTTTTCAGTCTTACTGGTTTTTGCAGAGGCTTCAATACGAAGTAGCTGCCATGCAATCTGAAATTATTGTGATTTTGCACAATTCATAGCAATGTTACACAGATATATATATATAAAACAGGAATCATTGCCTGGAGCACATTCGATACAAATGATAACAAAAAACTAACCTGCTTAAAGATTAGAACCCGACCAAGAGCAGGACAGCTAACCCGGGTGAGTTTCAAATCTTGAGCTGCTTGCCATCCCGGAGTCCTGCTCTCTACTGATAATCTTGATAGCTGAAATTATGTGTTTTAATATAATCTATTTATTGTCATAGTCATAACAACAATCATCACAATAAAAACGAGAAAACGCTCACCATGAAAGATCCGCCAAATGCATCAGAATCAAAGTTAATCTCAACTGTGTTAATATACAATGATAATCCTTCCACAACCTTGTCGGCGAACCCATAAGAAGTGGTTTCCGTGGGCAAGCTAAATTACTGTGCATAAATCGGTACTTATCAAAAATTCAGTATGAGCCAAGATTTCGTTGATATTTCATAAAACAGAATTTCACTGTTACCTATTTTTTCCGATAGATACAAGTAAAAAGAACTATTAAAGTAGATGGTGCAAAACAAAAAATGCCTGATCAACGAAGCGAACAGTGTTTCGCATGACTATGAAGCCTGCCCTTAGGCCAAAATTGAAGCAAATGCTAAACGTGCAAAAACAATAGACATATAAAATGAATAGACCATTAGGCACGACGTAAACTGCTTGATGACGGCCAAGCATTGCATGATAATGCAAAATTATCGCGTCTAATAAATATTGAGGAATCCGAAAGCATTTCTATTCAATGCATGCCATTTCAGCAACGTGTCATGATTCCTCTCAAAGAATGCCCCGATACACAGTGTCATTATATAATCCAGTAATAATTGTTTACCTCTACCTTTCACCAAACCACTATTGCCTACAGGAAAACCACGAAAACCCACCAATAGTCAGTACTGCACTGTCGCCAGGTTCTATCTAATGGGCCATTCATGCACAGCTGCAAAGAAGCGTAGAAGTGGTCACGTGCACGGCAGAGACGCAGGGGACGCAGCAGATCAGAAGAAACAACAGGTGAGGTTTTTCGACCATTTTATGACCACAACGTAATCTTTATCAAAACTTAAGGAAAAATGGGTTTGTCGTGACAGAAACCAAACCTTTAGTGTGACAGAAATGTTGGAAAACACACTGGAAATAAGATGGAAGAAAAAGTAAACAAGCGCTTGTGCACCAGAACTGCCACTGAGTGTGGATTTTAGTGTTAGAATAATATATAACCAAGGCTCAAACTGACTTTGTAGGCCGTTCGTTGGTCTTGACACGTGGCTCATCGCTGAGTACAACTTCAACGTTGATTTCATCAATGAACTGAATGATTCCACATTAAGATGGTGAGCGAATTTCAATATTCAAAAGCTGATATTGCTCTTGTTGTAACAGCGTACATAATTCACGTCCAGTATCGAATATCGCAGATATAAATACGCTTCGCTATGGAATTTAATTCTAAAAAAACTACCGGTATCCACGTTCCAAATAGGATGTCAATAGAATGATAATAGCTAGCGTTTCCTATCATTGCTGACATTTTAATCAAAAGGTTTAAAATGTTGAGGAGACATTACCGTAAAGTAGGCAAATCTTAGCTTATATCGTATCCTACACACGATAAATTTAACGAAAAACGGTAAAAGCCAAGCGTTTTGCTTTCAGAGAATCTATTATTTGTCGCTTAAAGACGAAACTAAAGTGGGTAGCTCAGAGATCATGCGGATGCGTAAATGACCCTCACTAAAAATTATTATTACTTAGACCAAATATGTCGTGATAGCGAATAGTTGTGTATCCACAACAAAGCAATAGAGTAAGACGAAGGGAAACATCATGTCGTACAGAAAAAAATCAAGACAAAAAGAGGAGAAAACAAAAACTCACTATCTGAATAGGAGCATTTTTCAATCTTGTCCATGGGACATTTACAGTGACTCCTGTGCATGTGGCTCGCCTGATTTTCAACCATGGTGGAAGTTCCTGAAATTGAAAATAACACAGGTAATCAATTTTTAAAATAAGTACGAATGTACCAGGTGTTGTGCAATCAACTAATGGCCTAAGCAATCAACTAATGGAAAGAAGGACATCAGACTACCATGGGAGCACTTTCGGCCACATCCAAATTGTCATCAAACTTTTTGAGTAGCAGTAAAAAGCGGAGAAACGAGAAAAAACCATCGCTAGCCATATTTGATGAATAAAAGGCAACCGTAACTTTATTAAAAGCCGGGAGTTGAAAGAAACGCTGACTCCTTAACTAGGAGGCCCTTTTTCAGCAGGTGTTTCTACCATACAACGCTTTCCTCAAGCTGAAGTTCTTTGAGACATTAGCAAAATCGGTTTTCGGTTCGTCATGCAGATAAAAAACGAGCAATTGTAGGAATCAAAAACGATTAACAAAAACTACAAACTTTGTAGTGAAAACTTAATGCGTTCGATTCAACAAAACAAATATCCCCTCAGCTATTCCGTAACATTCCGAGTATTTTCATTCTCTAGCCCATCCGGGGTTATCAATCGTTCGGAAACCGTAAAAATAAACAGCAGCGAACGGCAACAGCTGGGCAATCTCTCACAGTAAATATCAAGTCATCCACGGTAAGCACCAATTTGCCAAAGCCTTCCATCGGACTGAACTGCAAAAATATGCAAATTTTCGCAGAGTACATGTTGTTGAACGACAAGCGTGAATTTTCAATGCTAACCAGTACGGAGTTTCAAGGTTTGCACAAGTTTCGAGGCGAGCACGATGAACGCGTCAAAAAACGTTGCATGTTATTGGACCATCCATAAAGAAAACGAGACTTCCTAGAGTGAGGAAAATAAAATGGAAAGAAAACGAAGAGAGTAGGAAGTTACATATACATAGTTACATATTGACATATGTGAATGTTTTCCTGGAACCCGACAAAAAGCAGAAAATGTAGCAACCACCTGCTTTAGAAACTACTTTTCACAGCGGAGGAATTTCGTTTTAGAAGAGTACATTTATAGCGTACATTGTAAACAACACAAATAGTAACAGTAAATATAGGATAAATCAAAAGTAAATGAGACTAACCAGAACGTCGGTCAAAACCTCCTCGTTGACCTCGATAAACTCAAGCTTGCTTTTACCTTTGAGCACTTCGAGTGATATCTGTTCGGGCTTTAGATTTCGGGCAAACCTGCAATATGTGGATATCTGTTGGCAGAAATATAGGGAAAAGAATCTTTTAGCATTCAAATCGTGCACAAAAACGAATGAATTTTGAAAAATTAGTTAATTCAGCTAGGTGATCGCATCAAAATCCCATCGCATTCGAAAAGTGGGTGAGCTCTGCTGATTTTTTAAGAACCATATTCAAAGCCGTCTTCTTCAGGTATCTCACTAGAAGGGTATGGGTAAGGTGCTTGGTAAGGATTTCATCACAAAACTAATCTCCATGTGGTAGCGGTATAATGAGAGTTCTTAGACTGTTTTTTATCAGTGGGAGATCAATGAAGGAACTCCAATTCTGAACATTCAGTTTAATAGATTTTCGGTTAAAAAATCTGATAAAACGGTTCGACATAGAGATCGCAACTTCCTAGAAAATTATCAGGTTTATTTCAAGGCAACATTTACCCCGGTGCCTTATCAGCTGCTCGGACCCTGACATTACTAGTGCATTACAATTTTATAATGGAAAATAAAATCAAACCCATGGAAAGCGATATGAATCGAAGAAATACGAAAGAAAACTCACTTCGACAGGTGTTTAATAATCTGATTCTTTATTATGCTAGTCATTGTTGGACGTAGTCATCCGTAGGTCGACCACTGTGGCTTAATCGACCCCTGAAATCGGA
The DNA here is from genome assembly GCA_030553155.1 of Nippostrongylus brasiliensis. NCBI lineage: Eukaryota > Metazoa > Nematoda > Chromadorea > Rhabditida > Heligmosomidae > Nippostrongylus > Nippostrongylus brasiliensis. The sequence goes on from CP130737.1 coordinate 26,833,613, forward strand.
TTCATATACATTTGCTACCTATACAGCCATATCACGCACAATATAAGGAACGAAAACGGCTAAAATCGTCGATTAAACTGAAAAAGTCAAGATCTCAACAGATCACGTAAATTATACAGTATGATGGCGATTACGACCAGTACATTATGTTTTACGCAATCGCATCAGAGCCGCGGCCACGTTGACGCCGCACATCGAATGGCGAGGCTTTGCTGGGGCGGGTGCCCCGGTGACTCTCGTACAGATCCACCTCCCGTCACCTTAGTTACCTTGGGAACTACAGGTGTTATTATCCAAGAACTCTTGGTCGTGCGTTATTTGAATTTCAAATTGAATATTTACGCATTCTCTAGGCGTCTATGAGTGCTGAATTTGTGAGAAATGCATGGATGCAATCGACGAGTCTGTTCCTAAAAAAATAGCCTGAGACTCTATTTCTCCTCTGAAGAATGCCCACATTAGTGTTCGCCTAGGAATAGTTGGAAAATAAACATTGGGTAAACAATGTGACCTGTTTTGAGAGAACTCTGGCAATTGACCTTCTACTAGCTGCACTAGCGCCCGAGAAATCCCCGCGGGACCAGCTAGGCTCCTACTCCCTGATTCAAGTCGAAGAATGTTTCAGTGGTATATTTAGTGTATATGGGTTACTCCTGATGCTAATAAGGAATCTGATCCAAATTCTGGACGATACCACTGACTTGAGCAAGTATAGATAGATACCAGCACTCCAGCGGCCTGTCGACCGTCTCAAATGAAATGGAAATTTAGGAAATTTCGGCATTATTCCACCTAATCAGTCAAAATCTGATTGAAATTGAGAGATTTGGGAAATTGAAATAGAAGAATTGGCAGATTGAAAAGAAATGAAGCAATTTCATCAGATCCTTTGTCGCTTGGGTGCATTTGGTGTACGGTAACAGACTATCGCGACGGGACCCATATGAGCCACCCATTACAAACATCGCGGTTTCGCTTAATAAGATATATAAATAAGATATATATGCACGAAAGTCGAATGTTGAGACTGGTGAAGATTTTTGCAGAACCTTTGCCTAAGAAGTCACTCCAGGATATATACGGATCTTACGTTTGTATAGTGGATTTTGAGGGAACGTAGATCTGAATAGCACCAGCCTATTCCCGATAACCCGTTGCTGGCGAAATTTCAACGAAAAATATATGTTGACTCAGAGTACATCCGTGGAGCCGATGTGTTTAATCAGCGTTGAAATCGCAAATGTTGTGGTTCCATTCGAAATGATTCATTGAACTGATAAAAATGATGGGTTAGCGATCTCAAAACAAAGAAAGCACGGACAACTGACATAAATGAAAAGCGAGAAAAATGTTCACCTATTGAGAAGCTTTCGATCTTCAAAGATGTTTAGGAGTCTAGACTACTCAAATCTATGTTGAACTAACCTAGCTATAAACGTCAAAAATTTCGAGTCCTCGTTCAATCGATGTACCGACACCATACTTCAACGTTGTGATTTTTCTAGCAGCAGTTTGAAAATATTTAAAGGATATGTCGCTTAATTGACTTTTCCTTTTTGAACGTGCTGCCATATTTTGACTTATTTGGAAAAAAGTGCACGGTTTTTGTTGCTACTCACTAAAGCAAACCCTAATGACGCAATTAAAAAGATCACTATAATGAGGTCGACCTCGCTAGCGCTCTCCCATCGGCAAGTTCATAAACGTTCAACTCGACCTCCAAATCTTCTTAATTTCCCACCGCTTTGATAATCATATGATAGGCAATATCATTCCAATCCCAGTCATGTGCTTTTTATTCAAGATAATACACCTCAAATAGAATTATGACGAGACGGCAGAAACGGCAGATTAACCTGCCACCGGCAGCGTTTTCGCGAATCGACACGGAGCGTACGGTAAATATGCTGATTGTTGTGTAAAATATTTATTTGTTCGAGTCAGCTCAGTGAATATCGATAGGTATATACTAATTAGAAACAACTCTCCCATCCTAGGGAAACGTTGCTCCTGAGAAATTTGACTATGAGAAATCGCAATCTCATAAATGCGACAACTCTGTACAATAGAACAGACATAAAAGAAATTACAATGCTAAACAATGGACTGTATTTTCAACACAAATAGGGTTTGTTCTATACAAAATTGGAACATAAAATTTGAGTCTAGTAGTACATGCTATTAATGAGTAAACTAAAAAAACACTATGCGCAGTAGAAATAACGGATGAACAACTGTTGATAATAACGAAATGTTTCTGTTAAAAATTGCAAGGAAATCTGTGCACACCTCGTTCATAGCTAGAGGAATGGCAATGTTGAGGTACAGAAAGTAGGATTTAGTCAGCATAAAGAATTCGAGGACGGAAATAGCATTAGTAGCAAACATGAAATTGAATACTTTTGTACTACGATAACTAGTCACATTTCCTAGCTAGGTTAAGGTAACTAACCACAATCACGACTTCCTAAGCACAGTAAAGTTATAGAAATACATAGAAATATATAAGAACGTTAATTAATCTTTTTCTGCACATACATTTACATCAGGCGCAAGGCTCATACATTAACACAACCGTAGTTAAACAGGATATTCTGTGATCCGTTTGAACATTTTCTTGAATTGAATAACCTGAAATTGGAACAAGATCAAAATGTATGCAGATGGTTACAAATTTTATAGTTTAATGTTTCATCTATAAAATCCTAAATCATTCACCCTCATCGAAGCCTTACACTACTAATTTGATACGTAGTTACTATGGCAAATAAACGCATTATTTGACGTGGAAAACGGGAGACACGTCAAGGAAAAGAGAGCGGTACATTTTTCAAATATAAAATAAGCAAAATAAAACCGATAAAACTTAAATTACTTCAAAATCAACTATCAGATTCACCGCTTTGCAATAGCCAATTTGGCTTATAGCACCTTCTCAACAAATTCTCCAACGATCTATTCAATTAGAGTTACCTAAAAACTATGACTTTTGAACATACCTTACTGTTCGGGAAAAGCTTTGCAACCGTCATTTCAAGCAGATGCCCAACTCTTCGGAATCGTCGTGTAGCCTGAACAATAGGGAGATAAACCATCAGAAGTTACCCTAAGGTGAATTTATGAGACGGACAGCAGTGGCTTCTTTTATTTTCTCATTTTTCTTGTCAAATATCGAGACAATGAAATTTCATCGTAGGTAATATCCATGGAAAATGGTGGTGCAAGTGGATACAAAAGTAAAAGATTGGATGAAATACTCTGCTGTTTTTAGCCGCTGAATATTACCGTAATTTTGCCGGTTAGGTTGCTGGTCCAAACGCCAAAAACACCGTTTTCAAGCAATCCCTCCCCAGAGGCGCGCAGCTATTGCGAAGACACGCCCACATCCAGAGTTGCTGCTCGACCGCCGCCGCGGAGTATGAATGGACCATCAGCTACTAGTGCTGCCGCTAGGGAATCGTCGAGCTCGCTCAAAAACACGGGTAAAGGGCCAGTAGAAGTGCACCGGGCCCATCCTCGTACTCTGTCCTAACATTACTAAAAAGTGAAAGTAGAGGAAATTGAAGACATGTCATCTTTCTGCTAACTTCTACAAATTTTCTCAGTGAATGTAAATTATTTTTCCTTCCAATTAGAAAATGCTGAATGCTATATATTCTCTTTAATCATGCATAATAAAAACATCAAAGAATGACATTAACTCACTCCCAAAGGCAAAACAGTTGCATCCATAGTGGGATGGACCTGCATATAGGATACATTCATCGTCAGCACGCTGTGCTTGAGCACTCCCAATTCGATCATATTGAGGCCTAAAAATAAATAAAATAACAATAAAAATAAAGAATCATAAAATGAAGTTTCAGGAAATCAAAAAAAGCGTACCTTCATTGCTAGTGCTCAATATAGCAACTTCTGGTGGAAATGAATTTGGCTTCAATGTAACAAATCCTTGTATCACTCTGGTGTCATCACCGTGCCAAGATTTGCTCCTGCAAAAGTTCACCTTAAGATGAGTGGTTCCTAAACGAGCACCTCTTCGCTGCTAATCTTTATTATACTCGAATTTCATTGTTTTCTTCAACGTAACAAATTGTTTTAGCTCGAAGGTATTCCATGAATAACAATTAGATTATTTAAAAAAACAGAAATCAAAAATATTGCAAGATTCTCAATGATCCGTTAGAATATAATGGAAAGATAATATTTTCGATATAGAGAATGCATAAAAAGTCTACGTTCAACATAGGAAAATAATGAAGATTTTCAAGCCGTGTTATTCTATAAGGTGTCGAGGTTTCGCTACTGTAACATCTCATAATTCTTTTAGTAAAGTATTAGGATTTCTACAGCAGACCTAATGAACAAAGTTCACGGGATCCAGGTAGTGAAACCTCTGGTAAAAGCAAAGTCTAAGGAAGGGCTTTCATTAACCGCATTTATTCATAATTCCCGAAACTACTCTTATAGTTCTATCTAAAAAAAACTGAGCAGGAGTTTAGTGCGAATTAAATAATAGGTCAGTAATTCAGTTGAGAATGAAAACGTTCGTAATGTAATCCATCTAAACTACCTGTTGAATCGAAATGAGACTTAATCGTTCCAAAAAACGAGTTCGGCTTATTTTCAGCAGAAAAATGTTGCGAGCTTCTCAAGAAATTCGAATGACAATTTCAAGTGGCACAAAAATCTCCAGTGGTCCAATATGAACTCCGAGACTTGACAGAAGTTGTTTCTTTACTGAACCATTGCTTTAATTTCAATAGTATAGAACGAATATGGGTGTGGTGCAGTGGTAAGAGGCGCTACCGATATCTGCACCGTCAAGCGATCGATCGTCGCCCGGGCTAACCAGGCTTTCCATCCCTCCGGGGTCGGTTAACTTGGTACTAGACTTGTCTGGAAAGTAAGGACACTGACTTGGTAAAGCGGTTGGGCACCGAAAGTCATTGTATAATCCAAATACACATCCTCCATGGCTCTACAAATCTGAATGGAAGACGAGTGCGTGGCGCGTTCTTAGAGGAGTTATCAACGCCGGCTGCTTTACCCTACCTGTACCCTTCTTAACGTTTTAGTTTTATAATCGCTTTTTGCGGGTTATTACTGTGTATACTAGAATACGATGTTGTAATAGTGGTGCTAGGTTGATCACAAAAATCGCATCCCAGGCGGGAACCGAACCCGCGTCTCAACCTTTCCGGGGCTGTGCCCTAACCACTGTGCTACTGAGACGACCACTTGCGAATCCCTAGCACCTTCTTCAAGCCCGAAGGCTTTTTACTTCCACAGTGTAGTGCACCCAGAAAGGTTGAGACGGGGGTTCGATCCCCACCTGGGATGCGATTTTTGCGAAACCTAGCACCACTATTACAACATTGTATTCTAGTTTACCCTACTTAGTTTGAATGCAAATAAGATTGAATGGTCGCAGATCATTAGAAATGTAATAGTCGGCGCCCCTGAATTCTTCCCTTCGCATCTTTGTTTTGCGCCGATCCAGCTGCTTTCTTGAACTCGTTTGTGACGAAAGGCGAGCATTAGCCGTTCTTGGGAATCTCAACTTCTTAACACGTTCCACGCAAACATCTAAGGAGTAAAGGACTTCAAGCAAATTCGAAACCGATCCTTCAATGTCATTCTTTTGCTCTTTTTCCTCCTTTCATTCTCTTCTAATATCACCATCAATCAACGAGCTTTTGTAATCTTTGGTGTATTCCACACGATACCAAGTAGAACTTCTATCTCGAACCGGGTACGACATTGTAACCCATAGGAACGGGTTTCGGCTGCCGTCATGGGGCTCATCTCGGCAAGAACAGGAAAACCGACCAGCCAAACAGATGAGCTTTGGTCGATTACATTCCTTAGAAACTCGTAAGCTTCCCAAGAAAACCATTCTCCCGATGAATTTTTCTTTGCATCGTTCTCTATTTGCATGGAACGGCCAAGACGAACGGAAAGACTTCAATCCATCTCTGTCAAAGCTGTCACATTATTATTGTAACGCACAAAATGCTCTAGATGAACTGTCATCGTTCACTCGATCCGCACTTCATTTTTGCCTCGGGCAATTTTGAAAAATCTCAAAAAAAAATCTCAAAAATCTTGGTATACTACAAAATAATCGCGAGCAAAGTTGAGTGGGTGAGGTTCGAGTTGTAAAACCAACAGAAATACGATTTCAGTAATTTAATTCTTCCCGCACATTAACCGTTCATTTCAGGTAAAATCTAACAAACCCTACGATTGGTAAAAGGGGTAAAGGTAAAGTGGCCAGCAATGATCAGTCCTTAAAGGGTGCGCCACGCATTCATCTTCCATTTAGAACCGTACAATGCGTATTTGGGCTACACAATAACTTTAGGTGAAAACTTGCATTTGAATGCTAAGTGTGGTAGCTAACCAGCAGCTACATACGATTTCAATGGCCCATTTTTGTCATATATATCGGCCGCCCAGAACTGTAACGTAGCAGAAAACCCAAGTGATGTTTGTCATGGGTGGCTCATATGGGTCCCGCCGCGATAGTCTGTTACCGTACACCAAATGCACCCACAGCGATTACTTGACAAAGTTAGCGAACAGACGTTTGGCGGCCGATAGGCCGATGAAAGGCTGCTATTCACATATGAGGCGCATTTATACTCGGCAGCAGCACAGCCGAGTAAAACCTAGACGCAGGCGCAGGGAACGCAGGAGGTAATGCAGGCGAAAATGTTACGTTTCACCAGGAAAATGATGACATGCGACTCTGGACTATACCAAAAGGAAACCAGGAAGCCGTCTAGTTGCAGTGCTGAGTTGCTGCCGAGTATGAATGGGTCTTAATGGGAGAATATTAAAGGAAGAAAATAACAGGAACCAACGTGAGATTAAGCGACGGAGGTCCGAACATCGGAACGCTCGCTGGTGCTACATCCAAAACTTCCTCATATTCGTTGGCGTAGACATCGGTTGGGAATCGGAGTCCCTTTGCCGCCGAAAAACAAATGTTGCAAATCCAATATTGTGCCAAAAATCAGAAAATGTAACTAATTAACACTTCACGTACCTGTGAATACCATTTTCCGAGAAGAAACTGCAACGGTTCGAGAGCTGGTGGTAACGGTGTCTCTGGCTCGACTAAGCAAGAGAATATAATCAGTGAAGAATACAAAAAATGAAAAAGTTGTTGTTTGAAAAATATGGAGAAACATACTGTAATCTGGATCTGGCCGGCATAAGTTACAGGCTAACGCACAGTTCACATCGAAGAAGTTTGTTTGCGTTAAAATCGCATGACATTTCTCTTCAGCTGCCCATCGATCACAACTTTTATAGATGTTCCGACATTTTCCTGAGAATTTGAATGATTAGAAGCAATCATTCATACGACCACCTATATCGTCCAACACAAAAAATACAAAAAATGAGTAATGGCATAAATCCGGTTATTTAATCACCCATGCTACATGGGGTTACAGTTTCCATGCTATAAATCAGATGATTTTCTTCTCCTCCAATACGGTCATGCCTAAGATATGAGAAATAAATTGAAGATGTAAAGATATGATATTTGCATCCTCAATTTATTGAAGAACATTGAAAAATTAGGGTGGTGGGAAGTCAAGAGGCGCCGCTTTCCCACGCATGGTCAAACGATCGATCCCGCACGATGCCAAACAAGACCTCCAATCTAAGGAGACTGTGAAAGGTGAAAAACTAGAAGCCAGAGGAGACAGAGACTTCGAGGAATTTTACAAAATAAAGGCGACCAGGTAGTACAACATGGTCAAAGAGCAAATATAAATTTGAAACATTTTTTGCACGATTCGACCTCTGGTACACTAACTTTTCTTGAAATAAGCGATCATCCTTGTCAAATTGGATTTTACGGCCCACATCAAACTTGTAGAAGAATAGAAATACTTGCAAATATCATCGATTGTGTGTGTATTGTGTTCTATATATTCGAGTTCACTGCTGATCGTTTTATCACTTCAGATAGACTCATTTTCCTTTCACAATTCCACAGCCCCCATAAGTATAGGCCAAATTCGTATTCAACATGCCTGTACGATTTTGAATGGAGGAGGAATGCGTGGCGCGTCCTTAGGTGGGAGGGGATGATCGAAACCGATCCTTTAACATCAACGAAAATTTGAAAATAACAGCTGGAAGCTTTTAGAATGTCCTTTTTCCCTAATCAGGTTAAAAGGAGATTGTTATTTGTTTATTTTTCGTTATTTGTTTATTCTAATAATCAATATTTGTTTGTATTTATGTGTTTGTTTCAATTAAACAGTATTTGTTTGCATTTATTTGTTTCTTGCAATAACCATTATTTGTTTTTACTTGTAAAGAAAACTAGTGCACAATCAAAAATTCCAGTAAATCAGAAGCTAAGAATTGTTTTGATGGACCACGAGGTTTACAATGATTTTTAATAATGAGGTATATGGTGGCCAGACAAATATTTCCCAAAAAATCGAGATAAGTCGGAAAAGTAAATTTCAAAACTGTGACGCAGCATGCGTCACACGGCTATCCTACTAAATATTGACTTGTTGGTTTTAATAAACATGTGTGACGCATCATTGTGTCACACGGTCGTCAACCTTTTAACACAGTTTTGATCTGGGATGCATGGTCTTACCCTGGGCTGCCTCTATGTACATATTTTGCTAAATAAATATATCGACACAGCAACTGACAAAAGCTGTAGAAGACATCGGTATCTGATTATTTTCGTTTAAATTATTGAACGGTATGTGTTACGGAAGTCAGAAAAAATTCTATCTAATCAAAAAGGTACGATTTTGAGGGTGGTAAACCTTCCAATCATAGCCCTTCAGTCGAAGTTCAATATTTCGCTTCATTTTTAAACAGATTCGACGAAGAGAGACGACATTAAGGTCACAGAACTTTTTAGGTATACTTCAGAATGTTTTTTGCGTTTCCCGTTCAAGGGCGCTCTTCGAAGCGGCAACAAACGGTTCTTCGTTGGAACGCTAAGACTTTGTGCTTTTTGTAGTTTCACAAAAGATTAGCAATGAAGATTAATGATAGGACATCATGAGAAAGCCTCGTTTTCCTTGACCTTGATGTAAGCCGGCTTTAAATGGATAGAATCTCTGACATACAGCCAAAACGTACATCTATGCTCACTAGCATGCTTTCATCGAACGTGTCATTCCTGTAACACATTACAATGAGAAGAGAAATGTGATTACGGAGCCTGTTTGAAAAGCTACGCGAGAAACAGAAACCAGATTGCTACTGGCCATCGAGCGAACGAAATTTCCTAAGGATACGACGGCGTTAAGGGCGCTTGAACGAGGCTACAGATCTACAACGTACTGTACGGGACCTGTCGCAGCAATGAGACGGCAGAAACGGCGCTTTCTGCGCCGAAATCGCGTTTTTTAAGAACCTTTTTGAAATTGATCTATTCGAAGAAGATAAGCACATTTTGAGGGGAGCAGCTCAAGCTCTATTTTTTGTAGACAATTTTTCCAAATTCGCGAGCCTTGTTTTCCGACCAATTTTTGACTTTTGACTTTTTGACAGTCCGTTGCTCTTCAGGCCTTCGTATGGTAACCCACTGCTCGACGAGGCACCGCACTTGGCCGGTCCACCACGTGGAGATCCCAAAACGGCGCTTTTCGGCGCAAAAAAGCGCCGCTGCAGCAGAAAGTATCCCAAAACGCGAAATAAACGAAAAACGTTTCTACCGCCGCTCTGAAATATTTCTCCGTAGAGTTAATTTTACTAAAAAATGGATGACTAGATTAAGAAGAGCGTGTCTTTCCATCGGTAAAGAAATCGTGGGCATTTATAGGATTTTTGACTTCCACTTTTGTGTTGTTTGACCTCGCCATCGTGACAACCACATCAGGTTAGCCTCAGTATACCGCTTTCGCTAATTAGATCCCGCAGCTTCTCTTAAATAAACGACGAATAAAATTTTTATAGTTATGTAATATCAAAAATGAACACTAAATTCCAAAAGAAGTCTTTTCTTGGACAGGAACGAGCCTCAAGCCATTAGACAAACCCTTCTACTTCAAGAGAGAAAACGAAAGAGCATTTTTACCAGATAGGTGGAAATTCCAATGAAAATTTTCAGAAATGAATGGCCGAAATGCGGATACCGTGGGCCGGACAGGTTTCGTTGATGCTTGCACTAGAAAGCGACTCATTGCGCGAATCGAACCGATCCATTTCAAATCGTGAGAAGCGATTGGGAATAAAGGCAACGCTTGTGGCAATGGAGATTTCATGATTTGAAAATCGATTTTTTATAAACCCAGCAAAAACCCCTACCAAAGAACTCCCAAGCAAAGTTACCTAGTTCTACTAGGTTGGAAAGATACGAATGAGGCTTTTGACCCAATTTTGTACAGATAACGATTCATGAAAGAAATACCTCTATGATACTTTGTCCATGATTATCGAACAGGTGATATAACTATTTATCGAATTATTGATTTTTCTTGCCGATCACGATTAGATTGGGTTTAGGTGGTTGTTTAGGATCCCACGATCTCTACAAATCTTGTGTTGTTATTGTTTTTATACTACGAGGTTCTTGCCTAGGATTGCTCTGTTTCTTTTAGCTAATGTATTTGTTTTCTCAAGCACGTCTATGAGAGGCGTAAATAAATAAATAAAAAATAAATAAATAAATCCTCCTAGAGCGATCGTCCAATCGGTTTCAAACACGTCTTTTTATTTTACCTGTTTCAGTGACGACAATTTTTTGTGGGCGTGGCCTCATGAATTTCAAATGCTTAAATCGATTAAACCTTTTTCAATCTAAATAATGTCTTTACCAAAGCTTGACTGTAAAGTTGCAAAGGATTCCATTGCATATTTGCCATGTCATAAGCCATAAATCCAAATGAAAGCAATCGAAATTCGCCAAAACAGCTGGACACCAGTAAAAAAATGAACAAACGATAAAAAGAGGCCCATCAGTTGAATTATTTTCAAAAAAATGGCTGCTACGAAGATCTCATTAAAATCCTTCCAGTTTGATAGTCCCCTGCACATCAGTTACAGAGACTGTTCAAAGTTTGTTCAAAGTTTCAATTTCACTGGAACCGCGTTCGTTTTGATCGAGAACAAAATAGTTCCAATTAACGATAAAATGTCAATTTTAACTGGAAAGTGTAATAATGTGATTATTGGGGTTCGATTCATCGTCTATACGTGTTCCACACACACATACACACTGAAAACATGGAGGGTGGCTAGGATATGGCGCGAAACAAATGACAGCAGGTTGGGGGGCACTCGTCGGACGCAAAAAGGGATCCGCCTGGTGAACCCGATACATGGCGAATATGCTAAAACTTGATTCATGTCCGAGAAAAAACTCGCTACCAGCACACGCTATCAATACATGTTCCAGCTATACGTATCGGATTTTCGATTAGATAAAGACCATCGGCAATGTTCTTCAGCGTAAGATAAGAACGAACTACGACAAGAATATCAACCGGCGAGAAACTAGACGGCAGAAACGACGAAAATAACGAAAAAAGACGTCGTGTACGACAACATCGCAAAAAAAGAAAACGAAAAGAAAAGTAAAAGTAACAAACTAACTGTGACAAAATCTGCCCATCCATCCTTGGGCACATTGACAGCTTAACTTGCCAGGTATGCATTTTCCGTCATTTTGACACGGATTCACTCGACATGTTTCGAAGGTGAACGGTTTGTAAATGAGTTGTTGCGTCTTCTGACAACCTGAAGCCGCCCACCTTAACTGGCATCTTCCGTTTTGAAGGTCCGATAAAGATCAAAAAGGAGTCATCAAGATGTGAGAAAATCTAGTTTTTAAAGGAACAATAATAAGATATTGAGAGAAAATATGAGACTACCTGGCTGAACAACGAAAACAAGCAGTAGAATGATTACAGTAGAGTGCATTGTGATGTCCAGAGAGGAAGAGCGGCCGTGACGAACCGGCTGTTTTGATGTGAACGAGGAGCTTCGCAAGGGTGGCTGGTGGGGGAATGGATGGGATGGATCATCAGCCCACCCCCCCCCCTTCTCCCCTACAACATCACCACTCCAGACCATCGTTGCCGATGATCTTTAGCGCGCCATCATCTCGAAAATCGAACTCGAGGCTTAATCGTCTCATTTAAATCAATATCTATTAGAATCCTATTCCTCACTAGTACATTAGCAACATTTGAAGATCCAAAGATAGGTTATAAGCGATACGAAAGCACATAAGAAGCAGATCTTATGTCATGTTATTGGTGTGGATTGCGCCATGCACCTCTACGACATACAGTAGCGGCCAAAAATCTATTAACACTCGGCCGCGCGGAAATTTTCACCCTTCTTTGACCAGCAGCCCACGAAAGAATTCGGAAATTTCGAGGAAGCTGTGCACAGTTTCTTGTAGAGTAGATCTCCCTCTTTCAAACAGTGTACAAAAAATTTCTAGATGTGCTGAATCTAAAGAAATATAAGAGCTTTTTTGAGACATACATTTTTCTTCACTCAAAAATTTACTTTGGTGACTTGTAATTTTTCCGCAAACAGCTGTGAGAGAAAACTAAATAAACTTTTAGGCAGTGCAAACAATTCTGTTCCAAAAGTTGTATTTTTTTTTTCAACGTTTCTTTACAAATCCAGATTTACAGACAATTTCAAAGTGAAAACTCACGAAGAAATGCAATACTACAGGGTGTCTCAAAAAATGTGCTCACTGTTTGAGGAGCCATAAGTTTACTGATAGTAGAGATCCAAAGATATGTTATAAGCGATACGAAAGCACATAAGAAGCAGATCTTGTGTCATGTTATTGAGGTGGATTGCGCCACGCACCTCTACGACATACAGTAGCGGCCAAAAATCTATTAACACTCGGTCGCGCAGAAATTTTCACCCTTCTTTGACCAGCAGCCCACGAAAGAGTTCGGAACTTTCGAGGAAGCTGTGCACAGATTCTTACAGAGTAAATCTCCCTCTTTCAAACAGTGCACAAAAAATTTCTAGATGTGCTGAATCTAAAGAAATATAAGAGCTTTTTTGAGACATACATTTTTCTTCACTCAAAAATTTACTTTGGTGACTTGTAATTTTACCGCAAACAACTGTGAGAGAAAACTAAATAAACTTTTAGGCAGTGCAAACAATTCTCTTTCAAAGGTGCATTTTGTTTTCAACTTTTCTTTACAAATCCAGAATTACAGACAATTTCAAAGTGAAAACTCACGAAGAAATGCAACACTACAGGGTATCTCAAAAAATGTGCTCACTGTTTGAGGAGCCATAAGTTTACTGATAGTAGAGATCCAAAGATATGTTATAAGCGATACGAAAGCACATAAGAAGCAGATCTTATGCCACGTCATTGGTGTGGATTGCGCCATGCACCTCTACGACTGACCAATTTTTACACCTGATTGACAGTGCTCAAGATAAGAGTCATCAGTAATTCAACAGTAGTGTACTTAATAGTTGTAGAAGATGTTCACAGACAAGCGATGTGCCAAACAGAAAATGATTTCGAAGTTTCTCCTCTAATAGACCGTGATTTGCGGAAGCTATCTTAAGCTATCAACCTCGCCGTTTGCTGTTTTTTTTTTGAAAATTCGTGGTGTCTTGCGCTAACAAGTTAACCTGCTCGATTTTTTTTTGAAGGTAATCTGACACGTAAAATGCTATGGTGTTTTTATCTACCCTCGAGATCGCGCTGTAGGTGTACTATCAACTAAATTTTGAGCAGACTCATAGTATTGCAGTACTCCACTGGTTGAAATTTTTAAAAAAATCATGGCTTGCGACGAGACGAGATATCTTGTTCAAATTTTTTTCAGGATGGTAGCAAATTATGTGGAAAACTATGGTTGTATTTACTGTCTTTGAAAGAGCGCTCTTCGTGAGCTAGCAGGGAAATTTGGGGCGGAACCATAATTTGGCACCACTCTGCTTGCTGGTAATTTGTTCGAAAATTCCTGTCATCTTGCGTGAACCTATCTGTGGTTCAAATCCTCCCGAAGGCTTCTTTCCTCAATACATCACCAGTATCAATTTATTTTATTTTTCTTCTCTTATTTTATCCTTTAGAACGCGCGCGGTACAATGGTAAGAGGCGCAATTGACATCGCCACGATCGAGCGATGGGTCTTCGCCCCGGCTAACCAAGCCTTCCACCCCTCCGAGGTTGGGTTAACTGATACCAGACTTGTCTGGCAAGGTAAAAACGTTGACTTATTATGACGGCTGCCTCCACCAGTCATTGTATAAGCTAAATGTGCGTTCAACATGTCCTACGATTCTGACTGGAACATGAATGCATGGCGCGTCCTTAAAGGACTGATCAACGCCGATAGCTTTACCTTTACCTTTTATTTTAATTTTCAGGCTCATAGTACTTGGAAAGTAAAACAGAAACGAAATATACGAAAATGAAGAAAGAAGGCAAATATTTGGTTAAACAACTCAGACTGATTTCAACGAATTAGAGGACTAATATTCTCGGCACCAGCTTCCCAAACGGAGCCATGTAGTAGATTTTTCAGGTTTATTTATTTATTTATTTATTTATTTATTTAAGGCGCGGGCCTGCACCCACATGCGAATACATAAGAACAACAAAATCCAAGTCAAGCTCAAATAATAGCTTTATAATGCAGAGAACTATTTGACAAAAATCATCAACTGAAAAAAATGTCCTTAAAACAATCGATAAACAAAATCCCGAAATAGCGATTACAAGTTAAAGAAGACTTAAAGTAAAAAGGAAAATGTAAATCAGGAACGGTCCTCTTCAACACGAATGAACGGTTCACATTAGCAACAAATTCAAAACCCCAACTTGTTGCTCAAATTTTTTTTCAAACTCAACTTAGCTCAACCTACCTTCAGAGGATAAAATAAAGCCAATATGGATGTTTCAAGCCGACAAATTGCATTAGAGGTACATAAGACTTAAGAAGATAAGGTTTCTATTTGAGGAAAGAGGTCCCCTCTTGTGAGAGCTGCATGAAAAAATGTAGAGAAAAGCACACGTCTAGAACGATTAAGAATGGCAAATGTGCGGCGCTGACCCAGGAGTTGGGGCGTCGTTTATCGACATGTGTGGTCTTGACCAACATACCCAGGTGGTCATACCCAGAAGCATTTCAGGCGGCTCGCCCCGAGGCTTGGAATCTCAGCCGCCCATGTTCCTACCCTTTCTGACTTCCTTTTTCGCTTTTTCATTCGATCCCCTCTCTTTCTTTGCAGAACTTGTTGAACTCAGCTTGTTCCAGGCTCTGAAAAGGTAAACAGCTGAAAATTCAATTATTCATAGTAATCTTGGTCTAACTATACCAACCAGGAACTATTCACAGCTCAACATGCCAGTATTCACCTAGATTCATGCTCTTTTTTATTATCCTGAGTGTTTCGCATTCCATTTTGAATTTTAACTTTTATACAAAAAAACGTTCAAATACAGGTACCAGGTACCAATTTTTCCGAAACCAGAGGGATCATCGACTAGGATCCCAGGCGAGGATCGACCGCTCGTCCGTGTTAATGGAAGTACCGCCTTTTACCACTGCTCCACGAACAGCCCTTCTCAATAAATTCTGCAATCTCACCAACGTGATTGCTGCACTTGCCTTGGTTTATTATTTATAGATCCATAAGGTTTCTTTTCATTGATTTTGAAAGCACCATGTGAAATAGTTACAAAGTAATAAGTAATACTATCAAATATTGCAACTGGAGTCACGATCAAAGATATACGTTACTATAATAAAAGCGGATCATTGTGGAAAGACATCAGCCAGTTTCAGATGGACACGCCATTGTCGAAACCGAAGACAAGTTCTTCTTTAGATTACGAACTAGAAAACATCAGAACACGACAATCACACCGAAACACTAGGGAATAATTGATAAAAAAACAGCAGTGACACACTACATCTCTCGAATACCGGCATGATGACAATACATAATTACATTCCAGTTATACAAGCATGTAACGTCCTCCTTTGTTACTTTTTCGATTGCTGCTCCGGACGGGTCACACATTCGTAGGCATCGTGATCCAACCTGAAAAAGATGAGAAGGCGTGCCTATTTATAAATACGAAAGTTCCCCCATCTTTTTAGTGTCCTTTCCTTCTCCAAAATCCCTTAGATAAGGCCGAGTGCTGCGTCGCGTCGCGCGCAGCGTTGGCGACGCAAACCCGCACTAAATACGGCGAGCATTTCGCGCCACTTTGCGCCACGCGCGTATCGAGCCGCGACGCGTTACCTGGCCTATATGAGGGGGGTTTAGGGCTTTAGATACAACTCATTTGACTCAGGCAGGGATAAAAGATATATCCAACAAATTGAATTCGTCCGCCCGTTGCAAATTAGTCACTTAGTCAATATCTGTCACGTTCAAGCATTTAAAAAATGTCTTTTGAGCTGGAAAGACACTGATTCCGACCGCTTCGAAGTAACGTGATCCCAGTTTCATTTCTTCAGTGATTATCAAAAAAGTGACAAAATCGGCATCATAGCGCCCACAGAATGTTGAACAGAATGTTAAACAGAATGTTGAAGAAGTTTGAAGCACAGTGCTCCTTTTGGGGGATACTGTTGGGAGCTACGAATTCCGAGCTTTCAAGCGAAATAAGGTACAGGAAGGCCATCAAAATGAAACTTTCAAGTTTTCCTTTCGAAACTCCTTAATAATCAATATCAATTCAATCTCCAACAAATCCCACGAGTTGGGCACAACATGGAATCTATATTAATCAATTGGAAATTCTGAAACCCTTGTTGTCAAAGTCTCTGATGCCAGGATGACAAAATCACGAAATGTTTCTAGTTTATTACAGCATGAAATGTCTCTAATTATCAGATTCCTATGAACCGCCAACTTCAAACTGTGACATTTTTCCACATGTTTGATGTGGCAATGATTGCCTTGGGTTTTCTATGATGATAAAGTGTCTGGCTTGTCTGGCTTGGAGAAATGTATAACTTTGTTCTTATCCAACAGGCTGTAATTAACAGGCTGTAATAGACGAAAAAGGGTCAACGAGGTCGACCTCGTTAACCTGTTCCTTCAGGCAAAGTCAAAGAACGTCTTTCTCGAAACCTACTGATGATCATCTCAAGGGAGTGTTATTCACGTAGTGCAATTAAAAATCATTTTTATTTCCCATAGGGGTAATTTACCACCGCATATACCTTTGAATCTATTTATTGGCTTTGTAAATACGCATCATTGAGCGGTAACAGCGCTAATAATAGAGCAGATTTGAAAAGCTTGAGTGTTCTGAGTTTGAAATGGTTTCCACCGATTCAGCTGTGACCCCGATTTGCTGCTGAGTATGAACGCCTTACTGACAGCTCGAAGCTACAAAGTCTCATCGGGTGGCTGCCCTCTGAGTCCAATATGAATAAAGACCTAATAAAAAAACCGGTTCGTACTTGCTCAAAATGCTAGCCTGAAGCAGCTTACCTTTACCTGTAGTTCACTATACCTTACCTGAAGTTGACTGGCATTCAGATCCAGATCAGCACAGCACTTGCGGTTATCTCTGTTCTGACTGGCACAGTACAAAATCGACGACAAATATCGCATACTGCAGCGTTTCGATCTCACCAGACCGATCAGCTGAAAAACTGTAAATATTAAAAGAAAAAGCAATTATCTTTACCACTGCTGAGTAGACTTATGAAGCCAATCCGGTGTAGACTATGCTACATGGAGAGCCACCGTAAGCTGTACTGAACAGTAAAAATAAAAAATCACAAAAAGCATTGGAATCGATGCATAAGGGCTCGTTTAGACGCCGCGCGGCGAAAATGCAAAATTGAAGCGCAATCAATAATTAACGACATTGATCGAATTTGCTCCTTTGCGTTAGTGGCGCAGTCCGGTGGCGCCGCGTCTAAGCAAAAAATTAGGCATATAATCACACAGGAAAGAAATTAAACGAAAAAAGTGAATTTCGTCAAAATGTCGTTTAATAAGGAATAGCAGCCTTCTCCGAACGACCAGTAAGTTCGCCTGCATGAGGCGCCACCGGACTGCGCCACTAATGCAAAGAGGCGAAATCGATCAATGACGTTAATTATTGATTGCGCGTCGATTTTGCGTTTTCGCCGCGCGGCGTCTAAACGAGTCCTAAGAAATGATACGACAGAACCCACCATTTCTCTAGTTCTTCTCTGGTCAATCTCATAATTGCACATAAAATGACATTCTTCAGGAACGTATAGATCGCAGCAAGACTTAAAAAGCTTGTTGGCGATTAGTTTGCTTGTGCATGGCTGATAGTTTCGTTCTTTTGTTCCACAATCTGTCTGAAATAAGACAAAGCATTGGTCCACCTGTTCAGTTTGTGACGCTAGTGAATATTAGATTAAAAGAAAAAAGGAAAGAAAAACCTCAGAAATATTGGTGACCGAAGGAGAAACTAGTTCTTTCTATGACAAAAATATTACTCTACATATCGAAAGGTCTCAGTTCAATACTTTTACAATTCTCTCCATTGGCAGCAGGAGTGACAATGCAAGCAGACCAGAAAGTAGAGTTCTAAATCGTATTCCTTATCGGTATGTTTTGATGGGTACGTTTTCACTTACCCTTTAACATTCTACAAACCTCGTGTGGCGGAGAACGCCTGCGATCACCTCCCACTCCATAAATACCGGATAATTTCTGAGGGCAGAACTTTGCCGTCCATAGATAGCAATGCCTAGAGATACATCCGGGTTGAAGCTTAGATGTGCAGCAGGCATCTGAAATGTGAATTTTTCACAAACAGTAACATTGAATATTTTGAAAGAAAAAAAAGAAAGATTCTTATGAGCTGATGCAATAGAATTGCTACATTTGCAATAAAAAGACAGGTGACTAAAGAATAAATGAAAAGAATGAAACAAGCTAATAAAAATGTTAGAAAAACTTCCTCGTTTGTTAATGAAATGCAAAAATGAAGCGCAATCAATAATTAAAGTCCTTGATCGAATTTGCTCCATTGCATTAGTGGCGCAGTTCGGTGGCGCCTCATATAGGCAAACTTACTGATCGTACTAGTTTTTAAGAAGGCTGGTATTCCTTATTAAAAAACATTTTGACGAAGTTCATTTTTTTTTGCTTAATTTCTTCCCCATGTGATTATATGCCTAATTTGTTTTTTTGCTCAGACGCGGCGCCACCGGACTGCGCCACTAACGCAAAGGAGCATATTCGATCAATGAAGTTCTTTATTGATTGCGCTCCGATTTCGCATTTTTGCCGCGCGGCGTCTCAATGAGCCCTTAGAGTTATCATATTTGACTCTACATCGTCGAATTTCTAACAGAACAATATCAGTATTTACTTATTTACCTGTTTATTTGTTGCCGTCACTTAGGGCAACCTTGAGATAATGAATGCAGCTAATAACTACTGCGGAGTTTATTCTGGGGATACGGCGGGTATATTATACCCTGCTGGCGCGGCGATGTATCGAGCACTCCGCTGTGGTAAGAACGCTCCAATGCTAATCCCCGCACATCAGAGCCGCTCAATTTTCATTTTAAACTGTCATTCTTCGAAGTTTAATGGAAAATAATATTGCTAATTAGAAAACAGAGAACACAGTTGAAATTACAGCGCAAAAACCAAAGCGAATAGCAACCGAATACATGCTAGAAAATTATGAACTGACGGCCGCTTACCCATAACAACCGTGGTCACATTCGTTGTATATTGCTTCACGTCGGGTATCGCAAACCCGACTGTCATGAATGCGAATTTCTGGGGATAGACCGGGTTTATTTCGCCCGAAGTGTTATATACCCCAAATTTCCGTTCATGAATTTGGGCCGTGGTATTCGAGAGGAACATTCGCAACAATTCTCAATAACAACAAACAACAACAATTATTCTGAAATTTTCAGAGAAGTCTCAGGTTCAATGTTATCAATTCCATAAATAAAGAGAATTTTTGAAAAATCCCAAGTACGCCTGTGGTTTTGAGTTTTATTGCAGGACGAAGCGGCGACATCGTCACGGCAAATAATTTATATTTATCCCCCCCCCCCCCAAATTGAAAATGTGTTACAAATAGGAAAGCAAGGTAGAAGAGTAGTTCTACTACAAAAAGAACAGAAAAAGCACAAAAGCCGAATAGATTATTCAGATAGTTTAGTCAAAAAACATAGACCGCGCTAAATTGAGACAAAGGAGCTCGCAAGTGCACAAGAATACTCTAAAACTAATGTCAGATTCGTGATCAGCGACCGAAATAACCCCCGGATGCGAAGTTTGGGCAAAATGGGTGACCACGATTTCTCGAGCCTCGTGTCAGGTGTCGGTAGAGTTGCCCAAGGTTCAGTCTCAAATGAATTACTGGTGATATTTTGCCACCATTCAGACCCTAGCTGTCAGAAAATCTTCAGCATCCACTATCTTCGTTCCAGAAACTGCCTGAAAGTCTCGCCTAATCTGCTGATCACGAGTTTTATTTTCGTTTAATGCGCTCCGACTGGCGAGCGCTAGCTATGGTAAGGGTGGGTGAGTGAGGTGCGTGGGTCAAAATAACCGATTTGGACCAAACTTCGCATTTGGGGGTTATTTGGGTCGCTGATTACGAATCTAACATTAGTTTCTAATTTGCGTCCGTTTAGGGTAAATTACGGTGGATATTGCCTACCAATACTAACGTTGCCATTTGCTAAAATTTGTGCGTACAGCCGTTTTTCCCATACAACTAGAAACATTGTAAAAGAATGTTGGACAAATGTTAGAGATAAAGAATGTTGGACAAATGAGAGATAAGATATAAGCTGTTCCTGTTGAAAATTATCCAAAGTTCTAGATAGGGTATGGGGTCGGGTCACTAGGTTATAAACGGTATGGGTAACATTACATAACGGAAAATTCTGGTATTGGAGAACTTCGATTGATAAAAAATAAATTATAAATAAACTTAAACAATAAAAAATGAACACATACCTCGCGAGACTTCAGGACAGTGTTTCCGAGAATCCACAAACAGAATAAATGTCAGTGATAGGAGAAATCCGTAAAACATCCCTAAACAGCATTTCTATATTCCGAACGTTTTAATTTTTTTTGAAAATTTTGAGATAACGACATGCTAAGATAAAGCTCGTAAATCGACAGGGAATAACAGAACACTCCAAAAATAGGTTCACGTACAGATTAACTTTTCAATCTAGCTGTTTTTTAGCTGATTTTTACGGCAAAATAGGTTCACATACAGATTAACTTTTCAATCTAGCTGTTTTTTAGCTGATTTTTACGGCAATGTATGGTAATATATTGATAGCCACATTTAATTGATTCCGATTTGAATCCATAGTTGGCTCGGATGGCTTCTGCACTGATGAGACCTTAGTAACAGTTTTTTTACCTCGAGGGCATGAGGACGTCTGCTTGAAGATGTCAAGAGAAATCCTTTTCAAGCGAAAATTCAAAAGAACACAACAACAAACACAACTTGAAAAAACTGCAGACTATCAAGCTAATCAATGTTTCTGCCTTTCGAGATTTTTTGTGGAATATTTACTAACATTATTTAGTAACAAAGAGCAGGTGGAATAAAGGCCTCTGAAGACGACGAACAGGTGGAACCGTCAGGTCGATAAATATTCTACCGAAAACCTCACAAGAAAATTGATTGGAACGATAGCCTCGAGGTTCAAAGAGGAGAAACCTCGGGAGCTCAAATCTGTAAGCCTTCTTTTTAAAATCGATGAACAATGGATTGCTGAAATCAATGGGGATAGACGTTCGATGAACCGGGTCAGCGCTAATCAGAAAGTCGTGCAGAAGGGAGAAAAGAGATTATCGGGAACTATCTAAAGCGCCAAGAAGTGGGTCAATAGGCTGAAATCGAAGCGCAGTTTAGAGAAGCTGTTTAGCAGCTATATTCTCTTACAGAAGATGTTATCCATATGTTACTTCATCATCATTAGCTCTATTCGACAAGTACAGTGCTAGAATGACGATTTCAAAAATTTTCGATTTTTTTTTCGTTTTTTCGATGACGATTTTCTCTGCCAGCCCTAAATCAATCCGAAGATATGCCTCCAACACTTCTGCGGAATACTGGAACGAGTATTGTTTTAATGTTTCGAGTGGTCATGCTTTCTGTAAAAATTGTAGAAAAAATGCCCAAAATTTTACCCCAAAATCGGATCCATCGAATGGGCGGTCCTGCACTTGATAACACGAGCACGTCCTTGAATAATAATAACCTGTAAGAAAAATTGTGTCAGTTTTCGCTTCGTTTTTCAAAAAGTCTCAATTCAACTCAATATAATGTATTCACACTTCACGATGTCAAGAAAATATGATGTGTTCCTTAGCTTTATTACATCTATACACACAAACTACACGAATTTTAACTAATTTCAGATCAATCAATAGTGAGTAAGGGCAAGCGGTCATTCGAAAACGAAGAAAAAAGTGAACAGACTAATGCACTATTTCAGAGTGCAAATACATAAATATCTACAGAAGATTACCAATTGAATTAGCAAATATTATTACTACATCAACGATTGGCTATCAGACAATTTCGCTGATTAAAATTATGTACGGTCACATCAATATGCACAATACTCAAGAAGACGCAATAGTTGGTACTTCAGGAAGAGGATTATGGAAGACGATTTTGGCGATTTTTTTTAGTATCATCAGCTTAATTCCAGAAATGAAATTGGCACACGTCCACAAGCACCACCCTTTTCGGCCATTACATAGTCCGGGTCCAAGCCAGGTAAACGGTATACAATCAGCACCTAGAAATGTAAAAATTAACCTCATCCGGAAAATAAATAAGTGCTACAACGATGAAACGGCGGACGCGGCTCTTTTTGGTGCCGAAAAGCGTCGCTTTTGCGGCCCGCGTGGTAGCGCGACGGAAGGCCGAGCCCCATCGAGCGATAAGTCATCAGAAAAGGAACCAAAGGGGCAACGGACAGAAAATCGAGTGGTCAAAAAAATACTTCTAAAATGGCTCCACGAATGTGGAAATTTTGTCTATATGAAAATAGAGCTCGATTTGCTGAGCTCAAACATGTAGTGTATGTTCAAATATGACAATTCTGAAAAGTTGATTAAAAAGCGGCGGTTTCGGCGCCAAAAAGCGCCGCTTCCGCCGTCTCATCGTTGCGGCACGTCCGGTACTGTAGTTTGTGAGATTTTTCACTGTGTACTGACAGCCTTAGTTATTTTTCGTAAGCTAAGATAAAAATTAAAACCCACGTCATTCTGGCGTACACTCATCTCCTGTGGAAGAACGGCGTCATAGTCGAGAATCACTCGTGCCTGTTTTGTGCCAACATCGTTGATGTCAAACTGTTTTCCAACTCCAGCGGGTGCCTTAATAATATTAAATTTTCAAATTGTACTTTATATTGATTATAATTGGACGGTCGTCTTACTTTCACCGGTGCGGAAGTGTCACTCTGAGCTTGATCCGTGGTCGACGAGATAAGAACTGTAGACGTGCCTCGCAACGTCAGGGTCCTGCAACGAGATTCTTGTTTCCGAAACATTTATATTCACCTATGGTTATTTATTCAATGAATATCTTGTTTCCGTTACAGGAAGAAGTGAAAAAAATCAAGGTAATTTAGATAACAAATAAGGGTGAATTGATAGCTGAACCATGTTTCCGATGCTACTTTCTGCCGATATTAATTATGATTAAATTGAACAATGGAAAAGGATATAAAGCTACTCATGATTTAATTTTTATGTGGACTTTGGTCACTTTTCTGTGCTGACCCTCTACTGTTTTTTGGTATAACGATCGTTCATACTCGGGTGCGGCGGCACAGCCAGAGCGGAGCAACAGCAGAGAGACATAGAGTATTTAGGACTATTTCCATTTATTAATATTTTTATATTATTTATTTTTCAGTCCACAGCAGAACATGAACGCCACCTTGCCCCGCTTCTTATACCTTCTCTGTCTCTGTTCCTATTGCTATCCATGCTGCGCTGCTGCCGCAGCAGAGTATGAACAAGGCTTTGCCTACGGTGATCATTCGATTAATCCTCACAGCAACCAAGGTATTTCACTATTGTGGTATATGCCGGTTCAGTGAGAAAAAGCACTGTATTTGTGTTTAAAACTTGCCCATACTAACTTTTACCTATGGGGAGAAGACTACACCAGTGGTCACCCAGAGGGAAACAGTTAATAGTCCAGTCAGCGTGGTCAGTAAATATTAAAAACCATTCTTGTAATAAATTACAGACCTGCTCTAAACTGACACTATAAACGGAAAAAATCAAACAAGGAGGGGCATTACCTCTGCAAAAACTGCATGTTAATGTTTCCACTTCTCCTTTAAAAAGCTTACAGTTGAAACAGGAAGTCGGTATCCAATTTCTGTAATCGACACCTCTCTCCACAAAATTTTCAATTCATCAATTACATATTTATCACTGTCCAAGCTTTGGCAATGTTAGCACCAGGACCAAAACACCTCGACCTTGATTACCACAGGCATAACATTACGCATAAAAAAATGAAATCACAACCGACGATCTTCACTACGACTAATAGTGAATTGCAATTGCATATTATGATTCACGTGACTTCTAAAACTTAACATTTTTCTAAAAAATCAAATCCATCGATGACACGAACACATTATTCAAACGAAACAGAAATCGCTAAATGATGGCAGCAACTGGTATGTGCTTTTACTTAGGACACAACCACTCTTATCAAATCTCAGCAGCTGAACGTAGTACAGTAACATCGCCGACGTTTTTGAGATCATCAGGTTTCTTATGATTCACAAGAAGATGAGCAGGAGCACTGCTATGAGATGAGCACTTTCACCACTTGTTGCTTGAAATAAAATCAACAAATTTCCCTGATTCGTCAAATCAGTCACTTGCATTTCAGAAAGAAACTGCTTTTTTGATGCACTGAGCTTCGCTGCAGATGTTTTTCTGCGGAATAGACAATGAGATTACCTAGCGCAGTTTCCGTCAACCACAACATGTAGCTACAGAGCCGTAAAATTAACCGTATGGGCAAAACTTCGGTGATTCAAAAAAAAGGGAATTTCGGCAGATTCCGCTAATTATTTGCCCTCTTTTCCGCCGATATAATTTCTCTAATATCTCATGAATATGAATTTGGCATTTGATAGCAAGAATTGGGAGATCATTCGTCAACAAATGGTGATTCGGCTCCCGGCGAAATGGCGAAATTACTATGAACCTTGTGGTTTAGTTCAAGCTTAATTCAAATGCTTCACATTTGAATTGAAGTGACGCGAAAAAAAGCGAAATTGCAGCGGATGAGCAATTTTCGTTCAGCGTTCCTACCGTACTACGTTCACAAACAATGCACAACACGTAATATGCACTACAATATCGACACGAATTTAAACACATTTAAATATGCCCCTAACAAACAGCTACAAAACTGACGGGGTGCCAACACATCGGGATGAAAATAAAATTGGGTTTGCGTTTAAGGCAGCATATTGTTCAAGCAACAACGAATGTAATGCAAAGAAAAAATCTCTTTTCAAACCAAGGTCACAGGCAGTTTAATCATCTGAGATCTTCTCCTTGTGAGGAGGATGAAACCATTCCACACACATCCTGGGAACCTTTCGACGACGACACATCAATCTCGGGCTCTCTCAGCGAACTAAAACACAACACAGAACTACACAGGAATTGCAACACCAAAATAGCCACCACTCTATGATCGGCAATAAAATCAAACGCTACAACTACACATTACGATTGCACTGATATATAACTATAATGTGCCAAACTTTGCAAAAAAAAATAAAATGTGCCAAACTATTTATCACACAAATATGTGTTACAACTAAATGTTAAAAGCCGACTAGAGATCCTCCAAAGACCCTCCAGATTCCAATCTTTATGAAACCGAACGCGATGAAAAAAGGTAATCCAAGGCTAGTTTGGAGGACCCGAAAACATGCGTGCAAATTTCCCACGGCCACCTCAAACTCAACTCAACTCAACGTAGAGATTTGCTCCTAAAATAGAATGCCCAGATACTAGCCTGTCACTCCTATAACAAAATTTCGTATATTTCTAACACATGAAACATGCTATATTCCTACTCTTTTGAAATTTCTTTCGACGACGACACATCAATCTCGGGCTCTCTCAGCGAACTAAAACACAACACAGAACTACACAGGAATTGCAACACCAAAATAGCCACCACTCTATGATCGGCAATAAAATCAAACGCTACAACTAATGCCAAACTTTGCAAAAAAAAAATAAAATGTGCCAAACTATTTATCACACAAATATGTGTTACAACTAAATGTTAAAAGCCGACTAGAGATCCTCCAAAGACCCTCCAGATTCCAAACCTCAAACTCAACTTGAGCCTGTCACTCCTATAACAAAATTTCGTATATTTCTAACACATGAAACCAATTAATAGCAAATTTGAGGAATAGGATGACAGACTCAATTGCATTCCTAAACAAGTAAACACTGGGACTAACACTAAATGTCTTGACTAGCAAAGGAAAGGGTAAAAAGAAAGTCAAAGGTGTCGGCGCTGGTCTGTCCTCTTAGGACGCGCCGCGCATTTGTGTTCCATATAGAATCGTAGAGACATGGTGAATGCGTATTTGGCCTATGCAATGACTTGTGGGGGCCAGCCGCTATACCAAGTCTGGGTCTCCACCCTCCCAGAGAACCCTGATACCAATTTATCCGACCCCGGAGGGATGGAAGGCTTGGTTAGCCCGGGCCGAGATCGATCGCTCAACCGTGCGGGTGCAGTAGCGCCTCTTACCACTGCACCACGCTGGCGTTAAATTAGTGCCAGGCTTTTCTAGGAAGGTGAAAACACCGACTTCGTATAGCGGTGGGCTACCGCAAGTCATTGATGAGGCCAAAAACGCATTCTCCAAGCCTCTACGATTCTGAATTGACCACGAATGCGGCGGCGCGTCCTCACCTTTACTTTTACTTTTATTAGGGAACCAACGTAGGCAAAATCATAACGCATAATTTATTCAGAAATAACTTACATTTTTTATACTGATGGCAACCGACTCGTAAAAACTATAAATGAAAAACTCAAAAAAAACGAAAAAAAATAGACATACCCGCTCAACTCCCGTTGAAGATCGGCAATCATCTGATGCATTTGAGCGAAATACGATCGTTGTAAGTCCACGAAATCTCGTAAACACTTCAGCTGATTGTTCTTAACGTAACGATTATGGTTGAAGCTCAAAAATCCTCATCGGATAAAGCACTGACAAACAGGCACAATTAAAAGAAAAAACTTACATGAGCAGTTTGAATTCCTTCCAAAAGCAGCTTCGTAATCTCAACCTGCTTATCGAATTCGGATTGGGCGACCCTCAAGTCAGCTTCAGCCTGTAATACAAAGTTATATTCGACTTTTCTATCCGAAACCAGTACGAAGTTCTCCCAACAATACAACCACACTAGATACAACAAAGAAAAGCCCGAAAACGGCGGAAAAGAAATAAAACGCCATTCAGTACGTGAATAATTGCCGCCTTCAGCCGAGACGGTTCCCGTCTTGTCGATGACAATATGACAGGATTCACAGCGTCATTATAGTATGGCAATTTCATGCGCAGAAGATATTCTTTTCCCGGTCCCTTTTTGTGCGGGAAGCGTTCAAGAAGTAAAAATATAAAAAAGCTTGAAATTAGAAGCTGGTGCTTAAAACGCAGCTTATCGTCACCAATCCTGCTTCGTTTACTGCCGTTTCCTTAATGCTAGAAGTAGCCATTTCTCAGGACTACAATGCAAACAATAAGCAGCACAACTACAATTCAGCAGCAGCAATTGAAAAAAAAAAGAAAATCACAACACGTTACTCGTGTGCAGTTCACAAATATTAGGATGCATGCATACGAACCTGTTCGACGCTGAAATTTCCAGTTGTTCTACTACTTGTCTAGAATGAAACACAGGTGAAAGAAGAATGTAGAAACAAAACAGACTGGGATAAATTACTCACGACGGCTTGACTCTCCACCGTTTTCGCTTTTTTCAGACGATTTTTGCATGCGTCCAGATCCAATCGCTTGCTGTTCAACACCTTACGCTCCTTCTGAAGTGTTTCAGAATATTGTGACAAAAATATTGTAAATGAGCTGAAAGTCCGATAAAAAAGATAAAAGAAAGTAGTCAAAAAGACGAATAGGTGAAAAATAAAACGAAAGAAATATATTGCAGACCTCAACAACGATAGAGATATCACATTTATCAACTAGACAAAGTGTAAAACCAATTTAGGAAAGGAACCAAGGGCGAAATAGACGTTGGTACCTGAATGGTCTTCATGTCGCCTTCCAGAAAACGTCGAATTGGCAGCAATGTGTGGCTGGCACACAATGAGACGAATTCCCTCTCAGCAAGTCCGAGTTTTTGTTCAGTTTGCGCCACTTTGATCAGAGCACTACCTGAAAGAGGAAATTCCTGAAGTCTTTCAAGGGAATTACAGAAGATGCTCTCCACAACTGTTGGGATTCTGTAGTGCTCAACCGGATGGGATACTTCGCTTTTAATATTTGTAGCAGTGTTCTGAAAATTTCACAATTTCTGCGACTTTGGACAAGATCGTTTTTTAGAAACGAAGCAAAAAAACATGTCGAAATGAGTCGCATCGAACGACACATCACATTAGTGACCTTAAAGTGGACAAATGCCGCTGTGAACTAGAGCACAACAAAACTGAATCCGTAAAATTCTATTTCAAATGCCACAACATGCTACCAATATTTGGAGACAAACAGGAGCAGTAGGTGCATAGATTTCCGATTAAAAAGCGATTAAAAACAAAGTTCACCTTCCATATACTTCTATCACGAAAAAAATGAGGGTGAACATAATGAACAAGAAGATTTTCCTTCCACGAAAGACAGAAAGAAAGGAAGAAAAAAGAGCTGTCGCGTTGGAATCACGTTCAGTCTTGGAAAAGAAAACTTCGAGAAGAAAAACAGGCTTTATATAGAAAGATGATCTCGTCTCTTACAGTCGTCAAATC
Source organism: Nippostrongylus brasiliensis (assembly GCA_030553155.1). Classification (NCBI taxonomy): domain Eukaryota; kingdom Metazoa; phylum Nematoda; class Chromadorea; order Rhabditida; family Heligmosomidae; genus Nippostrongylus; species Nippostrongylus brasiliensis. Next base: position 26,862,645 of record CP130737.1, read on the forward strand.
GAATCAAACAAACACCTATAAAAATTCATACAAAACGAACCGTATGGTGTATTACTGCCAAACTCCTCTCCAGCTTCGCTCATTGTCTGTGCGAGAAGCTCCAGATTGTTTAAACGACCAGCGTGATCCTTTTTGAGCTCTAATTTCTCGTAAAACACCTCCTCCATGCGCACAGCTGAAATAGCAGCTGCTATTCATCGTTTAAGGAAATGGAATTGAGCGGAATTTTTTTAAAGAATTCCGACCATCCAGAGGTCAAGCACGGAACATTCTACGAAAAGTGTACAAGAGTTTGAGCAAAGCAAAAAAAATCATTTAAAAATTGTAATAAGCGGAAACAATGTCCCAACACAATGTTGTTCTTGAACACTATCGATGTAACTTTTATCGCCTATAAAAACACAGAAGCATTCTACGAACCATAAAATCTTTACCCATGACAGCTACGTACTTGGATTCGGTTGCAGGTAACCTTCAATGCATGACAACAACTTCCTCGTATGCTCTTCAGTTTTATCCGCTCGTTGCAGTAAATTTTCAAAAACAGGATCCAAATCTGTACGTTCCGCTTTGAGGAATGTCTCTTCCGTATACTGCAAATAGTATGATAAACAGAACGATTTGAAACCGAATATTGTAGCCAGCAAATACCTGTTTGGCTCGGCTAAAAAATCCACCCGCTTCAGTTGCAATCTTTTTAAAATTGAAATCCATCGATTTCTGAAAAAAAGAAAACATTCAAGAGAATGCATCAAATACCATCACGCATCACTGCGATCAACAAAATTCGAAGCATTGGGTTCAGATATCCTTTTGTGGAAGCTTCTATAGGGTTTTGAACTTCAGTCGCCTACGCTGCTCAAATGAGAGATGCGGATCCAATACAAAATCAAGGAAAAAGAAAAAGTCACGAAAACATATAAGTGGAAACAACAAAAAGGGACATAACCATAAGGCTGTTTCGTTCCTGCTCTTGGAAAGCAAATAATAAAGAAAATATACCTTCAACAGCTATGCCCCACAGAAAAGAGAAGCCTGGATGCTGCTCCACAACTTAAAGTAAAATGCTCACTTCCACAAAGAAAAGTTTAATCAAAAACAATAGGCTCGATATCGCCAGACACGTATAAGGCTTCAAAAGGGAAAAAATTAAGGAAGAAAAGGAAAAAGGACAACGCGAAACCAAGTGACCAGTATTGACGTCTCAACATCTAACTGGCTGAATAGACGTCAGATTTAAAACAAATGTATACATTCTAAAGGCGAGGAAACCAAGCACAGCTAGTTGTTTGTCGTTGCCTAGGAAAATATAACAAATGCTGTACATTTGAAGGAAGGAAGACATAAAAACGAAGCAAACTTATTCAGTGAGAACGAGCGGACGGAAAATCAATGTGACGCAGCGAGAATGGGACTCGGTGGGCAGGGAAGACAGCGAAGTCGCATTAGAACCGAAGTAATTGACGATTTCAACGCTCACACTCACTATTGATTCACTATAGATCCAAGCTAGAAGTCAATTACATACTGCTAAGGAATTTTTTAAAAAAATACCAAACAAATCGTTCTCACAACGTAACCACGTTGCCGTTGGAGCGTAGTTTCTCCCCTGCTATTTCATCGTTCAAAGCGCATTAGAAGCGAATCGACGTTCAACAGAATATCTGAGAAAATTCAGCTTACAGTAAGATTCGTATCGAATCAACCAGAATCTGTTTGTTTGTCTGCTCTACAGCTTTACAACAGGAACATATTTTACGAACCACTCCGCGAAGTAGAAAGAAAAATGTTAATGTTTTGTTATTCAGATTACTCACGAATCACAGTATAAACCTCATGTACTGATAAAGCTGGGTCAAGAGCCAGAGCCTACACGAAGTTCCATAGTGAATACAAGCGCATACCTTCCAAGCCCTAAGCACCGACAAACCTGCCCAAGAGCCACTCCGAAATTGCGCCAGCGGCGACGCGGCGGATGCGAGCTACGTTGCTTTTTTCTATTAATATGTGAATAGCTCACTTTAGTCCTAGCTATAACACAATGAATTTCATATGAATGTGAAGAGGACGTTTTTGTGCACTTCTCATCTTTATTCCAGTGGCTCACTTTCAGTTGAGGGTGATTAAGTCGTATTTAACTTTTCTTTTGCTAAACTTTACCGCAATAGACTGTCGAACCAAGATCCGCCCAGCACAAAAGTACTTGCTGCTGGACCACAGAGTCCAGTTTAGGTTGAATACCATTACGATAAGCTAGCTAATCACAAGCAAGCTATACCCCTTGGAACGAGTACATTTCAGGCACCTTGCTAGGTGACTTCGAGATACTAATTTTAACCCACTCATAAATTTAGTAAAATGCTCACAAATACAGCATGTAAACATGTAATACCTAAGGGAAAGCATGGAAGGGGCTAACTGGTGCAGATCGGAACGCGATCACGGCGGCAATTTGAAGGGAACGCCGTAAAACCCCTCAGGCAAACACGGTTGTATAGCAGGGTCAGCGCTATCTTATCATCATTCGAGGGATACCTACGGCAACCCAAAAAAGGGCCGAATTATGCTGTACCTGGTCGAGGGGCCATAAACCGATCAGTATAAATAACCCAGGTTGATGTCTGTTCTCATCCATACCTACTACAATGGCCGACTTCGATGCTGCTATCGCTGAACTGGAACGCACCCCAGCCCTCGCCCCGATTGTGACGATTCTCAAAGCGATTCAGGAAAAGCTGGATTTATTATACAACGTCGTGTCAAGCAACGAACGGCAATTGGAGCGCATCGAAACTACTCTCAATACGGTTATGGAGAATTTTGCGAACTCAAGTCCAAGGACATCATGTGTATTCTGTGAGGATGATATGTGTACTTCTCGGTGTACGACAGCCAGAATAATAAGCAGAACCATGAGTGATCGAGGCTGATGCTACTATAGTTAATTTGATTGTACAATAAATATTCTTACAATTCGCTAACTACTTGAAAGCCGTACCTTTACAAGTGCTTACGAGGCTGAAAAAAGTTTTGTTTTTAAGTGGTGAATTTTCCAGCCGGAACTGTCTCCAACGACGGCTACACATAAAGACAGACCCTAATCCAATAAGCGATATACCTACAATATCAATTTGAAATTTACCGTTGGGAATCCTTACTGGTTTTGAGAAGTAGTAAGCACTATGCAACTCATCCACTACTAATGAATAATAGTTAGCAAAACAGAGTACTGCGAATTATCACCGAGAATGACAATTAATCAGCAATAAAATCAAACACTAAACAAATGGCTTCATTCGAATTCAATCTTTCGTTCTGACGTTTCGAAGGTGGCACAAATACCAAGGAGGAAGATGGAGTGCCCCCAATTTGTGAGGATTTGCGTGTATGCTGATAACAACGACGGAATTCGATGGACGTATTCTGAACATTTGTTACGAGCTGTCACGCCAAATATTTTCATACCCGCATTGGATAAGGAACTGTGCATTGGATAACGAATTGTTGCAAAGACATGGATCTGTATCGTGCTCAACGCGAATCATCCAACTCTATCAACAAATCTGGATATGTGACAGTAACAGCTTCAAAAATAAAATACAACGGATTTTAACAAAAAAAAATCTATCGAATCTGTAGACGTTATGAACGAGCACATGTAAAGCCAATCATCAAAATAAGTGTAGTTTGTCAGTAAAATAAGTTCTCAAGTTATGAAAGAAAAAACGACCCCATTTTCAGCCATATGCATAATGACCTGCATGGAGTAACAAACATAATAAAACTTGCAAAATATGAAAAACTCAGATCACTGCTGGCTAGCTATATAATACACATATACGATACAAACTATGAAGTTGCAATATTTGCAATTAAAGACCACTCCACCAAGGAGGCGAGCGAGGGCAATTTGTGACACAACGCCATTGGTAGAAACTGACACCTCACCACTTTTTCTAATTGAATATGACGAATGTCGCGTTGTGCCTACTCTCTCAATCCGTAAACAGTTGACGGAAACAAGGAAAATGTAAAGCAGCTAGCCACCTCGTACACCTCGAAATCTTACATAAACTAGAAAACAGCTGAGTTTGTTGAACGATGAACAAGGTAGCTACTGTTTTCCATTTTCAAATCTAGCAAAACATCTGTCGCTCACCACAGCTCCACATGTTCAGCTTCTACGATAGTTACGTGATCGGACTTTGATCCATGGAAGCACGATCGATTCGGGAATTGATTGAGGACAAGCTCAATTGAACCCGGTTAGTGCCGATGAATTTACGTAATCAGATGGACAGAATTCTTTCGCCGGGATCAGCGCAGACACGTTAACGTAACTTGGATCGCGAGGCCTCTGAAATCCATTCAATCAATTTTCACAGATAATTTCGGCATAGAGTTGTCTAGCATGAACACATAACGTGATTTGCCCAGAAAACGAGCAACACCCGCATTTTCGGCAATGTTAGTAAGACGTCCAAACAAATCAAACATATGAACATTAAAAGTGATGAAATGGATAGAAATTACCTCGTAATTCTCCGACGAAGGAGCGGTGTTGGGTCGAGCCGGAAGAGGTGGAGGCGGCCCTACGGGTAATCCCATCAAAGCGGAATTGGCAGTGGCTATCACGGTATCATTCGCTTCCTGAATATTACACCTCGATTACGGCTTAAATACTATCTTTAATAAGCATAAGACAATTCCGTGGAATATGGATGACAACAAAGAAAGGTGATAGGATATCAACATTGGCAAGGTAGAAAACAAGAGAAAGTAAATACTCTCAAAACTCACACTACGTTGTCTTCGCGACTTCGCCAACGATTTGGTCCTATCTGGCCGATTAGGCCTGTAACGGTCGATTATAATTTTATTAGTTCCCTTGATTTCATACCGACAGAAAGGACACGTATTTCCGCCTTCAGACTCCTGGAAATAGATCAACATTAGATAGTTACCAAATTTTTTGAAGCACAAAAACGCTAAAATGAATCACCTGCCAATTTGCTAAACAAGGAGCACATAAGAGATGACCACATGGCTCGATTTTTACATTTTTGTCATTATCATCACATATTTTACATAATTCAAAAGTGGTTCCCATCTCGCAATACAAATCATATTGTTCGCTAGTCACCTGTAATATTGAAATGAGTTCTGGAAGTAATCAAGAGAAAAAAAAAACAAGCATATTCACCTTAACTCTATCTGCGGGTGGAAGTTCTATAACGGCACTTAAGTCGATATCCTTCGAGTTGCCATTCGGATACAAATAGCTAAAAAAGAATAGTAAAAAAAGTTACTGTTTATTAAGTCTAAACAGCTACGTACAATCCTTCTTTTCCACCTTCGTGCAGTGCTTGTATTAATGATTTGTTCTGAGGTATAGTTTGAAAAATTCTTCCATCAGGTGCGACATAACCTATCGCCCACTGGCCAGGGCGTGTGCATGATAGTCGAAATACGTAACTGAAATGGTGTTCATGTTAATATAAAAATATAGAACAATAATATGGCATCAAGAAAATGTTGATACATTGAGTCATTAAAATTCATACCTTCCTGGCTTATCTGTCAGCTTCTCCAGTTTTTTCTTCACCTCATCATAGGTAAGAAAAGCAACATATCCCGGATGCGCGGTGGTTAAAAGTTGCCAGTTGCGGAGAAGTGTCTTCCATGGGTAAAACAATCTTGAAGAAATATGAAATTGAAAAAAAAAACTAAATTTCACATGGATCAATGAAAAAATACCTAGTAAAAACGTCGAATTCGAAATTAGATACATGATCATTTCCAGTCAGATCAACGGTATTTTTGAGAGCAGACAATTTGAACTTCGGACTCATATGCGTTCTTTCTATTGCTACCACAAATTCTTCCCATGGCACACATGATCTAAAAAGAAAAAAACATGGGAGAACACCTGCATTTTGCACATAACAGGAGTAAAATCATCTTTCTTCAGAAGAAAGGGAGGTAAGTGCGACCAAACATTAAGACTTACCTTCCGTTGAAATTTTTATGCCAAAATTCCTCTGCTTCTCTCTTCGTGATACGGAATCGATCGCCTGAAAACAATGTTCAACTACACTAAATTCTTGAACTCGAAAACGAAAAAGCACACCTATAAAATCTCCTTCGGGAAATTCTGCTTTCAATTCAAATAGCATATGAGAGAAGATAAGAGAAAACTTTGTCAAAGTTCGCCGTTCCTGTGAATGCTCCTCAAAGATCGCATTAGTTTTGAACAGCTTCAGCACCTTAATAAAAAAAAAGCTTTTGAAAATCATCTCGAATTTCATTCAACTTCACTACTCTGCTAATGGTCATATGTTCCCTGCTGAAAAAGGATAGAGAGTTCAAGGAGGAAGAAAGAAAATCATAGCAAAGATTTAAAGTATTTGAAATACATACCGCTTTGCACTTTTGCTGTACATTCTCCAAAAATATTTGCATATAATAATTGTCCTTTAGTATTGAGCTGTTACGGGTGAATATATACACAATCTGAAATTAACCATTAAATGAAAAAGTTGAAAACATGCACGAAATAAAAGTATCAGCGAAAAATGAAAATTGTTACTGGAAAACATTCGCAACAAATTTCCTTAGAGCACTTGGAGCTATCACACCTGTGTGTACGTGTCGGGCAATATATCCAGTATAAAAGGCGGAGAATTCTTCAAATTCAGGCGATGATTTTGGCACGCTTTGACCACGTCGTCCATCAATTTGAAGGTTTTGCATAGTATTCGACGATCCTTAACAAAAACGGATACATTGACCATCTCTTTCACATTTCTGTGCAGTGAATTTCAAGGCTTCAATGGATTTCGGAAGAACAAGTTTCATCTCTAGGAGAAACTGTGAGCTTGAAAGTCCAAACAGGCAAGTTGGAGGATCCAAAAACAAGATTTAGACGGAACGGATCTCGGAAATTTTAAGGAAACTGGCTACCGTTCTTTTATAAGGTATCGTGTCGGGTAATATAGATATAGGTGGACCTCGAAGTGGGCTAGTTTTCGGGAAAAATGACCTGAAGAGATGAATTGTGAGCAGAAGCCGAAGGGAATCATTAATACAATTGTGCTAAGTGAAGGAATGTTTAGACAACAAAATCACCGAGCTTCTACGATCTATGCTACGCCAACATCAACATGAATTGAGACTTGCGCTATCCAATCCTTCGAATGGCATCATTGAGAGTATAAATTTAAAGGAAATATGAGTGAAAACTCACATGGCTGTTGAGTAGAAGAGATGAGGTAGCAGGCGTGAAGAGTTCGCTGCTATGTATGTACCTCACCTGAAATGCTGCTTTCAACAACATCATTGATTCTTTAGAACCTTTTTGTTTTGCCTTTCCGTGACTCGAAACCGACGTTAGAACTCACCGTCGATCCTTGCATCATGCCCTGAATCCTCCCTAGTAATGAAGCAATTGCGCTCATGCTGACCGGTGGTGATACCGCATAACTCTGAAATGATTTTATGCAAAATCTGGCCCTATCGCACCATACTAATCTACACGGAATACAAATGACTACAAACCAGTTTTTATTGAACGAACAACTGGAGAAAACGATAGAAGCAATTTGGGGCACAGGAAAACCACGGACATTTAAAAAAGCTGTGAATATAGCACCTTAATGATTTAGGCAACGACCTACACAAGAAAAAAGGAATCACAACGACAAAAACCGAAGGCGGTTGCAAGGATGAAAAAATTCAATTTAGGAATTACAAAACATGGCTATGCAAAAGAAAAGAATGTACCATTAGCTTTTTTCCGACAGCAGCGGTCGGTGAAGTTAACATCACAGGATAAGCCATGGTCTCAATTTGGGAAATTTATTAAATTTCAAAACGAATATCTGGCTAGTGTTTAGCTACTAGGTAGCATGCAGAAGCAGAGCGCTACCTGAATTTAGAGTAGTATACCCGAGGCATAGAACTTTACGAATCCCTGATTCTTGCTTAGCATCCCTTACCCTTATCGACTACGCTCAAGGGAAAATAGCATAGAAACAACGCAAAACGAAAATTCTTAGAACCACATCGCTTAAGTAGCTTATTTATCATTCCGATCGGATCAATGAGACCTTAACTGAAGAAAAAAAGTAGATGGGTGATTCATCTAGTGTTAACATTTCTCAATCTCCTTCGAGAAAAACAAAAGGCGTCATCGGCATCAATAGAAAGGGAGACACGAAGAAGAGAGAGCAAGGGAGAAAGAAGCCAGAGAGAAACGAAAGGGAGGGGAACGACGAGAAATAAGGGGGAGCTATGCGAACGGTAGTGAACTTGAAAGATGAATATTCATGAAGAACGAAAAAATCACTTTTTCGCCTTTGGATGAACTGTAAGTTGACTTACTCACTTCGAGAGCAGTGTGACAAGAAAAACTGGCCAATTAAACCTAGAAATACTTGCAAAAACTCGAGACTCAACGAGACAGAGACTGTTTGTTGTGCTGTTGGTTACTTTTACCTCGTTTCTTTGTTTTTTTTCACTTGGATTCTTTTTTGACATAGATTTAAATTCACGTAAATAAAAGACGTGATATAAGTAAAGACAGAGAGACAAGCGCTCCAAAAACACAAAGAAAAACTATGTTTTAAAACCTACGTGGGTAATAGTACTGTTTGTGGATAGAATGGTGAATCCCGTGACTTATTTCCAAGCCGACCAACGACAATGTGCGGAAAACTTAATGAGTCAGCACAACTCCCCCACAGAGCCACAACTGTTCCACCCCTTTGCATGTCTGCAAACGAAAATTTTTAAGTTTAATGGCTATCTGGAATTAAAATGAATTGATGAAATGCGCTGCCCAGTCGAAAGCTTTTGTTTTGTTCCGAACCATAGTTCTATTGGAGAGCACTATAAGACTACAGTCAAGCATTACCCGAACAACAAGAACCGTCAGCAGTCGAAACTCAAGATGACACACAGGCTGACAAGCATCAATGTGTTTACAAACATTGGAATGTGAATTATATGCTCGGGTTGCAGAATTTCCAGGACATGATGCACATGCTTTTACACAAGCGGTCGCGTCACGTGCTTATCATTGGAGCACGCTGATTGTAGTTCCCACCGCGTGTAACGTACATAGGCGCCGATTCAGTGTGGTTTTAGGTGATAGATTTTATGTAAGATCAATAGGCTCAACAAAATGTCACGTGCTATCGAGAAATGATGCACATTTCTTGTTCTCTGGAAAGGCTGATCATAGTCGAATCTCCACCGTTGGGAGTCATTTCATTATGAGAAGAATAAGGTACATCAGTAGAAGCTAAGGGAAGTTGTGAAATTGCTCGAGGAGAGCTCCAACATGGTCCATGCAAAAGCGATTCATACGTGAAATCACCTGTGTAGAACGTGACCAAATAAGTCATTATTCAGCCAAAAGTGTCCACCGTTACTAAAGTTAAGTGGTAGTGATTGGCATAGCGATAAGAACTTAGGTCTATTTATCTATTTAAATAGGTAAAGATACAACGCATGTGCTAATTAAATGCATTTGTCATGAATGAGGTGTTCACGGATATTTGCCTTTGTCCCAAACAGTAGATCGTTGAAGAACGACGACATGACCTAATCAGAACGCACGCGACGCAGCCGCAGGAGTATTATCGTTTCGTTGGTTTTCGACCGTTGTCGAAGCTTCCTGAACTTCAGTACTGTCACGGGTTTTGTTATTGTTACTGCTGATCGGATGGTTGGTTTCAATGAAATTTGGCGCTGTGCGCATTTTTTCCTCTCTGAATCACTATCGATATCGCCATTATTAGGTGTTTCATTGAATTGTTAGGGGATTTTGTCATCCGGATTTTTTATTGGATGCCACATGGCATTGGGTTGAGTTGAGATGAATGTTTGAAATTAATACGGTATAGTGGCTAAGTGGTTGGTACCGACTTCGTGTGATCGCCCAAACTTATTTCATGCTGATGAACCATTTTTTTGGTCAGAATCATAACTGTATTGTAAAAAAAAATTCATGCTCCTCGAATATTAGGCCATTCATCCATACAGTTTTTCACAGCGTTTTTCACAAATTTTTGTGTGCTTATTTTCGTTGTTAGTAACCGCTGGAATGCAAAGGCTTCGTCCGAAGCTTTTCGTAGCTTCGTTTCACTTTTTTGCTTCCATTGAAAACCTGTTCTGTGCTGAAACTGTGTTTTCGTCATTATCACAAACACATAGGGAGGAACGGTAAGCACTAGATGAGAAGGATTCCTGTTGATTCTGATGCCGTTCTTCGAGACATCTACTGGTCTTTACTTGCTTAAAAATTAATTTATCTAATGAATTAAGTGCACTCTGTAGAGTCGTTTGCAGTGCCTTAAACACTAGCTGTGTTTCTCACAGTTGTGTAAATATTGGGAATTGGATTCAGTATGTCATCGGTTGTGGATCCGTTTTGATGGAACCCGTAGTATTTTAACCCTGGTTGAACTCAGGATTAGTTGGTAACTCACGCCAAGCGTTCATACTTGACGGGACCCAATTTTCCAGTGAGTTCTATGTTTAATAGGTTATTGAACTTCTATACAGAACGGTTTTTGTTTGCAGATTACCTCGCTCGTTTCTCCAGTCCTAGAAAAAACTGTAAATCTTTGTCGAATTCGCTCATTTTTCGCTGCTTCAGTTCCACATTACAATCTAAAGTTGTTGTTGTTGTTGAATGTTGATACCTTTCGTAACTGGGCGGTTTTAGCAACAAAATTAGCAATTTAGTAATAAAATTAGAGTGGTTGTTTCATTCCAGATTCTTCATGTGGTGGCTGTTGCTGCTTTTTCAAGCTGCCCTATGTGAGTCCTCAGAAAGCTCAGCCAGTGCTGCTGAGGCGCTCGCAAAAAGCATAGAAGGCACATCAGTACATGAATTTCGCGGTTACTACAAGAGAGAGCACTCTTTGATTCGACCATATCAAGGTAATACTAACAAACTGCTTTATTTTATTTTTTTATTTTATTTCATTTGCACTGTTAGGTGCGCCAAATAAAACACTCGAATATCATCAAACAACGACACCGTGCCCAATCTCGAGTAAAAAACTAGAATAAAACAAAGTGTTAGTAATTTTTGCGGCATTCCAGTCTTTAGTAGAGACTAACATGTGTGCAAATAGATGTGAGGAACGCCTTCATATTATATAATGTGTTATTGGTATCTGAAATACATTAAGCTGAAGTTGTTTGTTGCAGGTGCTGGAATGGAAATTCCTTATTGGAACATCCAAGGTAGCGCTGTGGTGAGCACTGAGCAAATTCGACTAACATCTGACGTCCAGAGCCAGAGAGGAGCAATTTGGAACACACAGGTTGGTTCTTTCTTTGGCAAATTATTAATTATTTTTAGGAAAAGAAATGGAGTGAGTGAAATTGGGTAGGATTATATCCTCTGTTTCCCTTGTTTACGGGTTATCAGTGTTTCTTTTTCGTGGCTATTCGATGTTATGAATGAAAAGTTGAGGTTTTTCTACAATACGACAAGAATGAGATAGCTATTTTTTTCTCGAAAATCTCCAAAATACATTAGGCTAATAGTCTAATGTATGTATGCTTTCAAAGGGAGTACTAACACAAGATTTTCTTTTGGAATCCAACTCAAGTGAGAATTATTCCAGCCTGTCTGGTCTCGTGACTGGGAGCTCCAGGTTTCCTTCAAAGTTACAGGATCTACAGGTAGTGTTTCTGGCCGAAATTTCAATAATGTGAATCAATTTTTGAATCTAGGCGATCTGTTCGGCGATGGTCTGGCAATTTGGTATGTGTCAGAGCCGAATCAGATGGGACCGGTGTTCGGAGGGAAGGATTATTTCCGTGGTCTTGGTGTCTTCCTAGATACATACAGCAATCACAATGGACCTCATTCGGTAAATTTACATAGCTTTTTGCACTTTTATTATCTGGGTGGCGTCGATCGATGCGTTTTCCGACTCGTTAGTTATGCTGTTTATGATAAAAAGATTAGCTCAAAAAGGAAAGTAATGAAGCATTTTGTATAGAAAGATAGACAATAACGCGGTATAGTAACCAATTCTGGGAATGTTTCTATACTCATCATCAAATACCGAACAAAGTGTTGATTTCGGGTTAAGGAAGCACCCACAATTGTGGGATGTCTGGTGAACTTTTTTTCTCTTATTCTCTTTTATTTATTCAGCACGGTCATCCATACATCTCAGCGATGGTATCAGATGGATCGCAGCATTACGATCACGACAAAGACGGTACTCATACCCAGCTGGGCGGAGAAGATTCTGGTGAGTGATTGGTTGTCGTACATTTTTCTTTTCCATTAATTTATCCGTTTTTTTTTGAAACGTGCTGTTACCTCAGCACATAGCTAACAGTGTTATCGTGTCATGCCAAGTCTCGATGCTCTTATACAAATTTTATTATGCGTGGATTTTTAGGCTGCGAGGCAAAGTTCCGAAACAAGGACCATGAGACGCAAATCCTCCTGAGATACGTAGGAGATACCGTATCTGTGGGTTTCCAGCTATAATTGAATTACAGCTCTCCACCTCGACCCTCCTCGTACCAAATATATGAATTATAGACGGCATTGTTTTGTATTTGTCAAAACAGACTCGTAGTCAAGCCACTACTTTCAGATTTTCACTGACATTTCTGGAAAATATGAATGGAAACTGTGCATGAGTGTCAGTAACGTCCAGCTTCCAACCGGGTACTATTTTGGAGTAAGTGCAGCTACAGGAGACCTTTCAGGTTGGTTATTTCCTCCATTCATTTCTGGCTCACTTTTTTTTCCATAATTTTCGATTTGCAGATAATCACGACGTCATTGGAGTTAAAATGTTTGAGCAGGAGTATGCTCACGTCGATCGCATCGGAGAGGTAACATTTTACCCCTTATTTCTTTTACACGTTTTCGATGTTGTCTTAGGAAGAACATTTCTAATCATCAACGCCTCTTCCAGACCTTTTTTTTAAACAAACCGTAACGCAGTTTTTATGTCAACAATTTTGGGAAGCGTTCCTATACACGATCGAGCACCTTAATGGCGTCATCTCCTTTTCAGACAAACCGAAAAGACGTGGTACCACAAGCTCAGTACAAAGCAGCACCACGTGACCACGTAGCTGACCCGCAGCCTTCCAAATTGGGATGGTTTGGTACAATTTTACTTATCGTCGTGGCGATCGGTGTCGTTGTAGTGGCTGTAGGTTTTGGTCTTGCGTTCTTCCAGAAGGGTAGAGAACGCCAAAGAAAGAGGTTCTATTAAATCAATTCGTACTGTATTGTTAACATTACCGGTTTACTAATTTTTCTTGTCCTCCTAATACAGTGCATTACATGTTTATTTATCATTGGGTTTCATTGTTTTAATTTTTTTGCGTATTACCTGTTGCGATATATTGAGGGTTAATTTGCCTGGCACACTAGAAATTGCCTCATCTTGTTATGCTGTCTTTCCTGTCTTCCTCAGTCATATAATTCGTGGAGGATGAGCAGTTGCTTTGAAAAGCTTTTCTCGGTGTTCATAGTTTTTTAAATGTGCAGCACCGTCATTGTCACCACGGGATTTTAGTCCTCAGAGAGTGTTTTCACTGTTTTATATCTCATCGTAATCGGGAATCTGGTAACTGCGAAAAAAATTCACTTTTGGGTTCAATTTGTGTTGTTGAATGTCTGCATACCTTTCTACAGGGTGTGTGTGTGTGTTAGTTGCGGTCGCTTCACCATTTTACAGCTTAAATAGCGTTTATTCATTATGTGCAAGCAATTCATCAGACAACACGTGGACACAAAAATTCCGCTAATACGCTTTTAAGGACAATTTCTTTAACAATGCTCATCCATACCTCTCATGATAGTTAGTGCATCCTATTTGCCTATTTTGCTGTCGATATACAGAGTGCATGGGGATCATTGTCCTACCTTATTTGAATGTATGGTGTGTCTTCACCGCGCAAAATTTTTCTGATCTGTGGTAGTATTCTACTCACCAGAGCATGTTGTTGCTAGTTAATCGTAGAGAAAGCAAAGCTTCTATGTGTAAGTAGGTGTGGGTGTGTAAGTTTGTGGGCGCGCGTGGTTCAGTGGTAAGATGCTTTAGTAGTGAGACCTGCACGTTCGGGCGATCGATTCCGGTTCGAGCTAGCCAAGCCTTCAATACCTCCCATAATTTGGTACTAGATTCATCCGGGAAGATCAAGACATTGACTTGGTACAGTGGTTAACCCTCGAAAGCCTTTGTGTTGGCCAAATACGCACTCTCCATACTTCCACGATTTCGAGTGGAACAGGAATGCGTCGGCGTCCCTTAGGAACCAATCAACGCCTACTCCTCTATTTTTTTACCTTTTCTTCTGCCTCATGACGTCGTAAAGTGGAACCATTTATTCAACGGCCTTACGTTTCAAGCTTCCCCTCGATTTAGAGGATTGGACACAGTACGAGGTTAGTGCTGCATCAGACTGACCCGCCAAAAGCCTCATCCAGCATCATTCCGCATTTCTGAGAAGATACAGAAAAAAGCCGAAGAAATGTCAGTCGGAGGAAGCATTCGCACTTCAGTCTTCCATCCTTGAGCTACAAAGCGCTACAGTCCCTTACAGACCCGACGACGTGCAATTCGAGTGACGAATTAGCTGTTACAAATGAAATTGAGCGAAACACACGACGACGAGCATTCTCGTCCAACGCGACGTTTGCGGCGGCCGCATTGCTCTAATCGATACCGCGTTGCAACGCGCGGTCACCGCCGCGGAGAAGACTGCGAATTCGTCGCTTAATTTTTTGTCGTCTGGTCTGTAAGGGTCCTACCCTTTTTCATGTACTCGTACTGGAATGCATAACAGTTCACGAAGTGGTCCAAATGCAAGAAGTGCATTCATTGTCAATGGAATTCAAACCTACTGCTCATTCGTGGATTACTCATGCTAATTCACTGCCATTGCAGAAGCGTGAATACGATGGCAGCGCTGTGCCTACGACATCTCAAAAGAGATGTAATGTAGTGTGTGGAGGCAATTTCCACCTCCTAACACTCTGACGGTGGATCCCGCAGCCTCTGAAAACGACGAAAAGGTCGAAACGTTAGGTCAATGAGTTGATGATCCGGAATGATCCGTGTCATACCGAGCCGTGGCAGCGCAGCGGCCGCACTGCCGCTGCAGAAGTGTGGAAACGACGGCAGCGCTGGGCCTGCGACATCTCAAAAGAGATGTAATGTAATGTGTGGAGGCAATTGCCACGTCGCAACACTCTGACGGTGGATCCCAGAGTCTCTGAAAACGACGAAAATGTCGAAACGTTATTTCAATGAATTGATCATCCGGAATGATCCGTGTCATACCGAGCTGCGGCAGCACAGCGCCCGCACTGCCGCTGCAGAAGTGTGGAAACGACGGCAGCGCTGGGCCTGCGACATCTCAAAAGAGATGTAATGTACTGTGTGGAGGCAATTGCCACGTGGCAACACTCTGACGGTGGATCCCGCAGCCGAAAGGTCGAAACGTTAGGTCAATGAATTGATGATCCGGAATAACCCACATCATACCGAGCTGCGGCAGCACAGCGGTCGCACTGCAGCTGCAGAAGTGTGGAAACGACGGCAGCGCTGGGCCTACGACATCTCAAAAGAGATGTCGTAAGGTAATGTGTGGAGTACACTGAAGGCTCTACACCTGCTTTCTGTCAGTTCATCTTGTGTCAGAAAGACTGCGCAATTGCGGTCTCTGAAAACGGCGGAAAGGTCGAAACGTCAGTTCAGTGAATTTATGGTTCCTCTACTAACCTAGCTCGACACAAGCATAGCATAATTTTACCATGGAGAGGTTTCAAGAAGAAAAACCTGGAGAATTCTCCACAATTAAGCAGTTCTGAATTCAATGTTCCATACCCTTTATGAATATATAAATATAAAGAAAAAATAAATATGGTAAAAAATTCTGGGACTAATTCCACGTCCGGCTCTCGATCAATCTTGGCATTGTTGTTAGTGGAGAAATTCTTACCCTTAATTATAAATCTAAAACTAATTTTTTTTGTAAACTGATCTTATCTATCATAAAGGTTATGTTTAATTGTAGGCGGCTATTAACTTTCGCGCACAAGAACGACTTGATAGTTGAATATTCTTCAACTGATAATTAAAAGTACAGCGACTTTTTAAGAAGTCTTCGCTACAGTTTTTCAACGCTCTCCTAAGGAAAAGTGTATTTTCCTATAATATCCTTAAGAGGATAAATGTGGAGGCAAATAGTTGTGAACGACACACACATTCTGTAGAATGGTGATGTTACCGTCGGTGATGTGAGCGTTTTTGTAGTTGTCCTTTCATAAATCATATTAAAATAAACATTCGCTATAGAAGTTTACTCCATTGCTACCGCTCAATGTTTTATTCACTGAATTTCTAACAGAAGTTTATTCGTCGCCATTCAGAAAAAAGGGTAGTCAAGAAGAAGATGTGTACTGTTTTTCCATATCGCCTCTTAGGAGCAGGTGTGATTGTGGAGTGTCTCAAATGAGGGACATATCACATTTGTTGACTCGTACCTTCTTCGCAGCCGGTTTTTTGGAACAAGTGTTGTGAAGTGGTCGAAGGCAATAGTCGATCGAGAACTTCAGTTGCTATGTCCGACTCTCTATGAATCTCGGCTCGAAGCTCGGGACCGAGATTGGCACAGATATTTATTGAACAGACTAACGTTTTGGTGTATATCGCCTTCTTCAGACTATGAAAAGTCCAAGTACAGTACCGGCCATAAGCTTTGCAGTTATCACGAAAAAACGGATTTCCGCGGCTTTTTCGTCTTTTTCGAATAACTTCCTTAGAATTCAACTTCAGCGAAACCGAGCACATGGCTGAGCTCAGCAGCTCAAGCTCTATCGAACGGTGTATAAATGAAATGTGTGAAATGTAGGCGCTCTTTTATATGTGCGTGGCCAAAGGCAATAAATGTTATAAATTTCATCTCATTTGCCTGAGATCTGCCGTTAAGACGGTCAAGAATCCGTGTTGAAGAACTTTTGCCGCACCCTGTATAAGGTCCTTGTTATACGTTCGCTCACCCCCAGCGTAACTCGTCCATTCAGTATCAGACACCGTGGGGCCAGACACGTTTGTACGAGTTCACCACGCCAGCGTCACCATGATAACTCGTACAAACGTGTCTAGCCCCCCGGTGTCTGATACTGAATGGACGAGTTACGCTGAGGGGTCAGCGAACGTATAACAGGGGCCTAACGGCTAATTCGTCGCTCAAATTGCACGTCGTCGGGTCTGTAAGGGCTTGTTCAGACGACGCGCGTCGAAAATGCAAAATTGAAGCTCAATCAATAATTAACGTCATTGATCGAATTTGCTCCTTTGCGTTAGTGGCGCAGTCCGGTTGCGCCTCATATAGGCAAAAAAAATTAGGCATATAATCACATAGGAAAGAAATTGAACGAAAAAAGTGTATTTTGTCAAAATTTCCATTAATAAGGAATAGTAGCCTTCTAAAAAACCCGAGCGACCAGTAAGTTTGCCTATATGAGGCGCAACCGGACTGCGCCACTAATGCAAAAGAGCAAATTCGATCAAGGGCGTTAATTATCGATTGAGCTTCGATTTTGCATTTTCGACGCGCGTCGTCTGAACAAGCCCTAAGGGCCGTAACCCCTCGCTGGGCTACATGTCCCACGCGACCCTAAAGTGTGGTCCGCTGAAGGGCTACATGGGTAGTAACATTGCCCACATGGCCCACTGTCAGCCCACAAGGGATCTCACGAACGAAGAAGCGTAGTCCGGTGGCGGATTGCACAGCTCCACGCGGACCAAAAGTTGTGTCCCACCGGCGGGACACACGGTCGTCAATGGGTTAATCAATGCTCCCGGCTGAGAGGGGTGATCGCGACGGCCATTCTGGGCAGCGGCGAGGACGAATGCGCAATCGAAACCAAGTTGTATTTATCGGCAAGCGGTGCGCGAACAATCTTCGTCGCATCTCGTCGCACTCGTCGTTCAATCAAGGTCGCAACGAGTATTCATCACACACACACGCACACACACACACGCAAATCGTCCTCTCACCGATTAGGTGCACCATGAGTGAGTGAGTTGTATCACATTTTCTAATCCAGCAATCGTTTTCCAACTTATTCAACCGTCATACCACCCAGAGAAAAGCAACTTTGTGACAGGCGATAGTACCCGGATCAGTCCTATCGTTTTCCCACCGTTAAACCGGGGGAATGCCTCCCAACTCCGCTCTGTTAGACATTCCCCTTCTACAGGCAAAGTTAAGCCCGAGTTTCAGCAAATATGTGGAAAATAACGGTCAGTCGCTGATTGAGAGGCCTGTTGGGGTTAAATTACCTACTGAGCTGGCTTATCCGGAGTCGCCTATCGTCCTCGACTTTATATTTTAAGTTTATCGCCTAAGGTACGATACAAAGACAGACCGGAAGTTGCCTTTTTCACTTTTTTGTTTCCTTTCATTGATTATATTGCATAGCTGACCGCATTCCTCTCCCCGATTAGAGATGCACCATGAGTGAGCTGTGTCACATTTTCTAAGCCAACAATCATTTTCCGACTTATTCAACCATCATGCCATCAAGAGAAAAGGAATTTCGTGTCAGGCGACAATACTTGGACCAGTTCTACTGTTATCCCACCGTTAAACGGGGATGGAATGCCTCCCAACACTGCTCTTTTAGGCATTCCCCTTCTGCAGGCAAAGTTAAGTCCGAGTTTCAGCAAATATGTGGAAAATAACGGTCAGTCGCCGATTGAGAGGTCTGTTGGGGTAAATTACCTGCTAAGCTGGCTTATCCGGAGTCGCCTATCGTCCTTGACTTTATATTTTAAGTTTATCGCCTAAGGTATGATATAAAGACGGAGCGAAAATGCTTTTTTCACTTTTTTGTTCCCTTTCATTGATTTTATTGCATAGCTGACCGCATTCCTCTCACCGATTAGAGATGCCCCATGAGTGAGCTGTGTCACATTTTCTAAGCCAACAATCGTTTTCCAACTTAATCAACCTTTATGAACCCATCAAGAGAAAAGCAACTTCGTGGCTATAGAACCCGGATCAGTAATATCGTCATCCCACTGTTAAACGAGAATGGAATGCCTCCCAACACTGTTCTTTTGGACATTCCCCTTCTACAGCCAAAGATAAGTCCGAGTTTCAGCAAATATGTGGAAAATAACGGTCAGTCGCTGATTGAGAGATCTGTTGGGGTTAAATTACCTACTAAGCTGGCTTATCCGGAGTCGCCTATCGTCCTTGACTTTATATTTTATTTTATTTTATTTACACTGTTAGGTGCGCCAAATGAAACACATGAATGATACTAAACAATAACATTGTATATATATCTTAACTTTATCGCCTAAGGTATTATACAAAGACAGGACGAAAGATGCTTTTTTTACTTTTTTGTTTCCTTTCATTGATTTTATTGCATAGCTGACCGCATTCCTCTCACCTATTAGAGATGCACCATGAGTAAGCTGTATCACTTTTTCCAAGCCAACAATAGTTTTCCGACTTATTCGGCCTTGATCATGTTATCAGTAAAGGAATTTCAAGGCGGCTAGCGCAATATTAGTGCTATCGTTATTCCGCTGTTAAACGGGAATTGAATGCCTCACAATTTGCCCAATTAGCCCAATTAGCCCAATTTGCCCTAGATATCCCCTTTTTAACAAGCCAGTTGTAGTTTGAGTTTCAAGAAGCATATAGGCAATGATCGTCTGTCACCTATGAGGGTCCTATTAGACAGCCTTGAATAAACGCCACCTAACATGTTTCACCTGTTAGCCTTTATTCTTGAGGTTATTTCTAATGGGAAGTGGTTTTGATCCATTGAATGCTCCCCCGTGCGGCTTCCGTTCAAATCACGAATATATAAAAAATCTCAATATAGGGACAGAACAGAAGATACATTTTTCACTTTCTTGTTTCTGCTTTTATTGTGCTTTTATTGCATAGCTAACCGCATACTGCTCTTCACCATCAGATTCCTTCATTCACCAATAATATTACATGGATCTGACTTTGTGATGTTACTGCTGGGTTTCATTCTATTATTTTCTGCGACCGGGCTTACTTTTACGAAGTTGCCACCATTGATCTGGCAACCGATTGTCAATGATAATGTTTTCTTTCTTGGTTTCGTTAGTACTATCTGATTTTTCTGTCTCTACCATATACAGGCAGTGCTTAGGTTGAAGCATTGAAAAATAATTAAATCAATAAATAGTGAAACGGCATATAGCCTTTAGATCCCAATGTGAGCAGTTTGAATATTAATAACGTACCCTCTGGCTCTCTCCGGTCCCAAATGAAAGGGTTTCAAAATTGATTAGATATGCTTTTGAGAACATTATTATTGGGTTTGACAATGACTGACACGACTTTCCATAGGACATGACTTTCCACTTTCCATTTCCAACAAATCCAGGAATCCTTGTTTATTCTTCTGAAACATGAACAATCTTATATTGATATTGCTTCAGTGGTCAATGTATGTGCAACCGATGGGCGGTCAGCGTTCAGAGCGCCTTCGAATGTGATGACGTTAGTTTTTTATGTAATTTTATCAAGATTCAATTGATAATAGAAAAGATTCAGTTCGAGAATATGTATCGCAAGGCAGTGCAAGCCATAACTCCAGAGGATTTCAACGATATCGCCAAGAAACAGCATCAGTGAGTTAATTTTTTCATTCATAATCAGCTCTTGTTAGTCTTTTTTAAGATTTTCCTTGCTCTGAACAATAACCATTCTACATCAGATTTTGTTTTGCTTTTCTAATTACTTAGTATTTAGTTGATGTTGCTGTCGTTGTATAGCAACTAATGTCAGTAATTCCGTTGTATTTCCCATTTGTTTTCAGAGTTGTGCGGTGCATTTTAAATAAATAAAATAAAAATTCGTGCCTCAAACTAATCGCGACAAATTTTGCTCTCATATTTGAAATGTTTTCAGGGAAGATGTTCTGCAATGCATCATTGGACGACTATTGCTCAGACATGCAACACACCTGGTGATTTTCGTTTTTTTTGCCTTTTTTGCTTGTCTTTGATGCTCATCCTCACTCGGCAACAAAGCAACGCGGTAGCGGCCAAATGAGGGCCAGAGACGCAGAGGACGCAGCACAGAAGTTGGCACTTTGGTGGCCTTTTCGGAGAGGTAGAAATTGGGGAGCTATCGTAGTATCAGAGGAAACAGAGAAGAGGAATAAAGCATTCTAGTATTTATCCCGATCCCTTGTAGTTTCCACTTCTTTTGCAACCCTGTTAAAAAGTATTAGGGAGTATTACAGCATGGGTGTCAAAATTGTGGTCTACTGTTCGAAAAAACAGAAAAATCTTTTTTTCAATTGAGAACACCTTGGGAGGAAAAGACATTATTGTACAAAAAAACAAAAGAATCTTTTTTCAGTTCACCGGAACACCTTGGGAGGAAATTCAATTCGGCAGAACTGAAAAGGGCAAACCATACCTTCTCCATCCAGCAGACACGAAATTCGGACTGAATATCACCCACCAGGTAAGAATTTGCGCTTCGTGCGCAATTTTCAGTAATAATGCACTATTTAATGGTTCCAGGGTGATTATGTGGGTTTCGCCAGCAGTTGCACATCGAAAATTGGTGTTGATCTCATGCGATTGGACAAAGAACGTGAGACTTTTCACGTTTTCTATGCAAAAATATTAAAATGTCTATTAGATAGTTTCAGGCGCTGGAAAGACGGCTGACGAATATATAAATTCCATGGCTAAGTCGGCTTCTCCTGAGGAGCTGAGAATGATGCGAGGACAGCCAACAGAGGCCATGAAAATGACGATGTTTTATCGATACTGGGTATGCGGACGCTCTGAATTGTACCCTGATAATCAATTTGAATTTTTTCGTTCATCAAAAAATCATAAAATAATGTCAGTATTAAATTTTTACGTTTCAGTGTCTGAAGGAGGCCATTCTGAAGGCTACTGGAGTAGGCATCCTAGATGATCTTAGTCGCATCAACTTCCAAGTGAATATGAGTGACCGATACAGGCCCGGTTAGTAAGCATTTGACATTATTTACCAACCGATAGAGGTTAGAGGTTATGCTAAACATCTCATAAAATTACCAATTATTTATTCTCAGGTTGTTTTGTCACCTCAACTACCGTACTGATGGACGGTGATCTGCAGTCACAATGGACGTTTGAGGAGAGTTTTGTTGATGGAAATCATGCTGCTGCTGTCTGCAAAGAGGTGATTATTGTGTTTATTTTTATATATTTATTTATATTTATATTTATTTCAATATTTTAATATTATTTTATTTTTTTATTCTAATATATTTTTATATTTTTTAAAAAATGTTTTTCACGTAGTTCATACTTTGATATGGCTCCGGATTTCAACAAGGTAAACAAGAATAGTACGCGAATACACGTTGAAATTTACAATGAGCCCTACTCAAAATGATAATTTTCTAACCATTTATTTATCGTTTTATTAAAAAAGCTTCTTTTGTATGCCCTCGCCTTTGCGTGGAGAATTTTACCTCCTTCTCTCTCGATCTCTTTCTAAAATTTTTCTTTGAAAGCTTCCATTTACATAACTTCTACCAATCAGCTTCCAGTGAAGGCATTTTTTATCGTGTTTAATGTTAAGGTGATTGCCTTAACTTTCTCTCTTGAAATTAGCAGCCCACCCTTGATTTGGTTGAATCGTAAAAAGTATAAAATTCCTGTAGCGATTCAGTTGGGCGTATTGGCAGACTGCAATTAAGGAGGACAGTATGATGAGGTCAAGCTTGTTACCTCGCTCATTAGGTCCTCAAGATTTTCGGATTTTTGAGTGCTTTTTTTCAACCAAAACATCGATGATGCTCTTTTCATTCAAACCTTATGTTTTCGGCTAAAATAGTGCAGTTTCAAGAGAGTTACGATAAAGCGGCAGAACCGACGGATTAATCTGCCGGCGGCCGCATTTGTCGGATGTATACCGACGGTAGAGGATACTTGCTTTGAAATTCAGCATTTTCTTCCGACCTATGCGGCTCATATTCTACATATTTTAGGAGTGATGTGATTTGTTTGTGACTATGAATTTTGAATTGGAAGGAAGTCTTCTTTTCTCTTACGGGAAAAGGGTGAGAGGAGAGCAAGTCCCCATTTAGCTCCACATTGGTGTATGTTGAGCGTGTAATTGAGACGACGTGGAGCTGGATAAGGACTCCAATTTTTTTCGGTGAGCAAAAAGAAAACGACTCGGATGATTTGTGTAAGCTGATTCGTCACGATCAGCCGAAAAGTGCCGCGCTATGATAGTTTAGGTACACACAGCGCTGTAGCTCCGGTGATGCTGATGTTTCAGAATTTTAAACGAAATTTTTCATTGCTGAACTCAAAGAAAGGATTCAGGAGAGGAATATGTGGGCATCATGACCGGCTTTCTCTTATTAGTGTTTCTGTTACATTTTATGGGAGTACAAGGAGTTTAGCAGGGACTTTGATATATGTAGATTATTGCTAACTTTACCGAAAGTTATGGTGCGGAATTAGTAACACACAAAGAGTTAGCCCGCAAAATTATTAATTGATTAATTTTTGGCTTTTTTCGCAACTTCAAAAGCCACGTTGGAGGAAGTAAGCTAAGAGTCAGGGAAATTGAAAAAAAATAAAAAAATAAGTTGGTATCATGGAATTAAATGGAGACAAAGGTACGGAACTATGCACTACTTGCCGCTTTCCTGGAAAGTAACAATAGATAAAATAATTAGATATTTTATGATATTTTAATATTTTTTATTATTTTGTGGCATTTTAGGCGTACATCGGACTCTGGTTCTTCTTTGAAGGATTTTTGTTCAAAATGCTTTCTAAACCGCTCCAGTCGGGTGATTCTGGGTATCTTGATGGTAAAATAGTCTCACTGTGGCTAAACTTTCACAGTTCGATACCTACTGCGTAGGAGGGCTTTTCGTTGATGATTTTGTGGCTCTTCTATGATTTTATTGTATTTATTTATTTATTTATTTCAAAATACAACACAGATCATTTTACTTCTACTACTATTTTACTTATATGTATATGAAGTACTTGTGGCGCGCAAAAATATTTAGGCGCTTGGGACATTAGTCACTTTGAAGCGTTCTAAAGCGTTGCTAAAGACCCGAGTTTTGAAAAAATGATTGGGTGGCTGGATTGGCTCCGAAGTAGGCTTGTTTTCTTTGAACGTCCTTTTTTTTTGATAGGTGCGTGCGGGCGAAGCTCGTATCCTAACGAGCAAACAATCAGGCAACCACGATCAGCCAACAGTTCTGTCGTAGTCGGCTCGACCTCATACCCCAAAACCTTTTGTATGCGGTCATGTTGTCGGTGCATAAAGCATTCGAGTTTCACGGAAGATTTAAACGGCTCTAATTAAGCAAAAAACACGTATTCATTATC
Organism: Nippostrongylus brasiliensis; assembly: GCA_030553155.1. Classification (NCBI taxonomy): domain Eukaryota; kingdom Metazoa; phylum Nematoda; class Chromadorea; order Rhabditida; family Heligmosomidae; genus Nippostrongylus; species Nippostrongylus brasiliensis. The sequence goes on from CP130737.1 coordinate 26,887,091, forward strand.
GGATTGTAAAGAAAGTGTCCGTTTTCGTGCCTTCTTGATATTGTTGAGCACCAATTTCGAAAGACAAGACGAGCAATCGACAAGTCGAGAAAAACTTCCAGTTTGAACTGAGATATAACGTTAAGAAAATCAGTTTTCAAAGAGGACGGATATTCGTTACAACCTATGAAAAAATTGCTTGCAAAATATCCCTGTACTAGAAAGATGTTAAGATTCCGTGGATGGACTCTCTATCTGAAAGGAGGGCTTTTTCATTTAAAGGGTGTCGAAATGGTTTCCACCTAAGGGTCAAGAATCAAAGCTCGAGTTGCTGAGCTCAAATGTGTGCTTAGTTTTTAAGATTAAATTATATTCTGAGGAAGTTGTTGAAAAGTGGCGATTTCGGCGCAAAAAAGCGCCGCTTCCGCCGTTCCATCGTTGCGGCACGTCTGCTACTGTATTGTCTTGTAATTAGAAAGAAAGGAGTTACAGAAAGTAACAATATCCACTCCTATCTTCTATTATTGACATATCATTGTAAAATTGCATTGCTTTGTCATTGGGAAATGGCAATGTTTATTCATTTATTATTTTTTTCGGTAATTTTCAAACAGAATACGGAAAACTTTTGCTCTAGAGGAATGCAGTGGCTTTGCAAAAGCAATAGAATTTGATCTAGAAATGACCTAAGTTCGTAATTAACCTGATTGCCTCAAGGGAAATTTGAGCTGGCAATTAGCGCCCGTTAATTACTAACCTATTTTCTATTAGAAGAGGGCTAGTTTTTTTAGTACTCTGCCGCAAAATACATAATTGTGCTTTACTTGACAACCTCGAAGAACCAAAGAATCAAAATATCAACTAAAAACTGCTAGAGTTTTTCTCCTACGTTGACTCCCATCTGACTGAAGCATCTGAATATAACTGCAGAGCTTAAACTGTTGAAACTCTTTTAGTATATGAATCAGTAATTTCAAAAATTAGTCATTTTTGTAGTTTTATTTGTGTGCTTACCTGTCTTCTTTCAGAGCAAGCTACCTCGTACGTGCATCTTTTACAAGGATCCTAGTGCAAAATTGTTCTTCTCCAAGGTGAGACTTATTTTCCTTTGATTGAATCCTTCATTCCTTTGAGGAGGAACCCTTGGGTATGACAGTGTGTGTTTGGGGAACAACAAAATAATTCAATATATAGAAAGGCATTCAAAAAAGGTGAAGAGATCACACGTTAGAGAAATCACTCCTCATTGATATGGTAACGCTTTCGATCAGGTGAATTTAAATTGGGTCCACGATCAAGTGACGAAATGCTCGCCACATTTTCACATTTTTAAAAAAATCTTCCAAAATTAAAATTAAAATAGGCTAAAATTCCAGAATTAAATTCTGTAAAATTCATACCACTATCTCCACGTTGTCTCAAGATTCTAGAACAGACAATCAGTTTCTGACTAGGGGATATGTCTACCTCTGCAAAAATTACCCGAGTTGCCGACCACCTGGGTTTTCATAACTGCTGAACGATAAATTTTTCAAGTTTACATGTTAAAGTTGAGGAAAAATAAAAAATGACTTCAATATTTGAATTCAGGTACCGCTGAAAACACTGCTAACGCACACAACGGTGCTGAATCCTCTGCCAGACAACGCCTCGAAGGCCTACAGCGAATTTGTTGCAAGACCGAGAAGAGCATTTTGAGTAAAATAGCACATAAATATGTCGAACCACCAAGTCTGGTGCATAGTTTCGGTGATATTTACACTTTAATAAACGTCATACTACTGAGTTTGTGTATATGGAGCCTCGTTATGTCCATAAAATTCACTGACTAAACACTGAAAGAATGAAAAGCCTTGAAAAGTGTGTTGAGCTTTTTGATCTTGAACTGTTTATTTATTGTTTATTTACAAGTCTTCGATCAGATTCTTTAGAATCGGGTCGCAAGAGAATTAACCCTATACCTAGGGTACTAACCCTACACCTAGAGTATACCAAGGCCTTACTGCACAATCGGCGCGCTGTTGGTGGCCGTCTATTGCGGTAGCAAACCGAATAATTAGCTTAAATTATACCTTACTCAACGAATTGATCGATACTTCAGATGTAACCAGTAACTTCTGATAGACTAAACTCTACACAACTGAGCTACATATTCGAAAATTACCCGTTGTCAGCGGTTGAGGACCTTTAGATTATGTTTCACTATCAAGGTTTAAAGCTGTATACAGGGATGCCTTAGGTGTGTGCATGGCGCAATCTATGCCATTTGCATGTCAGAAGATTTACCTTTCCCAGAGCTTTCATATGAGCTACCAGCCGTCTCAATCGCTCCACTGGCTGCAAAATTATGGTTTTTCAAACAGGAGGTAAATTTTTTTTTGAGACACCCTGTATAATACAATGAGAAATGAATAAATGTAAATGAAATGAAATGAATAGTACAATGAGAAAGTATGAACAAAGAAGCCACCAATATGAATAAGAAAAACTGTGACCAGAGTTAGAGAAATACATGCGAAAATTGGGTATAAAGGAATTGAGTAGCTTTTTGAATACACACCCTTTGAATTAGTAGAAGCTTCGAGACAAAATCACCCTGCTGAAAAAAATTCACATCCGTTGACTGGTAGGGCGTTGGTCTCTCCTCTTCAAGACTGGGATGCCGCATAAGTTACCAACATTTTACTTTATTCTAGTTTTTTTAGTTGAAATTTAGCACATTATTATTGTTTAGTATTATTCATGCGTTACATTTGGCGCCCCTAACAGTGTAAATAAAACAAAACAAAATAAAATAAAATAAAATAAAATATCCATTCTTCGCGTGTTTAATTTTGATGAGTGTAATAGTGGCCTTTTTTTTTGGGGGACCTGACTAATTGCATTGGGGGACCTGACTAATTGCATTCTTGCCATTGGTATTGTAGCCTTGGTACTTGGAATCACAGCACCTTTGTTTCTTTAAAATCGCTACATAAAATTCATTTTGTTATGATTGTATACTACATATAAAAGAGGGACAACAACTAAACAAAGTTAGGAAGCAGACAGAGCAACGATGAGCCTTGACAACGAAAATTCAAAATGATAAGAATTAATTGCATAGTTGACGTAATAATATTAACTTTCACAAAGTAAAACCTTAAAAAATGAAAAATTAACAAGATCGATAAAGGTGAGAAAAAAATGAAGATAAGATTCTCTTGTATTGTTTTCATGGCTGTTCTAAAATCTTTTTTTTTCAAATATCTTTCGTCTTTCACCATCAGACTACACACTACTTTCGCTACTGGGGTTCTTAAAATAAAACAGGCTCTTTCTTCCTCCTAACATAACAGGTATTCTTATACATTTATTTCCCTATATTCGACTTTTATTAATCATGAATGTATGACACGCTCGCCGCAGGTATTCACAGTCAGCGTCTGTCGCGCGACATACTATGAACGTTGTCGCTCGAAAACGCCGACCGCTCATGGCGCATGCATTCTATGGCTATCGATCGTTTCGAACGCGAACTTGAAATTGCTCCTCAAAAAAGTTGAAGCACAGCTCGCGCGCTGAGGGTAAATATTTTGTGGCAAGCACTGCACACACACACTACGGTCATCATTGGAGAGTGGAACTCAGCACCAATCATTTGCTCTTGTTCCTCAAGCACGTGGCTTCTTCCCGGACCTTCATCCCTTCTAATTTCTCAAATTTCAACCCATCACTTCGACCATACCGACCATACCTCTGTAAATAGGGTAAAAGCAACCAAAACCACAATGCAGTGCTAATTTTTATCCCCTCCAGGAACTTGTTGACCTATTGACTTCGAAAATGATTTTTTAATGTCGGACTTTAGATGATCAAGTTCTTCACTCAGCATTTGAATGACTCATGATCGCTCGTTGACTGAAAACCGTGCTGGCTCTCGTTCGGCCGGGCTGAAATGATCCCGATTTGCGTTGCTATTTATTTTCCCCACTTCAGGTGCACTTTGCTTTTGTCGGCACTTCTTTAACAAACAGATCCTTCTTTCGGCTGAAATCTGAGCGATTGTTCAGCGTCTCACCGCACCTAAACAGCATGACGACGAATGCTTTACTTTCAGCATTTTTGTAAATCGTTCTCTAATTGTGTGAATTTTCACAGGATTATTGTCCAACTAGAACCCTCCTCCGGGGCTAGTTTGCAATGTTTTCCTAGCTTGACTTTGTTTCGAAGCTACTAGCGAAATAGTTAGTTAATTAAAAATTATTTTAGCTTCTTTTTTTGATACTATACATATACTCAATGGACGTGTATCGCAGTAACTTTTCGAAAAAGCCAAGTTGCCGGCACTCTGAAATTTCTCTGCTTTATTGCGCTCAGAAGTAGCAGTAGAAACATAGATAACTATATAATTATAAAGAAACTATCTCATGAAAAGGCACTTTAAACAGTACCCCTCTAATTTGAAATTTGAAAATTTGCATTTTCCTTTCCAGTTTTTATAGTCATCTCAAATGAGGTTTGCTGTTGGTCTTTAACATGTTCTTATGTTTTGAATTCCACATCCTTTTTATCGTTTTTTTCATAATAGTTTCGATTGAGGTTCCACGATTTTTTCTTCTACCCCACCTTCGTTTGCAGATTTGGATACAATTTAATTATCTATACTTTTCCTTTTTTGTAAAGGTCTGGGCTGCACGACGCTATTGTAAAAAAATTCTTTCTTTAAAAAATTCTTTAAAAAATTCAAAAAAATATTCTCTCTTTCTCGTTGCTCTCCAGCACGATGTAGCCTTACATATGTATTTTGTTCACTTTTTGGGTTTTTCCTCTCAGTCAACACTCGTCTTTGTTTTTTTATTGTTCCTTACTTATTTTGTTCCTTATTTCGTGTCCTTATTGTAAAATGAGGTTAATCTTGCTCTGACGCAGTATCGAGCTCCCCACGTTGATGTTCATACTCCTATACGGCATGACTCAACGAATAAATAAAAGTTTAGACCATTAATGAAGACGATGTGGTTATTATTGCTGATCCAGTCTACGTGCTTGCTCGCATCTGAACCACAGGAATTCTTATTAAAGGATTATGAAAGCTTGGTAAGACTTCACCCTTCCTAAATCCATCGATGGCAAGGTCTATTCATACTCGGCAGCAAGCCAGAGCTGAAATGACCGGTGAGGGCAGTGACGCAGAGGATGCGGCGAGGCAGTAGGTGGCGAATGTGAAGTTTCTGAGTCTTTTGCAAGCGCTGTCATGTAGAAAGGATGAATATCAGGCTTGAAACTTGGTTTTAGCATTCGAAACGCGCAGTTTTGACGCCGACTATAAATGGTCTTTGGGTATTGAACTTTTTCGGTGGTGATTGACACTTAGCATGTCCGCTGGTGTATATTTGTCCATGAAGAATGTTAGTTGTTGGTTCAAGAATGAGTCAACGTTCTCCGAGAAATGTTGTTCACCTTTGCGCAGTATTTGGCTGGTTCCTTTCCAGTCTAATCTTTTGAAACCACCAATCGGAAGCAATCCTTGCCCAAACAAAGTCGAAAGCAAATCAGAATTAGCATTTCACTATCTGGACAGGTTCTGTTCTTCCATTTGTTGTTTTTAATCCTTTGATCAGCTACATATTCAGCATATCGATCGATCGATACCTGAATATGAGACAGTGCTCAGCCCGAGTGATTTCGAACGAACAGCTGAGTTGGCGAACTCACCTCAGTACAATAAATACATTCCCGATGACTCGGAGGCTATGTATGGGAACAACCTTTTCGAAGGAGACATCGCCAATAAAAATGTAAGTTTCAAAAATCATTGAACAGCTTTTTTTCATTGCTTCTCTCAATGCTAAAACTAAATACAATTTATTGTCTCAGCGGCCTCTTTTTATAGAGAAATTTCAGCTAAATGCGTCAACCGTCGAAGTATTCTTGAATGGAGGAGTTGGTGGAGGTACTGGAGGTGGATGGTATAACGCTATCAAAAATCGCCATCAACTCTGGCCAGATGGTCGTATACCGTATACGATCAGCAGTCAGTACAGTAGTTATAGGTACGGCTTGTTATTTATTCCTTTTCAGAATAAAAAAACGAAAACAATGAAAAGTACCGTCTGAGCTCGGTGTAATACACATACATATTTCATGAACTAAATAATTTTTTGACGTTGACAAATCGAATTGGACAGTGATCAACACCTCGAGATTTTGGGAAAACAAAGTTTTTGCATGTCTCGTTTTTAATTAGTGACTTAGACTCGTTTTTGATTAGTTTAATAAATTTTTCAATTAGCAACTTTGGTAATTTAATCATGCTCATAGAGAAAGTCAGTTTTAATAATTTCATTCTTGTCCTAGGAAAAAACTTTTCTCGAAACAGTTTCAGCTGCTCTTTCTTGCACCTGAAGCAGACGAATTCTTATTAAAGGATTACGAAACCTTGGTAAGACTTCAGACATCCTAATCTCACCGGTGGTAAGGTCTATACATACTCAGCAGCAAGGCAGGTCTGAAATGGCCGGTGAGGTGCAGTGACGCAGAGGATGCGGCGAGGCAGTTGGTAGCGCTCTAGGCACTTTATAGGAGACGATAAAGCTAAAAAGCTGCATTAAGCTTTGAAAAAGTAGATTAAAATTAGTTTTCAGTCGCTCTCAAATCGCTGCATCGATGCAAGAATACGCCACGCACACGTGTATACAGTGGGTTCCGAAGACGAATACTGATATCAACTACGTCTACATCTTTCCCGACAGAGGATGCTATTCGATGGTTGGCAAAATTGGTTTGTTTTCTAAGCTCTTGCTATAAAGAAAGGAAAATTAATCGGAACGAGTTCAATTTGACTGCATACGCGGTCTGAGTTATGACCAAACCAATTTGAAATCTGCATGTTCCTCTTAAAAATATGAAACTGATAGCCTTCAACACCTTTTCTATTGCATTAAGCCGAAATTTAGAAAAATATACCGTTTCATAAGGCAAAAAGCGTGCTAAACTACTGCAGAATTGCCATTGATTTTAGGCAAAATTGTGGTTGATTTGCGCTCTGAGCTCTTGTAGAAGCTCAAATTGTGTTTTTAAGCTCACATTTTCATAGTAGCCCCCAATATTTTGAATTGTTAAATCATTACTTTTAAGAGATATAAGCGGAAAGGTGATTATTTCAGTGAAAATTTATGTCAAAGTAATTTTCCAGGTGGAAAACAGTCTCTATCGTTGGGACCGGGATGTATTCAAAGAGGAATTATTATACATGAATTGATGCATGCCGTTGGATTTTTCCATGAGCAGAGTAGAAGCGATCGAGACGACTTTATTACAATACTTTGGAACAATATTCAACCTGGAATGCAAGGTATGGTTTAATTTCACCATGTGGGGTTAAGTTGATTTGAGCCTGTACGAGATAGGAAATAAGATCTGGACAAACTTTATATTACCTTTTTTCGAACATTTTTTTCTGACGCTTGCACAACTTAGTCTTTCAAACCATTAAAAGTGCATAACTTGTATGTTCTTATGATTGAGCTAGTTTTCGTTTAGGGGTAGGAACGAAACGGATATTCGTTATTTTCCTTTTTTGTAATTACTAGATTATTAAAAAATGTTGTAAGAAGTAGCTGATACAATAGAAACGCTAAAAATCAATAACTTTTAACAATAGTTTTCCCTGTGACCTTAAGCAATTTTTTAAAACGAGAATGAAACTCTCTGTTGAGGTCAATTCGAAAAATACGGTCAAGGAGTCATTCAATCGCTGGGAACAACATATGACTACTCGTCTATAATGCATTATGGTGATAAGGTGAATTTTTGTGAAATTTCAATTTTAGTAGTTTTTACAATTTTAACGGTGAACAAATCAAGTTATCACTTTGTGATAGCATTTGTGCTGTAGGCATTTTCACGTAATGGGCAGCCGACGATGGTTCCAAAACAAAAAGGAGCCCAAATTGGGCAACGATCAGGATTCTCAAAGACCGATATATTCAAAATCAATCAGCTCTACGGATGTCCTGGTTAGTTTTAAAAATCCAGTAGCCAGCAGAATATTTGGGAATTAGTCCCTCCAAATACTTCACATTCAATTGAAAATATTTTGCATCTTCTTCTGTTGGAGCAGATTTTAGATGGTGGTAAAACGAAGGGACCCACTACTACAACTGTTGAAACAACGACGGCTACACTACCGACAGCACCTCCTATAACAACGACAACACCCACAACCATTTACCCTATTCTTACCAGCACGTTACCCACTGTGACAGTTTGCGTGAATCTTCGACGAGATTGCGACGATCTGGAACGTCAAGGTATGTGTTTACCTTTTGACAACAAATCTGACAAAGATCCATCGGCAAAAATATATTTATATTGCAAATTCTTCAACGAGTACAGACAGGCAATTTACAATCTGCTGAAAATCATTTAGCAAAGTTGTTCATGTTCCATTACATTTGTGTTAAACTTCAATGTTAGAAACAGCAAAATTATGCTCTCCACCAGGGCCCAGATTCATGAACGGACGAGCGGGCTCCGAAACCGCGGCGCCGCCAGAACCAGACGGCAGAGTCGATGGGAGATTGCGTACAACATAGGAAGTTTAGGATAAGTAGACAAATGAAGGCGCCGTTCGGGTTATATCTCGAGGTTTATCGGGGGTTTACCAATGATGAATCTGGGCCCAGCTGGTTTTTTGTGTTTTTCTGAATTACGCCAAGGTTTTGATTTCTGTGAATGAAGGTCTAAGTTTCATGTTTTTGTGGTTTTTCGACTTTTTGCATCACAGAAAAAGGATCATTTAGGTTGGTGTCAAAGAAATCCAGGCTGGATGAGGAAGCATTGTCCTGTATCATGCGGATTTTGCGAGAAAAAACCAGGTATATGCTTCCCTCTTCTACTAGATAATGACAATTCCGCCACAAATCGATAATTTTTATTTTGTACATTAATTATATCATTAACTTTCATTTTGCGGTTATTTTCTGCCTGTGGCAGTTGTCCAGGCTCTTCTTGATACAGAAGTTTTCACTTAATAGTGGTGAATGCTCCCTTTACAGTGGTAATCACACAAACTGACTGCTTAAATGGCGTTTCATACTTTATAATAAGGCGGTGCAGTAATGACCGATTATAGGGCAGAGACGCAGAGGAAGCGGCACAGCAGGATTACGCGTAGGCGCCTTCATCCTCCTTCTGCATCGTCTGTTGAGGGTTTTCAGAAAGGCTTTAGAGAGCTGACTGACAAAACGGCAATCCATACTTTACAGCAAACCAGAGCAGTAATGGTCGAGTACGGGACAGAGACGCGGAGGACGCGGCTTAGCAGGAATATCCGTGTGTTTGATCTCGCTATTCCGCTTCCTCTGCGTCTCTGCCCTATACTCGGGTATTAATGAATGCCTTGTGAAAGCCTGTAGACTTTGTAAGGTGTAAAGTTGGCTGGAGCTTTTTTAGACAATCAGCAAATATAAATATGCTTTCACCGATTACTGACAGCTTACGTTACAGACAAAACTATCAAAACAAAGCGAAGCAAAACCATCCATTTAGGTAAATGTATTTAGGTGCTTCTTGTTCTGATTTCTCATACATCTCATAGAATTTACTGGATTCTATTTTAGATACAAGCTCAACACTTGCTCCCATTGTGCCAGGTGAATGCGAAGATTTAAGGGTGGACTGTCTCGTGTTGGTCGCGCAAAGGTGAGCAAATTTTGAACAGATTTTATAGACGATTGGTTTATATAAATACACTATATTAAATATCTTCTGAAATAATAAAATGGACACACTACACACTGAAGAAGGCTGTCTGAGCGTTGTCAGACATGTAATTGTTTGTTAAAGACCACCTTAATTAATCAAAATTTGCAACTCTAAATTAAAATTTGTGTTTTCAGGTACTGCCGCATGTCGCAGAACTTTATGAAAACCTACTGTGCAAAGAGTTGTGGATTCTGTTATCGACCACCACCTGTGGAAATTGGTAGCACCTCGTCACCGTTTATAACTGCAGTACCTCCTCCCATGTCCAGAACAACCACGTTAGTTGTTTCTATTTTAAACAGCTTGATCAGTTTCAATTCCATGAATTCTACAAAAAATGTGTGTAAAAATATACTGTTTTCTTATCAATTTCACAACAATCATTTATGAAAAAAATGTTGAGAAAATTTCTGATGTGTATTTAGCTTATATGTACCTCTTCTAATGCGGAATTTCGCTATAAAACGCGATGTTCTGTGTTGGGCCCTTACAGACCCGACGACACGACGACGAGCATACTCGTCCAACGCGGCCGACCGCGCGTTGCAACGCGGTATCGATTAGAGCAATGCGGCCGCCGCAAACGTCGCGTTGGACGAGAATGCTCGTCGTCGTGTGTTTCGCTCAATTTCATGCTCAACGGCTAATTCGTCGCTCAAATTGCACGTCGTCGGGTCTGTAAGGGCCTTTTTACTGGAAATATCGGCCAGTTCATCAATAATTGAAAGACAAAAGACAGCCTGTTCTCTCCGAAAGCCTGCCCTTTTTTATTTTAAGGACTTAGACTGATGTCCACAATTCTAAGAAAATCATCGGAATTCCATTCGGTGCACAGCTATCTTAAGTGAAAGTCATGGTCATCGGTGTATGAAGCCGAAACGAGCACTTTTAAAATAGTTTTGCGTGCACAGCAATGGCCGTCAACGAATAATTATTATTTAACTATTTAGTAGACGTGATTAGTAAAGGTAAAGGTAAATTAGTCGGCGTGGATCAGCTCCCTCTGGACGCGCCACGCATTCGTGTTCCATTCAAAATCGTATGAGCCTGGTGAATGAAAATGAAAATTCGGCCTTGCGGGCACCAGCCGCTATACCAAACCAGTGTCTTTACCTTCCCAGACAAGTCTGGTATCAATTTACTCTACCACAGAGAGATGGGAGGCTCGGTTAGCCCGGGCCAGGTAGGAAAAGAATGATGGTTGTTCTGATTCATCAAAAAACATTTTACAGGTCGGGCATTTTGCAAACGCTCTCCACGAGGTCACCAAGTGTTACTACAACCGAGTCAACATGTCGAGATTATAAACACTTTTGTAGTCATTGGAAAATGGCTGGATTCTGTGAAGGAATCTTCATGAACTACATGAAGAAAAACTGTCCATTGTCGTGTGGTATGTGTTGAATTTCAGTTTTTTCATTCACTTATTCAAATTTCATGGTATTGTATTGACCATCTGCTGCTCATCGTATTTCTTTCGAATTTCTACTGTGAATTGTCTAATTTATTCACCTTTGAGGGCTTGTTTATATTTATATAATTATTTTTTTATCAAAGAAGGGGCCATTGGTAGGCCAGGCTCACCCCCTCCTTGCTCGACTGCGCTCCTGCTGCCGTATAAGTCGATCAACACTGCTAGCTACTTTGCTGCCAAGTATGAACTCTTCCTTTTACCACGAAAGAGGAGGCGAACAAAGGAGTAAATTCTGATCAATCTCTTCGTGTTTCGTGGAAATTATGTTGCGTAGCGTGCAGATGACCTTCAAGATGTTTCTGCGACACTTATACGCTGTCAAATCATGTAACCACCCCGTGTGCAGCGCTAAATAGTTTTCGGCGATTTGGCAAAGTGTTTTTGACGCTTTCACATCGCTCTATGAATAACACTCGGAGGTCAGAGATGGGGATCATTCATACTTGGCAGCAACGAACAAGCTCCACAACTTATCCACGGTACGATGATGATCATTGTGGAACTCATTTGCTTTATGGAACCATTATGTTAATATCGATAACGTCCAGAAAATTCAGCCGAGCGCCCTCGGCTATGCTGCGTTCTCTGCGTCTCTGCGCTGCCCTTGACCAGTGGCGCTTTGCTGCCCAGTATGAATGCGCCATAGAAGTCTGCCGCTTTGCTGCCCACTATGAATGCGCCATATGATAAGCGAGCAAAGACAAACCTAGCCTAAATGTACTTTGGTACCGCTGCAAAGAAAAATCGAATCATCAATTCCATTCGTTAACAAGGTTTGGTGATTATGTAATATTTCACCAAAAAATCGTGACCCACGTGGGGTTCGAACACGCATCAGGTCGATGCGGGCACCGCTCGAACACACTACACCACCGTGATGCACATTCTTTCACGAAACTTCTCATCGTCTTTCTCCTAACGTCTTTCTGAAGCCGGTCATTGGACCGGTCAAGACATTATGTAACTTCGCTGTTTTTTTTTTAATTTTTATTATAATTTGTTTTTTCACATTGTCAACCAATATCAATGCCTATGTCTTTCGGAATATGTTAAACTACCGACACTCGTTACCAGTGAAAATTCGGACCAAGAATTACAGCAGGAAACTGTTACGCAAAATTGATCGTTATTTAGTGATCTATTCGTGTCATATAAAATTAATAATGTTGATGAGCTTGTGCTTTCACTCCAAAGAGCTTTCTCCTTCCTGTCCATTGTATTTATTGATTTTTGTCATTCGTGTTTAACTATGTGATTGAGTGAATAAATGTTCTGCCACCGTTTCGAATTTGTTGGTAAACAGCTGAATCGATCGATATTCGGTCACGCAAGCTCATTATTAATCCCAATCATTACTGCATTAATACACTAAAATTTTGTCAAGAAAGTAACCGATGAATGCCAAAAAGACAAGCTGCCTGAGGAATATAAAGCGGCATGGACCTCTTAGAAACTATTTTTTACATCCATCAAATCAATTGATATCGAGCTTCTGCTATTGTACCCCATATTTTTGCCCGCTGAGGGAGCGTTTTCGAGTTTTTTTTTTGGTTTTCGATGAAATTTCGTCTAACAATATCGGGGTGTGCCCCTGTAATGGCGCAATTTTCTCGGCAGTATTGATGCTTATCGGTTTCGTTGATAACCATATTGATAAGTGATTGCATCACAAATAGAAAGTGCAAAACCTTCAGAGAGATTAGAGCGGTTTTGTCGTGGAAAGCGGACTTTTTCGATGAAAACAAACAGCAACATCGACAAACAACATAGTTTGTCTAAGTGATAAGAAGAAGATAGAAGCGCAGTGTCTACATCGACCAACAAACTTTTTCTCATCTAACTTCTTGAAATGATCCTATATTTCTTCTAATTCTTCTTCTTATCAAGAATTTTTTCGCCGTGAATTTGGCAGCTTTTCGATCCCAAGTAATTAAACGCTGTTATTAGGTAGAGGTAGATTAGTAGGTAGTTAATGCATCCAAGGAGACAACTCGTCCACTTGAAAAAAACGCCCACTTTTACAGAATTTTATTTTTTCCAATTTTTCGTTTACTGGAAAGTTTTCCTAGAAACGAGGTACACCATTCGGTAGAGCTCGAGCTGCTGAACACGGCAATGTTCAATACAATTTGAAAAACAGATTTCCAAGGAAGTTATTTGAAAGAGCCGAAAAAACCGAAAATTTTCGGGTTTTTCGTCTTTTGATCAAAAGCCGTGAGCGGTACTGTATGTATTTAATGTGGTTTTAAATACAACAAATCTTGCTTTTTGCACTCGTCCAAAGAAAATCGAAGAATCGTGAGATTTAGCAAACCTAACCAAAGAATATTGTTAAAATTAGAGGAAAAGGAACAATAAATTGATGGAACAATGAAATAAAGGAAGGAAGCGGAATGATAAATAAATAAGCTTCTTAGTTTTATAAACTTTTCGATAAATTATTGAATCTTTGACGAATTACAAAGCCGAATGATGATGATAGTTGTTGGAAATTTTTTTCATTGCTGCATCTATTCATTGTCGATCGAATGTAATCAGAAAGCATTCGTCGGTTCTGATAATAGCTGCTGCTGCTGGCCGCCGATTCATGATCGCCATTTCGCATATTTCAGATAGGAATCGATCGATCTAGACATTTCTCTGACACCTGTGCGCTTCGCGCCCCGATGGAGCCGTTTATTTCTCGTGTGAAGGGAAGTCGGAGACGATAAGGACTCGTGGTTGAGTTCATAGCGAGATCTAGCCTATTTTCGATTTTTTTTTTCTTTTTTAAAGGGGTCGAAATGTCATTGGGATCAGGGGTGTGCATTTTACGATTTACGATTTTACGATTTTTACGACATTTTTGGGCAAACTTTGGGAATTTTACGAATACTTTTACGACTTCAATTTCAACCTGAAGAAATGCCAACACGGAGTTCTAACACAACACTATGGGGTATGTTATGTATAGTTGTTTTTGAACTGATTTTGATAACTCTTCATTCTCTTATAAAGTGTGTTTTTGTTTTTTTATAAGGTGTGTTTTTATAAAGTGTGTTTATGTTTTTTGTTTTTGTTTACGTCGGCTAACCCCCTGGCATTCTGGACTACTCCCCTTGCACAATCTGCTTACACTCATTTTGGCGAAAATAATTCCGAAGTATTTCTGCGCTCCTCCAGGGTCCGTCGAGATAGAAAGAATTTTTTTTCGTGAGCCGGTTACATTTTGAGCGATCATCGGAGAGCGCTAACACCTGCAATTTTTTCTGCACTTCTACTTTTCAAGATCAACATTCCTCTGATTGGTTTTGATCGATAATTTATGTTTTTTGCAATACATGTTTCCATTTTAATTTCTAACGACGCATTTACTGTAAATAAATGAATTATTCGCTTCGATGCTAAGCTGAAATAAATGTTTCGACTTTCAGTAACGTTTGTGTTTTGTCGCACAATACTGCCGATTTTCACAAAACAAAAATATTTTACGAATTTTACGATTGTTTACGACAAAAAAATTACGCCCATCCCCGGTTGGAGCGTTGGATCATCTAAGGAATAGATTAATGTCCAAACGGCATCGACAGTTTGTTACATTGTTGCCGTCGGTGTGGGGCGTAACGACCTCTCGGAGTCGGCGCGGCAACAGACATACCCAACGGACCATATCGACCTCACATCATCATCATCATTATCGTCATAGATGCGCTATCATTCCAGTGGGTCAGTCTGTCGGTCGAATGCCACGTGGCACGTCGACTAATCGCCTAGTTATCACCGCAAATCCCACAAATCCTATCTATTGATATTAGGTTGGTGCAAAAGTTCTCGGACATTTGCGACTTTTTGAATTTGAAAAGGATTTCCCCGGCATTTTCGGCTCCAGTCAAAAAATGTTATAGAGAAGAGAAGACCATTGATATTAACGGTGCCTACTTCAAATGACCCCTTGCTATTGTTCAGATGTTATGAAATAAACTGTTTTGTATATCAAATGTCCGAGAACTTTTGCACCAACCTAATATGATAGACTAGTTGCTACTTCCTAACCTCATCTTACTTCCTAACACTCTTTTACTCTTTCTGTCGTTTATTTTGTTTGTTACTAATCCTGTTTGATTTGACCACGCCTTCAGATGGCGTAAATAAATAAATAAATAAATCTTAACCCAATCTTCTTGTATCTTCGAGATTTTTTGTTCTCTGAGGCCTTGGGACATTTCAATTTGGTATTTTTGCATTAATTCCTGGTTTTCTGAGCGTGTTGCGATCGCCACCACATTTTTGCCTCTTTTGAATTTATTAGTGTTACACCTGGTTTCTCATCACTTCAAAAATATTCAATCTCCCATTCTTCCCTACAAATTCGCTCGAATGGTCTTTATCCTTGATCTTTGATGTTCGTCTCTTGCTTTCAGTGCTGTTTTTTTTTTGATTTTTCAAAGTGTTTTTTTCGAGGTTAATAGGCAAGCCCACGTCGGAAAAGTACCCCTCAAAGGTTCTTCAATGAATTTAACTTCGGATTGCACATTATCTGCATTGAGTGCTTAAAAATATAACCTTTCTTTTGAAGGAGATAGAAATATTCGAACTAGAAGGTGACGTTTGATTATGATTTTAACTTGAAAATACCTGTAGAAAACGGCCAACAGATAATCGCTGGATATAACCCGTCACAAATACATAATAACGATCAAAGAATAAAGGATATTACTTCCAATCTGCAAATATTGTTTCGGTTGAGAACGGCTGCATTTACGACTCCTAGTCAATTCTATTTCCTGTCCGATGATCGCACTTTTCATAAATTTTATCGACCTATTCGATGTTTTCACGTGATTGAAACCATTTCATTGAAACCAGATAATCGTTTACCCTCTCGTTTACCCTCATTTCTGAAACGTTAAACGCCGATCATTACCCAGTCAGGGTAATCACCTCATCGAATATTGCTGATCAAACTGCTATTCGACTGTCTCCTGTTCCTGGGTAGAATTAAACTAGCCGATTTCCTTTCAAATCTCGGTCATCTCTGATACTTCATTTCTTGGCCAACTCGCTTCTAATCAGGCGAATTTGCCCTTTTCTGCAAAGCTTCATCTTTTCTACAGCGCTGGATTTCAGTTCAAAATTTTTAAATCCGCTTAAAATTCTTTCTAATTATTTTGCCATTTTTCGTTTTTTCTCCTCTGACATTCCTATAACCTTACAGGTCCGATTGGTTGTTTCTGCTGATAAGGTGGCTGTTATCACAGCGATTCCATTATACAATTTAGTCTTCCCCCTTCATGCAGTCATTTATTACCCCTCAATTAGTACTAAAATATGGCTAATCTTTGTTGGGGTGTGGAAATTTCTATTTGCACTTCAGTGATCGCTTAAACGTGCTCTTTTTGATTCTATCGATGTGCGTGACATTCTGGTGTTGGGCTGACAAAGAACTTTTTTGCAATTTTCCAGTGAAAACAAATATCCCAGTGAAGGGGCGATCTTTCCGAGCTATAAATTCTAGTCAACAAACCCTCGAAAAGGCTGAATTTCAAATCGTTCTTCAAAGACCATGTTATTATGTTGCTTTCGGTGCTTTAGTTTTGTTTGTCATATAGACCATGTTGCGCATTACAATATTTATTTATTTATTTATTTATTTATTTATTTATTTATTTATTTATTTATTTATTTATTTATTCGTTTATTAATTTATTTATCGTTATATCCTCGAACATAGATGTGCCACTGAATATGAAAAATGTGTTAGTTGAACAAAAAGCCGGTCAGCTATGAAAAAAAAAACAACAAGTTCATCAGAGAAAGTGGTGTTTCTAATGTGAAGTATGTAAACATAAATATAAATAAATATAAAGTTGTTACAACCTTGCGTAAACATGTTCACCAATAGAAGCGAAGGTGCGCTGCTGAACAGCAAGCTACGTGTTTTTGATGTTTTTTAAACAATTTTTACATTTTACCAACGTTATTTTCCGTTGAAATAGGACCATATGAAGCGGGCCCAGGAACAGCATATATTCAGAATTCAATACGAATATTTAGGGTTACAAACGTGATTTTCCATATCGTTCGTACTATTTTTATTCTCTGACTTGTACTTCATCCCAGACAAACACACCATTACCGTAGGCGATTGTTATGGTGTCCTTCGGTTTTACAGTTCTCCGATGCGACGCTATAGCTGATAGATTTATTCGCTTTTTATTGCTACTTGGTTGTAAATATTTATTGGTTGTAAGTTGTCGATAGTTATTGATTTATGACCTGAGTATGAGCTATTGCTAGCATCAGTCCTTTTGCCAGCGGCAATTGACACCAAACGAAGGCAAATAATGATATTAACGAAAAAAGACTGAATTTTGAATTTTTAGAAAGAATTTTGATTGAAGCCTTGCACTGCTAATCTTTCGCCATAATTTCAATGGCTTAAACGGCTTCTGATACACTGTGCATTTCATAATTGTAGCCCACCCTTATTTTTATCAGCTTCCACTTTGCCAAACCATACTTTTCAAAGTATTTCCTATATTTCCATACTAATATAATAATCCATAATAATATTTCCATCCATTATTTATTTATTTATTTATTTATTTATTTATTTATTTATTTATTTATTTATTTATTTATCCTGAAGACATCTCCTAATCCTGTTATCTTCATCGGATCGTTGGCATTTCTCGGATCTTATGATCTTATCTCGATCTTTGCCAGTCCGAAAAACCGTTATAAATTTATCTAACCTTAAATAATTCCAAAATATTAGTTTGGCCCAAAAGTTCGTTTACGTTTCAGATTCCCACTTCCTTTACTCATCACTGAAAAAAAAACAAATAAATGACAAATAAAATTATTTTGGTTAGTCACAATTCCTTGCAGGCGTTCCGGTGAACAACTATGAATAAAGAGAGGCGCACACGATTTTTTGGGCTACCCTAATATTAGCGTTGATTATTTTTTATTGCTGTTGATTAGCTGAAAAATGTGGGTGATAATTCAGCTCATTAAACAAGGCGGTTGAATGACAATTCAGCTATCTGAATGGCGCTGTGCATGAAGATAAGGAACCGAAAAGCTCGTTGAATTCAGGTTTTACTGGTCCATATCGCTCCGATCTTCGATGCATCTTCATTTTGTAGCAACCAGACATTACAATGTGCTCTATGATTCTTTTCATTCTTCCATATTGTTCCACTTTCCATTTGACGAAAGTTCATTTCAAAAATCCTAAAATTACGCTGAAGCCACGTTTGAAAAAGTTAAAGTTCCATTTCTCAATGTTTTAAAGCACTTTGATGTTATAGGTGTACTCATGAGATTTTTGCTGTTTAATCTATTCTGTAAAGATAAATAACATGAGAACGGAATTAGATCTTGTGACAAGATCAAGAAGCTTTGATAGTTTGTTGATAGTATTAGAGGAACTGTTTGAAAACATTACTTCGGAAATGATGATCGTTCGTCGCTACAAATACCTACCTAACTGTCGTTTGCTTCAGGGCATGTTACAGTATTATTCGCTTTATTCGCTTTTTATTGCTATTCGGATGTAACTATTTATTGTTCAAAAATGGTGTTCAAATCATTTGAGTTATTTTACCACCTCTTGAACGATTTGCCTCGAATTGAGACTTGCTTAGATGAGTCACTGAAATGCTCGGTCGATTACTCTAAAAGTAGCGTGACCGCTCATTCCTCATGCTTTTACAATCCGTAATGGAAGACGAGTGCATGGCGCGAACTCCGAATACTGATAAGCACTTTGCGCTTTACCGCTTTATTTTAAGGACATATAGACCATATACAGAAGTATTGTCGGTGATAGTCTCGATAGTTTGCGTTGCAAAATTACGATGCTAATTTCAATTAATTTATTTCACTCTATTTACGAGAATTCAGAATAATCTTTTTTTCTAAAATCGTTATCAAAAAGACATATTTGTTGAAAGAAAACAATATACTACTAAAAACGCGATTCAGATTTGAATATCGACCTATTAGCCGTTTTACAAATACCAGGTCCCCATGGTATGGTATTAAGAGGCGCTACTGACACCCGTATGATCGAGCGATCGATCCCCGCGCAGGTTAACTAAGCCTTCCACCTCGCGGTCGGGTAAATTAGTACCAGACTTGTCTGGGAAGATAAAATCACTGACTTGGGATAGCGGCTGAGGCCCGCAAGTCTTTGAACAAGTCCCATTCCTCTGCGATTCTGAATGGGAAACGAAGGCGTGGCGCGTCCTTGGTTGGCGGATCGCCTTCTACCTTTACATATATTTGGTTTATTGTAAGAAAATGCCATTGGAGTTTACGTAGGCCTGGCACTTTCTGCTCACTTTTGACAATCGATTTTTTGTGTTTCTATTAAAAATATGACTTCGTCTACATCGGTCCACAGTGAACCTATTGAGCTCGTCTTCGTTCATCCTGGCAACTATTTCGCTGGCGGCTTTGAGCTACAGTTACTCCTAGTTTTATTTTTGTCATTTCAGTGCGAATCCAATTCCCCTTACAAAGGTAAAACGAGAAAATGCCAGCTAATGTTAACGGTGGAGAGACTGTCTGGCAGAAGAGTGGCGATGGTTGCTGTATCGTTCAGGACGGTCAACGCATTGAGTCGGTTCACGCTGGGTAGGTTCCTTTTCAGCACTTTATTTATTTATTTAGTTAAGAATTTAAAATTCCATATTAGTCATGTAAGGTAGTAGAACCAACCTTAAGGCGGCTGTTATACTATCGATCTCGCTCAGCGAAGGATTGCGCATCTGACACTGTTCAGTATCAAACGCCGTGGTAGCAGACGTGTCTGTGTCAGTTGTCCCGCCGCTCCGCTGAGCGAAATCGATGGCATGACAACTGCCATAAAATTATTAATAGAAACCACAATTACATAATATTCTGCCCCAGAAAATTTAAACAAAAAATTAAATTTCTACTTTAAAAAGAATCTACGAAGTTTTATCTTTGTTTAATTGAAATTTATTTTTTCTATTATTATTTTATTAGATTATTATTTCATTATTATTACTGTTTTTATTTTGTTTTAGGCGCGTCATTTGACGTATTTTTAAATTTTTTTTATTTAAATATAAACAGCCCTGCCAATGGGAACCTGATTACCTGTGAAGAAACTGTATCGTACTATTCGGCTTGTGCTTGCTAACTGTAGAAAGGGATACTGTATACTCAGTTTGGAACACTTGGAAAAGGAGGCTAATGACACGAACTCTATTCCTTTTCAGGTGTTAAAATCAGTAGTTATCGTACCTTCCAAGCCAATGTATTGAAATTGTTCCAGCTGATTGAATTATCAAAAATTTGTCAAACATTGTCAACAATTTAACATCATTTTTGTCAATTTGTCAAAAATGATGTTAAATTGTTGATATTTTTGTATTGGGCGAATAGGGAGATGATGATGATGATGGATGATGTTCCCCAAATTTATTCTATTTTAAATTCCCAATAAAATATCTCATTCAGACCGAGACCCAAATGGTTCAACAACATTCTCGAGGCCAACGGAAACACTCCGCTCTCTAAGCTCAACAAGATACCACAGGAGAAATCGCTGAAGTGCAACATCTGTAAGTTATACGAAATTCCATTCAAAAACCTCTTTTTTGGAAAAAAATAAGATCATACTAATTCCGTTTGTTTAAAGTTTGATGCCCTTAAGCGCCTGCTCGTAGCCAGCTGTAAAGCAGAGAGCGCAGTACAGTAAAGGCAGAGACGCAGTGAACGCGGCATAGCAGTAGGGGCATCGGATGGATTTTCAACGGGCTATTCAACAACCTTTGGAGACTCAGAGGGTTCCTTCCGCTTTCTATTTCAACGAATAGGTTTCGGGAATCCGTGACTTTGCCTCTGTCGCGATGCTTTTTCGCTGCTGAGTATGAATGGATCTTAAGGCAATATGATGCGACTAAAATAGGGATTATCGCTGTGTTTTTCAGATGTAAAACTTGAGTACTTCAATGTGAGTGGATCAACGGAAGATCGAGCTGCATTGCGAGTAATCCAGGTTCGAAGTGGAACATCACTATTTTTGCCCCTCATAGTTTTTTTTAAATGAACTTTTTTAATCTAATTGTTAAGTTTGAAGGTAGCGGAAGCGAACGGACTCACATCTAAGCACACTGTTGTTGCGCCTGCCAGTGGAAATGTTGCAGTAAGCATCGCTCTCGTGTGTGCAGTAAAGGATTACAAGTGCGTAATTTTTTATTTTATTTTAAATTATCGACTAAGCTTTTGCTGTGACGTACAGATATAAAAAAAAGTTTGGTATTGTCTCTCAGAGCTTCAAGTACCATCAAAATTCACATAATCCTGTGCAGAAATCAACTATTCGAGTCTTTCGCACCATTTATACTTGGCAGCGCGGCAGTGAGCGACTTGATCGCTGGATCAGCATTGCATACCGTCTGGGATTTATCCCTATCCGCGACTCAGTCTACATTTTCAACGGGCAGTTTTTTGAACAAGCGTTGACAGTCGCCATATTGCTGATTCATAATGTCCAAAAGTCCCACGTTTCTCGCGTATTGCTACGCTGCATCCTCTGCATCCCTGCCCTAGCATTCGCCGCAGCTTTGCTGCCAAGTGTGAATAGGTCTTCGCACCTTCTTGTTTTAAACCTTGATGGTATGCCAACTAATGTGTGTATGAATGATTAATAAAATGTTTAAAAATATAAATAAAATAGAGCCAATTCCATTTGATTCATTTAGGTGTGTCCTCGTAATCCCTGAACTTCTCAGCCAGGATATAATGACCGTGGTCGTAGCTCTTGGAGCGGAGGTGTGTGCACTTTATGATTTGCTTTTTACCTTTTTCATTGACGTAAATTTTCCAGTTAGTAGTTACCTCTGGGCAAGTGATTTTTAGCTTTTCTTTTCATTTTTCTTCTTATTTTTAGCTCAGAAACGATTGATAGACAATTGCAGGTCGTTCTCGTAAACTGTGACAAGATTGCTACGCATGGTTCTCACTATAACTACGCGAAGATTATCGCTCAAGGCATTGAGAATTCCTACTTTCTTGATGAGGTACTGTACTTCTATCGTTCTTTATTCGACACATTTTTATTAATATAACAATCAGAGCCAATCCGCTGCCAATCCGCTAGCGCACTATGAAACGACAGCTGTTGAGATCGATTGTGCTCTTAACAAGAAGGTATGTTCATTTTACCTACCTGAATGCGCGGAATAAGTATAATTTGAATTTTAGGTGGACATGATCGTCGTTCCAATGAGAACAGGAGCCGCGTTCACGGGAATTGCAAAATATGCCGAACAACACTTGCCTGGAACGAAGGTTTGTTACCATAAAACAATTTGATTATGAGAAAATCCTACAGTAGCATAATTATTTATTAAAATTCCAGGTGTACGGCGTCCGTTGCGAGGATGATGTCTTCCCTGCAGTCCCAGAGCTTACAACCGATGAGAAACCAGCAATCTCAAGTTTGACCGCAGGCGATGGAGTCGTCAGTGTGTGCCCCAAGGTGAGTGCTTCTATGAAGAAGCGCTTTACTCATTTTTTATTTGTATTAAATAAAAAGTTTAGGAAGCATTCCTTCTCACTCGCCGTTTAATCAAAGAAGAAGGACTGCTGGTAGGACCGTCATCAGGAGCCGCTATTCTGGCAGCGCTTAAGGTAGGTATACATATTTACAACAATCATGTGGTCTTTGGTTCATAGGCTTGATGATCCATTCATACTCGGCAGCTGAGCGGCGCTGTAATGGCTAAGGAGAGGTCAGAGACGCAGAGGAAGTGGTGGAATAACACGAACAATCAGAGGGAGATGACAATTGCTCATACATTTAGCTCTGACTGTGCTATTTGCGTACTTTCGTGAAAAGCTGTGCGCGCCAAAACGAGGCTCCGCCCCCATTTGTTGCCCTGCTGCTGCCGAGTATGAATGGGCCGTCGATGACCAAGAACATTTCTTTAAGCTCCAGCCTCATAGTGCGCCTCTTACTGAGACACTTTTGTGAACTATCACTCCTAATGTTCTTCGTTTGATTATTTGACTCATCTGAAGCCTAAATAAGAATTTCGAAATTCCGACATTATTTCTGTATACAAGCGATCAATGTTTTTCCTTGCGCTTTCGCATGGGGTAATTATTATTTGTCATTTATTTAGCTTGGCGAACAACTTCCACAAGGATCGAATGTTGTAGTCGTTGCGGCTGATGGAATCAGAAACTATTTGTGAGCGATTGATGACCGGACTATTATAAATCGATAGTTTCATACAATTTTTTAAATTACAGGAACCACTTTATCGATGATCAGTGGTTGCTGAAGAACAAGATCACAGACAAGGTCGACAAGAAGACCATAGTTCCGAAGGAGTATGCTTTCTGCTGTTCTATCCTTATTCCATTTAGAACAATTTCACCACATTTTCAGAACGTTCGACCCGAAAGTTCTAATTTATGATCCAACCACGTTGGCTGGAGAATGGAAGCAAGACGAGACGACCAAGAAATGGTCCATTTGTTCTACTAAATTCAAGCCGTTCAGGTAAGCGAGAAATTTTAATTATTATGTTCAGAGTGTCACTGTCCTTTACCTTTCAAGAACTGAACGACCAAGTGTAATGACGAGCGTATTGGAAGGAATTCGCAACACTCCTTTGGTGAAACTTCAAAAGCTTCCCAAGGACAATGGCATCAAGTGCAATATGTGTGAGTAAAATACAAATATAAAAAATAGAAAATAAAAATAAAATAAAAAATAAAAAATATGTATATGTAAAAATATATGTATATGTAAAATAGAACCTATGAAAACGTGATCCTCTATTATCTGTCCACTGTTGATTTTTCTCGAGTAGAGCGCTTTTAAGCTTCATTTTGGCGGTATATCTACTTAAATGGTGACTAGATTGCTAATTTCGCTCTTTTGCAATACAAAGGTTGCACAAAAAGGTGGTCCACAATCTTAGCAGACTCCTTCATATTTCGTTTGTGTCAGTAGTTTTCCTTTTTTAGGTTTTTGGGGATTTCTTCTGGAACGGCGGATAAATTCGTGGCATTACAGGAAAAATTCTTCAATATTCTGTTCATTTGAAATGAAAAATTGCAGTTGTGAAATGTGAGTACTTCAACGCTGGTGGCTCTACTAAGGACAGAATAGCTGCTCGAATGGTTGAACTTGCTGAAGAAGACGGTCGCCTCAAACCAGGAATGACCTTAATTGAACCAACATCAGGAAATACAGGAATTGGACTCTCACTCGTGGCTGCGGTCAAGGGTTATGGGTATGTTCCTTTCTACTACTTTTTTTTATTTATCAGCTATATTGATAGAAAATCTAAAATTCTAGATGAGGTAATTTTCTCGTTTAGCTGCGTGATTTGCATGCCTCAAAAGATGTCAAAGGAAAAAGCGATCACAATGGAAGCGCTCGGCTCTGTGATTGTCCGAACCCCCAACGAAGCAGCTTACGACTCCCCAGACTCACACATGGGTGTGGCTCTACGGCTTCAGAACGAAATACCTGGAGGGATCATGCTCGATCAGGTCCGTGCCGCGAAAGAAAATTAATTAGATCAGAAAACTCCTCAAGTCACAGATTTGAATACATTAGTAATCATTTATATCAGTGTATTGTAAGCCGAGGGCTTTGTATCGATTGCTTGCCGCTGCGCGGGTCTCGGCGCCAGCTAATCGATATGAGGCCGCGTTTTTCGTCTTCGAACAATCTAGCGTTGTTCTTTTCGATAGAAAGATCAATAGCGTGATGAGAACATGCAAAAACCTAGCATCAGTAGTTGTGGTTGTTTGAACCACAAATTCTTCAAATCAGCATTTTGTAGTACCGCAACATGGGCAACCCACTGGCACACTACGAACAGACCGCTGAGGAGATAATCGCTGCTCTGGATGGCAAGATCGACTACCTTGTGAGTCAAAGCAGCTGAATTTAAATTTTTCACCTGTCTAATAGCTTAAAATCTTTTTTTAGGTGATTGGAGCTGGAACAGGTGGAACCGTATCCGGCATCTCGAAGAAAATCAAGGAGAAAGTCCCTGGCTGTGTGGTGAGTTTCCTACATTATATGAATTTTCTGTTCTATGTAGAAGTTGAAAAATACAATGGCTTTTTTTTAGATTGTCGGCGTTGACCCAGAAGGTTCTCTCCTTGCCGATCCACATCAAGGTGAAGCTGCATTCTACGAAGTTGAAGGTGTCGGATACGATTTCATTCCTGGAACACTGGATCGGTCTGTGATCGACCGTTGGCTGAAGTCGAGCGATAAGGTGCTCTATTGTTATTTAGCAAAAAGTTTTACTCGTTTAACAACAGTACTTAACTCTTGAACTGTAGCTGCATCATTTACTTGGGTTTACCAGAAAATTACCTTCTTAGGAATCCTTCGAAACAGCACGCGATCTTATTCGCAAAGAAGGTATTCTCTGTGGTGGTTCATCCGGATCGAGTGTACATGCTGCTCTCGAGGTTGCCCGCGGACTTCCTGCGGATAAGAACGTTGTAGCAATCCTTCCCGATGGAGTTAGAAACTATTTGTGAGTTTATTTAGCGATTATAACTCATCTATGGAGTGGTTAGAGGTGCTGCTATTATCTACACGGTCGAACGATCGATCCTCGCCGGGGCTAAGGGATCGTTTAGAGCGCGCGCGCTACACGCGGCGCGGGCACATGGAAAAGATGCAAATCGATCATACCGTGGGAATTTGTCTATTTGCATGCCGTCGCGTCGCGTGTCGAGCGCCATGCTGAGGGGAAGACGAGTGCATGGCGCGAACTCAGTACAGTGATAAGCAATTCGTGCTTTTACGTTATCATTTGGTGTGTACGGTATTATGCCCGATATGTCTTTTTAAACCTTCTGAACTCCATGTATCATTTCCATGTGAGGATTTTAAATGTGATGTTCAGGTCAAAATTCGTGGCCAACGACTGGATGATGGTGCGAAACTTCAACACTCATGGTTCTGTTCAAACAGCTTGAAAAGATGTTGCTATATGATAGATGGGGTGAAATTCAGTGAGATTGATGTGATTTTCTATGGAGTAGTACTGTATTCAGTCGCGCTCGGAATAAACTGCTGTTCTAAATCTGATTTAATGCACTTCTTTTGCACAAACAGAATGATAGAAACAACTTTATTCGGGCAGAAATTTAGGTGTCCTTAAATTCTTCAGAGCCTTGATCAACCCGAGTTCAGAAGGAATTTGAACGAGTACAAATGGAGCGTCGTTGCAGGAAATTCTTTGATCTTTTGTAATTTTAGGAATTATTTATTTATTTATTTCTACGCCATTTAAAGGCGTGCTGGCAGTAAAACAATAAAACCATGGATAGTAAACGAACGGAACAATTGAACATGAGTTAGTATTACAAATTACATAATACCAAAGTAGGATCAAGCACTATCAACCACGGCAGACAAACACGCGGATTACACCCACCAAGGCTGGATACAGCTTCTATTGCATATTAGAAATTTCAGTCCACAGACAGGGATGACATCATCACGCGAATAGAAATTTCCAATGTCAGCAGCTTCCAAGCCCTTGAGTTACCCAAGCTGATTTCGAGGATGAGCTTAATTTCCGGAAATGAACTGAGTTGATCTAGCCTTCCTAGAGCACGCACCGCTGAGGCGGGCGTCGTGTCTCAGAAGCCTCTTTAAGGCCTTTGTTATACCGACGCTCACCCCCCCAGCGTCTGCCAGCGCAACTCGTCCCATTCAGTATCAGACACCGTGGGGCCAGACACGTTTGTGCGAATTATCACGTCAGACGCTGGCGTGATGACGCTCACGGGCTGTTATGCAGACGCTCACGCGCGTCGTCGCTAGTCGCTGTGCATTGCACTGCGATTGACCCTTTCGCTGGGGGTCGGTCGAGAACTGCTCTGTATGCTTCGGGCGCGTGCGTGCGTGCGTCGCGTGCTCAGCGGCTGGGCGCTCACCGCTCGCAAGCAGCTGACGCTCACCATGAGCGTCGGTATAACAAAGGCCTAACCTGGTACGCACTTCAGAGTGGTCTAGGGAGGTGTCAAATAGTGACTGGTTCTTCAGAGGTGTAAGATATAATGCCCCAAAGGGGCCATTAGACGCCAAATTAGACGTAAATTCGTTAAATGACAGTTACTGCTGATCAGTTCTGAACATTCCTCAGTTGGAGTAGTTTGCTGAGAAGCAGATTGTTTGCGGAAGAGGTTCATTGTTACGTGAACGCCGCCGTTGTGGGATTAGTTTGCTTTTTTTTTCGACTGAGACATTGTGCTGTTAATGATCGCGTAGGATTGCAGTGCTTATGACTCCGACCAACACCGACGCCTAGTTTGCCGAAATTGCAACAAACACTTTTCTTTGTGTAGCTCTTTTAATATATCCTTATTTTTCTGTGAAACAGTCAGGTTCAATGTGTTTCGGAAAGGGAATGAATAGAAGAAGGAGAGAGTTGAAGTACGAGAAGTTGACTTTTGAGATAATAATGTCCATGAGAACGAAATTACGGAACTCGCAGTGCAACGCTTCATGAAAAGTAGCCATATTTCAAATTTTACTTCCGCCCGTTTTTGAACGCACTTTTTTCTCAGGCTCGTTGTATATGTATTGAAATGATCGTCACAGCTTTCTCTCTTCAGATTTCAGATTCTTTGTTGATTTTATTTGGTTACGTAAGTGTTACAATATAGATCTCAGATGTAAATCAGGAATATCGTAATTAGCGAGGACGGCCTAACGACGTTGACCTTACGTGGTCGTCGGTAGATGAGGTCAAGAAACACACACATGAAAATTTAAATTTTTTTTAGAATCTCACTACACTTTCTTCACCGCTGGATAGATCACACTCTTCTGATTACGGCCATGTGTTTTTTATTCAATACAAAAAAATTATAAAGTGATTTATGGCGTGTGAACGGTAAAAACGATCTAGATTGTTTAAATCGCGTTTTGGTGGAAAAATACCGACGGCACTGTATGAGGTCGTCAAAGGGGACGTACTTTGCCCGAGGCTAGTTTACCTCGAAACTACACTTTTTCATCGAAATGATTTGGACTCCAAAAGATCAATTGAACTACCCTAAAGTCTCATAGATAAGCCCGCTCGCGCGCGCGACGCTGCGGCGCCGCGCTATACTACGAGTTAATCCCTCCATTGATAATTTGTAGTGAGAATAGCGGAAATTCGAACCTGAGCATTTTTGAACATGAAAAACTAATCCGAAATAGCACAGTCAAAGTCCAAAGAAGACAATTTGCTGTTGATCTACTATAATCCCGCAAAGTCAAAAAGCAAAGTAAGATTTTAATTAGACACCACTATATAAAAGAAGAATAAAACGTCGGAGGTGCGTGGTGTGTCCTTAGGGGACTGATCGTCGCCGACACCTTTACGTTTATGATAACTGACTGGAATTCGCTCAGTGCTCAATGGTATTTACCTCATTAGAAAAGGCCAGCAGTACAAAGAACATCTTCTAGGAAGCATTATCAGAGTAACACGCCGAGCGGAAAACGCGAAATGAACATAATGAACACGAAAAAAATGAACATCATATTCGTGACAAACGTCCCCGAAAATTCCCTTGAGTTGAGGCAAATTTTGAAATCCTATGTTGACTTCCCAGGGTGGTATTAAGCCTAAAATACAAATCGTAAAATAATCCCAACGTACAATCCTAGCGAAGAACCAAAAAAAAGAACATTGGGTTCGTAATCAGAATCTCCGAGAACGCCCCTATGCGAAATTGGGGCGAATTCTGATGAAAAGCAAAAAAAGTTAATGTGTAGTGCTCTACTACGGAAGGCGACCGATCGATACGCCGCGCTGCCGTTCGCGCAAGGCGGGCTTATCTATGAGACTTTAGGGTATAAAGAATTTGAGCTGATGTTTGGTGCATAGAAGTGAACAAGCCCTTCAGGCGCTCGAACTGACGCGAGCGACGGCCTTTAGAGGCTTTCATGGAACAAATTAATCACTACATATGGCATTCCTAAGATCTTACGTTATTACTCTGTCACCATGTGTCACGGGATGCCCGGATGATCACCTCCGGAATCATTCCAATAGACTTGCTAAGAGAGAGCTGCATTAATATCCTACTAATAAATAAGCGAAACCACGATGTCTGTTTGTCAACTCTAGGGTCCCGCCGCGATTGCCCGTTATCGTACTCCCAGTGACGTATTTCATCCATTCCTCGCCGTCTTTTGCTGCATGACTTTGGTTCTTCGTTTTATTTGTTATTATAAATGTTTTATATATGTTTCTTACTACTCATTGGTTTATTTGGCGACCTGCAGGCCGCTGAATGACTGGTATGTACATACATCGTGCTTCATAATTCTACGCCACCCTCTGGTTTGGTACTTTCTGTTTTTTTCTGTTTTTTTTCTTAGGATTTTTCCAAATTTTGCACCCAGAGCGAATCCTTGTTGATTTTATTTAATCATGCGACGAAGCATTGCAACTTTGAAATTTCGTTTATGTTACGTATGAGCGTTTAATTGTCAATTCGCACTTTACGACGTCGTCACCGAGTGATGTTAATATCTCTTAATTGAATAGAACTCCCGATTAAACTAAAGATCAAAGTCCAAATTGAAAAAAACCTGGAAGCTATCTAAAAGAGCTAGAAAAACGCAATGTGTGCATTGCTTGCCAATTTCTCGGCTAATTATAAATATGTACGAATTTCTGCTCTCATGCTTGGAGAGCAGGATATAATCCTTGTAATGAAATTATCTTTATCCTATAGAAATCTATATTATGAAAAGAGAAACGAAAACGTTGACCCGGGTGTACGGTACTATACCGGGGTATATGAACAAAATGATATTCATGGGTGGTTCAATGCTGGGTCATGTCGAATGTGGGCGGGTATAGGCTGACCCGCGGTTGCTAATTTTTTTACCTTGAAATCTTGTTATTAACTATATTTAATTGGCGCATGTGTAGATTCTGGATTTCAAAAGTAGATTCAAAAGGTCTCCGAAACTGCGGCACAGCCAGAACCAGACGGCAGAGTCGATGAGAGATTGCGTTTAACATAGAGAGTTCACGACAAGTAGACAAAGGTGGGCGCCGTTCGAGTTATATCTCGAGGTTTATCGGGGGGTTACCAATGATGAATCTGGGCCCAGGATCGGTTTTCTATGAACCTTGGCCTGTCTCTATCTTCAATATTCAAACAAATACAATACAATAGGAACGTCAGCCGGATAAGAAATCTGCTTAACAACCTCAACTGTCGCTTATAAAATTTGAATATTGAATTAAAGAGTCACCTGTAATTGCCAATAACCCAGCAAATGCTTGTTTTTCAAGCTCAGAAACATAGTACTAAGCAGAAATAATCAGCCGAATACGGAGAATAGGATTCGAAAGTTGGTCGATGGCCTTCTCAAGAGATCCTTACCTCTTGCACGCAACTCTCCAACTTCTGATGAGTTCTTCGTTGATGTCCTTCTTCTTATTTGCTTATGGACCGCCAATTCTATTTTCCTGATTCCAAGGTGAGTGGTGTTGATCAATCTCTTAAGGACCAGACTGCGCCACACATCTGTGTTTCATTCAAATCGTAGATGCATGGTGATTGCGTCATATGTAGGTGTATAATAGGTGTATAATTTCGCTTTGGCTATGAAGGTAAGTGGGCTCTTCCCTACAAATGACTGACGTTCTTTGGACTACCAAATCCTACTATATAATAAGCGAGACCGCGATGTTTGTAATGGTCGCTCATATGGGTCCCGCCGCGATTGCCCGTTACCGTACACCCAGGGACGTATCTCATCAGTTCAGCTCGCCGTCTTTTGCTATTTGTCCGTCGTTTTATTTTAAAACTTTCTTCTTTTATTTCAAATCTTTATTTCAGTCTATTAGTGGTTAGTTTTTGTTTTTAATTATTATGTATTTAGCAGCCGTTTGTCGGCCGGCAGGCCGCTGAATGGCTGGTACCCTAATACGTGAAGGCAGAGCTTCGATGGTTCTATTGGAGAAAATTTTTCAAGTTTCTCTATTCACAGAAGCCTTGGTAGTTTCACCGTATTTATTGTTTGCGGCAAGATGTCCTCGGTCTTCCTGAAATGAAATTAAAAAGCAGTATTATCCCTTCATCGGAAGAATTAGGATCTTTCAATGCTTGCAAAGAACGCTTTCCTCACCTTCGTGAATTCGGTAGTCTTAATTTCTGTGTTAAGGAGACTCCATTTCTTCTCATTGTTGTCTTACCACTATCTTTTATGGTTGCTACAAGTTGAATTGAGTTCAATTTAATAGAATTTCAGCAATTCACTGGCACAGTTTAGATAAATTTATCCTTACCATCAGGTTTCCCTTCTTCGATTCGTTTCACAACAATCGCGAATTCGGCCTTTGCTCCCAACAACCACCAGGACAATTCCGCTCTTTTTCCTAGTCTCCTTTTATTGAGGCTATTATGCCGGAGCCGCTTCATAGCCGCTTCATGAGAACTCCTAAATTTACCCAATTTGCCTTCGCACTAGATGATCTTCCTGTTTCGTGCATGTTAGTGATTTTTTCATCTTTTCCATTGACTATTAATCAATTGAATATGAGCGAAACCGTCTAATGGTGCTTGCTGCTTCGCCGCTAGGGTCGATGACTTTCTATCAAACGTTTTCGAGTTCGAGAAAATGAGAAATTATTGAGAAAATGAAAAGTGAACCTGCAGCGTCGCTATTTTGTAAGCGGAAATCGATTCAAAGGGTTTCTGAAAATGGTGCACACCAAATGACACATTTTCAGTGAGATGAAAGATGTGATATTTATTTATTCTCATTTCATTTATTTATTTACCAGGCATTCAGCGGCTGCCGGCCGACAGACGGCTGAAAAATACATAATAAATAAAAACAAAAAGCAACCACTACTGGACTGAAACAAAGATTTGAAATAAAAGACAAAAGTTTTAAAATAAAACGATGAACAAATAGCGAAAGACGGCGAGCTGAACTGATCAAATGCGTCTCTGGGAGTACGGTAACGGGCAATCGCGGCGGGACCCATATGAGCCACCCATTACAAACATCGCGGTTTCGCTTATTATATAGTAGCATTCTCATTTATTCATCCAGGACGTGAACCGGAGTCACATGTGGAAGTATTTAAAGGTGCAGTTCGCATTCGAGCTTAATCGCTTGACTCTTGAGCATTAATGGATGTTGTTCAAGAAATTAATTTGATGCTTAGCAAAGATTCCCAGAGGCATTTGCGTTTCTTTGAGCAATTGATACTTACTGTAATGTACTTTTAAGGAAAGTACCATGCTCGTAACACATTTTTTTTCATATTTGTAGATATTTGCATGAGGCACTCGATAAAGAGAATTGACATTTTGAGACTATTGTATGTATTCAACAACACTAATGACTTCAGGCAAGAACTATAGACCTTAAGACGTGTTCGAAACAGCCGTGGGTACTGTAATTCAAGAAAAAAATTGATGTTTTGAACCTACATAATAGAATCAACAGAATGGCCTTAGCAGCTTATTCCTCTCCTCCTTTCCTCAGTTCTCCTTCTCTGCCCTCACATGTACGTACCTCCAAACTCTGTTTATAACTTAGCTTCCGCAAGCCACGAATCATTTGGAACGGCAGAGTCAAAATAGAGTTTTCTGGTTTCCAAGTGGTGCTTTGAAAGGATTACATTATAAGAGGCCCGCTTGAGAACAAAGGATTACCGGGACCCCCGTCCACTGCTCACGAACAAAAGAGAGACTGATGGCGGTGTAGTAGAGTGCTTAATTACACCATAAAATGTTTCCTTATTGACCGAAGTTTTTACGGTGGGTTTAAATTGTATCACAGAAAAAAATCATGCAGTGCTCATCAGTGCAAAATTACCCAAAAAATAACAGTTACCCTAACCCACCGAAAAGTGTCGCTGACACGCTTGATTTACCACGGAATCTGAACCGAAACCTAGTTAGCTAAAAAAGGAAAATAATGGTGTTGCGCCGCAAATTCGAACACTCGAATTTGCGTTTGTTGCGAGGAGAAAGGTTGCATTCGACAAACATCTGAAGTAATGGATGTTTATTTTTGTTTATCAATTTTGCAACAAAAAATCGATTTTGCGCGAGAAAATGCTTCTCTACAATTAGATTGACTATAATGACAGATACTTAGCCAGTAAACCCAGCTCCCTGCCAGCCATAGCAGTAATACAATGTAGAAGAACGGTGAATAGGGGGTATAATTAAAGATTTAGGTTTATTACGTTTCAGCTTTTGCTCTATACAGTATAAGAATAATTAAGTCTAAAGTTAATAACTATTGACAAAAGTTGTGTAAAAAGGTGAATATTGAAGAAAGTTAACACCTCTTAGGATTATCCTTTGCGTCAACAGCAACCCTCTAAGCAATGAAGGCCTTTTAAGGTTGTTTAGTCTTAATTTCCTTAAATTGGTTTGTTTTTACCCAAGATATCGTCTCATGGGTAACCGTAGATGTGCTCTCCTGTAGCAAATCGAACTGGGTAAAGAGGAACTGAACCTACATAATTCTTTGTTATCATAAAACTGTCAGTGAGGTAACCATACCCCAAGAGGGGAGATTACCTTTAATAGGAGGAATTATTTGTTCACATTTCATTACATCCTTTTATAGGTCAGCGTGGTGTAGTGGTAAAAGGCGCTACTGACACCCGCACGGTCGAGCGATCGACACCCGCCCGGGTTATCCAAGCCTTCCATCCCTCTGGGGTGTTTAAATTGGTGCCAAACATGTCTGGGAAGGGAAATCGCTGGTTCGGTACCGTGGCTGGTACCTTCAGGCCAAATACGCAATCACCATACATACCTCCACTTCAAATGCGTGGCGCATCCTTAAGGGACCTATTAAAGCCGATACCTTTACCTTTTTACCTTTTACATTTTTATCTATATGTTGATCTGCTATTGAGCAGGAAAACTATATCAGTGAAACAGCAATACTGCACAGAAACGAAAACACTGAGCTGAGAAGATTTTTAAGGTACAAAATATTATATACATAATATAGTATAAAATATACGTATTGTACTCTCAACTATTCGACGTTCTATTTGATACTCATTCTTCTATCTCACGATTTTCTTACACATCGTAACAAATGAATAAAAAATATAAAGAACGAAAGCAAAAGAGCTGATGAAACCTTTTCGGATAAAAAATTAAAAACGAAAAGGAAACGCTCGAGGATTTTTCGCCACCGACCCTTATTTGTGTTGTTTTTTGTGTAGTTGATTCTCTATAGGTGCAAATGAGAATTTTTGCATTTTTTCGAAAAATTCCAATAATAATGGGTGGTGCTTCGTGTAGGCTGAATGCTTTCAGTTGTTGTAATCCCTGGGTCTTCATCTCTTACGGTGGCCACGCCTCCACTAAGTATCCGGTTCTTCCCAGTTGGGCTGGCCGTACCTCGCTGATATTGAAACTAGACAAGCTTAAACTTCTAAAATTGTTACTATTAGCTTTTTTTCAATAAAAAATTCTTCTTACATACATCCTACCCCACATTCTTTGATTATTGTTGCGTTGTGGAGCTGAAGCCTACAATATATTGAAGGTGTTCGGTGTTTTCTCTATTCTTGTGAGTTTTTCCCTCAAGGCAAACCTCGTAAATCTGCCTACTGAACCATATAATCATTGGTCACCTTGACTGCTGGTGTACGTTTAACGAAAACAACTTAACACGACGTTCCTTAACATGTTAATGGATCGTTATTTTGCTTTTATCAGAAGCTCTTCGATATCGAAACCTTTGCCATTTGCGTGATAATTTCTCATTGGTAGTAACGTGCTCATGTAATTTGCCGTTTCACCCTTTCCAGAATTCATGGATTGTTAGCCAACTCTCCTTTGAAATAAATGTGCATTCCATGCAAACAGCAGACATGACGACACAATCGCACTCATTATTTTAACATTCCTACGACATTTTTCACCAAATAGCAAAGCATTTTCAGTGAACTTTTATTCGCCCTTAGGGCATTTACGATTTTATCATGACAGATTTACTTAAATGTTTCGTAAAATTTTCACGCTGTTTTTTATTTCGAGACGGGAATTATGTTGGAAATGTAAAGCAATGTGAACTTCACCGGTAAATAACATTCGAGCACTTAACATTCCAAGGCACACGTACCCAATTAGTGTCTGTTCTCGTCAGTGTGTCTCGTAATCCTTTTCGTATCGTTTCTCAAAATTAAATATTTGAATGAAAAGCGTCCGATTTCTAACGTTTTAAACCTATTTTTATGGATTGCAGATATGGAGGTTACCACTGAAGACTCTGATTGGAACGCTTCAAATTTTCCGTGTGACGTCGATACACATCCGAATCTTCGTCTGGCTTTTATTAGGTTAGTTTTTTTTTGTCGATAATATGTATTTGTTCATTGTTCGAAAGATTTCTGACCAGAAGTGTATTCAGATGAAGGTGTACGTAAAATACTAATTGTTTTCTGGCTGGTAGCATTGACGTAATTTACATGGCTCTTTCCTTGTTGCTTCTAGATGGATCAAAAAATAGATTTTGTTGAAAGCACGGCTTGATTATGCTCTACAAATCTCCATATTACTAGATATTATAGATTTCTAGCTTGCCCATTTTCTCTCAGTAGTCTGAAGTTATTCAGCCAGCTAACACGACTCATATAATTATAGCTTGAAAACCTCCGTTTAACTGCTTCTTCTCTTATTCAACTGTGGTGTTTACTTACCCTGAAGGATTACTGTCAATCCAGTAGGGAAAGTTTATACCTCGGTTGAAAACCGCTCAAAATTCATCGTTTTGGTCAAAATTAGCCCAGCTCTTGTGGCTTGAAATTTGTTCCAAACACATTTCTCCAAAGCTACCGTTTACACAACAAGCAAATATGGTTTATTAGATCAGCCATGCCGTTTTTGAAGCACAAGATTGTTGATTTAATTAGCGACGTACTCGACACCTCCGACTCACGCCACCAAAACATACTTCACTGGAATACATCCGGGTGGCACACAGATCCTCCAGGCCCAGCTAGCTTTAGTAAGATTTCAAAAAAGCCGAAAAAAATTACATAAATATTGTAGAATTGCATTATTTATGTAATTTCAATAATAAATGTCTTCACACATTCGATCACCCCAGTTTCTAGTTTCTACATGCATCACCAACCCCGGACCTTCAGGGCAACTTACAAAAAGAACGAATTCAAATATGTGACATTTTTTGTATCAGCAAAGCTTTAGGGTTTTTTAAATACTACCTATTCTTAACCTTCGTTAGTCCGAGTTCTTTTTTCAAAAATGAATATAAACAGTTTTTAAGAGGTTGTAGCAGAGACTTTCGTTAGAAACCAGCGAATACATAGCAAATCGTCCGATTTCACTTAATTTTTGATCTGGCTGATATTTTCTGACAATTGTTATGAAAAAGTCTGGAATAGATAACTATCCGATCGTAATTTCTTTTTATTTAAACAGAGAATAAATTGTGCAAAATCAACAGTTGCCTATCACGAATGCAGGAAGGAACTGGTTCTACTGAAATCGTTTTAACTGCTTTTTTTCTGAAAATGTTTACTTTTTGCCAATTAAACTTGTACCCAACGTCAGCTGTCGGAACCATTCAAAAACATTCCAAATAATCAAAAAACACGGACCATTTACAGCCACAGGAACGGTACGTCTAGGTATTCCTTCCGTTTTATCTGAAAGCGTAATACCACAAAGCCTCTTTCCGTAAGTAGGGGTTAAAAGCTGAAAAGCAGTCAAGACCTCAACGATGGCTTTCTCAAAAAAGCAAATTATTCCAAAACTCCTTGTTTTTTTTCAAATACTGAATCATATGGACAACTGTTTAGCCCTTGATACAGTTGATGGTATTGAAGAGAGCATAGAAATGGTGTTGAAACAGCTATTCACAAAGTTCTTCTGTGAAGAAAAAAATGGTCCGCTAAAGTAGAGTTCGCATTCTGCATCGTTAGGCAATATTCCTTTCCCAGGAGATTATTTTCTTAATGGCAGAGTTTGCTGATTGCCGAAGGCAAGGTTCTTTTGTTGGTCAAGAAACTCGTCGCAATGTTTGAGCTGACGTTTGAAGAGTTTCCTGTTAACTGAAAATGTTTCAAAGTCAGGGATTAGAGATCCTTTGTGGCCAACAAAGCAGTAGTTAGGTAAGTTACGATTTATGACAGAACATTCGAAAGTTGGGTATGGTTATTTCACAGCCCATCTTTCTATTATAAGGATTTTTTTGGCAGTTCATTGTTGAAAATTGAAAATTTTTGAAAAATTTTCAACTTAAAAACTACAACTGCAAACTGGCAACATCTTGTTAACAACATTAGGATGAGACTTAAGCCCATGTTAAGTTCTGAAACCACGCGTTCTGTGAATAATGTATATCATCGAGTAAGAAAATTACCCTTCACGACAACTACACCTTCCGCTCCTAACAACGCTCCATCAACCAAAGATCTACGACAAAGTTGCGAATCGTGTTTGAGGAATTCCTGTTGTAGTAGAGACGAAGATGTTCTTATTGAAAAAGTAGCGATTTTACTCAAAATCCAACAAACCGACCGATAACCTCGAAAGTTACTGTTAAACCCGATTCATCAACGGTGGGGGGTAGGGTGAGATTCGGGTAAATTGCGCGCTAGCATGAACCAGACTGATCATACGACAATAATTCGGTGATAAAAGTGAAACGTTCAATAATACATTCCCCCGTTGGCAACAATTAGATCTTATTTTGAACATTTTTTTGTAGAATTAATGCTTAGATCCATTCAATAAAGCAAATTTCAACATCAGAATGCAACGGCTTTGAAATCTGCTCTGTTCAGTTTGGCAAATTGAATAATGAGCTGTGACAGCACTGCCCAGAAAGGAGTTTCTCTCCTCTTCGCATTCCACTTTGGAGGCTCAAGAATCATCAGAACTGGAATTCACGATGAAGTGGAGAATTTTCGTTTGTATTATATGTCAAAGGAACAAATAATCTGAGCTCAGTTGCGAGCCTGACAGATTGTCTCTCAATGTCTTTCCGACCGTCAAAAATTACCAATTGTCTCCTTATTTCGCTACCTCTCGGCTTCTGAGTCCCGACCAGAAGTTTGCTATCACGAAAAGTAGTAATTAAGGTGAGACTCTAGAAAGGTGCTGAGAGTAGGGTTCTAGGGGTTAACGATGGAATGATATCCATTGTAGAAAATTTTTAATATACCTATCCTACTATATAATAAGCGAAAGCCAAGCGATGTTTGTCATGGGTGGCTCATATGGGTCCCGCCGCGATAGTCTGTTACCGTACAGCAAATGTACCCAAGCAGCAAGGGAGTTCAGTTCTTAAAGATTGTGACTGATTAAGTTGAATGCCGAAATTTCCAGAATTTCCATTTCAATTGAGTCGGCCGATAGGCCGCTGGAGTGCTGGTTGATATTATAGCCGGAACGCTCTTAAGGCGCATTCATACTCGGCGCAATGTAGCTCTCAATCTCAATTGAAACCGCGGTTAAGTCGAGCTTGAGTATCAGACTGTCTAGGACATATTCCACGATCGCGGTAGGACCCATCGCGCTCCAAAAATATTGCTATCTACGGCGAAATGGTCGCAAAATCTCACGTCTACTGCCTCGCTGCGTCCTCTGCGTCTCTACGCTGTACTTGACCATCGCGGTGCTTCTCTACTGCCGAGTATATATAGACCTTTAGCCGGATAGAACTCGTTGAACGTGATTGTCCAAATTGGACTTCTATATGTGAGGGAATCTGCCTCACGTCATTCTCATGAAAAAGCTCGCTTATGATTGAGAGTCTGCTTAAGGGTCATTGAAACGGGGCGCGGGTGTAGCGGCGAACCCTTAACCATACTCTTAACCAAAGGTCCCGCGTCTCGAGCACACTAGAGTCCCATTCACACTCGGCAGCAAAGTAGTACCTCAATTAAACGGCTTGATCGTTGAAACTTCCGTGTCGACAGCTCTGGGTTTCACGCTTTCCCTGAGGCAAAGTCCACCAAGGGGCAACCGGGAAATTACAAGGGTGATATGGTTGCGCTCATCCTAAGGAGGACTGTCTAATGAGGTTGATCATTGGCTCACCTTTCTGATCAGGTTAGAGAATGTTCACTCCGAACTCAGTATTTTCACGATTTCTCAGCTCTCTTATAAGCAGAAGGTGGCTCATGTTATTTCGACTGCTACCATGTAATTTCAGTCAAAACACTCAGAATCAGAGAGAATTATGTCAATGCGACAGAAACAGCAGATTAAACCGCCGCCGGCAGTGTTTGGCGCGCAACGACAGTACTGTGAATTCCTTACCGTGGAAATTGTAGCCCCAAATAGTGAGTATCTTAGGGGCTATTAAAGTAGACAACAGTGAAAGTAAACGAATGGAGGTTCGATCTTCTGAGAAGAAAAACATGTGGAAAGCAAGTTCTGTGGCGCAGCCCTCCATTGACAATTTGTTCATTGTGAAAGCGCCATCATGACAACACTATACCTCTAGAGAATGACCGAGATGACTAAGAAAAATCACCTGTCAACGATGAAACTGGAAAAAAGAAGGATGTGTTGTGCTTGGACAAGGGCTTGAAAAAAGCACAATACCACTATGACTGGCAAGTCGAAGTGGACCAAACCGAAGACTCCGAGCTGCTTTTAAAATTTTATTTTTTATGAAACTGGGGTGCACGCTCAATTGCTGTCTTTTTAGCCTTTCCTACACTCTCCGGATGCTCCAAAACTAAGGAAGAACTGCAATATTGACAAAAATCCTTTAAAAAGGGTGGTTGCAAAAACCGTACCTGGCTCCTTCACAGTATACATCCAAAAAGCTTGGAAACGCTATCGAAAAGTCTCCTTGAATTTTTTGTTATCCTATTAGGAACGGTATCAAGGGATTCATTGTTAACATAATATTTGTGTGACCCAAAAGTTCGTGCGCACTCCAGATTCTAACTTCCTTCATTCATAATTTAAGAAAAACAAATGAATGACCAATAAGATTATCATGGTTAGACGTAATCCATTGTCAAGGATCCGGTAAAAAATTATGCTCAACAATGACGGAAGTTGCAGTACCGGACGCGCCTTTGTGGCGAATGCGGCGCTTTTTCGCGCCGGAAACCGCCGCCATTCGAAAAATTTCTTGAATGACGGCTTTATTCATCATTTATTTGTTTTTCTTGAGTTATGAATAAAGGAAGTCAGAATCTGAAATGTACACGAATTTTTAGGTCACCCTAATACAATGCCAATTTTAGCTTTGGAAGTGTGATAGCTATGGTTGGATGCGCCTGCAATCTACTATTGCTGTACGTGTTCCTGTCGAAAAGTTCCAGCAATCCATTCCAGACGTTTCTTGCATTTCTTGACTTCATGTTGTGTTTTCTATTTATCACGTGTTTCGGCGCACTGTCTCTGTCAACCACTTTTAGAATTGGTGAGCTGTTATTTTTTATTCTTATGAAAACATTCTTAACAGCACTTTAAAGAATGGCTCTACATGGCTGTCAAAACGAGCAACGTTCAAATGCTGATTGCTAGCCGAATGGTACAGCTTTGTATTCCATACATTCTGATAGCTAATACAGCATTTCGCCTTGCTTCCATCACGGGAACACCGAGACGGCTCAACAGGTATGTGCTAGAGAGTGATACTTTAGCTTTTTCGCGCCGGAAACCGCCGCCATTCAAAAATTTCTTCAATAGTCTGGAATTCATAAAAATATGCAGATATTTGAGCTCAGAAGTGGAGAAATTCGGCAAGTTCCAAACTACCGCAAGTCGTAAATTCCATAACTCAGATGTCCGCTTATTCTTGAAATGATGGACTTTGAAAGAGAATACTGATTGGCGGCAGTTTTCGGCGCGAAAGTGCGCCACATCCGCCGTTTCATCGAAGCGACCTGTCCGGCAGTATAAATTATAGCTTACCTAAAAAATTTTAACCTCCCAACTAGGAAATCTTTTCAAAGTAGACGGAATTTAACAGAGTGTAATAAATTACACATCTGACAATAAATTTCGTTGGTTTTCGTTGGACCATATTTCACCAGCGATATAAAGGTCATGGTGATTAGTGCACTTAAGAACACATTTCATTCGTATTTTATTGCACTCTAAAATGCCTTTAGGTTTTACTACAAGATAAAATGAGTCACAGAAGAGTTTCAAATAGGTCGTATAGGTTTGGATTACACTACTTAGCGCATTTCCTATTTCTTTACTTCCTGTTTACGTTTTGCAGTTATTAACTTGCCTAAAACAAGCTCAAATAATCCACTGTGGTTGAAAATATTAGTTCATTTTCTTTTTTTCGATCACACGACCATTATTCTATTCGCCATCCCTATGTAGCACGATCCCTTTCTCTAATTAGTACGGTTCATTTTTTTCGGAGCTATTCTTATGGTGCGCCAGTACTTAGGATTATATGAAAGTCCATTTAAAAAAATATATAAAATTGTCGTTAACCAAAAAAAACGTCTGGGTGATAAATTTGCCTACAGGAAAGAAGATTCAGTACACATTTAGTATATAAATGGTTATAAAATAACTCATGTTGAAAATTAGAAGTTCTTTGTTTGAAAATCGATAGCGTGGCTCACGTATGGTGGAAGAGAGCGCTCTACGAAATTTGCTGTGGTTTAACTACGTTTCTGGACGGGCCTCGGAACTGCAAAGATGACAAATAGCGTAGCCACGGCGAACTGCTTCAGACAACACATTTTTCATTTTCCTGACATGTCTAGAACATATGAGGGCTTCAGTGTTTGAAACACTTCACCAAAAATGTCGCGTTTTTCCACGGTATTAAACAACGACGTCTAAAGGCTCGTTTGGACGCCGCGCGGCGAAAATGCAAAATTGAAGCGCAACCAATAATTAACGTCCTTGATCGACCTTGATTCTTTGCATTAGTGGCGCAGTCCGGTGGCGCCTCATATAGGTAAACTTACTGGTTGTTCGGGTTTTTTTAGAAGGCTGCTATTCCCTATTGAAGGACATTTGGACGAAATTCACTTTTTTCGTTTCATTTCTTCCCTGTGTCACTATATGCCTAATTTTTTTTTTGCTTAGACGCGGCGCCACCGGACTGCGCCACTAAGGCCTTTGTTATACCAACGCTCGTGGTGAGCGTCAGCTGCTTGCGAGCAGTGAGCGCCCAGCCGCTGAGCACGCGATGCACGCACGCACGCGCCCGAAGCATACAGAGCAGCCCTCGACCGACCCCCAACGAAAGGGTCA
Organism: Nippostrongylus brasiliensis; assembly: GCA_030553155.1. Taxonomy (NCBI): domain Eukaryota; kingdom Metazoa; phylum Nematoda; class Chromadorea; order Rhabditida; family Heligmosomidae; genus Nippostrongylus; species Nippostrongylus brasiliensis. The sequence continues at coordinate 26,929,545 of CP130737.1, forward strand.
ATCGCAGTGCAATGCACAGCGACTAGCGTCGACGCGCGTGAGCGTCTGCATAACAGGACGAGTTGTGCTAGCAGACGCTGGGGGGTGAGCGTCGGTAAAACAAAGGCCTAATGCAAAGGAGCAAATTCGATCAATGACGTTAATTATTGATTGCGCTTCGATTTTGCATTTTCGCCGCGCGGCGTCTAAACGAGCCCTAAGTATCGAATTAGCAATGGTAGGGTATGCATGAATTTAGATTGAATAGTGGATGAGTAACCCCCACAGTGCAGTTTGGACAAATCTTTCTGGGAATAAATTTTGAGTTTCTTCCGAGCATTAGGCATCTATCATCACTAAGTATTATTCAGAGGGCGCAATTTACAAGCCACCGTGTTAATTATTGCTACAATAGTGGCATTTGTACGGCTACCTGGATATTTCTTCATTCAAATCGTCGAGCTACCGCACTGCGATTTCTTCGAAAGCCTAATCCTAACTGGAAGGGAGATGGATCCGGTTGTAACAAGACTGCATCGAATAAGTGATGTTTTCATTCAGGTGGGCTTAGAAATTGCTATTGATATCCTTGAGAATCAGTGACTTTTATTTTCAGTTTCTCCACCTTTTTGTTTCATTCTTGATCCTTTGCGTTTTGAACTGCATCGTAGTGCAGAAGTTGCACAGTTCTCATCAGCGAGCTCGAAGACAATCATCGTGCCCGTCGATATTCCATGCGGTAAGACACTACAGGAAGCAGCAAAAGTCCTTCAACGCGGATACTTGACCGCCTAAACGGCAGATCTAATGCAAATGAGATGAAATTTATAACAATTATTGCCTTTGACCACACACATATAACAAAGCATCTAAGTTTCGAAATGACCTCATATCACACCAATACAGGCCCTAAGTCTCTTGGGAAACGCGTCTACGGTGGCACGCAGGACATCTTCATCAATTTCCGCCCAGGCTTTCTTCAAGGCTTCTTAAAGAGAATCAGTGCTCGCGTGGGATTTTGCGCAGGCTTTGCTCTTCAATATGGACCAGATTGAATAATCCATCGGATTATGGTCCTGGCTATTCGGTGGCCACTCTTTTGCTGAGATGAAATCAGCAAAATTGTTGGCATACCACCTCTATACGACTTTAGCACTATGAGCAGGTGCAGATTCCTGCTGATAGGTCCAAGTGGTGTTTTCGAAGTGCTGAGAAGCCCACGGAAGAATTTCTTTCTTCAAAACGCCTTCCAGGACTTGTGGCTGTCGCTTTCCCGGACGCGTCGGTGAACGTGCGTGCCGCCGTAGACGCGTTCCCCAAGAAACTTAGGGCGTATTCGTGCGAAAGGAGGTCATTTCAAAACTTAGATGCTTTTTTATATGTGTGTGTTCGAAGGCAATAAATGCTATGAATTTTACCTCATTTTCCTGAGATCTGCCGTTTAGACGGTCAAGTATCTGTGTTGAAGGACTTTTGCCGCACCCTGTATATTCAACGTTTTCCGGAAAGAATCTTAGTAGTCAGAACGATTACGTTCCCTTCGATCTTCTCAGAATCTGCAGGATTTCCCGAAATTTTAGAGTCTTCACTTCTATTGTATGGGTTACGCCCGTTTGATTAATCTCCATTAATTTAACTGATTTCCAAGATCTTCCCGTTTCAGACGAAAAGAAGTTCGGCCGAAGAAGAGGAGCGTCGAGAGCACAAACGGCTTCGATGTGCTGTCAAGACAACGATTGTTATTATTTCCTCCTACTTGGCGTGCAACAGCGTGAATTTCATATTATATTGTATAGAGATGTTCAACTCAAGTCTTACACAGGTAAGTGCTTAAGAACATGCCTTCGCATTGACTAACGTTTTCAATGAAGAAATACTCAAACAAAAGAAAAGTATTTACTACATATACGACGAGTCCAATATTACTACACAACAGAACTTAGATGATTACTTGTCGTATGCTGCTGTGCCAAACGAGGTTAGTAAGGTGGATCAAGCTTGTTCAGCCTAACGTTTCGACCTGTTCGTCGCCTTCAGAGGCCTCGTGATCCACCGCCAGAGTGGTGCCGACGTCTAGATGATTACAATTATAATTTATCTCCTTATGTTATTAGAATCACACAAGACGCGACAACTGGCACTGTCCTGAGAACCAAGAAAACAGGCGAAATTGTGGGGCCCTTATCTATCTAAGTGGAACACTGCTATCCTGCTTGTAATGACAATATCGGACAAGAAAACGAAGGAAGGAATATGAACTGGAAGGAACGGAAATTAGTCCTACTTGCTAGAATTTAAATCAAATCATACGCCACTGACTGACGCAGGCGGCCGGCGGGACAACTGACACAGGCACGTCTGCCACCACGTGTCTGATACTGAATAGTGTCAGTTGCGCAATCCATCGCTGAGCGAAATCGGTGGCATAACAATGGCCTTAGGGCTCGTTTAGCCACCGGACTGCGCCACTAATACAAAGGAGCGAATTCGATCAAGGGCGTTAATTATCGATTGCGCTTCGATTCTGCATTTTCGCCGCGCGGCGTCTAAACGAGCCCTTAGGGCTTATCGAGAGTTACCTGGGCCCACATTCATCATTGCTAAACCCCGATAAACCTCGAGTTATAGCCTGTGAACGGCGCGCACCGTTCTTTACGTATCCTAAACTTCCAATGTTAAACGCAATCTCTCATCGACTCTGCCGTCTGGCTCTAGCTGCGCCGCGGTTTCGGAGACCGCTGGTCCGTTCGTGAATTTGGGCCCAGGACGCTCACTTTCGCGGTTTATCATAATCATCATAATCATCATCATTGACACAATGCTGAAGAACTTACCTTTCACATGATGAATCACTAGATGCGGTTTGTCAACTGCTGAACACCAATGGGCGGTGTGGTCTCGCACCTTCAATAAACTCGTTGAATCGTAAAAATTTACGACAAAACGAATGAATTTACAGCACGCCGAAATACAATGTGTTATTACAGGTGTCTATAAAAAAGCTTGCTTGCTTGTCGTTCAACATTTTCGTATCAATTTCAGGACGAGGACGGAAATTTCAATGTGTTCTACGTGGTGGCCAGCGATCTTGGGACCAATTTGTTCGTTCTATCCTCTACGATTCGTATATTTGTCTACTACAAGTACAATCCGGCGATTCGAACACAAATACTAAGCACAACTGTCATGAACTTTCTGCTTAACGGAAAGGGTGACTCTGTGAAGGAGGAGCCTCTAACTGCTACTTCATTATGAAAATTGTTTAAAAAGACTTCTTATTGATTAAACCGGTACATAATGTAAAACCGTCATTATGTGTTCAATCGCTGTAAGTTCTACATAGATAGACGTTTCTTGAAAGAATTATTTTTCGTCACTGTACATTTGTGATTCTGTGCAATATATAAGAGTTGAAAATTTGGTGGAGTACTTTCTTACCTGCAATTCTCAGTGTTCATCGAGGTTTCCAGTTCGTATTAAATAATAGAGCTTGTCAGAGGCTAGAAATTTCAACAATACCTATAATAAACGAAAATATATTGAACGCCTTCAGACTTCTACAAGTTCTTCTTATTGTAGCACATCAGCGAACGAGCTCTTCAAACACATAACCCTCGTATAATAGTAAGTTTATAAAAACCACTATGTTGTACAAACTATACACATCACCGTTTTTCTCGAATTTTGAACTGCTTATTGTGAGATGATGTAAGAATGCGGTCCCTTCAGTGAAGTTTTAACATACAAAACCAACGAAGAAGAGAGTTTATGAATATAATATATAATACACAAGCTCTACTCTACTTATCCTAAACTTTCCATGTTAAACACAATCTCTCATCGACTCTGCCGTCTGGTTCTGGCCGAACCGCTACGCAGGAGCATTTCTTCTAGGTGCGCCGCGGTTCTAAGCCAGAGCCAGACGGCGGAGCCGATGGAAGCCCGCCATGAGTGCCATTGCGGCAGTTGCGCCGTAAGTGATTGAGGTCTCCGAAACCCCGTTCTTCGCGAATGAGAAAAGGTCGCCGATTCGCGGTATCGAGTGGGTATAGCCCCCGTTGAGGATTCGGAGACCGCTCGTTGCGTTCATGAATCAAGGTCCTGATCTCACAAATTTTCAATCAATCAAGCGACACGCTACTTCCATACATCCCAAATCTTTCTATGTGACTTCGAATACAAGGACGAGCACGAGATTCTCGGACAAGGCTGAAGTGATCGTCCCAATCGAAACGATCAGAACTGAAGACCTAATCGACCGTTGTAAGACATATTGTTCTGTATAATAGGGGCAGATGCTTATGAAGAAGAATAATTTCGGATATGACTTCCCCATACGATGATATCAAGTCAAAAAAGATCGTTATCAAGTCATGTAACTTGGAATTCCGGAGACACAGAGTTGTGCTCAACCATGCTACTTTCGCAGCCGAACATTTGTCTAGAGTTTTTAAGAACGAAAGTTATAAAATGAAATATTGAGATTACAATAAAATATTAAGCCATCCTAATAGTTCGAGATGTACACAGAAGCTCGGTGATCAACAAAACTCAGATCTGGAAATGACAGCTCACATGAGTATTCATACAAAGGAATAAATGTATCGAAGAGCAAGACCATTTTGTAACAAGAATTACGAAAAAAGGAAGCAGAAAGAACCTGGCATACGCAAATGGTAAATGTAATGTGGTGATTGAATTGTTGAATTCTGTCTGGAATACCTACATGAAAAGAAAGGCGAGAGTAATAAAATGAATGTCCACGATGCTATTCAGAGAACCGCTAGTAAATAACATGCATTTTCAAAATGAGCGAACACGAAATTTTTTTAAAAATTCAGCACAAGACCAAGCGAGAGAATGAAGTTGGATGAAAAGAAGGGCCTGATCCAAATATTAATGAAGTTGCCATTGTGATACGCAGGAAAACTACCACGCAGACAGATCATTTCTAATTTAGGTTTTGGGTTTTGATGGGTTTCAATTAAATAGGGGGATGGGCCGTGGTATCGTGAAGTCGTTTGTGTACCTCACGCAACACACTACAATAGACGGCTATCAGGCGGCAAACATTTTAGCCAGTAGCTAGCATTGTTATATGAGATTAGAGATCAAACAGCGTAGATTTTATAGTTTCCTGGTCTTTATTTAACATATACCATGAGGTTGGACTAGTTTGTCGTCGCAAAGGTGACGATCCTCCTTCCTAAGCTCTTTTTAAAATTTAATCGCAATGTTATCGGTTTTCTTCATGATTCGGTTTTGTTTTGTAGTTGTTGTACTTTTTGTTTTGTGCAACATATGTTTGCTCTTTTTACACTTTCATATTTCTAGGACGTGCTCAGACGATGTTGGACGACGGTCGTGTTGTCCACCGACCTCAACTTGAACTCAGTTTTTCTTCTCGACAATGCGAGAACGACTTACTGTAAGTTTTTAAAAGCTTGGTTACTTTTGCTAAGGTCTCAAACATTGCAAGATTTTATTTCCGCGGCTGCAGTCTTGCGGATGGACATGTTTCGCCCCGGTGTGTTCTTCATAGTTTTCGACATTGGGTAGAAAAAAGTTGATGAACGAGATGAATGTCAAACGAATTGCATCTTTTTTCGCAGTGCATTCATATGTTGCATAAATATAAACCACATAAACTGAGCACTCCCTTTATAATGAGCCCAAGTAATGTAAAGCATAAATAGAAACGTAAAAATTAAACTTTTCTGGCCTATTACAGGAGCACACTTTCAACTGGAACGTTGAAATTTCCTGGAGAGGAAACTGCGTTCACATTCACCGCTGCAGGTCTTAGAGACTGCGGAAGAATTGGTAGTGGAAATTTCGGGTCCGTGTACAAAATGGTCCACGTAGAAAGTGGTAGGGAAATGGCCGTGAAGGTATGTATTTTTGTATTGGTTATATTTTACTTAGACTTCGTTACTTTACTGCAACTTAATGAGTGCTTTGTAGCGAATTCGTTGTAACAACATCAATAACCGTGACCAGGAAAAAATTATTCGCGAGCACGATACTATAATGCGTTCTGAGCAGTGTATGAATATAGTTAAATTTTTTGGCGCCATTCTACACGAGGTGAGTTTTATGACGTTGAGGCAAATGATATTTGTTCTGCTTGATTGTCACTGCGTAATGTCTTCATCCAATCAGTAAATTTTACTGGTCGTGTTCTGAAATTTTCAATTTTCAAGGGTGACTGCTGGATTTGTATGGAGCTCATGGATATTTCATTGGATATCCTGTACAAACGAGTTTATAATATTCACCATGCCAGATTCGAGGAGAACGTGATTGGTCACGTTGCCGTTTCCGTTAGTTTTTCTTTAATGAATTGTATGCTGAATTATTGAGAAAGCTCTTAAATTTTAGGTGATAGATGCGCTCGATTATCTCAAATGTAATCTGGAAATAATACACAGAGGTGAGCGTTATGCGAATTTGATGTGTACTTTTGTCATTGATACTTCGTTATCTTCCCTTGAGGGAGCTGAACTTTTTTCCATGTTTTGGAAATTCTTTTCATTACTGATATTTTCCTTCGCACGAAAGTCCGGCTCGCCATATCAACATATTTGGCAGTTAAAAAACTGGGTTTCTTTTTAAAACCTGTGGAAAGGTCAACCTGCACGGTGGTCGTCCCATGAAAAGGCGGTCTCAATTTGGGTGAATATTTGGCACTTAATTGACACTCAGCTACTAGCGCAACACTTTTTTCTTTCTTTTCTTTTTATTCAAGAAAATTGAGATCTGTAACTTGTACCATTTATTGGTTTAAAACGGGCGCATAGAAAACAACATTTTCTGAAGAAGGCTGATGAACTGCAAGTTTTCGAAAAAGCGACGTATCGCATTAGTTTTTTTCTTTCAGATGTGAAACCATCAAATATATTGGTAAACCGATGCGGCATGGTCAAACTATGTGACTTCGGAATAAGTGGCCAGCTGATCGACTCATTGGCAAAGACGCATGATGCTGGTTGCCAACCCTACCTTGCTGTACGTTTGTAGTTCATCACTTTGATAATTTTATCATCACAGTTTTTCGAGCCGTGTCACTGCTCTATGTTTCACTTCGATCTCACAATTGAAATAGCTTTGATTTGATTTTTCTTAACGTAGAAGATATCGCCGAATTCACTACATTTTAGCCTGAGAGGTTGTCACATTACGGGAAGAAGTACGACATCAGATCTGATATTTGGTCTCTAGGAATCACATTGGTATGTATCGACCATTTTCTTTTCATTTTCTTACCTCTATTCACTGCTCACTAATCAATTAGGTTTTGTGAAATTAAGTACGAGATTGCCACCGGAGAGTTTCCGTACCCGCCTTGGAAGTCCGTGTTTGACCAGCTGAGTGCAGTTGTGCAAGGAGATCCGCCAATGCTCAACATGGATGGTCAATATTCGAAAGATTTTGTGACGTTTGTCAGTAAGTGGTGAGTTATTATGCTTTCGACATATGGAGTGGTTTTAGTGAAATACGATTTTCAGCTTAACGAAAGAGTGCAAGGATCGACCTAAGTATCAAGTTCTGAAAATGCAAAACTTTTACATAATGTAAGCTATTTTTCCTTTTGCGGTTTGTTTTTATTTTAGCTCTTTTTGTTCGATAAACTCGACTTTTAAGGCACGCCAATGGTGGGGCATCAATCGACGAAGCGCGGAATTTCCTACGTCACTACACACTGGACTATCTTCATAGTTTAGAGAACGGATTGTGATGTGAGAAATGTGTAGAGTTTTTGTGTTTTGATCAGCTTTCTCATTGATCTCAGTTTGTTACATGTAGCCGGTTCCTAGGTCGATCTTCTCTTTTACATGTACAGGTGAAGAATCAGTCCTTGCGCTGTTTTGTAGTTGACAGAAAACACCATAGGACGTCATTCATGGCGTAGAGAACAGTGTTATGCTCTGGTACTAGTCAGTGATTGTCAACGATAACGACGCGAGAACAAAGCAATGAAAGTGTCATCCAAGTGTGTCTGATACGTGTGACCCTAAGGACTCATTGAGACGCCGCGCGGCGAAAATGCAAAATCGAAGCGCAATCAATAATTAACGTCATTGATCGAATTTGCTCCTTTGCATTAGTGGCGCAGTCCGGTGGCGCCGCGTCAAAGCAAAAGAATTAGGCATATAATCACTTGGGGAAGAAATTATACGGAAAAAGTGGGTTTGATCAAAATGTCCTTTAATAAGGAATAGCAGCCTTCTAAAAAACCTGAACGACCAGAAAGTTTGTCTATATGAGGCGCCACCGGACTGCGCCACTAATGCAAAGGAGCAAATTCGATCAAGGACGTTAATTATTGATTGCGCCTCAATTTTGCATTTTTGCCGCACGGCGTCCAAACGAGCACTAAGGTTGACTACGAAGGTTTGGTGAAACTGACATATTTCCTTGATGAAATTGCATATTGCAACGTGCACGCTAATACTTTGTAGGACATTTCTATTTGCGATACTAATCGTTAATGCTTTTTGGTGAGGAAGCAATTCTTATTGGTATACTACTTAACGTTATCGAGAAAAATACTTATAATAACGAGACGAAATGGGACTCTGCGTAGCACACACTCGATTTTTCTCTTGGTTTTAACAGCATGAGCATGAGCTGTGAAAATTGTATCCGGTTAACTAGCTCATAGTTTTGATGAGATTTCATCAACCAAACTGCTAAACCGCTGGGTAAGCAGTGTTTATTTGTCAGCAGTGGCTAGCGAACTGACCTCGCTTTGTTAGGATTGCTGACCAATTCGTAAACATGCCACTTCCCGGGAGATGGAGACCACAGCGAATGTCAGGCTGCACGCCCAAGAATGCAGCAATCACGATGGAAGCTAGTTGAGAATCATATAAATACTTTATAAAATTAAAATTAATCTATAATACTTAAACTGGTCAAAACAATGAATAAATATAGCAAGATAATCTATCAACCAGCGGGTGAAGTGTCAAACTAGTAAACATGACGAAGTTGGTGAGTAGGCATGGGAAGAAAAGCTGAACAATACGCAAAGCCTGGAAATGCTCAATCATAAAAAACTACACACAGGATCAATTTGCACAACTCTATCGAAGTTTCTCCATGTATATTGTCAGCCCACTTAAGCTTATTATGAAAAGTGAATAAATTATAAAATAAGGAACTCCAGCGGTATTTCTACGCCAGTGGGTTTTACACAAGTATCATGGCCATAAAAATCTGGGTACGTTAGGCAGTAATGCTAATTGCCAACTCAGGAAGCGCACAAGGTGATAGTACCTGCGGACCATTAGGCGGGTTCACCAGCAAGCTCGATGGTTAACGAATGATGAAATTATCAAAATCAAAATTTCAAGTTCATTCCAATGAGCTCAGTCAGAAGTCCACAGGAAAAACTGCTGACCATTTTTGGATTTGGAAACCGTGCTTCTGTTGCATAAAACTTCAGAGAATTGTTCATACTAGTCGACAGCAGCTGCTTAAGGGATTGTTGGGGTTATGAATGCTGATGTTCTGATGTAGTTCCTTCAAAAATTGCGATACAGTATGAATTCCCTAGTATTACTATGAATTTAATTGCCAAGGATTTGAATCTTGCTCGGCTCTGAAACCGTGTTCATAGCATTAACGTTTCTCAGATCTCATCTCCATTTACTAGCCCCTGCATTCTTGTTAAAATAAATATTAAGATTGAGTTTTGTACAAAATCTGAGTAGCCCCTTAAGCTTCTAATAAGATTTCATAAAAGAGGATTCAGAGTACACGGTTTCCAAATCCAAAAATGCCCGCCAGCAGTTGCTCTTATTGACTTCTGATTGAGCTTATTGTAAGAAGAATAAAATTTCAATATGCTCACACATACCTTGCGAGCCCCCTGAGTTGGCAACTAGGCTTGCTGCCTAAAGTTCCCCTCCCTAAAAATGTTTCTCTGATAGACATATAGAAAAGCAACACTGGAAAATGAAGAACAGGGTTATGCAAAGGATTAAGCGATTTAGCAAATATGTAATTTAAACTGGAATATAATGATGGGAGGAATGCACACAATCAATACAGTAAAATTTTGACACACACGACAACAAGGTGATTCTACACGAAGAATCCCTAATAAATTAGCACCGCGTTTCATACAGACCGCTGCGACCGATGTAGCGCACCCACTTGATCACATCATGATCAGAATAGTTCAGTTTCGGTTCAAACACCTTCAGATACCGCACCTTCAATCCAGATGGGGCAAATGGCACCTAAACGCGGCACATTGTTCATAACATTGAGGTGCAAGATGAAAATGTAAAAGAAATACCTCGAAATTCATGCTGACCGGAGGTCGGTTCCACTTCTTCTTCTCCGATCCAGTAGACAACAAGTCAATTTCAGCCGATATCTGGCTTTCCTTCATTCCTCCCATTCGTTTGATCCTGCAGACTTGCTAACTTTTCTTAACTTAACTTCGGTTAACTTTTCTTTGTTTCTGGATTTGCGGAAAAATTATATCCATTTACAGAAATATCTTGATTGAATAGGGGTTTCCTTTGCAAATATTCTTCGAACTGGTGGGAAAAAGGCGCAACAATTTTTGAACCGTCACTATCTCCTACGCTTTTGACTTTTTTCCATGCTCATTTTTTCTGGAAAGGCCAATTGATTGCTCTGTTTCCGATCTCTCCTCTGACGCCTAATTCAATTACTGGATGGAATAAATAAATAAATAAATAACTAGTAAAAATATGGTTATCGGACGGCAATATGAGTGTAATCTCTTACTTCCAAACAATGGCATTTTCTCCTGCCTTGTACTTTGCCTTTCCTTTCATGCAGATGAGCTGCACTCCTGATGTATTTGGAGGTGTTGGAATACGAACCTCTATCTTCTGAGCCAGCAACGATGGCTTAAAATTGGACTTGACGACGACCTTAAACATACCTTATAAGAATGAGATAACATCAATGAAAATCAGTTATAAAACGTCGTTTTCCCCCACCTTGTTACGCTCACATTTTCTGAGAAACATTGGCTCATTTTAGTGTAAAGTACAGCCCATGTTACTTGGATGTACGAATTAGAGACGACTATACAAATCAACAAACAAATAAACTGATCTGAGGATTCGCATCATTATTTCACTATCCCGAAACAAATAAAAAAGACTTTTTAGTTCTGAAGAAAAACAAGAGACTAAACAGGAATTACCTTGACTTCCATCTTGTTCCTTGACACTTCTCTGACTAGAGGGATTACACGGAACGGGAGCTGTATGTCTTTCGTTGTTCGGTACCTGAAACTCTGCACATTTGTTTCGAAATTTGGTCTCTCGCTATTTCTTTTACACAATGCTAGACCTACGAGAAAAGGCATGTACCTCATGAGTTCGTACTCTCCGTCCGGCGGAATGAAGGAAATGGCGTGTTCAGTGTCGAATTTTGTTAATTTTACACATTGATGGAATTGGCAGTCATCAATGGCTACTGATGCTCGAGCTCTAAAAAGTTTCCTATTGCTTTATAAAAACACCATGAAACCATAAACTCTCGGTTTACTATATTTCGCATCGGTTTTATACGAATATACGAGTACAGGAACCAACACCGTCAAGAAGGTATCTAGAAAAAGGAATCACTTCCCTATAGGAAACTACTACCTTCTCACCAATTCTCCTATCACCTTTCTAGATCGACCTAGCTCGATTAGTGACACCACCAAATACAAAGGGTTATACCAGTGTCTATTCATCTCAATAGCTAGTCGATGACTGCGTTTGACCGAGTACTTTTTCAATTCCATAAAATATAAGAAAATACAAAAAAAGAGATATAGACGTATCACTCACGCTTTATTTGGATCATCTCCACCTCCTTTTCCTTTGCCGTCAATCGTGATCTTATCATTGATACCAAATTTACATTCGGGCATCCCACTTAGGTACGATTTCATAGCTACCTTTCCAGCAACGTGAGCAGACAGCACTTGACCTAAAAAGAAAGAGGAACAACGTCAAATAAAATATTATTTTTTGACATATAATGTTTCTTTGAGGCAATGTGGGAAACAAGCGAGTCCAAGTTTCAGAATCTGCAGAAAGGAATAAACAACATACCTTGCTGACTCATGAGCAAGTTGACGTACTCTATCACATCTAGGAATAGTTCATTCCTCCTGTACTTGATGCCTTCTCGTCTCCATCCAATTTGCCCAGTCACTTGTGATGTTATCTGGGACTGTTCTTCCTTGGTCTATAATAAATTTTAAACGAGACAATGCAAAATCACTGACAACAACTATCAATTACAATATCAAAAGCACAAAGCAAACTGTGCGCGTCTGAAAATTTGGAGCGAGTTTTCTGACAAGATCCCTTTTTTCTATATTTCTCTAAGACCCGCCACGTACGGCTAGAAATACAATAATTAAGGTAAGCAAGTGTGATCATGTACAAACTGAACTGCATGAACAGTAAACAACCCCAACCAACTAATCACTGTTCTCTTTTGAAAGTGAGGGAGGTGGAAATAAAACGCTGATATTAAACACCATGTTAAAAACTATAATTTTCTACGACAGGATACGTACGAAAATGGGCACCTAGACTAGACTAATGAGAGCTTTATCGAAATAAGTGGGAATTTGTGCTTTCAGTGTTTTTTTCCATCATCAAAGTTCATTCGGACAAGGCCGCCTTAACCGCAAACGAGGACGAAGGCGTTCCTTAAGAACCTCAGATTGCTGGTATCCACTATATGGTCTAACAATGCCTTTCAGATCACGACACTACGAAAAACTCACCACTGGAACGCTCGCATCCTGCAGACAATAGAAATAAGAAAATAATAAAGTAAAGCCTACAAAAACTATAATTTCTTTCATAAGTAACTAACCGCAGTACGTACACCCTGCTGAGTAATAAACGTCTTGAGAACACCCGGATCCGTATTCTGAGGATAACCGAAGTCCACAATCTCTACAAAAGCCGAGCCGATTCAGTAGAACTGTTACGTAACACGTAAGTAATTTGCAATGGTAGAAAATTTCAGACGTTTATTTACAACTAACAGGGAACAGCTTAAGGGTGTTCCTTTAGTTCATGAAGGCCAAATCCCAAGAAATCAAAGCAGTGTTCTCAAAAAAGGGGCGCAACCTATGGTCGAAAATTTGGTTTGCCAGAAAATTGAATTCATTCAATCATTCGTTTATACGGAAAACCTTTCGGAGAAAACAAAAGTGTAACTATATTATACGTTGAAGAATTCGTTACGCAAGATGATATAGAGGGAGTAAAGTTGTTACAGAACACATTTTTCATATTATATAAGCCGTCGGAGGACTAAACCAACTCTGAGATTGTCGCAAACAGAAGTTACCCAAGGCAGATATGATATAACACCTCAATTAAACCAGTAGTGTGTCCAAAAATACAGTAGACTTAATTCTAATGTTTTGCACCAAAATTGTCACCCTACTTTGAACAGCGTTGACGTACCGAAAACGACAATAATTCTATTGATGTGTAATATGTGTCTTACTTTTCGACAATTTTGATGTGTGAAAGGATTATACTACGATATACCTACCAACTGCTGAATAAAATAATAGGACAAATGCGATAATGGGATAATGAGAGGTAATGTATGGTATTAATGACAAAAAACCAACCGTCAAGTAGTTCGTAGATCAGCACAAAGTTGTTCTTCACATTTTCCTCGTTGAGTTTACCGAAATACGATTGCATGGTGTCGGCAAATCTATTCACGAACTAAAAAGAACGCGAATACAAATATCAGACCGAAAATAATACCTATGGAAATAATTTCAACAACCTCACCTCAAAAACCATTGCCGCGTTTAAATTCTGCCGTGTTACGGCGCAAATCCACACATTGCCCCTCTTTATATGGAAGAATGAAGTACGAGCCATATTTGTCACCGGTGTTCGAACCTGGTATAATGAAAAATAATGAAAGTTTAATTACAATGACGAGGAACGCACATAATTTATTAAAAATTGCTAATATAACCTCACCTGTTGTCTCGCGTGAATAACGTTGACCCGGAAGGCGTCAACGGCATTTCGCCTGTAAAATGAAACTAAGTTAAACCCAATATTAGTACACCTCAACTATGGTTTCACAACTAGCTAAAACTCAGGTCATTTTAGTTCCCTATAACAAGAATGAAGGCTGCGTAGTGGCCTTTCAACAATATATCATACCGCTTCCTGATGCTATAATTTTTTGCAAAATAATGATTGCTAACAAGAAATGACGAGCATATCGGCACGAAGTGAATGAATTGAAACTAACAAACGAGTCAGGAACTGGAGTACAAACTCACGTAACATCATCTCGGTATATTCGTGAAATAAGTACTTCTCCTTTGTGATTGTACACGAATAAGCCACCAATCATACCCAAAGCTTGTCACCTCTAAAAGCCAAATAAACATCAGCACAAGTCCACAAAAACGACAGATTCATCATGAACCGACATGAGATAGCAAAACCAACAACGTTGATCGGCACCAAAATTTTCCAGAACTAATGTTCTGATAAACAGAAGAATGACGTCGAATTCTATCTAGTTCTAGAGAAGTTTTTCAAGTGAATCAGAGAAAAAGAAAATAATACCCCAATCAAGATGGAGTCACCAGTGTAGGGGTATCGTGGTTCCCATGATTTGAGGGGCACGCGTCGAGACCATATACACCAGATCCCACCACCAATACTACGAGACAAGCGACGCGTCCGCGCGCGAAGCGCAAACCTCATTCGGTTCTATCACCATTCCAATTGCCATAATAACCGGTTGATGTTCACATAGCCCCGAGTTGTTGTGTATTATTTACAGACAGTCACCAGGCCCAACCCTCCCAGTTGTCTGTAATTCCGGTCCCCAGAAAGACGGGTGGTTCGTATTGTGTCCTGTGTTTCCCAGAAATTTCTTACTCGGGTTGACTCCATTGGCTTTGGTTCGTCGCAAGTAAAAATTGAGTGCGCCGCACTTGAGCTGAACTCCAGTAAATCGCTTAAATTTTAGGAGGTAGACACTACGTACGAAAGGTAGACCCTGGATAATATTTGATTACCTGCAATGCAAAGGAAAATAAATCGATTTGAGTGAAACACCGAATGGAAGCTTGAACGATGGAGAGACACTAGGAACAAGGAAAATGAAGGAAAATAAGAAAAGATATGGCCGAATATAGCTCGTCTATATGGCATTGAGCCAAGTCGCCGCGCAGCTTTTTCTAGCGTCGCCCCGGGTCTCCTCGCGCTTCATGTGCTCCAGCTCACTCCTAGCTGCTGCGCCCTAACTCTATACCTCCACGGCGGTCGTATTTCTCATGGACGAGATGCGCAATCTACCCGACGACCCCAAAGGGATCGAAGCCCGGACTGGCCCTGGGGCGCAGATCCATCGATCTACCGCCTTCTGCCACCTCACCACGCACAATCGTATTCCTACCACAAAATATCGAAGACCTGAACGGTAAATAAATAAATAAATAATCACTGGTAGCAATGGCTCACAACGCTGAAGTCACGGAAATAAAAAAAAACTAAGTGTTGGTATTAGTACGCTAAAAATCCAGCCGCTACTTAACAAGCTTAATGAAAGCACGGCCGTTCCTAGTTGGTGAAGCGATTTGTTTGGTCTATTACGACAACTGCTGGTATAATTTAGGTGACACGTCAAGCAATTAGCTGTATTGAAGAGTCAAGCAATTAGCTGTATTGAAGAACAATCAATTTATATTCTCCGCTCCGTCGGCCCTAACAAACGACACTATCCTCTTCGAGCTCTACAGTAATGCACCCTTTGTAAAAAGCTGTTCAATTCAGTGTTTCAGGGTAGCATCCCAATATACGAATGTTCAGGTTTATGAAGGATGCAAGAGCGCCAGAAATGATGGACTCAAAACAATAGGCTTGATAAAGAAGTAAATATCCACTGTGGTGAAGCAGCATATAGGTTCTGAAATCTTTAGAGATCTGGGGAATATTTTTCGCAATTCCGAATACCGTTTATTGAACAGATTTGTCTTCAACGTTTGTGAGCTATTCTATTAGTAAGACTGAGGTCTGTGTAGGTACAATGACCTTTGACTTATTGCAGGTAACTGTTCATCTCAATCTAAAGATGTTGCGTGGAGCTAGAAATCCTCACAACTTTCCTTACCCCTTTAATGCCCAAAATGTCACTGAACAACTTCACAACTTCACTTGTGTGTTAATGAAGGACTACCGACAATATTCCACAGTTTATCATGTGGATTGTAGATTTGGGACACCCCAAATGGATGAGCGTTTTCGAATCATGAACGAGCAATCACCGTACATGAGATCCACATGATAAAATGTAAAATACTGTCGGTAATCATAATCTAACACAACTGTGAAGTTGTGAAGTTGTTCAATGACATTTTCAGCGTTACAAGGG
Source organism: Nippostrongylus brasiliensis (assembly GCA_030553155.1). Lineage (NCBI taxonomy): Eukaryota > Metazoa > Nematoda > Chromadorea > Rhabditida > Heligmosomidae > Nippostrongylus > Nippostrongylus brasiliensis. Next base: position 26,945,961 of record CP130737.1, read on the forward strand.
TAGGGAAAGTTATAGAATTTTTAGTTCCACGCAACATCTGTAGATCCATTGATCAAGAACTGTGCTGTTATGAACAGCATGGTTCAAACAGCGCTATGCACTAAAAAAGTTGATTAACAAGAATCTTTTTGATTAGTTTTTGAGTTACTCACCCCGCAATGTAGCCACGTCCAACTTCGTTCCGGCGGCAGGTATCTCAATATTGTGACGAAAAAAATGCTCAATATTTGCCTTCAATATTTGATAGACTCACTGTCGCAATAAAATGGTGTGCTATTCGCTAAACAAGCATCAAAGAGCAACAGGTAAGCAATATGATGAATAGGTACACCTGTTAAGACAGAGCGTCACTTAAAGAAGCACTAGGTTAGGAGATTATCCATGGAGCAATATATAACAGAGAGTATTGGATGTGCAATGGGACATACGTAGAGGCCAGAGGACGACTGTTGGCAACACGCATAAAAGAATATCTAACTGGTAAAAACGGTCAAATTTGAAAGCTTCTTTTGGAGGACACAGTTGATGAGCATAAGGTAGACGATTTTGACATTACTTGCAAGGTCCTATCGTACAAGACAAAAATATCATGCAGAAAAGCAATAAAATTATCCTCGCTAATTTTACACTGTTTCAACAGGCGTAAAGTCAATCATCAAAAGTTAAGACTTATTGTGGCTAGTACCTTGATGGGCTGTAGCGTGAAAAGGCTGTGTTTACTGGAATAGAGTTAAAAAACAGTGTCCCTAGCGAATAACAAGTGTCAAAGTGGAACAGGACCACCAATAAAGACGAATAACGCACTATTAGAGAGTGGACACAATGCTTTGCGAGATGTCCAATAGTTGCCAGTATTAATGGAACCAACAATCCAACTGCAGTTTTGCGTTGGCTGCGAGCGGCATTTGTATTGGAGCGCACTTGTCATGGTGCGCTTTTGACACATAAGCTGTGTAATCGTTGCAGATTGCTCACATCTTCTTGGTATCGTTATCTTAATAGGAGAACTTACGAGCATGATTCACTTAGACTGTTCGTAAACACTCGAAAGTTGTGAGTTAGTAGCTTGTACCTTCGAACTCTACATTTTGGGTATTTACCTCTTCTTTTTTATTGTCGTTCTTTTGCTTTGGAATCACTCAATGTAAGCAAAGTGTTGTTTCTTAGTTCAGATTTTCCTGAATAATGTTAGCATTACCTAAATATCGCAAGTGAAATATGGGCAATGTTGTCAGAACCACTACTTTTGTCTGGTTTTTTTCTGAGAATAGGGGTGACCGAGTTAGGTACACTGATATGTGAGTCACGACAAGCAAAAAAAGCAAAAAATGCTCTCGAAAAGTACTCGAGAGAAATGTGCTAAATGGTACATTTTGAGCAATCGATGGCGCAATCGATAATGCGTGTGCGCGTAAACGCGCGCCTGTCTCACTCCACATTTTGCTGAAAAATGGTTTTCGTCAGTGTTGAGCACATCATTCGTTTATAGTGTTGATTCGCTGTCTTTGGTCTAATTGGCTTTTAATTACATTAACACTTCCATCCTCAAGGTTACGTGTTTCACTCTTCACTGCATAAATTCGATTACATTTTTCTAGGCAATGTCGATACGTACTTTGCTCTGAATTATCCCTCTTCTTCAAAAAATACATTGATTTCTGAACGAATTTATGCTCTTCGCCCTAATCACGTTTCCAAACACTTATCTAATTTGCTGTACACTTACCTAGTTTACCTACTTGTTATCTTCTTGCCTGTCGTGGTCCCTTTACTTTCAATCAATCTGGTTTAAAGGCTGTATCACATAAATCATTCAATTTGGCACTAGTTATAAAAGGGACTTCACGGCAGCTGTCAGTTTGTCTAGGAGGCTTATTTGGGGTACTCATTACGAATCTAATATCCTTTTCCTGAAACAAACATCAGATTCGCGACCAGCACTCCAGATAACCTCGTAGCCGAAAACTCGTCGGAAAATTTCCTTAACCTAAACCATTCCGTGGAGTTGGGATTTTTAGAAGGTGCCAAACATTTTTTAACCAAAATTCGTGGCGTTGGAACTTTTAATTACTGCCCTATTGCAACCGCGTTCAACTTCTAAGCAGTTATACGGCCCACACTGAATAATCTTTATCAACCAACCGGCGCCACTTTGCGACACCCTGATCGGCAACAAGAGCCTTGCTCTTTTGCATTAGTGGCTCAGTCCGGTGGCACCTCATATAGACAAACTTACTGGTCGTTCGGGGTTTTTTAGAAGGCTGCTATTCCTCATTAAAGGATATTATGACAAAATTCACTTTTTTCGTTTAATTTCTTCCCTATTTGGTTATATGCCATTTTTTTGCTTCGACGCGGCGCCACCGGACTGCGACACTAACGCAAGGGGGCTAATTCGATCAATGACGTCAATTATTGATTGCGCTTCGATTTTGCATTTTCGCTGCGCGGCGTCTAAACGAGCCCTTACCGTCTTCGATAATCTGCTTACCCTCGTTTAACACCACACGTGTTCTCGTGACTTTCGCTGATACGCTCCAATGCAAACCGCAGCGCGCGCGTTGCAATTACGACGCCGTCTTCGTGCCTGTTTAGGCACCGTGGAAATCTCGACGAATTCTAGCGCGTCGCGCCGCACGCGCCGCATCCCCCTCGGCCGTGTGGCGCCGTCTCCGTGACCATGGACTCCAGCTGCTATTGAAGTTGTGCCGATCCAATAAACTCACAGATCACGCTATATTGCTTTTATGCGATGTGGTGTGCCATGTTATTAGTATTAGTATTTGTTGTTCTTTGAATTGTTTCCCACCAGTAACATCATTCCTGGTTAGGTGTCATTAGCCGAGAAAGTTTTGTGTAGTTTCGCGCAAACTCGTTGATGAGTTTTTTTCATGTTGATCACGAGACTCGCTTTTGTTTTCTGAACTTCTATCGATTATCGTAATTAAAGACTAGCTTTATCACCCGTTTTACATTATATGCTCTCAATATTGAATGCGAATATTTGATTAATTAGGTTAATGACCAGCGCTCCATATAATACTTGCCTTACTTTTTGTTTAGATTTGGATTTCTATAGGTGACATTGCCATTTTAACGCTCACTTGCAGTTATTACGCTTATTAGTTCCAATGTTGTTACTCACTTATATCGATGTTTACGATGTGTTCAATTACGTATTAGCGGCTCATGAGTGCGACAGAGCCAAAAACAATCCATTAGTGATGAAATCATATGATTTATTTAATCACACCCTCAGGATCATCATCGTCTTACGACTTCCTATCCTTCCCGATGCAAATGTTTAGTTGTTGTTGGTAATTTTAGCAGGTATCCGTGGGGAGGAGGTAATTATGATGGTAAAAGCTTAGGTTTCTGGTTTGTTGGATAATGATAGGGTACACAAAAAGTGTAAGATTGGTTAACTTCTGTGTGGAGTATTCATACCTATACGATGGACAGACCTTTTTGCTTTCACTTCTTTTTAATCATATATTTTCTGTTAGCTTCAATATTGAAATTTTTTGTACCGAAATATTCATTTTATCAAAGCATTGCATTATGTATTGCCAGCAGCCGTCATATCCATCGTTCAGTATTAGATGTGTCTTCTATGAATTGCGGTTTTTTGATCGAACATCTGCTCATCAAGCCATACATTTCTCGAAAGAACGATTGTGCGTGTGTGGCTTCGTCCCATGTAATTAGAATTTCACTCAAGAAATTAGTGACATCGAGGAATGATCTTCAGGGCGCAGGGATTCTATTGGACAGGTTTCCTGATAATAATAAGCCGGTTAGCATCCACAGATGGGAAAATCCACGAGTCGCGGGATTTTCGATTTTTGACGCTTATGAGCGTAATGGAACGCTTCGGAATACTACTTCCATCTCGACTTCTGACTATTATTCTTGTTGCTTGATGAATTATGTTCACAACCATAAGTTCGACCAAACTTCAATTTCAGATGCTGTCGCTGCGCAAACTTATGAACAAGCCGCGGCCAGACGATTGGGCTCCGTTGGCAAAGTTCTTTTATGCAGATGAAGCTCTGAACACAATCGGTAAGTCCAATCTAATTTCTTGTTCTAGTCTCTAGGTTTGCATTTTTTCCCAAGGTGCTTTCAGAAAGATATGATCACACACATTGGTCCCGACGTTTAGCACTTTTCGCCCGAGCCTGTCATTTAATTTCCGTTTTTTTCTGCACCCTTACTTTCGTTTTCCTGGCAAACTACTCAACTCACGCAGAGTAAAGGGACACATAGCAGAAAAAATAGCGAAAAGTACATTTCGGCTGTGGCTTGGTAATAAGTTTGCGTTTCAGTGAAATCGGATTAGTTTTTGAAATAAATATCAAACGACGGGACATATGTCTCTACATGAGTTTAATAAGCAATAGGAAAAATGGTAAAAATAGTGGGAACTCTGTAGTTCTCTTGCGGTTTATCTTATTCGTGGCAATCAATTATAAAAAGTCAAATGGATACTTTTTTCGTACAGCTGGAAATATCTTCCGGTGCATTAAAGCTCTTCTCCAACGCTTATCTTTTTTATTCCATCCGTAGAATGAATGCTGTGAAATTGACTTCATCAGCGGTTTCGTATGATATGTTTTTACCATACTTGTGAGTAGTTTGGCGGTGTTATGGATCCTATTCTTGCAATGTGAAAATGATTGGACATTCTTTTCCAATGCCAAGGTTATGCCGGTGTTACACGACAGTCAGATTTGGAATCTCCTCCTCTTCATTCCTGCTTTCTATTTCGTGAATTTCTTGCCGTGTAATGAATACCTAGTCGGTACAACTGCAAAATATCAGCGTTCATGCCTTTCAGCCCTCGAGTTGGATTCGTTTGACGGTCGAAGAGATCCTGAGCGCTGCAATGCTCTTGTAAATAAGCTCAGAATATCTCAAGATAGAGTTCTGCATATAATAGGTGAGCTCTCATTTCAAACGTGTATACATGAAGCATGACTTCTCAGTCGATTACTTTAAGGAGAGATGTTAATGATAGTATTTCCTCGCGAATCGGATCGAGCCTGTCGAGATTTTCGTGTGAAGTTTCCTGACGAAATTATTCATGACAGTCTTCCTGGTCAATTGTGGTTTGGAGCAGAGGTGATTTTAGTACAAATATTTCAGAATTGATTAGAGATAACTTGTGTGGAAGCTGTTGTAACTGTCACTTATCGAATAGGTCTACCAATTGGATTAATTAAGTTCGATTTTGTGATTGAAAACTTAATTCTTGTTCTGTTAAGTGTCTGGCAGCAGGATCCAGTATCATCGACCATGAGTCAGAATCGGACGCCATTCGTCCTCTTGCTAAAGAACTAACTCGTCATCTTGATTCTCTTCGTGATCTTCTTAAAGTATGGGTCTATACTAACCTTTGTAGCTAACATACAGTTTTCTTATCTACTTTCGTTGCAGGACCAATCGCTTCGTGATCCGCTCATATACACAGATGCAATCAAGGAAAGTCTGCTCAAATTTGACCATTTGTTTGCCGCCTTCGAATTTCAGTGAGAGCTTTTATTACTAGCGTTTGCAGATGTTGGATCTACTTTTTGTGCCCACATCGCTCTTTTGTTATTTTTTTACTGAAAAGCATTTCTAGTGGACCCACTTGCGCAGTAATATCCGTTCAGGTACGTATCTGCTATGGTGCCTGTCAAATCTGTGAAGGAGCACGATGCTCAATTAGATGTTGCTGTATTATTCTCCGATGTCCTTCAGCGTGCTCTTGCACAGCATCTAATAAATCAGGAACAAATTGACTCTTTCGATCCGATTGTCATGATATGTATTCCGAGGCTTGCAATAGTTTGGTTAGTTTTGTGCTTGTTGAAATGCTATCCTACTTCGTCAATAATAACATAAATGCTTGCAGGGGCCTCATCTACTATCCGGAGGGAGCGCTGAACGTCGATGGTCCTCCGGAAAATATGTCCGAAATGTTTCGACCTTACTATAGCCTGCTGAGCAAGATTCGAAATCTTTTGCTGGCTCTTACACCAAGTGAACTCGTTAAGGTACGACTGGTTTATTTTCGATATTATATTTATTTGCCTTGATGCTGGGTTTGAAATTGTTGCTAATTCGATAACCGTCTAACATAGTTTTAAGGGCTCGTTTAGACGCCGCGCGGCGAAATGCAAAATCGAAGCGCAATCAATAATTAACGTCATTGATCGAATTCGCTCCTTTGCATTAGTGGCGCGGTCCGGTGGCGCCACGTTTAAGCAAAAAAATTAGGCATATAAGGGGAAATTTTTCAGTAGGGAGGAAGTTAAACGAAAAAAGTGAATTCCGTCAAAATGTCCTTTAATAAGGAATAGCATCCTTCTAAAAAACCCGAACGACCAGTCAGTTTGCCTACATGAGGCGCCACCGGACTGCGCCACTAATGCAAAAGAGTAAATCCTATCAAGGACGTTAATTATCGATTGCGCTTCAATTTTGTATTTTCGGCCCACGACGTGTAAACGAGCCCTACAGCGTATGGTAGCATTTTCGCTCCGCGTACTGCGTAATATTTGATACCCTTTCACACTTCGAAATTATCAGCAATGCGAGTTCAGCTGGGTGGTTCAGAAGTTGTTCTGCAGATTATTGTCCAATAAGTGTTTTTTCTACAGGCAGTTAGAGCTCCATATTGAACTGTCACTCCTTACCGTTTCACGCCCACTGTTTTATGGTAAAAAATCGTATTTACAGGTGGAGAAGATTCTGTGTACAGGAGAAAGTCAAATAAAGGATGAGAAAGATGCACTGACCATGGAAGCGTTCCGCAACACAGCAGACATGAATGATGGAAATGCTCGCAAACCGTTGTCTAATGCGCATTGGAAGAATTCTGCTGCGGACGACGGTGCATGTTGCATCGACAGCAGCTCTGATATGATGAAGGAGAACAATCTAATGGAAGCCTCAGTGTCGACAAGTAACGATCAAGAAAATGAAGAAAGGTACAACATGGGAGAGGAAGCAGAAACTGAATATGATGAGTGCAATCCAGAAGAAAACAAGAAAAACAACACTGAACAACAAAGCGCTGACACTAAAGTGTTGTATGTTTGATTTATACTTGCCTCTGTTTAATTTTTACTATCTACACCGTTGCAGGTTGTCTTCGAGTGCTTATCAACTGCGATCGAAATTCCAATCTCCAGATGATCTCATACACAGGTATTTCAACTAGCCTTCGTTATGACCTGTTGTTGAAATAGAGGATCAGTTTCTTTTATTAAGGCTGTTTGTTTGCATTTCTGGCGTTGCGGATCAACTTCAAACGAATTACTCAAGTGAAGTCCGTAAGGTTTTGAAGCTCATCTTGCAGCCGACCGAGGTGATTCCTGTGTATGAGGTAGTCGTTTCGACGTGCGTTTCTGGGAATTAAAGCTACTTGCGATGTACTAATGAATCTCTTGAGATACTCTTGTGGAAACGATGTTTTCTCAGTAGTCCACTTTAAGTGTTGGAATGTGGTGTGCAAATTGAGCAAACGCAACTTTTCGCGATAAGATCACTCTTTATTTCCTTCAAAAGTGAAATCACACTTCTTATTTGTATTGGTTATAGTTAACGCTGATATTTGTAACTTGTATTTGATGCGTTGATTTCTAGTTGCACTTTGCGAAGATGTATCATATCGTTCGTGTTTTGTTGTAATTTAGCGTCGTAGTTCACAGCGAGAACTCTTACAGATTAATGGTCAAACAGCAGCAAATGCTGAAAACGAAGAAGAAACTGGAGTAGAAGTTCAAGAAGCTCTACCGCTACCTTCGTTCATCGGTGAGTATTTACTTTTTCTGGTTCAAGTCAGGTTCACACTTTGCTGTGGCAGTAGAGCAGCAGCAGGCGAGAGCTTTTTTTTTTACATTGTCTTATTTTTGCATCACCTTATATCAAGATATATTAATAGGGTGGTGATATAGTTGGATTCATCCATTATTCAAGAAAATTAAATAAATTATCAAGAAGGTCCAGCAAAGGCTCATTGATATTCATTCGGGCGAGTATCAAATGTTGGTGTGGCTACAAAGCTGCGTTGGGTATCGATTTTAAAAAGTGTAATTTGGTATTCTACTGGGCCCACATTCATCATTGGTAAACCCCGATAAACCCCGAGATATAGCCTGTGAACTGTGCGCACCTTTCTTTACTTATCCTAACCTTCCCATGTTCAACGCGATCTCTCATCGACTCTGCCGTCTGGCTCTGGCTGCGCCGCAGTTTCGGAGACCGCTGGTCCGTTCATGAATTTGGGCCCTGGTTGTCCCTGTAAGCCTTCAATTTTACCAAGAGCCGGAAAGGCAAGCGCTGAACGCCATTGGAAGAGCAATTGCTCTAGATATTTGATTTTTCGAATTTCTACTGGGTAGAACATTGAATTTGATTTTCTACACATCGGACAGGTTTATTTATTTTATTTAGTTATTCATACGTCAATATGACGCACCATGTAATAAAAGTAAAAGGAACAACAACAAAATTAAAATCAAAGTTAACCGGGATAAATATGCACTGTGAACATAGCATCAAGGTATGGAGATCGGTACGAGCTTTGTAATCGGTTTATGAAAACTTTTGATCTACTTTTCTCAGGTCCCACAGTTTCAGTTTTGCTCTCAGGGATTAGTGGGTGAGGTGTTGGTGGCTGAAATTCTTCCTAGGCTTGGATTAGTTCGCAAAGAAGTCTATAGATTCCAGTTATGTGCCGCTGGATGTTCGCTTATCCTTCAAGCTATATCCATAGTTTTCCACTATTGCCTTTGATTCATGGGCAAGAATTCAGCCGTGATGAAAGAGATTTTTTTTCAGGTGTTCGATGGGTGCCCGATGAGGATTGCGATCAATGTACGGCTTGTTCTGCGGTGTTTACGGTAGTGCGCAGACGTCATCACTGTCGAAATTGTGGTCGCATCTTTTGCCAAAGATGTAGCAGGAATGCTATATGCATTCCGGAACTCGGATACGAACGCAGGGTGAGTCGAGTTGAAATTTACGAGAAATATCGATTTTTTGTTTCAGTGTTGGAACACGATACTCGATTGAGCGAGATTAGTATCTCTTAATTGCTAATTACCCATTTAGTTTTCCTTACCTACAGTTCTCTTCGTGTCGCGCTGCAACGCGATTGTTCACGGAAATTTGCCTTCTGGTATTCCGGGCTCGATAAACAAAGATTAAGCCTTCAACGAAGTTCACCTAGTTTATCGGAAGAATTTTGGCACACCTCAGCGTTTTTTTGTTGTCCTGGTTATTGAGTTTGTCGGTATCTTTTTGATCACTCCAGTGGTCCTTGTGAGGTGTTTTGAAATCACTAGCGGATATTTTCTCTGTAGCAGCATGAATTAGCGTTAAAGCTGGTGACCTGGGTAGTATAGCGAAGTAAGGATGGACTCATTTCTATCGAACATGATCGCGCAATCATTCAGGTACGCGTTTGCAACCTTTGTTTCCTACACCGAATGAATCCATTCGGGAACTGTGTTAACGGACCACATTCGCCGTCTTCTGAAGTTCCAACCAGTCCGTCACCGCGGAGCTAGTTGATCAAACATTTCCTTGTCATGATGTCTTCTCAGGATCATTACAAACTTCTCGATATCCGACTGTTTGAGGTGGCTGTTTTTCTCAGACATAATGCACTGTCACTGTCAAACCGTTCATGATTTCGTTGTAAGAATAGTAGGTTTCCCTCTAATCGATGTGTATTTGCCTCGAGTCTACCTCTCCAAATCATTCAAATCAACTACTCATTCTTATCATCACTAAGCGCGTACCATATTTGAGTTGGAATGGCGCTGCCCCGTGTGTAGCTTCGTTCCGTGAAGCCGCATTCCGCGTTTCTACTGAATTCTATTGCAGAAGCGTTTGTCGTAACATTTGCGACCTATTTACTTCAGAAACGTTAGAGAGTATTTGAGGTGTATTCACTTGTCACGGGATATATATTCGTTTCATAGTTATGAACTCCTATTTGCCAGATTACGTCTTGCTGAAAGAGGTTAGGTTGTTCGTCGAACACCATATTCATTAGCCCAAATAAGAGGAGAAATGTTTCAGAACGCTTGTTATAATATAGGATAATCAAACAAATAGTAAGAGATAGTACGTCTGACTCCGTCTTTTTTAAGTGTGTTTTGATTTTTCTCCTGAATCGTGATTTTCGAGACGTTTCGTCTCAGCAGTTATCCTTAGCAACGCTGATGGAAGTGTGTCAGTCAGGCTCTTGTCCGGCTCCCGTTTATCTGTTCTTTTAATTTCATGGTTCAACTAATTCGATCTCCTATATCGCAGCCGTCTTCGGTCCGTTCATACTCAGCAGCGAAGCGTCGCTGCCAAGCATGAATGGACCATAGTGCTAGCACGGGATGTAACACAGAAGTAGGCGTTGCGGGTGAGATTTTTAGGTTTTCAATAGTTTTCTTTTATAATGGTAACAAAGTACAGTGGTTGCTGACTTCACAACAATTCCATGTCCTCAATTCTGCAAACTATTGAAATCACCAAGTACAAACGAATTTGTTAATGGAGAAAGAAAAAGTGAATGTTTGTAGAGTAATAGTCGAGGAAAATAATCAATTGTAATTCATAAGAGAATCTTTCGCGAACAAACTACACGCTGATAACACCAAATTGATTCTCTTTTCGGCAAAATGAAGTCTAATAAGGCAAACAGGAATTGATGTGTAATTTCGAGATGCTATGGCTGATGAATTCGAGCCATTTTTGTTCGTTCTGTACTCATAGTGTGCCTTTTGTATATTCAATTTTCTGTAAACCCGGTGTACCATCCTCGATGGAAACTGGAGCTGTACAAAAAACAGCTTTCAGCTGCTATCCCATGTGTTCAACTGTGATTGATTTCTGCTGCGGATATTTTTTTGTTGTGTACGTATCATCGTTGGACTAGTTGTGTTTTGATTCGAAATGCAAGTAAATTCTTCATGTTACAGTGTTGACATCGTTGTTCAGAAATACAATCTAATCTGGCAATCTAAAAAAGAGCCTGAAAAATGCACAAAATACACAACAGAGGTACAGAATCTATAAAAAAAAAGACAAAGGAGAAAACAAACCGGAGGAGAGGAGCAGAGACAGTAATGATAAAAAGTGAAAGGAGAGAGTGGAAACGACGAAGAACTTCGGTGTGAATCCGTAGCAAAGTCGAAATAAGCGGTGCAGCGCTTCCATCTGTCGTCTGTCGCCTGCTATCCCTCACGACGACAGATCGCGTCGCGGAGAGATCAACACACGGGAGAGGAAATGTGTAGGAATGCTCTGAGATTCGCTCTAAATGCGGTTATTAAAGGTCTTGCAGCAAAAATAAATTCAACACAAATGTAGTTCAGTCAGGAAAATGTTGGATGTTGGAAGCAGCAGCAATGTTGGAAAAATATTTGTTGTTTGCCCAAACGGAAGAATAGTTGATGGTCTAAGTTACGAGTGATATGCTAGATAGAGTGTAGGACAAGTAAGGCGACATATATTAGTAAAACAGGAAAATTTTTGGCTCTATGTAACGGGGAACAACTAGCTGCAATTCAAAAATCCTACCTGGTAGATACAGAGCTGAAGAGCATAACGGAGATGATTTTGACATTATCTGCAAGGTGATATCATGTAGGAAAGCATCGGAGTCGTTCTGGATTTGTTAAGTGAATCAAAGTCACGTCTTTCCCTTCACCTTTACCTTTACGAGCGAATAACCGAACTAAATACCTAATCATAACAGAAGATCCTCCTGCATTTACTCTGCATTGCTAGTACCCAACTCTGGGAACGTACCATAAGAGGTAAGAAAACAAACTAGAAAACAACAACCTTAGATGAAATTGAAAGACGTGAGCTGGAATTATTTTCTGGACTTTCCCGCCCAGTACATATAATAACAAAGAGATATAAAATGAATCCTAATGTTCGAGGAGAGTGATGCTTAGCTTACGGATTTCCCTGATCATTTCCGGCCCTGAACAAGGTGATGTATTCAAAGCATCAGCAAATGAATTTTCAGATGTAGGTAAATAAATCCCTGAACGATCGATTGGATACTCTTCCTGTTCATCGAGCGAGTAGGACCCACTCGTCTACCATGGCACGCGACAGGGACGAATGGAGACGTTACTGGCGCGCGCTCGAGCAAATCGATAATCAACGGGACGACAGGTGATACAGGTGGTACAGGTAAATAAATCAATCGGAGTCAAGTTTTCTCGGAAATTGCACTTGGAACGCTACATGTTGAGTAATTAATTTATACCAGGAGTTGAACGGGTTACTGTAATTGTACTCCAACATAGAGAATTCAACAATATTGTTGTCTGGAAAGAGTGGTAAATGTAAAGCCTATATTCGACTAATTGTAGGAAATGGAGCACCAGTGTGTACATCAAACAATGGGATAAATCTAGCATTGAGATAAAGTCTACAGGATAGTTTCACTTGGGAGAACTTATAGTTTATAATTTTATTTCTGAGAAGCTACAGTTATGGGGCTTTCGTCATTCATTAAAGTTTTCGTATACAGTGAAAAATAGGGGTATTGAAACCTTTATTGAACTTTTAAAACAACACATGGAAACACTGTTAACTGAAACATTGTTATATTTACCATCATCGTCGTTGGCCATTTTGTGTTTGAGTACAACTACAGTAATCCATTCAAGTGTTGTTTTCAATTGAGTACTCATCGTCTGGCTTTCCAAGTACGACGTTCGAGAAAACTGGACATAGAACTGATTTGTTTTTCCGGATGCCGTAACCGGGCACAACAGTTAGATTTTTCAACCAAAAGAAAAGTTTAAAAAATACCAAGGTCATTGGTAACATTAGCAGTTGTCCAATATCAAGGGCTAAAGATCCACGATGATCAACTCCCACGTTCTCGGTTACTTTTCGCGAAAATTTGGTGAAGATAACAGTTGAAATTTTACCCATCTTACCGTAATCCAGGAGTTTCCGATAATTGTCTATTCGGCCTGCGGGGGGCTTTCTTCGGGGTAGGGTTAGGGGCTAGGTTTGCGATATAAGATCCACGGTTCTAACCCTCCAAACAGTTGCCGAGGAAAAATCCTATGTTTAAGTGTTTTGAGCGGATAGTTTCTGTCATTTTTGCTTTTTAATCCTCTTAGTTATAAGATTAACTCTCTTAATTGCCTAGTCGGTGTCAGCGAAGGCTTTTCGTTACTAGACGCTTATTGCAGGGGTAAAACCTATAGATATCGTAGGCTCCGATGGATTGGGTTTGTTCTCTGATCATTTTTTAAAGCTTACCACCCATGAATTCAAAGTAGTTCTACAGAATAAGGGACGAATATTTTCGAAAAAAAAGGTATCGTAGTTGACTGCGAAATCGAAAACGTTATTACGCTTCGAGTTGACGACGGCTCGAAAAGGTGGTGAGTCGCCTAGAAACGGGGCGAGGCGTTACAGTATACCCACGGAGGAACAAGAATGCAATCTGTTTTAATCCGACTAAGCGTAATAGCCACGGATCAGATCCCGACTCCTTATAATTGAAGTAATTCAGTCGTGTGCCACGTTGTTTCTTATTCCTATTCTCATTCCTACCAGCTGTATTGAAGAACAGACCACCTGAAAAATTCAACCCGTATATTCCGTTTATTCAGTTCTAAAATATACAACTGGCATTGAAAATTCGTACAAAATCTCTAAACAAATTCAATTTTTACCCATATCTTCGATTTTCCAGACACCCCACAATGGACGCTATCTATACAGATCTAGATGTGGCCGCTCCAGTTGGACACAGGTGAGAGGAGCCCCAAAAATCCCATTTTTTCTACATTTTTCCATAATTAGCCACTCAGAAACGTGAGCTTGGAAAGGTTTTATAGTGCAGTTTTGGTAATCGTAAGTATGAATGTAAATTTTGTAACAATAGGCTTCTTCGGCCATCTTGTACGGAAATCCGATTGAAAAATTGTAGTCGCCGTTGCCGTGGTGCTTTTCTTTTATCATACGGTAGAACATTTTCGCAAAGATATATGCGTTACTGAAAGGAATACTACATTTTCATGGTTAACAACACTTAGCCATTTGATCTTGACTTTCATATTATACCGTATTCCTCTAGGTACTCCAGACTTATAGTGATTGCTCAGAATGTTGCACTTGGATCTTCAAAATTTCACTTACTTTTTCTATAGCCAACATCCTCACGAACGTACATCCTAAAATCGAAACTGGCATATTTTTACATGAAAAAAGTGCTCCACCGAGAAATTTTCGTAAAGAAATTTAACCCTTCTTCAAAATCTGAAGAAATCTTTTTTTCTTCGCTTCTCACGTCAATACCTTAGATTCTCATATAATTTCTTGTTCCCAAGCTTCCCTAATTTCCTTACCGTTCACCTTAACAATTTTATTCTATTAAACATGCTCAAGCCGGCTAATTACGCCAGTTTTAAACTTTTGAGCAGCACGTTGATAAAGGTGGTCCGATATTCTACACTACACCTGATTCACTGTAACGAAGGTTTCTTATCTCGAGTTCCTACAGGCGATAGCATTATTCTGAAGAAATACGTCAACGTTCAAGATCAGCTTTGTTGTTCAAGTCCAATTTTTCGTAGTGGGCTTCAATTCAAGCAACGTTTCCAGGTCGAACCACTTTTTGGCGTCATTGAATGACGTAAACTCAAATGCATTTTTTATTGTAGCTTCATTGACAAATTATAAGCTCTGTTTTTACAATACAAAAATTTTCAACAGGAAATTGACTCGGTGGGTTGTAGCTAGCTTCCTGAAGATTGTCGTGACCCATGTTTTCTAGCGGATCACCATAAAATCTAATTTTCTCCAAGTTTGAAGCTTTTTGAAGCTCTTAGTTGGAGACTTCATCAGGCGACCTTTTCTAAACCTACATAGCAACCCCCAACGACAAGAAATGTAAGAAAACCTCAATTTACGTCAAAGCCGGGGTTTCAAAACAGAGAACTTGGGCGTCGTCATAAATCTGTTACCTTAAGCACTTCAACTGAATCAGCTCGGGTTCCAGGGCAAGATTTGGTTCACATTTTATGTACAATCGGTGGTTTTTTAATCAATTCAGTTTACAACATCAGCCCATGTTTCGTCTTCCATTATGAAAGTTTTCCCGCTTTGTAATATTGTAGTAAATCCATGAAAATTTGTTTGCTGGATATAATGGAACCTGTCGTTCAGCGTCATATCGGCCGCCTAAAGTCTGTTCAGAAGATTTTGTTTCCCTCTTTATGAAAAGCAAATCGTTTTCAAATTGGCACTACACCCTAAGAAACTAAAATTTTCTTTTGAGCCCATGTTAAATGCAGGTGGCGGGGACGGTATGCGTTCACTGGGAGTACGGTAACGGGCAATCGTGAGGGGACCCCAGAGTTGACAAATAGACATCGTGGTTTCGCTTATTTATTAGTAGGATGGTTATGCTTCAGCTGAACACCAATGTTGATTTAAACAGATTTATTACGACTATGTCTATATTATACTATATTATATATTCAACGTTATGCCGAGGTTTATTGACAGTCAGACTTGTAATGAGTTTGTTCTTCCACAATAGATATCAGCAGCAGCTGCGAAAAGTGCGAACGCAGGCGTCTTAATGCTCTATACACTATCAGGAATATGTAGTGCGAGAAAAGGAAAAATAATACAGCAAATTTCTGTCCTTACGTACATACATCGCTGTTGAGCTAAATTCGTTGGGTCACCAAGGGTATACTCAAAATATAGGGTCCAAGGGTTTAGTTAACCTACAAAGCACTCCACTGGTGATTCGCCGCCAAGGAGATTACCTACAGTTAAAGTTTGAATTTGGTAAGCTGTTTTATACGTTTAATTGTTCGCGGATCATAATAATTCACGTCCAGATGTTTCTTACCGTCTATTTCCGAATAAAATGACCTTAACATTCTGAGGCCGTACTCAGCTTTGAAGCTTACAATCGATTCCTTTGATCTCCTTCTCTTTTCTTTTATCTTTCTCTATTTTGTTACATTCTCTTGTATTAGCTGTACCATGGCAGTCTTCAGCAATCTTTCTCGTTTACGGAAATACGAAACATGTTAATCTTGCTTTAAGGAGTTGAAACAATGAGAAAAATGAAAACGTTCGATGTATGTTCAAACTGAAGCGTTTTAAAGTTTTAGTTCTTTTAAAGTTTTCCGTTTTACAGTCTATAATAATAACTACTATTAATATAGTAGCAAATACTATTTTCGCACATCATCTTTCTCAAAGCGCTCTTTTCCCACTGTTTCCATGGGCCTGATGAGATGCGATCGTCACCACATAGGTTTAATCACCCTTAAGAGTTAACCATGTGAATGTCGGCACACTTCCACTCCCATATTTGCGATCATGTCATCACAATTACGTTTATTGTTGAATTCGCACCATTATTGTAGTTATTATTATTAATCATATAGGTATATGTTCAAAAAGTGTAGGAGGATTTGCTTGAAAACATGATCAGATTTCAAATGATCAATCTAAAAGGCAGATCAAAGCTTCCAGCGCAGCCTTTCATCAGAAATCCTTCACTTTTCAAATTTTTCACAAAGTTAGAATGAACGAGGATCGATTTGACTAACACAAAATCACATAACAATACTCTTCACACACTTTTGTTGTCAGCTCAGACTTAACTTCAAAATTTGTTCTACAAACAGTTGAAAAGAAGTTGATTGAGCTACAGTCCAAGACTGATATTCCAGACTGATATTTGTCTTATTTATGATATTTATTTATATTTTAGACTGATATTCATCTTCTGGTGGAAAGTGTTTTCATTTGAACTTTAAAAGAAGTTCTAATTCGCTGACTTATTAGGCGCAGCAGATTCATAAAGTCTCATGAATAATAACTCATAATATGAGCACATGTTTCTTAACGTTGACAGGAAAACAGTTTCCAGAATACAGAAAGAAAAGAATATATCAAGCAAGTATTTAACATAAAATAATTTGCCATTTTTATAGGCCATAGACTGAACTGTAATCAGTGTAATCAATCAATGTAATCAATGTGACAATGAAGAAACTTACTGTTTTTGAAGAAATTGGAGAGGGATTGAACTTGTAAATTAGGAAGCTGATAACGTTGAAGACCCTGTTTCTTGCGTTATTCTTCTTGATGTAAGGAACGGAAGCTTTCTAAGGGCTACTAGTCCTTCCGCTACCAGTCCCTCGGTGAGTCCTATTAATATAAAATTTAACAAATAATTTAGTTAATTTTCAGCATGGATTCACCTTCACTTTCTTGGAGTTCAGCGTATTCACAGCCAACTGAACGATTACGAAGTGCTGCACGAATGGTCGGCGTCCAACAGCCGCACTTCGATCAAGCAGATTCGATGACCCAAACGAATTTCTTCCCACAATTTCCTATCGGATCAGGTGATTAGAATTTTCTGAGCTGTAAATCAAAACATCTGGAAGCGCCAGAACGCCAGCTCTTACAACTCTCATCCGTTCTCAAGAAGCTCCTTGAGAAGTAAATTTGTTTCAATTTAGTTTCGAAATGAATTTGATCTATTCGTCTCATTTGCATTGCAGTGTTCACAAAGTTTTACGACTTTCTGATGAATTCGTGCAGTTCAGAAAAGATTGTCTTTTTCGGCAAATGGTTTCAAAACACAAAATATTTTGGAAATTCTTTTCCTTAAAATAGTCTGTCATAAAAAATATCTTGAAGAAAGTCTTAATTCTTGGGATTGCTAATTATCCTTTGCTTATGGAAACAAAGGTATTTAGTGGCAGTTAGGTGATTAGTGACAGTTGCAATAACTGTGATGCCCAGTGCCGAGGGCAGTGTGAGTTTAAAATAACGATAGGATAGATTAGGTAACCTAAAGGAACCTATTGAATAGATAATTCATTGTAAGGTTTGTTGACAGAGTTTTTCTTTTTGGTACTTGTCCACTGTTGTGCATTATGATGGAAGAGACCTTATTGACACCCGATCCCCGCTCGGGGTAACCAAACCTATACTTCCAGGGTTGGATAAATTAACCCCTTCCAGGGTTGGGTAAATTAACCAACTTGCCTTCACTATTACCTTTTGCACATCCAAAAACGTCTACTTTCATGATTTTCAAACTCATCAGGATTCTCGTTCCACGAGCTGGACTACCGCCTGCAAGAAGTGACAAGTGCACAACATCCAGTTGCTGTGGTTGAGCACTCACCCTGTGTTCCTACAGCTTTTACCCAACCGGAAGGCCTTCAGAAGTATATTCCCGATGTGAAACCGTTTACTCACTACACTGCTCGAAGGTGAGTCACCTGTCAAGATCCACTAACATCATATGCAGATATAACACGTAATCGGCAGAGAAATCGATCAAAACTACTTTCGACGATTTTTTCCGTCGCAAAGCGTCGTTTTAACCTACAACATCTTTAGAACGCATTGTTATGAAAAACGAAACACATACTTGACATCAGCAGCTCGAGATCATTCCAGCGATTATAGTTTACTAATGTTTGTTGGAGTTATTTTTGCATTTCATTACAGTCTAGTTGACACGGATTTTTCACTGTTCAATCAACCAATGTTCCAATATCCTGTGCCAAACATCGAGGTCGCTCAATTTGGTGTAAAGAAGAATCCTAAGGTCGGAAATCGATTGACTGAAACATTGATAGTGCTCAACTGTTAACATTCAACGTTTTAGGACGAGTTCACTCCATATCATACTTCCTCATTTCAAAATTTTCCTACCTCGGCTGCTGCCCCTGTTGCACAGACCTTCAATCTAGTCAGGCAGAGCGAAAAGTCCTGCAACAATACACAGGACTGTCAGGTTGAGTGATTCGATTGATTTTCTTGTTAGTTGGCCTCTGGTCAAAAAAATCATTCCTTACAGGAATAGTGAAAAAATAGTATAATGTGGTCGTTTATGAGAGTGAAAAGACTCACCATGAGTCAACCACGGCAAAAAGATGAAGCAGATTCACGCGTTTCTACAGTATAGACTCGACCATCTACTTGTATTCACGTTACTAATTTCATTTCGTTCTACTATTTTAGGTCTGTCACTCAACACTAGCAAATGGATTGCATTTTGGGGCACGCACTTGTGCCGCTTGTGCCGCGTTCTTTCGAAGAACAATTAGTGATGGCAAAAAATATGTATGTAAACGGAGCCAACGCTGTAATAATCCAACAAAAGATGGTAAGTTACGCAGAACAGATGTTGTAATAGCAGTGGCTGATCGCAAAAATCGCGACTCAAGACGGATTCAAACCTGCATTCTTACTTATTCACGGCGTTAGATCACAACACCAGCGAGCCGACGGCTCTCCTCCCCCAGTTGGACCACAAAGTTCCCGATAGAAATCGTTTCTCTTCATGAAAAGCCTACATTTTGATGTCGCGCCCGAAAATTTCTTCTTAACGGCAGTTTCGGCGAGACTATCGTCTAGCTAATTTGCGAATGCTCAAATTCCCACTTGGGACCATGTGGAGTTTCTATAGACAGTACCCGCTTCAGCGAACACTCCCGTGACAGAGGAAACGTTTGAAAACCATGAAGGTAGAGTCACAAGCGTTTATTGGTCCCCTAACGACGCGCCGGGCATTCGTGTTCCATTCAGAATCGTAGAGGCATAGTGAATGCGTATTTGTCCTGCACAATAACTTGCGTGGGTCAACCGGTATACCATGTCAGGGTCTTTACCTTCCCAGACAAATTTGGTATCAATTTACCCGACCCCGGAGGGACGCCTTGGTTAGCCAGCCCGGGTCGATCGATTGACCGCGCGGCAGTCCGGGATCGATCGATCGAACGCGCGGCTGTCAGTCAATAACGCCTCTTGCCACTGTACCATGCGCAGCCTTTCGAATGTTTGAAAACTATAGGTGTCGATAATCTGATGAAATTATTTTTCAGCTACTGGATATAGGAAAATCTGCAGAAGTTGTCGCCTGAAGCGATGCATGGCTATCGGAATGCTTCCCGACAGTGAGTAAAGAAAAAGATCCACTTTAACGCGATCTTTTCAAAAGAAAGTCATCCTAAGTCGACTCATGTTTAGGGCAATAGATGTACTATTGGAAAGTTTGATTTTTAGACGTTCAACATAAACGGTGCCGTCGCGAGAGTCCCTCGTCAGCGAGTACAACGGTGTTCACGACAATGCTACAACCGTTTTGCAGTCATATTTCGAATAGTGTCGTGTCTAATGCTCCGTCGTCAATCTAGTCAATTTTTACCTGTTCAATAATTGTGATTGAGATTCTGGGTAAATCTGATCGAATGTTTCCGCGTCTGATTCCACTTGATACATTAGCAAACCACATCACTTCACAGATTCACTTGGTAGAAATCTTGAAGTCTTTAGATATCGCGATTGGACTTGGAGACACATTTAGAGATCGTCTAGTATAGCATAATAATTCACACATGCATTTTTCTAATTGTCACGGCTACTTGCAGAATTCCTCATTCATTCTGTTGTCATATTAAAGGGTGATCAATCCAAATATGCTTCTTCTGTCTTAATTATTACTATTATATTTTATTCATTCGCGTTCTAGGTGGAGCTCCCATCGCGAGAGTCGGCCGGCACTGACGAGTGCTGGTCTTGCTGAGCGGCTCGTCCTTATCAGAAGCACAGGACGGCGTGTGGATTCCGTTCGGAAATACACGACATCTCCCTTCTTCGGATAAATCTCGTCCTCGAGCTTTGAGCGCCTGTACAGTATACAGCCTCCTTCTTCCAAATCTCTCGATGAATCCTATCCAGCTCCTGAAAATAATTACCTTACTCCCACATTGGATTTTTTTCTCCCTTTCTACTGAGATTTTTTGAATTTTCGATTCTCACCTCCAAAGCGTTTTTTATGCTGTTTGTAAGATCCATTTGCTGCCACAGTAACTTATCCAACTCAGCTCTTCCCCGCGCCTGCTACTCCCAGCAGCGCGCTTTAGCAGTGTAATACTCTTTTCCAGCTTCTTAGAGCTGGCGTTGGAGCTTGTATACCATGCTAAACTGGTTCCTGAAACAAAAAATACAAAAAGAATTTTAGTATAATAACATATGTTAGATGGTATAGAATATAAAAAAGACTTACGGCAGAGTCATTTCTTTTTCTGGAGCTGAGTGTCGAGAAGGTTACCAGCTAAGAGTGGATTTAGCGGATGTTGAGGGATTGTTGATGATCTTATATAGACAAAACCCTAACCTGTTCTAAAATCTAATCAAATTCTGATATGATAACAACATCAAAGGAAATCCTTTGATTTTACCGTAAAAAGGGTACCGAACACTGGAGGTCATTACCGGGGCAACCTGGGAGGGTCGGCCGGCACTGACGAGTGCTGGTCTCGCTCGGTGGGCGGTTCACCCTTATCAGAAGCAGAGGACGGCGTATGGATTCCCTCCGGGAATACACGACACTATGAAAAATATGTCGTTCATCCGTAAGGCCGAGGACGTAAGAATGTCTAGTGTTTTTGGCTTCGAACCCGAAGCCTGGACCGAACTAATTCTTTTCCGAGAGAGGAATTCTTTTTAGACAGAGAGAGAGGAGAGGATTATTAAACTTTATCAGGAAAACATAAAATAACGAGAACAGGAGTCGCACACAATAGGTTTCTATCGTCCTATTTATGCAGGTTCATGAGGGGGAGAGACATTGTTGACCTGTTACCGCGAGATGGACCCGCAGACGCCACCTAACCTGCGGTAACACCGAGTACGGCGCAGAGCAAGCGCGCCCACGGGCCTACCCCGCGGTATCACAGGTCGGTCGCCCTCGTGAACCTGTTACAACTACTTACAAACGTATATAGTATAGCAACTAGTGTTCTAATCGCTCTTACTACTGGCATCTTCAAACGAGATCAAATTGTATCTAAATATGTGTTTTCGAGTCCACGATATCCGAACAGCAGTTTGAGCAGGCTTCTGTGAAAAATATGAACTAGAATACATTTTCCTTTATCTGCAGCCCCAACCCAAGTAACACCCAAATTGCTATGTTACGTCTTCAGTAAAAAATGATTAATAGTGAAATACAAAAGGGCAGCTTTCTCAAATATTTAGAGATATACTGCCATCCTTCACCCCGATCAGTTAGTTGGTCTGCCACTCTTGTCAGTAGAATTGTGTGAATCAGCTCGCTGCAATTTCAGATCGATTAGCTAGATTTGAGATTGATCGAATCGTGCAAGTGGAGTGTTGTATTCACTGTACTTATAGAAATACCGATGAGGTAAAATTATTCTCAAAGTTGTCTTTTCAACGTTTACTTTTTACTTTAACACCTACCTGAACAGGTTTCGGTGACGGCGTCACCCCGTTAACTCGTACGCGCGTGTCTGAAAAAATGAGTTCTCGAGCCTTATTCTATCTCTAGCTACAAACGCCAGCGAAAACCCGCGCGAAGCTGCTCGATCGGGACGAAGTGGACGAGTTGTGCGGGTGCCGAATTCTGCTCAGGACCCCGCAGTTTGCATCAACACGCCAAATATTGCGTCTGTTGGGCGAATACAGTAGTAAGAGTAGGGGCCCGCCTTCCGTATCGTAACCCAAAGTCTGTGATCAATGCCACATGTGCGTTCGTTCGACGCTAGTGTGATTCCATTATTGACTTAGTTGTTTGTAATTGAATTCATAGTGTGTTGTCAACGATTTCTGCTGCTGTTCACACACAGCCTCTCTGATTATTGAGAATATTTGTACCAAACGTCGCTCACTAATATTTCGTGCGTTGCGAATGTTTCTAAATGAACTTCCTACTCTAGATTATGGCACCAAAGCAACGCATGAACGTTGCCAATTCACAATTCAGCAAAAATGTCAACAATCGCGGAAACGTAGCAAAGTCGTTGGTGAGTGTTAGTACGTAGTTATTTGTTTTGTTTAGGCTGAATTTTTCTTTGTTCACTTCTACAGGTCACAGTGGAACCTTAGAACTCTCCTCTTAAATATTATTCTGCCGCAATCTTTTTTAACGCCGAACTGCATTCAAGCAAAATCCGAAAAGCGTCTTCCCCTCTGGCAAACTTTGTTAATTAACCACATTTGACTTCCGCAATGTTTAATTTTTGCTTCCTCTCTCTCTTCATACCTAAGCACTTATTCCTCTCTCTGTACAGTGCTTTAGTGCTGTTCTTCTAAAACATCAGAAGTAGTGTGATTTTTTCAGAAGCCACAGGAAGATAAATACCCTGCAGCGCCATGGCTTATCGGACTTTTTGTTTTCGTGGTATGCGGGTCAGGTATGCTCTTACCAATGAAACTATACGATTTTTCGGACAATTTATGTTGTATAGTTTTGTTTGCTATGTTGCCGTGGACTATTTGTTCTTTTACAGCCATTTTCGAGATCGTTCGATACGTTAAAATGGGGTGGTAAACGCTTGCTCATCGAAAAATTCCACCACTACATCCTATCCTCATGATGCCGTCCGTTGAGTGGCGATTTACGAAATGTGCCGGTCAAAATGTGATAGTTAATACATTGTATTTATTGAACGTTCTATTGCATTGGTTTTTCCGGATTCATTTATTACAAGTGTTAATTTATATGATTATCATATGCGATTGACATAGTTTTAAGATTGATCAAAACAGCGTCTTATTGTTAGATAGTTGTATGACTGCAACAAAGACATATAAACGTATAATAGTTTTGTACTGTCTGCTGTTTTATTCATTATTTAATGTCCAGCAACAATACGCACAAGATGTAAACGTGTTGTGGTAAGATGATTATCGCTATCGAAAGCAGTTCATATTCCGTTATGTTCTTTCATTGATTGAACAGTTATAAATGATGATATGGTGTCGCTTCCGAATATGAAGATTTATCTATGGGATTCATTCTTGTACCACTATATATGACACCTAACTTTTGTGTTTGGAAACTAATATACCCACAAACCGCCTTATCACACCGCATGAATGTGCTCACAATGAATACGATGTAAACACCATTTAGTCATGACGACCGAGAAACTTTGATCTAGTGATTGAGGGGTGCAACTTGAACGAACCACCATTACGCAGCATGGAAAGAAAATAAGATTTTTTCAATAAAATGCCACGGGACTAGATAAATGAAGTATATTAACAATTGAAGAGCAGAATTCACAAACATTCAGGACCACGTAATTTATTTCGAACACAAATTCGAAAAAAACAATGACTGAAAGTACCATACTATTCTTAATTACTACATCTTGATTCACGTACTCTATTCTAGTTTCCTCCTGAACAGCCGCCAGAGTGCATGGAAAGCACCAAAGACTTGATCATTTATCGATCGACTTCGCCGAAAACAATGTCCAATGTACCGATCACTGCCACAATGTCGGCTATCAGAGACATGTAGCAAATGTCGTGAATTGCAGCCAAATGTGGGAATCCAGGAGCACGAATGTAACATCTTAAATTCATCAATCCGCTCGTTGTAAGTAGAACATTGCAAGCATTCAATAAGGCATGAACTAGGAAGTGAATACGTACCTGTAAGGTTTACTTGTACCATCTGCAACGAGATATACGCCAAACTCTCCCTTAGGAGCTTCAATCGGCACGTAGGTTGCTCCAGGTGGTACTTGGTAACCTTCCGTGAAGAATTTGAAGTGATGAATTAGTGACTCCATAGAGTCCTAAAAGAAATGTCTCTAAGAAATGCTTCTGAAGAAAAACACATGGGACATTGGTGGAAACGAACAACACGTGGAATAATATCTAAGGAAACGTCGCTCACCTTCATTTCAGCTCGCTTTGGCGGTACGATCTTGTGATCGTCAACCTTGATTTCACCAGCTGGCATCTTATTCAAACACTGAAGAATGAGGCCAAGGGACTGACGCATTTCTTGCACACGACACAAATATCTGCATAATGTTAAGAGTAGAATTTGCTGGGAATGAGACTCAGTGACTCAGTAGCTCACCTATCGTAGCAATCACCCTTCGTTCCGATCGGTACATCGAACTCTAGCTGATCGTACAACTCGTATGGTTGCGTCTTCCGCACATCTTGCTTGATTCCGGATCCACGGACCATAACTCCAGTGAAACCCCAATTCAAGGCATCAGAAGCAGAAACCAGCCCTAATGAACATTTACATAATATTACGGTTGGAATAGAATCGTACTATATAATAAGCGAAACCAGCCATAATGAACGGACGCGATAGTTGGCGTTGGAATAGGATAAAAGAGCTGCGTTAAAAATGTTAAACAACGCACCAATATCGATCGTTCTTGCTTTCCAAATTCTGTTTTCTGTCAGCATATCTTCTAGTTCGTCGATTCTTTCGGGGAACTACAACCATACGAGACAAATGAATCAGAAGAAAAAACAAACAATGACGAACACCTACCTTTACAGCCCAGTCGTAGATGTCATCCATAAGGCCAATCGGCAGATCCCATGCAACACCGCCAGGTCGGACGTAGTTCACGTGCATTCGTGCCCCAGATGCTCGTTCAGAAAACTCGAACATCTTCTCACGCTCTGAAAATAATACGAAAAACTATCCAAGAAGTTCAAGCCCAGAAAATTCTGCAAATACTAGCAATATAAAAACTAACCTTCAAACATCCAGAAAAATGGTGTCATCGCGCCGACGTCAAGAGCATGTGTGGTGATTCCCATGATATGATTCTGTATCCTTGTAAGCTCGGCCATCAACACTAAAAAAGCGGAACCATCACGCTAACGGACACTATCTATGGAAGCATTCAATGAATCTCACTTCGGATATACTTTGCTCGGGGTGGAATGTCAATTCCAAGCAGCTTTTCCACTGCAAGGGAGAACGCCTGCTCATTGCACATCATGGACACGTAATCGAGGCGATCGAAGTACGGAAGAGCCTGAATATCGATACTTTGGCGGAGACGATTGTTCATTACTCCTCGTGTAAATATGTTGGTGGAATCCTAGGCGTGCTGGGTGAAGAGCTCATCCCACGAATGAGCGAACATTCCGTGAGACTTTTTAAAGATGTTCATCTGCTTACCTGAGTATAGGTTTTATGTTCAATCAGCTTCTCCGTAGCTCTGTGAAGAAGTCCGATATGAGGAATAGCCTTGATGATCACCTGAATGAAAAACTAGTTTACCAATCCACAACATGCTTACAAACACGAGTTCCAATATAAATATGCTCATATTACTTTAAATCCAGCATTTGTTACGCTACCCATTCTAGTGGACCATTGTTTCTATAATATTTCACACTGACATGAAAAATGAGCTAAAAGTCTAAAAAAGGATAAGGAATTATACTTTACCTCTCCCTCCAGTTTGAGTACAAGACGAAGTACACCGTGAGCGGCCGGATGCTGAGGTCCAAAGTTCAAGATCATATTTTCTAGTTCCTTCTCACTGAAAGCACAACGATGGAAATATGATGAAGTAAACATATAAGAAATAACAGCACAGTATTTTTACAATGGTTGACATGTTAAATAATGCGCAACCACCTCCCCGAAAATTTCAAATGATGCTGCTGTTGAATCCCAGAACGGACTATGGTTGAAACTAATAAAACTATGCGTACAGCTATAGCATAAATTGTAACTAACTTTTCAAAGAATGGTGGATACAGAGTAGTATCTTGGAAACATAACAAGAAACCGGCAAACTAACCAAAAAACTAGCAAGACTTACCGATGTTTCCCTTCGAAATTGTCGGAAAATACAGGTTGTGAATAGGCCAGTTTTTCCAACTTCTCCAAACCGATAGCCTTATCATATTCCTCGTAGTGATCGCAAGTCCACATTCTACCCACACTAGTGTTCTGAACACTTTAAATTTTGAATACTAATCGAGATTAAATTTATGAAGTGGAAACAAAACAAACGAAAAAGCTATACTATTCGGACGATTCATCAATTACTGGAAAGATTTTATATAAAAAGGAACATAGCACTATTTCCAAAAAACATCCGTAGGTTGCAAAATAAGGTACACTGCCAGTCTGAATTAAAAGAAGGATAACGAAACACGGTGGCAGTATAATGGTCTGAAAGGCCTTAGGGCCCGTTTAGACGCCGCGCGACGAAAATGCAAAATCGAAGCACAATCAATAATTAACGTCATTGATCGAATCTGCTTCTGTGCGTTAGTGGCGCAGTCCGGTGGCGCTGCGTCTAAAGAAAAAATTAGGCATATAATCACATAGAGAAGAAATTGAACGAAAAAAGTCAAACTCGTCAAAATGTCCTTTTAATAAGAAATAGCAACCTTCTAAGAAACCCGAACGACCAGTTAGTTTGCCTACGTGAGGCACCACAGGACTGGGCCACTAATTCGAAGGAGCAAATTCGATCAAGGACGTTAATAATTGAATGCGCTTCAATTTTGCAGTTTCGCCGCGCGGCGTCTAAACGAGCCCTTATGGAGGTGTACGGCTGGCATATCGCAAAAAAGGGGAAATCATCAAGATAAACAGATCACCAAGAAAACAAATTACCTTGAACTGCCTTTCAAATTTCGCATCTGGATACCATATCGTGTGTGAACCACGTTGAGCGATCACCAACGATTGCGATGCACTCGCGACTCGGCAGCATAACCCAGCTATCTTACTGCCGAGCATTGCCCACTGTCAATAAAAATCATTACCAACACAATGAACATCTATTGATTAAAATAACACTTCTGATTGGACAGCTTCTTTGAAACTAATCCATATTCTGGCGAATCTTTATAATGGAACTATCAGTTACATCAACTCGTAGTGTTAGAATGAAACCATCAGATACAATATGAATGAACCCGCAACATGTGAACATGAGACAGCTTGAGAGACCAAATCATAGAAGCGAAGCACACGAAAATTTTACAACTTTTCTCAACCTGTGACAAAAGTTGGCGAACCACTGAACAATCAAATTGAAGCAATTTAAAGCTACAGACGTCGGAATGATAAAAATTCTGAATATTAGACAAAGTACAACTCATGACACCATTTCTCACATTGAAATAGAAATAATAACATGTACAAACGGCAATCGCTTCACCAGCGTGATCTCAAACGATACCTAGAAAAAATTATTATCAATTTAACGTATCGTCTCATCACTATTACGCAAAATTGCAGAAAACATCCAGTAGACGGCAGAAAAAAAAACTTACGTAGCAATTTCGAAGTCCCCAAAATGATGGCCTCACGAATCTCCCTCCTCAATTTCTGGCATATTACTGCGTCCTGGTAGTTGCCCTACAAATAATTACCATTGGCAGCACTACACCTACCGCACTTCAGTGGACGAGAAAATTCTTCCCCAATTTCGCTCATATTTCGCACCCTTTAGTTTTCTGTGGTGCTGATCACAAATCTGGCATCAGTTCCTTTTTTTCGTAGTTCATGAGCACCCCAAGTAAGTCCTTCTCACAAATGCGAAGTGTTGAAAAATTGGTTGACAAAGTTTTCTTCGAACACTGGAGTGTCAGTACCAATAAACGGAACGGTGTGAAACGCTGAATGGAACTAAATTTCATGAACGGCTAATGAAATTTATCGAGTGAACGTTTCTAGGAGAGAGAAATCAATAGTTTTGAACATTGTTGGTGAGTCGATAATAGTCTCTCCTTTCTTGTAAAATAACGATCGCACCATTCAACTAAGGTATCTATGATAAAGCAGGTGTCCAGCATAAAAACTATTAAACTACCTTTTCCCAAACGTGAGGTTCTCTTCTGGTCGGTTTCAATGGCGGATAGTTCGAGATTGCGGAACGTAAGCTGAAAAACAAATATGTACAGTGTCACTTCTGTAATGGCGAAAGAAAATTAAAATAACCTAAGTGAAAATTTTCGCAGATGTCATAAAGGACTTAGATAATGGTAACATACGTTAGGCATTGGCTTTATAGGAGTTGATACCGCTCGATCGCTTAGTGCACCGTCATCAATTATCTGACTGCTCTGTAAACAAGGAATGCTTATTCGCTTGAAATATTCTTAAACAAATTCTGTCAATAGAGAAAGTAGAAACTCTGAGTACCTCTTCCAAATACTCGTTCGCTATCGATGGTACGGAGCGAACCTGATAAGCACGTCGTTTAATACCTGAAAACATCTCGAAATAGATGATCGCACAATGGGGATTTCACAGCAACAATGACAATGGCATTGATGACAAAACCCTCATCATATTGTAAGAGCATAAATCTTTGAAGAGCTAGTTTTGTCATCTAGCTGCAGGGGCAAACAATAAAAGGCCGTACTTGGAGGACGAGGACTGATGTGGTCGTTTTCCTTGTCATTTTGCCGTTTCCTCTCCGTTTCGTCGTCCACCTCCATATCCGACGCCGGACCATCTGAGTCAACCTCCATCTTTGTCGAGAGAAGTGCGGGCTCATCAGCTGTTGGCAAAATTTCCGCTGTAAAATTAAAAATTACAACCATCTGACCACCACACAAAGGTTGTTTTGTTTTCACGAGGTTTTCAAAAAGCAGTGTATGTAAGGAAATAGATGCAGTACCTATAGCTTCAAATACTAAGCTGCTACTGAATAATGATCCACTTTTAGATCCAATACAAAAGAATCAGAACATTTTTACGAGACTAATGAACATAAATAGTGAAACGAAAATAGAATAATATCTCACTTTCACCGCTAGTCGACGACCGCTTCCTCCTAGATCGATCACTTATCTTTAGCGCCTGAAAAAAATACCGTCAAAATAATCTACAGCATCGAAATGAAGCCTCTGTTGCAATGTTGCACGAGAAAACAAATACTGCGCAAGTATTTAACATTAGGATGTAGTGAAATTATGCTATGTTATCAAGGAATGAGCAATGTGGAGCACTCTCATAATATTGACACCGGAATTCATGTAATAAAGGACACCCGCAGTAAATCTTAATGGAAGACGAATCGGAGTGTCGTAAAAGTGCTTTCATCCTAGTCAATTTGTAAGGGACCAAACGTACCGTACGTATGGAGTTCAAAACAATTGCACTACAATATCAACAAAAAAAACTGTCATCACCATCTATAGTTCGTATAACACACAAATAAACTTGAAAACGTACATCACTATCAGTGCTTTCGATAGCAGGTGAACTACTTGTGGCAGCAGCAGTAGGATCAACAGCTTCTTGCTCATTCATAACGATATCATTTTGCGGCGAAACACCATCCTCCTGTAAATAATTCACCATACTTCATAAAATAACGGCACAAAATGTAGTGACATCAATCTTAGCAACATTTCCAACATACAATCTGTGACGTATTTTGCTGTGGAACAGAGGTGGCATTCAGCGTAGGCGGCACAGTTGCTTCTACATCGTTTCCTTCGTTTTCTTTCAGACCAGAACGCCTTGACAATTCAGCAGGTCTTAGCGAAATGGCTAGAGATCGACGTGAACGGCGTCGTTGTGCAACGGCTTCTTCGGCCTTTCTGAGTGTAACAGCCCTCTGCACTTTTTCACGAATCTAAAAATTCACATTGTTCTTCACCGAGTCAAGTAACCACGTTTGCAAACGAACTTCGTATCTGCGGATATCATACAAAACTTCTGCTTTAAGTTGTTGATCCCCATCCAAGAAAGCGTCAATCTCATCCTTGTGTTCACGGCAAATAGTTCTATAAAGACAAATAAAGTAGACAACAAAAAATGCGAAGCATGGTGCACTTACGTGGAACGATAAAACGGGTTAACAACGGAAATAAAAAATGTGTACGGAGCTATTCGACATACCTAAAGGCACCGTACAGAGGTCCCCGCAACGATGACCGCTTCTCATTAAGAAATACACGTAAGTCAAGTAGTGCTGGCATGACGAATTCAATCAGAGCTTTTCGGAACGTCTTTGTGATCATCTCTTTGGCCGCAGCCTGTAACCATAAATGATGGCGTCGAAACAAAACATCATCTTACAAAATGAGAACCAGGCTGACCACAACAGCAGCAGGAGGCTCCTCTTCTCCATCAGGTCCTTTTCCAACCTCCATTTCGAGTTTTATCTCCTCGAGCGTCATTATCTGAAAGTTGACGATTCGAAGATCATTTGAGAGATGGGGATATCAAACACTAACCGTTAGAGTGTCTTTGAGAAGAGCTTGTACACATGGATCATTGAAGTCCAATTTGCCGTTCATTATTGGGCAAATTATTTGGTTACACATGTGAGCCATCGCAGTGAATTTCAACCGATCATCAAACGTACTCAGCTGAAACAAACAGTAGCAAGTATAATAACAACATGAAAAAATTTTCAACCGTGCCGAAAATAAATTTGCTTTTCTAATGTTACGTACCATGAACTTGTAGATTGTCATACGATTCACTTCATTCTCTGGACCGTACAGTGTCACTCGCTGGGATGGGTCAATGACCTCTTGTACAACTACAAGATAACCAGTTGACTGTTGAATTGATATGATTTGTTTTGAATCACAAACCAAAAAGTTATTCCCGAAATGGGATCGAGTGCAAATCACAATTCTAAAAGAGCTATCGATACCTTCACGTTCACAGCTCACAGGAACATTGTTGAAGTACATGAGGCATTCGACGAAGTGATTAGAAAACAGATCAGGGAATTGCGTCAGCAGAACATCCGTCTACAAAAATAATACATCTCAACAAATCGTAATATTCACCAATTATTCGGAACAGATACCAGACAGAACATGGTGTAATCCCTGATCGCATCGTTCTCATCCAATATCGTTGACACGAAACGGTACATAACCTGAATAAACATATATAGTAAAAAGATAACTGAAAAATAGATGAGCGAACGTCGAGAACAAACCTGTCCCTCCCATCTTATGAACTGTTCTTTGATCAAAGACGCCAGTGATTCCAATATCTGCCGACGAACCAATGTTGATGTGTCTTTGAGACATGC
The DNA here is from genome assembly GCA_030553155.1 of Nippostrongylus brasiliensis. Taxonomy (NCBI): domain Eukaryota; kingdom Metazoa; phylum Nematoda; class Chromadorea; order Rhabditida; family Heligmosomidae; genus Nippostrongylus; species Nippostrongylus brasiliensis. The sequence goes on from CP130737.1 coordinate 26,977,832, forward strand.
AGCAATGATTGGCGAATAGCGATCGACCATTGATGTGTATCTAAAAATGCGATAAACACGAAGCTAGGCGAATAGATTTCTGGAAAAAAAGCGAGACATCACCCTCAGCTGCAATTTAGATCACTGACCTGACGCACAGATCACAAATAACGAGAGCAATATTGTTTCTGACGACATGGTCTCGATTCATCTTCAGTTGTTTCACAAATATTGGAATGGTAGCTTTGGCCGTCCTTTCGTCCTAAACAGAAATCAATTAACTTTAATACTACTAACATGTAACCCAATTTACTATTTAGCTAATTGGTGGTGATCGGCACTTTCAGTCGCTATTGTCACGTCGTGCTTCACGGTGCTAGTGGAACAAAAATTACATCGAAGGAGGTTCTTTACAAATTTGTCCGATAAAAAAGTACCTGACTGACAAGATTTCAACACTCACATTTCAACAATTACCTCAAATCAGCTCAGAGTACAGAAAGGAGACAACAAACACAAAACAAAAGAGAAAACATACCATGAGGCAAAATTTGCCAATTGTAAGAACTGCGTGCGCCCTAATTCTCGGCGTGAGTAAGGCTTTTCGATTTTCAGCAGCCGCATTGAGAACATGAGGATAAATCACGGGCACGTTCTGCGAAGATGGCAAATCAGACTGAAAGACCTCATTTATTAATCACATTTACTTTCGTTAGCAATTTGTACAATATTGGTACCGTTTCTGTCGACATCATTGAATGTGCTGGCGAAGGAGCACGAGATGATGCAGGAGTGGGTTGGAGTGACGGCATTGCAGAATTTACCACTGCAAATATTGTCCATGAGATCCACTTCAGAAGAATGTAAACAGCAAAACTAGATGCAAAACGGAAAACAAAATAAATAGTCTCCGTATATTTTGCTCACCTAGCAAATCGTCATCTTTGGACACGTCTGAAGCCAGAATAGTTTTCAGGGCATCCAGGAGATGTACGGCATATCTCATTAGTCTTGGCGAGAACTGGACTACCTCGCCAATAGTGGTAATAACGCGAATAAGAATCCTTTCTCTCGCTTCGAGACTAAAGAGGGTCGTTTGAACGCATATGGAACCTTTTTATTGAGATCAACTCCAGGTAGCGAGCACTCACATTTCTGGATAGTCGTACTCCGAGTCAATTTTTAACAAAGCTTCTCGGATGTGAGAACGGCTTAGATTGAGAATCTTCTTTCCCACTGTCTCCAAACTGGTTCTACCTGAAATGGTTATTCTCTTACACAGCCAATACAGAGGACTTGTAAAGGTGCTATACATAGCAGATCAAACCACCCCTAGTTGAACCTCTCCACTGTTCCTAATCGATAAAAGACAACGTTTCACTATATTTCCTTACTTTTTGAACTAACTGGACACACAAGTTCCATTGAGTAGTGTCAACTGATTAGTAACTAGTATCAGTTGGCACCACTCAATGGAAATTTTGGATAAACCAACGATTAAGGGCTCAATGGAAATGCAAAAGGTGCAAATCGACCATAAAACCAACAATCAACTCATGGTGTGGTATAATTCTGCATTGAGATACCGTATTCTGACACACCTGTAGCTTCCTCGCCGACTGCATCCATCAATATAGCGAGACAGTAATACGCCGCAGAAATATTCGAAACATCAATTCTAAACCCACGTTATTTATTTTCTACCATATTCGAACGATGAGATGAAAACTTACTTAAAACCCGTAAGTTTGCGGTCGAGATCAGCACAGAGATCACTTTTTGTGACCGAGTCGAGCATTTTGGAAGACTTCGCCAGAACTTTGGCTACATATCTCACCTTGAAAACGTAAATTCATTCCATCAATTATCTATCTGATAAAAATACCTACCCTATTGCTTGGATCGCCTTCAGGTATAGAGTACCACGCGTCAAGGGCTCTATTTGATTTAACCTGAAAATTTCAATCGTTCAAATAAATAGCGCATGACCAGATTTGGTCCATTGCAATACTCACCGTCATTATAGAGCTCATATCAGCCAATAACATCCAGATGGCGTCCGCTTGATCAGGATGAGAAACGAGTTTCCGATTAAGATGGTCGATGACATTCGTCTTCAGAGTTCCTTCTTGATATTGCATCAAGAGAGCACGGAGAAGCAGTCGCCTAAAGCAGTAAATAGAATAAAAATAAGCGCAGCAGCAGCAAACGATAAAATGACAAAAACATAGGGAAAACCGAATTACCTACCGATTATTGTCCTCCAACTCTATCGCGTGCAGCATTCTCCATGTTGCTTCGTCTACATCATCGTTCATTAGAGGACGAATAATCCTTCCCTAGAAAAGTAGAAAATTGGAAGGAAATAAAATTGGACACGTTCAGTCATTAAACCTACCACTATAATTTGAGAAATCAATTGCTGCACACTTTGTTCTCGATCATTTATCATTAGAAGCACTACTGCTAACCACTCCTTCTCGAGTATATTTCTGAAAATACAACCTATAAATAGTGTTTGAAAATGGTCCAACTTATCGACGAACGGTGGCCACTGCCAGATGGCGTATCAAAATAATGAACTAATGAACAAACATTGAAAAGACATAATGCACAGGACGGGACGTACCGATACGACGTGCTGTTAGTAAGAAGGTAATCGAATACTTCAGCAGCTTGTTTTCGAACCGTAGGCGACTGATCCAAACATCGATCCTAGACAACGATTGTTCACATCGACCCTTATTGACAATCTCTCATAATATCTTATGAATGAATAACTCGAACCACAAGCCACTCGATGGCGTCTTGAGCATCAGACAACGACGTTATGTGGGGAAAATAGAATTGTAATGCAGTAAGAGCATTCTTGCGAACACCGGCCTAAAAAAAAACGAAACAAATCTATATCAAATCACAATTATAAAAACGGAAACTTACAACGTCGTCACCACATCCAGCAAGAATGACGTATAAAACCAAATCATCAATAACGATTTCAGATTTGTCGTAGAAACACTCCCCATATTCTATCAAATTCGTCTCTGGTCTTTCTTCACCATCTTCAGAGACTCCCCCAACGAAAATCCTTGGATCTTCTTCGAACTGAAAAAAAAACTCTTCTCATAAGTGCATTGACTGAAATGAAGACAAAATGAACATACCATTTGTCGCGCATAATGATGTAAAAATTTTAAATGGCCATTCTCAATCAGAGGCACTAAATGATACAAAGCCCGCAAACGAACAGTCGACGCTTTATCAAGAGTGCACCGTATGAAGCACTTGTACAGAATCTCCAAGGGCGGTGTACGCTCGCCATTGCTCCTGAAATAAAAAAATGAACTAACGAAGTCGAAAACAGACTGGTGGTGATTTAGGGGCGCAAACATTTCAAGTGAAGAAAAATGATGTTATAAGAAAGTTTAATAAGATATCAATTTCACTCATTGCAGGTGCAAAAATCAATAAACCTTGTTTAAGACGAACTGTTAGTTAAGAATCGCTGCAGCAGAATGAACATCAGAAACTAGACCTATGAGAAAAACGAAAGCTATTCATATATCCACTCCAGAAGAGACGGAAAACTTGGTAGGGGCAAAATAGGACAACCTACTCATTGTCCGCTTCTTGATCGTCGTCTGACTTATCCCCATCTACGTTTTTGCCTGAGCGAGATTCTGGAGATTTAGAACGATCACTTGAAATATCAGATCCTCCGTCCTCATCCATATCAATGTCACTTTGCGTCGGCGGCGTTGATGATCCACCATCACCGACCTGAAAAGCAAGAATAGGAATGACATCTACAAAGGTAGGGTAGCCACAAACCTCTCCGCTCGATTGTCTTCTAGAATGATCATGTTGATGGCCTCTAACTAGAGGGTACTTCGATAATGGTCCAGGGTCGGGACCAGAAACATCTGAAACTGTGCTGTCTACTTTAATTTATAAAAGCTTCATTTTCAACGAAAGCCACAAAACGACAGTGCCAACTATACCTAGGTGTTTCAATACCAAAGGAACAACTTCGATCGTAAAATTCCGCACAGCAGCTCGTTGTGTGTATGAAAACGTATCCAGTCGTTGAACGAACTCCTTTAATTTATAGAACTAAGGAACAAACCACGCCCAAAGAACAGTTCAATTGCATGACTTCTATAGTACGCTAGAAGTAGATGTTTCAATGATGGTGCTAGGATCAGGCCAACCGGCTCAAGCCGTTATTACGGATCAGTTCTGGAAGGTGACCGGATAGGCCCTAGACGCGGGTTCGAATCCTGCCTGAGCCGCAATTTTTTGGCCCTCTCCCTGGCACCATCACTGGAACATCGGACTAGAAATTCTATACTTACGAATTGATAGATTCGAGGCAACAGCTGTAGAACGTTGACCAGAGAGGTCGCGAGGCGTGTACGGTATTCCAGCCGATCCGTACATCGCTGGTACAAATTCTCCAACACCTAAAAATAGTGATACGTCTATCGGAAAATTAAATGCGTAAACATACTATTTCCACAAGTACATTTGGCTGTTTGTGCCAGATATATTACAGTAAACGATGTAAGAAAAACCAAGGAGGGAAAGGCGCACGATCACAGAAAGAACTAGCCGTTCAGCCAGCGATCACGACACCACCTCATTTTCTGGATTGTAAAATTAATTTTGTTCCATGTATTTGGCAGAAACAAAATGCAATGCATTTGGTGATTAACTAACTAGATATTTTACAAACCAATATTTTTGTTTGAAAAGAGCTCGTGAGCACAGTTGAGTAGAAGTCACCCTCTGTGAAATAACAAACATAGCGAGACAGAAGAACAGCTGACCGGTGTTTTTGTCTAATTCCTGGCGAATTCTAGCCCAAGGGTTACAGACAGCACCAGAAAACACGATCAGCTCATTGATCAAACTACATTTCAACCACTATGAACAGCTGCACCTAAGACGGGACCGCAAAATCTACGTGCGAATACAGTGGAATTGAACTACACACAACAAATGTATACAAAATATTAGAAACGGTCAACGATGTAAGCATAAATTAGCTCAGAATTAAACAGAAACCCAGCGATAGCTGCAGAAGCGCAACGATGCTACGATGAAAGGCGCTGACGCGAAGATGCGTGCGTTGTTGCTTGGATTGTCGTCACTTTTAAAGAGCACGAGGGAAAGGTAGGAAGTTCAAGTCCAATATATGATGTTCTTTAAACATGGTGCTCAGCATTTCTACACTTATTTAATACGGTGACCGCACAATAATCCGATCCGAAAGAAAACAACAGAAAATACACGGATATTCTTCCCGTTTCAAACATCGATGGAAATCGGTCTTAATTCAAACTTTGCGGTATGTGCATTCGAAACAAAACATAATGATCGTTATCCTTCACTGTTACTGTACCCATAAATAAATACACTTATTAAACGGAGCACATTCTGTAATTGTACCCAAAAAGTCGCATATGCTTCGTGCGCATGCCATGCACCTATACCAACTCAAAGGTTCGTTATAGCAATTCTTATGAATATGAGAACCTAAGAAACAAACCTATTGATTTCCGAATACAAATATAGAAATGGACTATTTTCTTGGCAAACAAATGAGAGTTGGAGGCACTAATCCATCTATTGCTTTACAGTTGGGGAAAAAATTCAACCAATTTTCCCAAACTTCGCATATGGGGTTATTCGAGACACTGATCACGATTATGATGTCCCTTTTCCGAAATTGGGTCAATTTTGGCCTCGACGAGCACGTAAATGAAAGCGTAAGGGTGCGAGGAAGTACCGATATTGCCGAACTGAACTCGACGTCAAATAAAAAGGTGATAGAAAATATCGAACAACTGACAAACTTCTAGCGGAATAATTTGACGCTACTCACATTGAAGTAGTTGAGAAGTTCGGCATCAGAAGCAACTTTCACTCGGACTTTGATGAAATCAACCATAAGACTTTTCCATGTATTGAATACCGCTGGTATTGCCATTGACGAAGAAATAACATCGCACTCAAAAGTCCAGTACGATAACCTTGGATAGACGATGCGGGAAATAACCTCAAGAATTTGACATTAAAGCACATGAAGCATAATCATCAAACATGAAATTTATGATGAGTACCAAATGATGCTCACCAAGAATCCGCCTTTGGTGTGTCGGTCTTCCATTAGCCTGTGCATGAGCGCGAAACTGCGATCACTTAGACGTGGTAATGATTTGAAATCTTCTACGTTTTCAATCATGTCGACTTTAGTCCCAGGCGAGACATCAATTCTGGCTATATCTCGAACCAACAATGTGACTAATAGCGGAACACCCGCATAGTCTGCTAGCGAAACTGCAAAACAAACAAATCTTTAAAGCATACGGACCGGAAAGTTTAAAAGTTTAAACATTATCTCTTTCTACTAACAAATTTACAGAAACAATATTTTAGTTACCTTTGCCGAGAATTTCAAACAACGCAGCACAAGCTTCTTCTAGCAGCATCTTTGCCTCGTCCAGATCAACTTCGGCAGCACGAGAACCTGAATCCAAGCAGCTATGACTACCTTCACTGAATTTGCAGAATAAATAAATAAACCTACCATCATTTTGGTCGAGTTCTGTATCAGGGCACTGTCTCTTCTTACCCTTCTTTACAACCCCTGATTTGCTCTTCGTAGCCTTCTTTGGAGCGCTCTTTGAAGCACTAGGGTCTACGGCAAGATAGCGATAGAATCGACGGAATACATCAAGACATTTCTGAAATAAAGTTCAAAAGGTACAAAGCTGAACTAGGCAAATACGTTACAATTAATCACAATACCAAAACCTTAACAATATCTTCCGCTCTATCTGATGGGTGAGTTTGGACGCCTAGGTTCAAGCACATATTCGTGTAGGTTATGAATTAGTAGGGTAACAAACGTTAAATTTTGACCAGTAATAGCTTTCTTAATAATAAAATCAGCTCAACCTTTTATTGTAATGTCGGACAATTTACCAAACTGGTAAAAAAGATGCTATGGTAATTGTAGGGTAATCCCCATCACCTTCTTTGTATTTATGGTATTAATTCACCAATGTCATGAGGCCGAAATAAAGAATCGGAAATGGTTCTTTGCTTATTACAGAGCAACTTTTCACTAAAACGGCAAAAACATACTTAGAATGGGTGTGCTGTGGAGAATTCAGAAATTTAATTTGAGGATTTCTGTTTTCGTGGAAAAGATAAACTCACCTGAAATAAGTATGGATTGAATACTTTGTAAGCTGTTGCTCCGGATATACAGCAGAGGTGTAGATAGGCACAAGCAGCGAAACCTCCTTGTTCCACTTGTTCAAAGGTACTAAACGTATCAGTATCAGCTTTCTCAGCATTCATATGAGAACAGTAACGTCAAGAAATCAATCTAAGCGAAGCACAATTTACCTGTCCTCGGCAAGAGCCCATTCAATAGAGTACCACAGTAGTACCGAGATCTGTCGAGCCGAAACGTCTGCCTTTGAAAGTTCGTCAAATACTTCTGGATCGTTGTTTTCGGTGGCAAATTTTGAGAGACAGGTTTGAACTAAACAACGTACAACTTCGAGATAGGCAGTGATGTATTAATGATTCAATATAACATACGTCGCCTTAGAAGCTGTTTGGCCTCAAGCGCCTCATAGAATGAAGGAGTGAATACAGACGAAATCGCCGCGAAATCTGAGTAGTTGTTTTCTGTGCTGCAAAGTCCATTAAAGATGATAAACTGAGTTAGCTCGCAGAATTAGTTGATCAATACAAACCTCGCCATCACCCATTCCCTTGTTATATCTCGTACCGATGAGAACTCAGTTTGAATAAAATTCACAAAATTCGACAACTGCGCCATGGTTAGTACCCGTGGTTGGACACACTGAAAAAAATGTATCCAAGTTCGTCGCAACGGAAAAAAACGTGAGAACTAAAATATTACCAAAAAGGACACAGAACGTATAATTTCCAAGCTTGAAGCAGAACACTTCGGTCAAATCAGAATGGAAATTGTTGTCACAGAAATTTCTGTTGTGAGGCCGATGGGAGGAAAAAGTCGCGGAAAGGCACCGCTTCATGCGGAAGTGGAATTTAAAGGCATAAAAAGTGAATGCTACAAAACAATACCTATCTGCTTTCTTGTTGTCTGGGAACTACGTTAGAATCTGGATCAACGTTTTTCGCTTGCCGTGCTCCGCTTATAATACCGAAAAAGAGACATAGATTCCTCTGTTTTCATCACATTCTCCCAGTTGTCTCGAAAAAGGCTTACAAACCTTACGTACAAATTTTACAACGGAGGAGAGAACAATGGCCCAGCTGAACAGAGGAAACTATCAATTTTCTAAGTACATGAGGCAAGGTTCTCAAAGATGTGGAACTGTGAAATGCGCGTCGAATTTAAATGCCACACATTCGCGCCCCATGAGATTTCTGTTCGGAGCGCTTTTACGTCACCGCAGAAAATTAGTGGGTGATATGGCGATATTCACATCTTATTTGGAGATTATATAGTCATCAGTACTAGAAATTATATGTGATATTTCCACAAAATGAGTTGAGAATAGAAGCGACAACGCAAATATGGCAGAATCTCTGGCCTGAATAACGTTTTCAACAAAATTATATATCATAATAAGCTGTTCGTAAGTTGTGGTCATCGCGGCTAAAAAATTTATTATAAATTTGGTGAGGACACTCATGTGCTTGTAGTCGTAGAGCCATGACCACTGATGCCCAGTAAAAGAATTAGCGAAGCAAGGATTTAAAAATCGAACGAGTACGAAAACCAAACCGCAAAAAACGGTAGAAGTGTTTTCAGAAGAGTTGTTTTTCTGGGGTGAATTTCAAATCGTTAGCACCGTTTGTGTTATCGAAATTGCTGCATATTTTCGTAACTACAGTGCAGCTTTCTCCCTAAGAGCTTTTTCTTGGATAGATATCACATTTGTAGTGGAATACAAATTCGATGTTCCAGGTTTTAGAACTCACAGGTTTGGCAAATGATGCATCTCGTAGACAACCAAGGTGGAAAAGAACGGTTATATATACTACCACAGTACTTCCCTCGGTAGATGGAAGTGTTAATGCCAACTTCCTTGCAGTAAAGCAGTTTTTCGCCTTTCTTTGACCAAATGGTAGGATCGATACAGTTGTGCTCAATAATAAGAGCGAGAAATACAAGAAATGTTGAAGAAAAATGCTTTCTGTTGGCAGTTTCTGTTCGAGCACCAGGCTGGAACTGTAAAATTCCAGCCCGCAAAAAAATATGCTATTCTACTTAGAGAAAAAAGGAGAGGATATTGACATTGATGTAAGGAACAAACAGGATGAATGTTTATTTTCAATCACATTTATTAGGAAGCAAAAAAAGGATTAGCAACAGTGGAAAAGTGCCGCTAGGATGCTGCGAAATAATGATGCCCTTGGCCAGGCGCCAATCCGTTCGACTATGCCCTTGGCCAGGCGCCAATCCGTTTTTGATCTACAATCTATACCGCGCGGCGTCTCATTTGAACTCACTCCTCCCCCGCACGCGGTTGTTCTGTGCTTTGTTCAAATTCAAATCTATCCTAACTTCATTTGAAAGCAGTCATCGATCTCCTTATCATTTGATATTCATATCACTCATGCTTACTACTCGACTTCTCACATTGATACGTCAATTATGTAACGATTTCGTTTATTTTTAGATCCATTCAAACGAGCCATATGAACCGAATCTTATGATAATCTAGAGGCAATAGAGTGCTTGCATTATCTCATCTGGAACTAAACAACACAGTAATAACACTGTCACCGATTAGATGGAAACAATACAACACCTCACTATCTCATCTGAATCTATTATAGACAAGACAGTATTGACACTCTTTCGTCTGACACTAAGTGCTCGAAGTTTCCCTAGAGTAGGCTTAATTTCTGGTCCGAAAATTTGTTTGATGGGTGATGCACAGATGACATCAATGAACACTTATTAATTTGCAAATATAGTCCTATCTAAGTTAGTATATTGCTTTTGCTTATCCGTCTGCAATCAGAGAAAATCGATTACCTGCTAGGCGTCAGCTCATTTTGATCTACAATCTATACCGCACGGCGTCTCATTTAAACTCATTCCTCCCACGCTCGCGGTCGTTCTGTGCATTGTTCAAATTCAAATCTATCCTAACTTCATTTGAAAGCAGTCATCGATCTCCTTATCATTTGATATTCATATCACTCATGCTTGCTACTCGATTTCTCACATTGAAACATCAGTTACGCTAACGATTTCGTTTATTTTGAGGTCCATTAAATTGAGACATATGAACCGAATCTAAAGATAATTTAGAGGCAATAGAGTGCTTACATTATCTCATCTCACACTAATAACACTGTCACCGATTAGATGGAGACAATACAACACTCACACTAGCTCATCTGAATCTATTATAGACAAGACAGTATTGACACTCTTTCGTCGAACACTAAGTGTTCGAAGTTTCCCCAGAGTAGGCTTAATTTCTCGTCCGAAAATTTATTTGATGGGTGGTGCACAGAGGTCATCAATGAACACTTATTAATTCGCAAATATAGTCCCATCTAAGTTTGTATATGTTATGCTTTCGTATTCAAACAAAATCGATTACCTGCTAGGCGTCAGCTCATTTTGATCTACAATCTATACCGCACGTCGTCTCATTTGAACTCATTCCTCCCACGCTCGCGATCGTTCTGTGCTTTGTTCAAATTCAAATCCATCCTAACTTCATTTGAAAGCAGTCATCCATATCCATATCATTTGATAATCATGTCACTCATGCTTGCTACTCAACTTCTCATATTGAAACATCAATTACGCTAACGATTTCGTTTATTTTGAGGTCCATTAAATTGAGACATATGAACCGAATCTAAAGATAATTTAGAGGCAATAGAGTGCTTACATTATCTCATCTCACACTAATAACACTGTCACCGATTAGATGGAGACAATACAACACTCACACTAGCTCATCTGAATCTATTATAGACAAGACAGTATTGACACTCTCTCGTTTGACACTGAGTGTTCAAAGTTTCCGTAGAGTAGGCTTTATTTCGGGTTTGAAAATTTGTTTGATGGGTGGTGCACAGAGGACATCAATGAACACCTATTAATTTGTTGTTTACACCTAAGTTTTTCCGCGATGTCTCTCAGGAAACCTCCGAAACCACGTTGTCTGCACTAATATATTATGTTCTGATTTCCATGTTACAGCCGGGTTCTAGCCGTATTAGTTATCATCAGTAAATCATCAAGTAGTGCATGTTTTGCAGAATTTACGGAAACTAACGCTTCGTCTGTAATCGCAACGACTTTATTTCCGTATGTGAAGCGTAAGCACATCAATACAGGATTTTCTTGATCTTCTCTTGATTTTTTTTGCTTCAGGTGATCGCAGGTCGTCAATTACACATACATATTTGCGGCTTGATCCTGCCACAGTCGGGAAAACGAAGGCGTGAATACAAGTACGTTTCATCTTGATTCTTCCGAGGCAAGGAACATACAGTGCTATTGTTGCTTCCGGCGATTAGCACTCGTTAGTCTTTTGCGTTTTCAGTATTGATGATGCTCTTGATGCTCCTGTCGCACAGTCATCTGTCTCTACCTCGTCTTACCCAATGTAATCTGCTGATCCAAACCGTTGCGTGTGGTGAGTTAACTTGTTTTACTATTATCTGTGTTTTTTTCCATGTTTTCTTATGTGTGGTTTCATGAAAATTCGAGATTCACAGACGGGTGTTTTTCCTATGGTGTATTTCATCTTAAATTATTAATTATATCGGTGATATCATCACTCACTGGGTGAATGTGCAACGCATAGGTTAAGCTGTAGATTGCTCCAATATGCCTAATTTCACCTGGCTGGGTTTAGTGCAGCTGGCGACATTATGGACTACTGTGGTTCTTTACTGATCAGATACCTCTGTAATCACGATCATTCTAAAGCGCAGGAATGAGGACTTAACACTCGAGGCGATTATCTTTATTTTCTAACTTACCTTCTTTATCAACTGTGGGCATTATCTGGAATATCTATTTTGACTTTCTGTGCACAGTGTCTGTTTTCGTTCAAAAGATATTGATATCTCTAGAATGTCAGTCACTTTCTCATCAGTTCTGCACGCTCAGCATGTCTTAGCTTTTTTCGCATATGACATCAGTTTAACCATATGTGGCTTCGACGATCGGCAAGTGTTATTTTCATATACTGTGCAACTTTTGGCAGTAGGCGTTCAAGACAGAACTTTCAAAAATCTGTTGCAGTGTCTCTAGAAGAAGAACAAGTTACTAGCCCGATTCGTGGATAAGTCCAATATACAGTGATGGAAATGATTTTCTATAGATTCCGTTTTCTCCGACGTTATCACGCTGATTGTAAGAGAGTTGGACAGAAAGGGAAATAATGACACATTAGCTGACGTTTGATTATCTATAAAAATAGCGACTCACCTGGAGTAGGAGCACGCGTGTCAGGCCTTCCCAGGGCTCTTCAGTGCCAGGCACCTAGACCACTGAGCTGCACACTCTCCTTACCTTCCAAACCGTTTAGTTTGTCTCCAGTTCTACAGTACCCTGTAGTCTAGTCGATTCGGCTCTGAGCTGTTGGAGCACCAGTGGCGTCGATCAATTAGCAGCCATTTTTGTCGTATCGAAGACCAGCTTCGCGTACATGTCCTATTCTTAACCGCTGCCACGTTGCTATGCTGCAAGGTGTTCATAAGCGTGCGCTCATTCATATTCTGTTCCATTGAGAATGGAACCGTGATGTAAATGTGCTATCAGAACGTCTACGTAGGACGTTGTGACCGTTGTCGACAGACTACGACATCTGTCACGACTGTTTCCAGTTGTGGCCCCATCGCCTTCTTGTCGAGGGATATTACCGCTTCGTCCTCGTCTTACATCTTACATCCACCGTCTTACGTCCTCCTCTGCTAATGTTGTTGCCAATCAATCCCTTGTTGTGAGACCGCATTGGTGTCTTGCATGAAGAGGAAAATCCGTCAATACGTAATACGTTAGCTTTCAGAGCCCACTGTGAGCGTTGTGAGTGCCCAGCTGACATTTCTTCATGTCCAATGTTTTTTACCGTAAAAGCCAAATGTTTTTTACCGTAAAAGCCAAGGGTCAGTCAAGGGTACTGTGCATTCGCAAGATTTTTGATAACGTTTTCCAATCGAAATTTAGAAAATGCATCTGCAAATTCTGAAATTTACAGTTGAGCAAATATAGTTCCACCGATTTTGCTTTTCAAACATTCAACGAAAACATTTTTCCAGTGAACAGTGAATAGTAGGATTTGCACAGCTACCGTAAAGTGAATTTTACAAACGAACCGTCGATGTCATGTTATCAAGCCAATGAACTAATTGTTGCCTCTGACACTAATTGCGCCGCGAATCAAGCAATTTGCGAGAATAATCTAGCAGTGTGCAGTGGCCACAGCTGACAACATGTACTAGGCGCTGCCTTGTGAGAGGAAGGAGGCCGTTCTACACTGGCAGCGCTGAATAGCCAGTAATTGCACCTGCACTTATGGCGTTGCCGTCGTCGTCGTAACTCCGTCAGCAATCTCATCTGAGCCGATTTCGAGTCATTGTCTCAGTGTCTGAGGTCGTCGAGCACTTCAGATTTCGTTCGCGACGAAAACAATGAGGCCGGTGACTGTCCTAGACGATGTGACACGACCTCATTCTTATAACCACTTAATGGATTATCATACATGAACGTTAATAGTTGATAATGGTGCACTCACAAGAAGTGTTCGTCCCGAAGACCACTTCGTTTCTTAATTTGCCTCCCATCGTAGTCATAACCTGAGCACAGAATTGTGCCATTGGTGCCTCGTTATGTGTCAACGGCGGTCCGTGGGTCCCAGGGAAGGAAGTTACTACTCGGAGCAGATTTCGATGGACTTCTAGGCAGCTATTACATGACTAACATGGATCAGGTGGAGTGGCAGAGAACTATGTGGTATCGCTACCAATTCTAGAAGTTCAAGTACATTCCCGACTTTGGTCTGTCGGTGACTCGATCACATTGAACCGGAATGAATGTTGCCTTGAGAGGTGACGGTGAACACGGTCGTGCGGTCTGCGGCGCCGAAAGACTGCTACATATGTATGCCGTCCCATAGAAGGGTTGGGGACGAGGGTCCAAGAGCCGAGATGCTCTAAATAGCGGCGGGAGGCAGGACGAATCGAAAAGGCAAATGAGGACGGGAATCGATACGCATTCCTTCCTCAACGCTCCTCTCCTCTCTAGCGCTCTACCCCTTCCGACAGCATACATCCACACCGCTGGAGGGCGGTGGCTCTATTGGTCCCACCGTAGTCAAAAAATATACCCTCTGCCTGTCTGTGGAATCTGTTTTCCTATCCCGCCTCGTCAAGAACCGCTTGATTAACTTTCATTCATCACACCAGATGCGCTCCTATTCCTCTTGTTAGCCTAGTACTGTCGTACACTACAGCTGTTGGAAAAGACGATTAAGGGTGACTTTTCTCGACAAACGCAATTGCTTGTTTAGAGCCGTTGGTGCGATTTCACAGCTAACGGTCGGAGTATTTGAACAAACTGTCGTCCTCTTCACTTCCATAGTTTCATCTTTCACTACCGTCATTGTCTGTTCTCTGCGATTTCCGCCCGTTCAGTCGCAATTTTATGATACAGCCTTTCTGTCCAGATTCTGTTCAGGAGAGAAATTGACCTTAAAATTATCATGATTTCATTTGTAACTTTAACTATTGTTCTCTTCAGCGGAAGTTGTGTAGTAGTCTCTCGGTTTTTCAAAATAGGTGGACCACCGATCCGCGAGTTCTGCTTCATTGAAATCGCAGCATTTTGCATTCTAAAATGACATAAGGTATGACGGCACGGACGGTCAGCTTTCGTTGTTTTCTCTTGAAATTAATTGAAATAATTGATTTCCGTTTTTATTTTCATGTAATAGATGCTAACAAGCAGTTGGAAGCCTTATTTTAGAAAAAGTAAGGTGCCAATTCCGATAAGTTTCGATAAATTAAAAAAAGTGCTACCAATGTGGAGAGCAATATACTACATAGTTACTCAGATAATCTGATTATAAGTTATTATATTATGTCAGCCCCAGCGCGATGGGCTGTATATAGCTCTTAAATTATCAAAGACACACAAACCCAATAGAAATTTTGACACTAATGGCTAGAGTTGATAGAGTACCCATAGTTTCTTCTACTTTTTTTCCAATTTGTGTCCTTGTATCTCAATACAGTCAGCGTCTGTTGTCAAGCTATCAGTGAATTGTCTGTTGTTAACGCAACTTTGCCAGAGTAGTGTCTGGCATTGTGGTCACGAAAACGAATGGACTTAAATGCTGACTTTTTTCGTTATGAGTTATGCGGTACAGCTGAAAGTGAGAGCTTTTGCGACTGCGGTTAAGCACTAATTGGATGGCTAGTTTGACGGCTAAAATGAAATGCACGAAGTTGTGCCTAAAATTGCGCTAGAGCTGAGGCTTTTCATCTGTTCGTCGCTTTCCTACATCTGCAGAACTCCCAGAACACCTACAATGTTGCGTTCACTAAAAGTCGACAACGTGGGTATTTCTACGTCCACTCGCCTAATCGTAATCGCTAGTACCCCCTTATCGTACATTATTACCTTCAGATGCCAATAAATACTTCTCGAATCAGTTCCTGTTATTCATTCAGTCGCAAATTTCCTTTAATTACTTTGTTTACTCGGCGCTCAATGCATCGTATTGTTTTCAGTGTGAAATTTTAAATCTGTATTCAAGTTGGCGGGCACACGCAGCTTTTCGAATCCATTTTTTAAAATGGATGACGTGCCATCGTCGTGCTACTGTAGCATGGTAGCAAGCAGTTCGAGTGACGTCAACAATCAACAATCGAAAACCGCTGGTAACACCAACGTGTGAGTTTATAAAAAGAAAATTATTACGAAGTTGCCTATTATCTTATTGGATTCAATTCGTCGCTAACAATGTTTTTTTTCAAAACAAAAATCTAAGAGAAATCTTCCTCCTAATTCTCGTACGGTCAAACAATTCTTAGTGACGTTGTAGTGGTCGCATGAAAGATCCTGTCAGCGCAAAGTCATCATTTCCAGTCATCACTAGTGTCAAAATCGCTTCCAATCCATTTCACTGGAACGAAGATTGCATTCATCTGGCCGAATCACGTGGATTTTTTGCATCACAGTCAAAATTTGATATGGCTTCGTTCAGTTGCAAATTCCTTCAGTATTGCTTCTGTCATCGACTCTTTGGAGAGATTTTACGACGCGAAACTTGAAAAAAACGTTTGTTAATTGGTTTTTAATCACTACTCTGTGTGCACATCCGAAATAGAATAGTTGAATAACGACGATAAGCGCTGCACTAGATTGCGGAGTATCCGACTTCAGAGCTGACCTCATTAGCATGCATTGCTGGTTTCGAAAGCTAGATTGCCACCACGAACCATCCATTTCACATCACGTTTGCTCGACATCTGACAAGAAAACGTTCGACCCTTTCAGTACTATATGTGTAAACAGATAGCTAGATGAGTTGGTATGCGCGTAGGAACTCATTATGAACATACAGTCTGGATCTCCTGCGTTTTATTCTTCTTAATTCTTAGAATTTCTTGAAAAACATTAACAAATTTTGCTTTGTGCGCTGTTTAGACCAATACGGCTTGTTTTACATAGGAGTAATAACCGAACAGAAATCTTATATTTACCCAATCAGCGGTCCGCTTATATTTTAGTCCGGTCTGTTCTCGTTTCATATTGCAATACCTTTCTCTATTTCGCTGTAGTGAATTAGAGATAGGATACTGGTCTGGCACTTCCAAGTTTTTCGAAGAAACCTGCTCAAGATGATTCTGAAATGTATGTTTTGGGATGGTAGTTGTCGTGCGCTCAATATTTCCCTTTCTGACAAGAATAACATTTCTGCGAAGACGAAAACATTACTGCAGTTTTTAGCTTCCATTTGCATTGGTAGACCTCTTTCTTGTCTCAACTCGATTAGGTCAAAAACTTTTGAACACCAATCTTGCTGTTATCATATCATTAGGCTCACTTCAAAATCTGCTTTGCTTTTGTAGTTTGTTAGTTACAACGTCTATAGTTAGTTTTCCAAGATAGGTATGAAGACAAGGGTAAATATTGGGGGTGGATAGTGTTCTCATGTGTTTTTTTCTTAAAGATTCCTCTTTCATTCGTAATTCTCCTCGAAGATGTCAACTACTGTTCGGCTTTTGGCAGGATTTACTTGTAAAAAGAAAAGTACATACATCAACCGGAAAAGGGCTTTAGCCAAAGGCAGCAGAAACGATCGTTAAGAGACTTCATATGTGACAGAAAAGAAGAGTAAGGACCAGAAAGAAAAATTTCGTTGCCCAACTCTTCTTGTTTCTCACTTCCTCAGCGTTTCTTTCTCATCCTTGTTCGTGGCCCCCTATGGTGCCTCGGCTTTGTGCCATGTCCGTGTGATTTGTCATCGTCTTCCAACGTCTCCTTTTTATTCGTTGCTATTTCATCTATTTTTCTTAGACAGCTGTAACCATAGTTCGCACCGACACTTATATTCAGTTGCATGAGTATTTATCAGTTTTAGCCGGCGCTAGGATGCGCTGCATTCGTATAACTGTTTGGACATCTGTGTGTGGTCAAGCTGCAGATTGTTGGTTTGCTCTCTAGAATCAGAAGGACTACGATATACAGAAGCTTCAGCTTCTGTACATACATAGTTTCTTATCTGAGGCGATACACGGTGTATAATTAATCTTAGCGCTTCTTCGCTACTGTAGAGGTCTGTCACATTGGTCTTTAAATTTGATGATTTGAGATATCCTTCAAGCAATCATGACGAACGAGGAGGAACGGGCAAAAAGACAGGATCAAGGACCATCTCAAGGATGTGGACGAAATTGCGCCTATTGAGAAGAACAAGTGAACTTTGCCGCGGCGGACAAATAAGCGCGAGAAGTTGTGGAAAAAGTTGCCATCACAACGCTCAAGACTATTCTTCGGAGTAATCATCGCTTATGTCTATTATCATCAGTCGTCTTTATGAAGCCCCTGTGGTCGCCAACGAAAGTGGTAGAACGCCTCCTGGGATCGATCACTCTGTGTTTGTAATATTTCACGGTGTTCTCGACGGATTTAAGCGAAAGAACTGCGTCTTTCGAATTGATGACCATGTCGCTCCGACGTCATGTAAAGAGAGCGTGGTGACTTTGCTCCCCGCTGTCGGCATCGAATTTTCCATCGTTCTCAGAAACACTGGACAACTAACTTCCCCATTTGATAGGATTTTCTAAATGGTGTCCAGTTTCTGTATTCTTCATGCAATATCCAACAACTTTTTTTAAAGTCCATGCATATTTTCTGATGCCCTCATTACCGATTTCCGTCGACGTTCATTAGGGAAGTACGTGCATTGACCATATTTCTACTCTGCATAGCTTTCCAACGATTGGTAATGATATCATTTACAACTGTTCATATATTTTTGCAATTTTGCGTGATTACATTTTTCGCAATACACAAAACTGTGCAGACCGAATGAGCCCAATAGTGTCGGTATAGCCGTAAGAGGCGCCACTTTCACTCGCTCGCTCGAACGATCGAACTTTGCTCAAGGCCAACCAAGGCTTCACCCCGCTCGGCTGGGTGAATTGGTGCGAAACTTAACTGGGACTGTGAAGACACTGACACTGCAGCATCTGGTCACCGCTAGTCATTGTATAAGCTAAATACGTAGTATCCGTGCTTCTTTAACCTTGGGACGCTGTAAATATGGGAAACATTGCGCGTCATCAAAGCCGTGGATCTGATCCACTGCGGAGCTTCATTGGAACTGGTCCAATCGCCACAGTTATTTGTCCAACACCCCCTGGTAGGCAGGCGTTCGTGGTGAAACTAGGTCGGGAAGAGAAGGGAGACAGGGAGAGAGAGAGGATGAGGAAGTTGTAGTCGCACTTGATCGCAGCCGGTTTCGCACTTCAGCTCAGCACAGTCGGCTGCAGCTCTGAGGCTCAGTGGGTGATGCTTGACGGTGTGCCGCAGCTCGTATAGCCTTTGTTCGGTTGCGCGCTGACGGGTAAGTGAACAAGTGGAGTGTACGGTCAAAATTAGGTGCGAACTCAAACATTCACCCGAGGGCGGGTTCGGCGGCGACGGCGAGGCCGAAAGGGCGGAGGACGAGGCAAGCGAGACCGTCCGAAATTCCCTCGCCAGCAGTTCTTCTCACGCACCAAAGTTCAACGTGATCAAAACGGCTAATTCGATTTTCGAGTTAACCAAATTCTGAGCCTTTGCCCGCTTGTATTGTTTTATATGGTTTGAATTTTCACTGAAATAATCTTGTCTTCGTATAACATTTGAGGTCGAATGGTTTTTCGCTGCGCGCGAGTTCTCGTTTCCATTCATTTTCAATGCGGCTCCGTGCAGAAAGAACTCAGTAGCCATCAGCGTTGGACACGAACTGCCCATGTACATTAGCTTACTGCCTGAACGTTTTTTACAACGTGTCAATAGTCTCTGCACGAATATTTGTTGAGAAAAATATTTGTAGCTGGCTTCACAGTGGAAATAAAATGGAAAAATTAAGTGATCTCCGCGTATAGTTATAAAGCTCTTTATTATTGAACATTAAGCAGTTTGAGGTCTTTCTAAATGTCTCTCTTCCCAGTTAACGATTGATAGAAAAAAGCCCCTTTTCTCTCCTTCTCCTTGCCATTTTATCTCTATATATACGTGTTGAAGAGAAGGTTCCAAAACTCTTGCGATGATTTTGGTGAGATGTCAAACAAATTGGCTAGACATTCTAATCTATCCGTGTCGCCTGAGAGTACGTCTCCCACGCAAGTCTGACAATAATCTGGGACCAAAAATATGCCAACGGAACTCTTGATTTTTGTCTGGAAGCGTTTCCTTTGTGCTAGCGTAATGACAGAGCTTTTTTGCTATTTGTGCAATTCTGCTGTTATTGTGTCACTTCATAACTTCTTCACTATACCTGACACAGCGACTTATTTTTTATACCAAGTTCTTGGATTGCTGGAAGAAATTTCAAGGTTTCAAAAAGGTCACTCCAAAAGACGTTCGCCTAACAATTACCAGATTTGGTTGCAGCATGCGGATGAGCACATTTTTTGCAATGTTCGCAATCAGGTCAATGTCAGCTAGAAGTGATTGTTGTTGGTTCAACAACAATTTTCCTTCTTTCATGTTATTATATTCATTCGAAAATAGACGGAAGGGAAACAGTGACGTAAAATTCTAATATTTTTCTTAAAGATCTAATAATTTTTACGTGGGCGTTTATAGCAACAATGCGGCAGAACGTTCTCCGTTTTCTTCATTATGCTTTCGTTCTTTTTTTAATTTATCATATACGATCTCTTCGTTTACGTTACGCGTTAGAAACTAGTGCCGCTGACAGGAGTAACCAGTTCGTTGATCGCTCTCAAAGTTACCTATCGTTCACTTTCCAACAGTCGTTGCTAGCCCGTCTGATCTTCCAGTTCTGCTTCAACGTATGCGAGCGACGACTTCATAGAGGCGCCGGTGTTTTTCTACGATATGGATTACGACCTGAAAGACTTGAATGTAAGTGAAGTGACTTTGCAGGAATATATTAGATGTTATTGTTCAATATTCGGTTCCAGACAGCTCTGAAAGGGGCCGAATTTCTGCAGGACTCCGGGTATCAGTCAGTACTGGAGCGTTCTGCACATCCATTTTCATCCAGTATTGTTGACGATATACTCAGTGAAGGCAGCGATCCTGGAAACGATGAGGATTGGGGTAAGTATTTTTCGATTTCTCTTCGCCTATTTTTGTGAGCTGCGTCCTTGTTGTAAGAATTATTTTGCATCACATACAAGTTATTATGAAAGACAGTGTCCCGTCTTAAAGTATGTCAACTTAAATCTATTTATTTAATCAACATATTTATTTAGTCTTTGGCCGCGGATCGATTTCTTTTTAGCTTCTGAAATACTACAGCATTTGCATTCTTCGTTCTGTTATGTGCATACTCATTGGTTCTTTTTTGCAACCTGACCTGATTCTGTCAGGTTTGTTGAACGCTATCATAAATGCCCTGGGGAAACATCTCTTCCTTGCATTTATTACCTTTTTTTGTGTGTTCAATTCCTTGTGGGATTTTCGCTTACCTATATTTTTGGGATAATAGCAGTAGTGAGTTCGCTTGATAGTGTCTGAAGGGTAAGGGATTTGGCGTCAATCTCGAGCTGTTTTTGTGTTTCTCCAAATCCTCTACTATTGGATGGCCTCTATAGCAGATTGCGTGGAACGAAGTACAATTGTTTTGTTGTCTGGAAAGCCCGACACTCGAAGCAAATTAGTTGAGTCGCTTCCTAACCCAGAATTGCTCTCTGCTTGTTGACGAACGACATCGGCCCGCTGGTGCGAACGCGGGGCCGTGCGTTTCGCTCAGCGCCTGTTTTCCGATGGCTGGATGTTAGCGATAATTTTCATGAACACGAATGTGAGGAAAAAATATGCAAAAAGGGCTGAGGAGATGGTATAAATCGAAGGAGCTGCTGGGTAGGCAAACGGAAGGGGAAGATGGGTGTAGTGCGTCAATTGGAGGGTAAGTGAGGGCTTTTCCTCATTGCGTTCGTGTAGTTACCTTCTATATCTCCGATAGCTTTATTTTGGAACTCGCGAAAACCTTTTTCTTTCGCCCAATGCAAGATTCGGAACATCAGGTTTTATTTTGGACGTTGTTTCTTGTCCTCCACGGCCAGTGTTCTCCATTTTTTCCTGAGACTTATTCAGGTTTTATATTGTTGCGTGCATCACGTGTGTTTTTTCTTTACATTAGCTCCATACGCTGACAGGTGTCCACGTACCGTCCAGTCTATCCAGTTTTGCACACTTTTTTCCCGTAGACATGGAAGCTTTTGGCGTGATTTCGAAGTCTTTCTGCATCATAAACGAGAGCTGGTGTTCATTTCTCAAATCGAACGCAGCAACGACTGAAGAAAATAATACAAAAAGGAGACGTGGAGGGTGGTACGATTTCATTCATGTTCTTTAATGGTTCTTATTTCCTCCTCTTCTAATGCAATTATTTTCGCATGAAAAATGAAGAAAGGTTTACTGTAATGTCTATAAAATGATGCCGATGGTTATAGCGTGAGCGAAAAACCAGGACCGGCGTGACACTGGGCGGGTTCTTCAAGAAACAGGAGGTGAAAGCGAAAAAACAGGCCCCTATCAGGGTCCATCGGTTGTTTTACGCCGCATGTGGAACATCAACCTACTTATCATCCCGATTAACATACGAAATGGTTCCACTCTTTTTACAGATGGTTTTGTGACTGTTGGAGAAGATAGAGTACGGATTAAGGACATGTCCGACATACTTGCATCGCGATACGCTTTTCTCACTAGTAAGTCCATGTCTCTCTTTAGTTTGTTATTCATACCATTTCTACTTGTTTTCTTAGATTTCGGTACAAAAATTATACTAATGAATTAAAAATTTTCAGGCGCTCGCACTAATGAGGGCATGTCAATAGTTACGTTTCCGGATTCACGAACAGTACTGTCGTTCGAGGACTACCAAACACTCATAACATATTTATTGCAAGTACCGCCGTGAGTAGCATTTTTTCTTGATTTATTCAATTTTTACTCATTGAGTAGTTTATGTTTATTTATGTGGAGAACAAATCATTAACCGTTTAGACTGGAAGACAGTCACAAAGGCTTTGTTGTAATTGTGGATCGGCGAAATGACAAGTGGTCATCTGTACGAGCGCTCTTTCTCCAAATAGCGGTACGTTTTTTTTGAGTTATTAGGATGACTATGATTGATTCTTTCTGAATTTAGTCGTTTTTTCCTGGCACAATACGGGTTGTGTTTCTACTGAAACCAGAAGGTGTGCTGCAGCGTGCGCTGGAGGTCGGTTACAGGGCCATCGCTGAAAATTGCTCTTTCAAGGTGAGTTCAATTGTACGTCGTTGTTTTCACCATCTATTAAAGAGTTAGTCTGAGCGAGTCGCCCAGCCAAGTGACGGCATTATAACAGATAACGATGACCTTACGATGCATGGAAACGTCCTACACAGTTGGACTCCATAAATCATCTAAGTTTCGTTGATGGTGTGTAGTGTTTTCAGGTGATCACATGTGATTCTTCTGTGGAACTGAGACGATTTCTAAGAGCTGAACAGTTGACCATGGACATTGGAGGACTTATCAAGTACAATCATCTCGAATGGGTTCAACACAGAATGGCGAGTTCAAAGCAAAGCCATTTTTAAAATTTTATTTATTTTGCGCTTAGCAATCGTGTGACCTGTTGCATTTTAGAACTAAAGTTTTTTTATACTCGAACTAACTAGACATGACGTCAGGCAAGTGCTGTTTTTGTGTGCAATTAATGTCACCAAATTAGCTTAATGTCGGCTTCTTATCTTATCTCATTTACTTAATGACATTCGGGAAACATTTTATTACTTCTAGGATATTGAACGCATGAAGTCGTCTGCATCAGCCATCGCACAGTCATTAAGCGATTTTGGTCGAGTTCTTCGTGAAACTGAGCTGCCGAATGACGTCGAGACAACTGCCAGAATCTTGCAAATTCAAACAGCCGAGAGGGACGCAATTAAGGTGAGGTTTTCGAAAATACTCACAAGCAAAATCGCTACGCTCTGCTAAAGCGTTTTCTTTATTTCTGCTGGAAGGTCCATTTTTTTACCTGTGCTCTCAAACTCCTGAGGTCGCTTGTCCATTGCTTAGCAAAGGTAGGCGACACGAAAACTAATTCACGCGTGTCTTATACTTGCGTAAATAAATAAATAAATAAATTGTTGTAATGATGGTGCTTAGTTCATCACAAAAATCGCATCTCGGGCGGGATTCGAACCTGCGTCTCAACCTATCCGGTGCTGTGCACTAACTCTCAGTAGCGTAGTGGTTAGTGCACAGCGCCGGATAGGCTGAGACGCGAGTTCGAATCCCACCTGAGATGCTATTTTTGCAATGAACCTAGCGTCATCATTACAACATCATATTCTAGCACAAAGCGGTAATAAAACTAGAATTTCACGTTAAATAAATTGTATTTCAACATGTAGTATTCTCGCTTGAATGGCAGACTCTTTATGGTGTTTTATTTGAAACGGAACGGTAGTTTGGTACCTTATTTTCGCTTCATCCTTTCCAGTGGTGAAGAGACGTTGTTCCAAAGGTATCGAACATGATGCGCAACGAAAACATTGACGTTTACAGGAGGACTTTCGAATATCCGTGCGCAAAGGATTGTCACTGCTGCGTGCGGTGCGACAGATCGAGTCGAAACCCAAACATGAACTGCTCAGCCCAACAAGGCTACACAATGTCACCGCAATCGAACGAATGCTCGTCCAGTTAGGTAGGTTCAGCATAGCATTCCCTCCTTTATCATCATGTCTATTCTGGCACGTTATTGAGCTTTGAAACCCAGAAAAAATTTCCGCCTTTCGCTTCCGTTCCACTTTTTCTGCTACAAATAACCGCATGAAGCTTTAATTAGGGCCGAGATTTTAGCACCTCGTAACACGAACTTTATTATTAAAAACGTTGCTTGAATCTAGGTTATGAATGTTTGCAAAAACCCCGAATCCAACTAGTCAGTCCAACAAAATGCAGAATCGGCTTCTGAAAGCAATTCTGCCCATAGAAATAGCTATGAATTGCAAATCAATCGATAGGGTTCAAATCTCGGAAAGCAGAGCGATTTCAGCGCAGTGTGAACGAATTATGGCTGTACACTGTTTTTTACGCTACGAATTGAAAGCTGTGATGCTTTGACGTTTCGTGAAGTGAAACTTTAAACACGTTCATATGTCTCGAACGTTTGTCATCTACGCATGCTCAAACGTTCTCTTCGTTAACTTTCTTAAAATTCGTTTTACAGTACTATTAATGGGCTCATGTATTGGCTTGAACAAGCTTTTGGGTTTGTCATTTTGGAATTTGACCAGTTTCACTTCCGACGGCTATGATTCAGCTTTTCGTTCGGTTTTGTCGTTTTTGTTTCTTTCTTGACACTTATGAAAACAGCGACAATTTCATAGTTACGGCGCAGCTTTGTTGTAAATAGGTTTGCTTATTAGAAGTCTTAAAGTGTAGCCCTATTCATACCCCTTTCCATCGTTCCGCGTTGCCCAAGTTTTTCTGTTTCGGTGTATAGTTTTCACTATAATCAGGAAGAACCTCGTCCATAAATTATATGTTCCGTGAGCGAAACTCGTCTAAGCGATTCGCCTGATAAGCGAAACTGATTTCCGTTGACAGTGTCTTCAATAAAATCTTCTCGGTGATAAGTTTGCGGAGCGTAATTTGCATCGCTAACATTCATCTGCGCAGTAGTTCGACGCAGTGCCCGCGTTCGTTTTTGCGGCGTTGTTGGTTTTCAGCTAAAAAACTTCCCCCGCCGTGAGTTGCTGAGCTCATTTGATTTTTTTCATTTTCTCAATAGCTATACGGCCGACTATAATGTTCATCAAAGTCATACCGCTCGTAGGAATTCTATTATTCGCAGTCGATACCTATCTAATCTACAGCAGACTGTCACTTAAGGAATAGGGCATGCAGAATTTCTTAATACAACATCTTGGCATAATCTTGCTATGGTACCAAAGCAAGCATGGCATTGTTGCTCTGCTACCCCAGCCTGAGTATGCCCAATGCCTAGAACTAATTGTCAATCATTTCATTCAAGGACGCGGCATTAGTTGCTGTTGTTCAGCTCTCATTGTACGAAGTGTAATGTTCTAAACGTTTCTGAATTTTTTCAGAGGAAACAGAACGATCATTCGACACATTCTGGGCAAAACATGAAAAACGACTCATGAACTGCTTCCAACTGCGACAATTTGAGGAGAATTTCCGCAAGGTATGACATTGACGTTGTTCTGCTGAAGTTAGTGTCATTCGTTGTTAGTGCTTTGAACGTCGGAACGTAGCAGCTCAAGTTGAGCTTCATAACTTTGTTCATCTTGCCTGCCATCACTCCTTTTTCATTCTTTTAATGTTTACGCTGAATCTGAATCTAAGTTCTGCCAGTAACATAGCAGAGCTCTACTTCTCCTTTTCATCAATTTCCATTTGTTCGAACTTTTGCCCTCTAGAGAAATTTTCCTGAAACGTTGCAAGAAAAACGGCCAGTTTCGTCACCGCTCCTTCATATTTCTTCGGTAAGGTAGAATGGGTGATCTAATCATTAAACTGGGTTTGTGTAGTTTTTAAGATCGTCTGTGTGAAGGGCGAAGGCCCTATATTCTGCTGTTCGTTTCACCTTCGAACAGGGAGCAGTCAGTGAAGAAGAGGCGCGTTCTAAGCATTCCAAATGTCACACGATTGCGATGATTCGTTTGCTTGCCTTTCATCAAGTCAAAATATACGCATTAGCGACGGCAGCAGTATTCCGAGGTAGTCAAATTTTACACATTCCGGTCCTAACTAGCCTTTTCTGCGAATCCGCTTTAGAAACCCCGGAATCTAGTTATTGTGAAGAACTAAGTCATAACGTATAGATGTTGGGATTTCGCAGTTTGATTCAGTGTTGTCGTGGTAATCTGGCGATGAGCAGCAATCATCCCACAGTCTTTTTCAGAGTACCACTTTGATAAGAAAATCTTTTCTGATAGGAACGTTTGAATTCCTGATACTTCGGTTCGTTTATTAACTTTGGAAAAGGGCTGTGATTTTTTTAGGCAACTTATTTTCCTAGACTTGCAGATTTTTTCTTGTACATGAGACCGGGCGGTGTTTGGCGCCGTTGTTCGTGTTGATCTGTCGCAACTGCGTATGTTAAGCTCTTGATATAACAAGGACGTACATCTTAAACCTCGAACGACCTATCCTACCGGACAACGATCTTAGCTCTGTATTTGTAGTTTTTATAGGTGAAAACCTTGAACAAAGTGGAATGCACCAGAATTGGGACATTGTCATTATTGTCAATTATCAGTTTTACGTCCCAAAATGTATTTTGAATTGTGTATTTCGTTTTTAAATTCATAACGAGTGTGGGTAGCTGCTAGAAATCGAGAGGGATTTGGACGTTTCCGGTGGTATTCCGGCGATTTTCGAGTGCGAAGAAAATACGCGCAGCTCGCCAAGGGCGTATTTCCGCTCGAAGAACACAAAACACGAGCAAGCAGGTCTTGTTTTGACGATCACCCTCGTGCGGGCCATCCGAGCATTCGCTGGACATCACACATCGCATGTGTGCGCTTGTGTGTTTTAGTGGGTGGGTGTGGGTGAGAGACACCCTCACACCCTATAACTTTAATCCCACTATCATATTCACTACTTGGTTTACCCAACGAAACCAACTATCACATCAGTCTTCTTCATCGAGACCCTCTTTGAATTTTTTATTCATTTTATTTATTTATTTAAGACGTCGGCAGAAGCCAACACGTGCCGCAACATATAATACACATGACTTGAAGCAGTCATTAAAAAAAGAAAAGGCATTAGTTCCATTGACAGAATTACATAAAATTCACACAAGACCTTTGTAGGTCAAGGAAACCACGCAGGGAATGACCCAGGACCTTCTGATTTTGATTTCAAAATACGGTTGAATTCAAATTTTTTCGAATATTTTTTCAATGAATTTTTTCGAAATATTTTTTTCAACATTTTCACGTTCCTGTCGTTTTTTGTTTGCATGTTCGTTTGAGTTATGAGTAATAGGAAAATCTTGATCTGTCTTTTAGTGGGGCTCATGTTCAGTCCGAATTTCTGCTCTGCTGCTACGAATGCTTCGGTAAATACGCCACACAAAGGAGAAAAACGGCTGTTCACAAAGGGCGGACCTTCATCTCCGGTTTGAACCTCGCACAAATCCTTCTACGGGCGCCTAGTTCGCAAATATTATGTTTGTGGCCACTGTACTATAATAACTGGCAAAATTCGGTGGATATCTTTTCTCCTAAAATTATCTATGATACATTCTCGCCTCTAGAACCTCATTGAAAGAGTTTTTTATAGTTTTTTTTTGATTCTGGCCTTCGATTTCTTTTATTTACTGCAAATGAAAGAAGTAGGCTGTTCGTATGGCGGAAATTCGATTTATATCGCTTGATGATGATGATTATGCTGAGGTGTTTGTGGAGATTACGAGCACTTCAGGCACTCACCTTGAGTGGCGGCTGAATGCGTAGGCTTCTCCATATCGCCAATATTCAGCACTGGTCGTAACACTTTGATTCGTATGATAATGTTATGGTCGTGTTTTGAGATTATTTTTATCGTAATGTGCTTCTTTTCCTCATTCGGGTGTGCTAACTGTTCTGCTCGATTCCTCTAGGAGACAGCTTATCCATCTTACCTTATTCCCTCTTCGTGGACTCACTTATAGCGGTTAGCTAAGGTTAGTTATTCATTGGTACTTATTTCAGAGGTCATAAATATTTAATTTTTTAAATTTTTCGCGAAACTATTTCGACTTATTTCGACAGTTGGAAAAGAAGTAGCTAAACGAGTAGCTGTCACAAATCACAGGAGTTCGCTAAGTGCTTCTCAACCGGTTGTTCAACACGCTTTAGTAGCCAGAGCCCATTTGGTGTCGTAATGTTTTGAACTCGCCCTCAGGTGTCACCGGCAGGCACAATTGTCTGAAAATGCAAGCAGTTACTCCAACCAATGGTTAGTCGTCGCGCCGACTCTCTTGAGGCCATTTATTTTTGTCGAGGTTATCACTCTAACTTTCTACTCCGTAATCTACAACCCATTCTCGTCCAAGTTATTTCCTAAGTATTTTTTCCGTGTTAGAAATCCGTTAAACTAAAGAGTTCGTTCATTTCTTAACCTCAACAGTTTACATTTCTAAGTACAGCTCTTATACTTGTCATCAATTGTTACTTCCAAGCATCAGTTGGTGCTTGAGCTCACATCAGCGCTGTAATGAAGCTAATACGCCAGCATAGCATATGCTGTCAAGTGAGGCCCATATGCTTGGAATGCCGTGACATCTCATCAACGATCTCAGCTGATTTGCTCTGAATTTCTCCGCTTTCTCCTCACGATCGTTGATTGATATCATCTGCGGTCGGAAGCGTTTCAGCGGCCGCTGTTCGTACTACTTGTGATAATCAATTAGCATGTAACCTCTTGCCAGCTTCTTCGACGTTTTGCTGCTTTAGTTCTACACGTTATCAACTAGCCAACTACACGCCACTTATTTCAGAGGTCATAAATATTTGATTTTTTATTTTTCTTTCGCGAAATTCTATTTTTTGATTGGAAAAAATTCGCCTCTTACATTGATTTTTGCGTTGACTTGTTTTCTTCTATTCCAAGTCAGTTTGTAGTGATAGAAGACGGAATCGATACAAAAGGAAAAGAATGAGAAGGCTGGTGTACAGTGGTCAGAGCGGGCAGACATCTGTGCGCAGCCATTATTGAACCCTTTGTTAAGGTCACAGTCTGAGTGCCCGACGAATGCTTTTGGCTGGGGTTGCCCTTTGTAGCGAGAGCGTTTCCTTTGTCTCGCCAAACTGCCTCCTTTACGCCTGTTTTTCCCCTTTTCGTACAGCACTGTGAGCAGTTATAGCTCCTGGGTTAACGAAATGACGCCGATCCCCCATCCATGAGACGACATCGATATCGTGTTTCTTTGCCAGTTTTTTTTCACCCGCTGAGAACATGCTCTTCCATTTCTTCCACTTTCTGCCTTATCTTTAGAAAAGACGAGCGGAACTGTTTTAATGTGTTTTCTGTAGCTTTCATTCTACACACTACGTTCTGTTTGTCTAGGGCTTACCGTTGTTCATCTACTAAGAAGCCGGTTTTTTCTTTGGCCGATGCGTTTCTGCCTTCTGCAGTAACCAGATGCTTTCCGAAATGATGGATAACCTTTGATAGTAGACGTGATATTTCACATTTGCGGAGAAAAAAAGGTACATAGTTAAGCAAGCCACCTTTTCCCTTCGTGTATCTATTTGTTGAACGGATTGCGCTCAATGTAACTGCTGACGACAGCATTTCTTTCCCGACATCTGCCGTTTTGAACCACTTCGACACCATTCACCTTCCGATGCCTGGCCGTTTTTTTCGCGAGTTCAAAATTCTTTGCTTTTTTTACTGTTGAAAGGAGGGCCAAAGAAGACCGAATGAACAGATGGTAGCCAGTAAAAGCATTGCCTACCTTGTTCTATCTTTGTACTCTTCGTGTTTCCTTCATGTACCAATTTCAATTTCAATTTCAATTTATTACGTTGTATAAGACAAACGTAAGAAAGTAATACCGTTGATCACAATAAAATTTGTGATCAACGGTGTTACTCATTTTTTATTTTTCATCGTTTTTCTTGCCCTCAGATTTCATGACAAATTCCTTTCGCGTGAGGAGAAAACGTGGAAGAAATCCAATTCATAGGCAAAATTGCACTAAAAATTTAGTGTTCTTCGTGACCATTTTAATGTTTCACCTTCCACGTGTGTTGTTCTAATGTGGTAAAACGAAACTTTGTAGATCACATATACCGAGGCTTTTCCGTTCAACGGGAAAACCTCGAAATGTGTGCGCTTTTAAACCCGATGGTGCTTTTGTTATTGTTTCTTTCGTTCGCAAGTGTCTCATCAATAATCGAAGCGGACATTCGATCCTGTCAAGCAAGATTTTGACAAGTGTCATTGTAGAAAACCACTCAATCGTGGAACAGGAGGAGTTGATTTGCATACAGATTAAGAGATCTTCTTTCTTCACAGCAAAAACCGAACCGCTCGCTCACATTCTGTTTCATGAGGGAGATTTGATCATGAGAGAACTCTGTTCTACTCAGCTACGCACATATCAATGGCAATCGTAGCTTCTCAGCGGGTCTTGTCAGCTTGTCAGTTTTCTGTCAAGATAGTGATGTTCGAGGTTGATGTGCCCTCCTAAATAGCGGCACTGCCGCGTTCTTTCTATAATTACTCCTGATAGTTGTCAAGTTATCAAGTTCTTAGTTATCCTATAGTTATCAAGTTTCGAATTAAAATTTATTGCATGCGGTATTTCAAAAACTCCAACATGATAACGAGAACAATTTGAACGAGATTTTGATATTGTTAGAGAAACAAAACATTACATTAAAACCTCACATATATCCGAATTTGGCTTTAAATAGATGAGATTCTGCGTGTCACTTTTTAAAATAATTAGACACGAGTTTTGGAATTGTTTTCAAAGTATACTTTGAATACTTTGAATACTACTTTGAAACTTTGAAAAACTCATACTTTGAAAACATTTCCAAAACTCGTGTCTACTTATTTTAAAAAAGTGACACGCAGGTTCTCACCTTTTCAAAGCCAAATTCGGATATATCTGAGGTTTTAATCGGTCTTCTTTGGCCCTCCTTTCAACAGTAAAAAAAACAAAGAATTTTGAACTCGCGAAAAAAAACGGTCAAGCATCGGACCCGTGAATTTTTTTGCGCAGTTTGGAGTACTCCATCACTGCTCTGACCGAGAAAAGGTTTCGCCTGAGTCTGGTTTTGTGGATTTTTTTTAGAATCAGCTTTTTCTCAGGGCCTCTGGTCCGTGAATATGCAAAAAAGAAGAACTTCTGAGGATTTAGTCCCACCATCCTTTACAATATTTTGTATGTTGTAATGAAATCGATCTTCTTGTTTTGTAGCCAGCTTAAGCTGTCGTTGTTTCTGGGAAATTCAAAAGCATTGTCCATGTCACTTTAACTAATTTATTTGTTTCAGCTCCAATCGTCATTCGCTCGTCACATGCTGTATCTGGAAGAGCATCGAGCTGTGGGCGAAGGTGTTCATGCAGCACAACAGCTGGCCGAAAAACATGATCAATACACTGAAACGGCAATGGTTTGTCAGATTTGATGTCCTAATCCTCATTTCAGTCCCCACAAAAAAAACTAGCTCATGTTCTGAGATTCTCCTCAGACAATAGTGTTTCCCGCTGCGTTTTCACTGTTTTGACGCTGGCCACAAGTGGTCATAATTAAATAATTCGAAAATAAAAATTAATTTCTTGAAATAAGGACTCAATTCGTATACTCCGTATGCTACCGATTCCAGGAAGACGTCAAGGCAGCCAAAGCGCTCAAGGAGACCGGTGAAGAGCTAATATCAGCGAACGACGTAGGAGTATGTACTTCGTGGGCGCAAAGCCTACGTCCAGTGTATAATACTCTTTTCCTTGTGATTCTGATTGATTTTCTATTACAGATTTCCGGAAGTTTGCTACCGAAATGTGACGAGTTAGAGCGTATGGCTGAGGCTCTGAGTGGAGCTCTACAGAGACGTGCGACTGTGTTACGAATGAGCATCGCTATGCATACTCAAATTTCTCAGGTAGTATTGCCGGCCACTTTTCTTAAATTCATTGCTATTGTTATACTTGATGTAACATGTCTCAGGCGAATTTATGGTGCAAAAAAGGTGTCGATATGCTATCGTCG
The DNA here is from genome assembly GCA_030553155.1 of Nippostrongylus brasiliensis. Lineage (NCBI taxonomy): Eukaryota > Metazoa > Nematoda > Chromadorea > Rhabditida > Heligmosomidae > Nippostrongylus > Nippostrongylus brasiliensis. Next base: position 27,010,298 of record CP130737.1, read on the forward strand.
ATACTTCAAGATGTGACTCCAGCGTCCGCTAGTGCAAGTCTAGAAAAAATGGATCAATTTTTGGAGGAGGGATCACATCTACAGGTAAGCAATACAATTGAACCGAGCCAGGATTGAACGCTGCTGAAAGAAGTGGCTCAGATCTGTTCTTTTTGTTGAAATTGTTTTATATGTTTGATACTGAAGACCTATGACTATGAATTTATGAAATATTCCTATATTCTCGTTGTATTTCACTACAGCACTTGTTTATAACGATCTCAGTCGAGAAAGAAAAGATACGGCCGGGTGAAACTCGAACCCACTTTTCGTTGCTTTCGCGTCAAAACTTTTGCCGTCTCACTCGGCGCCATCACACATTTACTATTCCCCAGCTAGTCGTTAAATCATCATCAAATTCGTTGTTGTTGTTGTTTTGTTCGTTTCTCTTCGTCATCAGCCGACTTTAGGTATTCTCTTAATCCAATCGGTCTTCAATTAATTCCCTTTAAAAATTATTTTGTACAATGTGTACCTGTAGCGTTTCATGTAGCGTTTTTCGATAAATACGAAATTAATAGCCTTCAAAAGCTGACCAACGCCGAGCATTCCCATATGTTATTTTTTCTAAAGAGCTCTTTTTTCTCATAACTACACATTCAAGTGACGGAGGTCTTCGTCATTCCAGTTAGACGCGATCAGCCAGTCACCATCGATGAACAGCCTAATATTGTTAACCACTACGGAAACGTCCACGTTATTGGCTCAGGTAAGAAAATGTTTTTTCTCATTTTTTCGTACAACGAGACAGGGTAAATTTACCTACTCAGATCGGCAGGTTACAGCTCTTAAGCATCCTTTACTAATTTTTAATATTTTTCATAGAGATATTGTTGTTATATTCTGTCACATCAGGTCCAAGGCTCTTAGGATTGTGTACAAATAGAACGATTTGCCTGTAGAAATAATAGATTAAACGTTGTAATGTTCAGGTGGCTGAACGTATCGATGATATCCGAAGAATGGGAGTGGCACGACGAGATGCTCTAACAAAAATGATCGAACGCAAACCCGTACAGGTGGTTACCCCGGAAAAAGCCAGAACACCCGTTGAAGAGGTATGGCTTTTGGAAATTTTCAAGCTCTTTCATCAATACCTCTCACAGCGCTCGTCAACTCCAACGTGGACCATAATGCTATTTCGGGACCTTTTTTTCTTTCTTTTTTTCGTTCTGTGTTTATTAGCCGTCAACGGAATGTGAGTGTTCGGTTCCTCTGATCAATGGAGCATCCTTGGAATTCAAGCCCCGATAAATAGTCCACAGCATGAACACCTGCTAGAGTACTCAGGTAGGTAGCACCTGACGTGTCTTGGATGCTTGTAGACTCCTCATCTCTCAACTACGACGAAAAAACATGATCGGTACGATTTAGAGCTCATACATCCAGATATTTTGGTCGGTAAACTTAAAGGCATGGGCACTAGTGTGCTAATTTAATTTAAAGTCAATTTGGTGTTGTTTTCTCCGGAATACTACAAACACCTCAAAATGCAGCTGATTTAAGCGTCGTTCTCCGATTCAGGTTAGATATACTATGTTCGCAAACATCATATCCATATTCATACCCTAGAAGTTCTCACGTCCTTGACATTTCTGACTCTACGAAATGTTAAGAATTGTTTTCTACCCCTTTAGGGACCTTTTCCTACGCCTTACAGGTCACCTTTTGACAATTTCAACGCAAATGGATTTAATTTTGTCTGTGAGAGGCATTAAAAGAAATATGCAGTGATTACAAGATCTGTGACAAGATTTTTTTCGTTTCTTTTCTTATAACGTCATAGATAGCTGTTGTAAGTTGCACTAAACATCAAAGAGCATAACTAAGAGAAAATAACGGATGCAGAATGTCAACTTGCCTTTTTGTTTCAAACGAGATTAGCGCTAGGATGAAAAGAGTTGCGTAGGAGAAGCACCCAGGCAGCCGGTCCGTTCCAGCCAGTTATTGAACGTCGCGCTTAGTTAGCTTTTTCGATTATGAAAATGTGCGGTGAGAAATCATCTTATGCGACAATTCGCTTAGCGCTAGTATGCGATCAGATTATACCAGACGAGCGTCTTTTGAAAGAAATCTCACGTGACGAGAAGATTACTGAGCCTTTTCTTATATCCGTTATGGACTGAGTTTGCCCTCCTAGTTTCTTTTGCCTTCACTCGCTAAAATCTGAGGAGAACGCAGAACGAGGGCAAATAATTTCTAAACCTGTTCAGATAGCAGTCGCACACACAACAACTTTTCGTGCTTTCGTTTTCAGCTTTCGCATGAGCGATCAAACGTACCATAATGAAAAATGTGTTCAAAAATTCTTAGGTTCTTGTTCCGCTGAGAAATTAGAAGGAAATCGAGTTTAGTGGGGTAGGAAGAAGAAGAGGATCGCAGAAACGATATAATGAAGTACGGGGTCTTTTTTCATCCATCCTCTGCTAGTGATTTTGGCACATATGATTTCATCTTTCATCCTATTTTTATTTCTTTCAATCCAGTAGTCCAGTAGTTAATAATTTGATAATCTCCTACACCATATGTTGATATATATATTCAAGGAGATTAAGCCGATTTGGGGTCTTTCAATCGCAAAAAAAAGGAAAATAGCAGCTAATTTTCATGGCGCAAACTGCTTCATGTGCAGCTGCGATGTTTATATTGTGCAAGTGAATACACATGGAATATCCATCATTAACGCGAACTGATTTGCATAACAAACATACGATGCAAATAGCAACATCGCCTAAACGTATTCTGAGAGTGGACGACGATTAGATGACGACAATGACGACGTTGCTCAGATGTGTGTATGTGTGTGAAGTGATGAATAGGATTTTCACGCGGTTTTTCTCGTGAACGATTTTTCCTCTCCACAACAGCCATCAATCAGCCGCCACTAGTACAACCCAATGAAAGGGTGTGCACTGAGACATTTTGATCCAAGATTTATCATCTAGAAATTGCGAAAATATTGTCGATAGTTGTTTAGCTCAAACTTTTATTGAGATCTTTGGGCTGCTGGTAATTTATCAACCGCTACAATCTTAAAAAGTTCTACAGACTATAAAAAGGTTTCTTGGTTTTGCTTCTTCCACGTGACTTTCTTCTAGGCTTTTGACAGCTGCTCACAGCTTTCCATTCGCAGTCCAAATAACATATAGCACAATAGTTAGCCACTTCTAAATGAATTCCTTTCGACCAATAATCTAAAACGCAGAAATGCTCGTTGGCATGAAACCACATCAATCCTTGTCCACCACAAAAACATGTGATGAAAACGAATCACTAATCAAAATATTGCAAAACATGTGAGCAGCCACACTTCTGCTGACATCAGCCAATACTGTAGGTTGGTATTTTATCAATTTATCACTCTGCTTCCTTCGCATTCGAAATGCTTCACGGTGGAGAATGCTGTTTGCTGTGCGACTTAGATTAACACATCGCGCTTTGTTTCTCCAGTTATACCGTTCCTATTCAGTTCTCACTGAACGGTCTTGTAAGACTGCACTTACAGTATACATTACTTCAATGTAAACTAAAATAATGACATTTTCCGGCGAAAGTTATTTTCATCCTTACTCGTTCTAAATTGTCGTCTCACCGAACTACACTTTTCTTTGGTCGAACATAGTAAAGCACTTCATGCATTGAGATGTTCGGGCTCTCGAATAGAGGATTCAGTCTGGAAGAGCCGCTAGGCACTGAAGAGCTTCAGTCGTTTCTGGTGATGTTTGGTTCATTCCTCAATTTTTATAACACTTTTCCTTAATAACTGAATATTTCCAAGTAAACAAGGGCCGAAATATTGCAATTCTTATCGTCAAAGTCCCTTTTTCTACTAAATGTACGTCTCGTTTTGTCCTTTACTAGGAGGGCAACTATCGGATTTATTTATTTATTCGGTGATCCTATGTGGGTGTTTTTGCAGGTAGTTCACGACAAAATGGGGAAAGGACTCCATTAGACGCAGACATTTCTATCAATTTCTACCATTTTTGCTTCGCATCATTTCTAAAAGTACTTTTTTAACGTAGGGAAGACATTAGTGTAAGTTGCAAGAAGGTGAAAGCGGCCTGATTTACATTTTCGATCGCCTTGTGACCAATTGATTATGGTGTTTGATCTGCAGCCAATATACCTAGTGATAGAGGCGAGCACCTTGTGGTCAGCGTCAAAACTGTCGTCCACTGAACCTTTGACAAACTTTCGCTTTGTAGGCCTTCATTTTCCATTGTAGAATGTTTGGGTGCACTGTTGGTGATTATGGTAAATGTGTGTCAGTTGTGTTATGAAGCAGGTGTTTTGACTTGTTGCATTATTACGAGTGTGTACAATGTATTGTTGTGTGGAGAATGGCACTTACAATTAGTCAAAAGACAGCTGTGCAACTGTACGCTTTGTAGTGCATTATTAAGAGGCAAAAAATAAGAAATAAATAAGAAAGGAAAAATAAGATCAAAAATGCTCGTCAATTCATCGGTTTGTGGACGGCTGAGGCGGCCCTGCCTTGCTGCCTCACCGCCACCCAACCACCCAGCCAGCCGTCCGTCCGTCCATCCGGCCACCCAGCCCGCCTTCTTTGCATTTCGCGCGCGAGCGCTTCGAGTCCTCTCACTCATTCCTCTTACACTTCTGCCTGCTATTCATCTCTTCATCCTCTTCTTCATTCGTCCGCGATGAAACGCTCACTACCACGTTTCTTATCGTTTCGTCGTCCAAAACGACGTCTTGTTAATTCACTATCGGCACCACTGATTTGGGCCGCCACTGAATCGGCTTCATCATTCGGCTTCAGCGATCACAACAACAGCACTAATAATCATCACGACTATGATATGGTGGGTTCATGTCTTGGTTTCTATAGCTGAACAGGTGTATGGGTTTTATGAGCGTTTTTTTTTAAATTTTGGTGAGTAGAATCGTCTGTTCTGTGTTCTTTTGTCGGCGATGAACTCGATGACCCGGCTAATATGGTGGTTTTCTCACGAATCTTATTGATCGCCGTCGTTGGTCCCATTAGCCGTGCATGCTTCGGTTCCTAGATCATCATCATCCTCTTAGTAATACTCTTCTTCTGTCCTAAAACTTATTTACTTAAGTTTTTTCCCTTAAGCCTTTTGCTATATGTAACCTTTCTCATTTCATAAATTTATCGTGTTTTGACTAGGATTACTTCACACCACATTTGGTATCACTTTTGCTCACTAAGTGATATTTATGTTTAAGTGTTTTGTAATGGCACTTGAATTGAGAGCTCTTAAAAATTAGAGGAGGTTAGCATTTACATCAATTATTTTCAAGCTCTTCGCTTTACATTCACTCATTATTTATTTCCGCTTCCTAGTACAAGTCGTCTAGCACCGTAGGGGCATTGTTATCTTTAAACAAACGTCCCATGAGAGCTTTTGTGTTCGCGCCCTTCTTAAAAATATTTTTATCCCTAGTCATATGTCTGGGGACGATAGCAGCCTAATCAGGATTCAAGGCTGTTACTTAGTGACTTTTTTGAATTAATGGTCGAACTGGTATCTTTAAGGAAAAAGCTAAAATCGTTGGGGCATATTTATCCCAAGGTCAATCAAAATACTAAAATCTCAGAGAGGAAAGTGGAAGTAGAGGCAAATAACGAAAAGCATGGAGGTGTATGAAAAAGCATCGCCTTGTTACAGAATACCGCGGTGACCTTGAATTTATCTCACTCTTAACGTATCTATCGAAGTATTGTCGGCCAACATTCTTTTTTTTTAATTTCCGGAGACTTTCTGCCAGTCGACAGATCGGATGTCACTCATAGGATTATCAGCTAATCACGCTAATGTGATTAGCGCACCTTTGTGTACTATCTGTATGTTCGTGGGTTGTCGATGATGTTTTCCATCGTTGTCATCATGTCTCTTCTCTCGTCATTACTATTCATTTTCATTTCGTGTTGAGCGCTAGCGTGGCAGGTGGTGATTTCGTTGCTTTTACGATTCGCATGTGGTTTTGATCATGCCGCTGCTGACACGAAAATGTCTTCCTTCCGGATAGTATAGTGGGATTAGTAGCTGTACCGACATAAGGCAAAAGCCGCCATATTTTTTGTCCATTCAGAGCCTGTCAAGTGTAGACGAAACAGTTTCACTGTAGGAGATGTTCTATGGGGTATGAATATTTTTTCTTGGGTTTGTAACTTTGACGAGCTGACCAAGATGACCGATAGCTAGTGATGTGGCTTTTTCAATTGATAACGGTACGTTTGCGAACAATAACCCGATCGAGGTTGACGGAAAGAACTCTGTCAGCTTGGTGACCTTTTCATGACTGATGCCAGACACCTAAACCCGTATTGGCCTACAAGGACACCGACAGAAGCCAACGCCACACACTAAATTAGCGCTTCCAACTACATCTCACTATCAGTTTCTGTATCTAATCAGTAAAATTATTCCAATTGAATCATATCTGGTTATAAGGTCCTTTCTAATGTTAATTTCAAAGTCTACCTGACTAGCTCTAATTTCTACACTCATCGCTTTCCCTTTCAGTTGCTATACTAATGATGACTTAATTGGTATCTGAAATTCCTAAAAGTGTAAGGTAAGCCACCTGACCTAATCTGATAAATCGATTGATAGTTCGGCATCAACGCGTTCGCGGTTTGTTCCGGTTGTGTGGTCGCGCGTTGATGGCAGTTTCTATATCAGCTAGTTCTTTCCTGTTCTTATAGTCAATGCTTTTATCGTAGTCGGCTAGCAGTGCAGTTTCGTCTACACTTAACCAAATTCCGAAAAGTGTGGTGATTGTCATTCTACTTCGTTGTTGGGCAGTTTTTATAATCTTGCTGCTCCTCTGTTAGTATAGTCTTTTAGCATAATCAATTTCCTTTTTTCGATTAACATAACGGCAAACAGGACCATCTGTTTTCGTTGTCATTCTGATAGTCCTCTGTGCTAACGAACAAGGAAGGCTTTCGCATGGTTAGACCATACTTTTACTTCCACTTGATCGATTCCCGCTCCTCGTTGCGTGAATTCAGGTGTTCATTTCTTTAGAATTTCTTTTCGTCAAAATCATGTGGGTCAATAGTTCAACTTTTGAAAATTAGCGGGCTGACCTCGTTCAATGTCTTCGTCAATTGTGTTTGTGTTTTTGATTTGCAAAAGAAAACATATGCTTGAAACGGTTTTATCACGACATTTCTTAGAGATTTTGTAGAGCTAGACGATTCTTTCACTTCAAAATTTTGTAGCACTTAAAAGCCCACAAACATTCTTCCTCAGCGGTGTTCACGCTCAATTTGATGGAAACACTTTGAAATCTGTCCTAACGAGCGATAATTACGTCGTATTGCACCTAGCACTTCACATAGCCGCCAGTACGACCTTGTGCTTACGAGTCCATGACCTCATCGATCTTATCTATGAGGTGAGCCCCACCTCACTGCCTTTGTCCCTCCTCTTGAAAAGTTGCTTTCTCGTGGTCGTCTAAATCCAATCAGCAGCGACGAGAACAAGAAAAGCTGCTTTTGCTATGGTGAGCACAATCGTTGCTTGTTCAAATCGTCCTCCTTCTCGCTGTTTATCTATTTTCTGCTTACGTTTTGCTCACCTCTTTATAATTTTCTTAAAGCTTTTAATCAACAAGTATTGTACGGGTAATTATCAGGTATTCTGAACCTCAATGACTCGTACTGATCACTGAGCATTTGGAGGTGAAATGCTGTTGATTTTCACCGATTTTCTCGTAGTCTCCGTGCTGAAGTCACCTTCAGTTTCATTGTACTTGAATATGATTTGTATGCTGAATAAAGTGCACGCCGCGTTCGTGCACTCTGCACATGAATTTAATTTTCCAACGTGAAAAGCTTAGCAGACGTTGCAACTGTTCGTTATCATCCACTTTGCTTAGTCCTTGTCTAAATGCCCACCCAGAAAGAGGAAACATCTGCATGTCGATGTCAGTAATTGGTGAGAAAAACATTCGGAACGGTCACGGTCGTCCATTAGAAAAAGGCTAGATGGTGAACATTAACCAACCACAAATGTTCTACCGCTAACGAATTTACTGTGAGTGAAACAGTCCTTTTTCAATCCCTGGAAACCCCGCGTGTACGGTGCTACGGCCTTCCTCAGTATTTGTTCAGTTTTTCAATTTCGTTTTTTCTCCCTCATTAAGTATCGTGTCGAGTTCAATTGACAGCCAAGCAGCAAATTCTTATTACGCCGTGATGGCACTTACCTTGAATGCTGCTGAAATAGTTTTTTTACTCGATTGGTACGTCGCTGGTCGAAGTGCTTTCAATCTATTCAGTTTCAGAAAGATATTCAGTTTTCCATCAAAACAATTCGTTCTTTGGACAGCGATCTGAAGCCGCCCTCAGCCTTGTTCTCTAGCGCTTCACTGTTCATCTTCTCCTTAAATTTCTGGTTGCTTAATTTTTTACCTAATCCCATAAATATACCTATATTCTAGCTAGGTTAGCCATGATTGCAACGCATCTGGCCCGCCCCCCGTCGTTCCAACTGGGTTTCGAGAACCGGATGATACGCGATTCTCCGATGCATTGCGGAAAAAAGAATCGAAATTAGTTCATCTGCGTCCCAACTGACTGGCAGCTTTAGGTGCTCGTATTGATTTAAACGCTTTAAAGTTAACAATTTCGGAATCCCATCAATGTTTGGAATGCTCTAATTGTTGACTGATGTCATTTAACTTCAAGTTTTCTAATTGTTTTTTCGAACATTAGGCCACTGTGAGGCCGACTGCCTTCAGAAGAATGCTGCTGCTATTGTTTTGCAATTCAAACATTGCCATCATCAAGCAAGTAATCTTCCTATGACCTAGGAGGATGACTTGCTTGATGAGCTTTGCCCTTCGACGTGCAAAAAGCGCTACAGCTTATGTTATTATTGCAGCTGTTTCAACTGTCACTATCTATGTAAATATGAAGATGTTTTTTCGCTGCGGCAGCATTTTTACTGCGAGTATTAAGGCCCCTTCACACTTTACTGCTGCATGGTGAAGGATAGGGACCCGCGGCACGCGCTGCAGCAGCGCAGTATGTCATTTCAAAATCGGATCTGACCTCGATCAAATTATTTTTCGCTGGGAATTTGTGGGGTTATTGAGGGCGCTGATCACGAATATGACATCCGTTTTCAAGTTTGTGGGCAAAAATCGTTCATATTGTCAACAAAATCCTAATTACTGCCCAGTAGAGTCTGAAGGGGCCCTTAGAGTAGTTGTTGGGATCCTGATGGATTGTGAAAATGAGGGCTGGTTTTTGAATCTATGACCAGATTTTTCGTTTAGATGTTGGAGTCTCTAGAATTTTCCCAGAGCTGACGGTTGCCTTTGATGTTCAGAAAACTTTCTTAATGTCACAAAGAAGAGGTGCGTTTTTGTGCGTGGTGCGCTGAAGCTTGTTCATCGTCGACCCGTTTCCATTTCCGGGCATCCTGACCTTGCCCTTGTCTGTCGCGAGTGTTCCGGCCGGCAGTTCAGCCGTTTCGGCAGTGTACTTGAAGCTGACGTGTACAATCCACAACCGCACCGTACTTTTCTGATCGATATTGACGTTTTCGGTGATTGCTTTCTATGTGCTCTTTTGCGCGCCTTATTGGTCATGTTAGTGATTTCCGTTCGCCGCAACTCGTTCATGCATAAACGACTTTGAGCCGGTGGTGGTGGTGGCGCTCTGAGCTGGCGACCGTTGAACGTCGTCGTCGTCCACGTGAAAGGTTATTCCATCATTCTATCCTCATTTCCATAGTGCAACATGTGTAACGACAACTTTCACTCTGCCGTTTCTCGACGATGATAACGATGACGTTGTTCAATCCTGGAACAAGCTGGATTCATCGTATTCTTTTCAACTATAAACTCATCTATTCCACCATCCGTATTGGCTCTAAGGTTGGTCGAGTTACTACAAAATTAATTCCATACAAGTGACCTTTATATTGGTGCACATATTGCCGTGAGGCGCTACTGACACCCGTAGGGTCGAGCGATCGGTCCTTGCTAGCGAAACGAAGATTTTTTCATTACAAGCGCTTCGTTACGTTTTGTTATTGTTCCTAAGGCTGCAGAAACGTCGACGTTAGAAATTGTTTTATATTCTATTACATTCTTACGTGCCTAAAGCGTGTAATGAAATGTAAAATGTAAAACCTCTCATACCGTAGCGCGTATAAGTTCTTTAGATGCCGAATCAGCGCTCTCTTCCTTATCCTTGTTCTCTTTTCTATGTGAAAATTCACCTTGGCCCAGATTCATCATTGGTAAACCAACGATAAACCCTGAGATATAGCCAGAACGGCGCCCACCTTTGTCTACTTATCCTAAAGTCTGTGTTAAACGCAATCTCTCATCGACTCTGCTGTCTGGTTCCGGCTGCGCCGCGGTTTCGGAGACCGCTCGTCCGTTCATGAATCTGGGCCCTTGTAAGGTTTTATGATTTGTCATCCGTCACGAATTCTTATGAGGAGTTGTGTGGACTTTGGTTTGATTACCCTTTCAGTGCAGTGTGACATCACGGATTATATGTGAGCGAAACATCACTCCGGATTAAAACTCCGGATTGTTTTTCGATGTTTACGGAATAATCGAAAATTTTTAACAGGAAATAATTAGAGATGTGCCATTTTCCGCAATTTCTGCTTTGTCCGCCTAAGCCACTCACTGTGTGTTCTTGATTAAAATCAAGATTTTCCACTTTTTGTTTGTGCTTGGCGATTGATGTGGGCTCACGTTTAATCGTCGCCGCGGCGGCGCACGTCCACGATGCGCTTTCTCAATGATCATGCGAAGACCGTATGTCTATTTGCCTCAGATTTTGAACAATCAAGAACTTTTGTTGGCCTCTAGGCATAAGTCAGATGTGGGTTTTTGAAAAATATTTCATTTTTCGCGACTCTGAACGAATTTAGTAAGCTTTTCGCTGCTAATAATTAGCCTACGAATCCGAGTTTTTCCTTGTTTACTTTGCACACTGAATCGCCGACAAGGGGCGCTGTGCTCTCATCGCCTCATAAATCTTCACAGCCTTCTTCAATCATGGGAAACTGGAATGTTTATCTATACTCCGGTGCGATATACGGATTGTTGGCCACAAGGGTCATGTCCGCAAGTAGGGGGCGCTCACCGGCCATTTTCGCGGAATTCTTCGAAAAGGCGAGATAATCACGAAACTGGTTGAAGTTAGAAGCGCAGTGGAGAGGAAGTTCTTTCAGTTGTTGGATTTTGCATAGCTCGAGGATGCCCCTCTAGTTTGGCTTGGTTTCGAGAGCAAAGATCGCATGCTTTGGCTGTTCTCCAGTTTCAGCTCATGTGGAAAGACGAAGGAGCACGTCAGATTGTCGATGCACTCAACCATGCTGAGCCATTTTCATAATTCATCAAGCGTCTTACGCCTACCACTCACCACTGCCAGAAAGCTAGAGTCTTGGCCGAAGAGTGCCAAAATTGGTGCATTATCAGATGCCTGTGTGTTTCTTGGGCCTAGTAGAATGTGTTAAGAAATATTAGGGTTCGAAAATTTAGGGAGTTAATTTTTAAACAAATGGATTTTTATCCGTTCTCTGTCACTGAAGCTCTAGAATTCTCCCTTATCTCAGCGCATCTCTGGTTAAAGTCCAATTTTTGAAATAGGGCCCGTATCGAGATGAACAGAATTCAGCAAAGATTTGTGGATCTAGATGTGTCCTAGTTCAACTCCTGACAATTGATGTGTGTCACCAAGGCTTGAATGAGGCTGCCTTGAGTTATACCCGAAGCAGTATATGTGCCTTAGAAAATGTAGTTTATTCTAGTATACATAATAGTAACCCGCAAAAAGCTGTAATAAAACTAAAATTTCACATTAGAAAATATACATCGATGTCGGGTTCGAATCATGTACCTAATGATAAACTGCAAGAACTTCATGCTATCGTTTGTAGTGAAACGGTCTTGTATTGCTGTTGTTGGTTAAAACTGCTAGAGGGTGTAAAATATTTTTTTTAAATGTGTCCAGAACTGAAGTCGTCGTGATATACACGTGATAAGCGGCCAAACCAATCTGCTTACAGTAGAGTGGTAGATACATCCAAACAGTGAAAGGAGAAAGGTCACTGTCCATCTTTTACAATTTTTAGAAAGTAAAAACTCGCATCGACGTTTTAAAAAATAACATTTTTTGCAGCATGATGTCGCTAACGTGCGAAATCTGCAGTGCTGCTCCAATGCCGATTCGCCGCTCGGTTCGCCACAAAGCCCGCATTCGATCTCCATTGAATCATTTGTAGTTGCCGAATTGGTGGGTTTTTAATTTTTGCCTAATCCTCAGTATTTTTTCTTTTGTACTTCGTCATGGCATGTTTGTGTATGGTGGTCCACTACTCATAAAACCGCAATACCGAAGAATAAAATTGTTCCCCAATGTGCCTTCGGGCACTCTTGTAGTCTCCGTGTTGGAGTAATTCGGTCGATGTGCTGCTACTTTCTGTTCGATGAGCTTTTGTCAGCGCGTTTCACTTGGTGACAAGTGAAATGGCCAGCTGTTGACCAGGTGATCATCAAACGACACGCCAAACAACTCGTCCAGATGTGGAGCGCGAACAGAAAGAAAATTTCGCGGGGTATACGACAGGTTTACGAAATCTTGATTGCTTATTCTCAATGACAGCCTTAGAATAACCTTGGCAATCAAAAAGCATAGGCGCCTTCAGGCTATCGATTTTATGCAGACGTAAATGAAGTGTGTCTGGAACGGTTGGGATGCCATGTTTTAGAGAAACACGTTTTTTCTACTTCTATTATTGTGGAAATCTTAAAAAATCGATTTAAACTGCGTATGCTTGTGCAGTCGTTACGCCATGAATGTATGAATAGCGTTGTGTATGATAGCGATGGATTGTATAAGCGGGCATTGTGTACATGGCTGACGACATTGAGGTTTTGAAAGAGAATCTGGATTCATATGCAGATGAGATGAATCGTTCACCTTAAATACTCGTCTGCAGCACACATATAGATTCCCTTCGCGTAGTTGTATAATCGCGCGAAATGCGCTGCTTTTTCGGAATGTTTATACGAGGCAGTTGCGAAGGATCAAATCCAAAAACGATTCTTCCCTATGCAATTCATCGTGAAACTTCATTAAAAGCACGCTATCATCGAAAGAGAAAATCCTCTAGAACGATTTAGTGATAAACAAAGAAAGAGTATAGGGCACTATTCAACTTAACGGACACCGGTACTCGTTTTTTTAAGTCGTTGAAACTCGCTGAAACTTGGTCTATGGAGGTTATTTGGAGTCCAGAACACAAATCTGCTGTTCGTTTTCCACGTGGGTGCTCTCGTACCACCCAAATTGCTACTTGGGTGGTCCAGTCAGGATCACCGATTTCGCTGAAACTTGTCTATGGGGATTCTCTGGTGTCCTGAACAGGATGGTGAAGTCCGTTTTCGTATGGTAGTTATAGGTGTGTACCTACCGACCTCACCTGGTGAGGCTTACCTATAACTACCGCATTCGGCTCTCATTAGGAAAACGGACTTCACCGTTGTGTTCAAGCCACCAGAGAACCCCATCAGACAAAGTTTCAGCGAAATCGGTGATCCTGACTGGACCACCCAAGTAGTCGATATGGGTGGTCCGAGACCACCCACGTAAAAAAACTGACAACAGTCGTGTCCTGGACCCCAAATAGCCCTCATAGGCGAAGTTTCAGCGAATTTCGACGACAGAAAAAAAATCGAGTGCTGGTGTCCGTTAAGTTGAATAGTACCGAGTATAGGGTAAACTAAGATTTTCATCTACCACGTGTGCATATCTTCGCATCCTTAAATTTCTTAGGAGTGGTGCTTGTTTTGTTTGAACAGCTTTTTTCAGCTGAGATCTATTTGTTGGAAGAAGCTTTGCAAACCGGGCTCTGGAAGGATGTTTTGCTTCTGAGTCCTACTGAAAACGATTACTTTTTTTTTAGTTGAGCACTGAGCGAACGTATGTAGCTGAATTGGAATCGCTCGTTGAACATTATGTGGAGCCGTTTCATTCACCAGATCTTCAACAAGGAGTTGCGTTACCGATACGTGGACGAAGTGACTTGGTATTTGGTGAGTTTGGAGGTATTTGAGAGCATTTTTGGCTGTAAAGTTGCTGCTTTATTATATCAGCAGTTGTACTTAATCGGAGTCTGAACTGGTACCACTCGTTTTCACCCAGCTGCGTAGGTAATGACATTTTTTCAGGAAATCTTCGCGAACTTCTTCACTTTCACTCACGGTTCCTCCTACCAGAACTATTAGCAAATGAAAATTCGTCGGCCGGAATTTGTCGTGTCTTTATTCAACACGCCAACAGGTTATTTATTATCACTTTTGTATTTTTAGTTTCGGTTATTAATTGTTGGGTAAGATCTTATCGACCTGGTTAATCATCTTCAAATCTTGTTCACCAAATTGTTCTTGCTACAGTAGATTGGTACCCTTTAAGTAATGAAATATCATTCCAGATTCTTGTCGTTGTATCATGCTTACTGCCAGAATAAAGCTGCAAGTGATGCGATTCGTAAAGAGTTCTGTGAAATGTCGTCATTTTTCGCGGTGAGTTTCCATATTTTATTCATCGCCATTTGTTTCCAGAATTACTGATTTAGGATTGTCAACGACGGGCCGGACATCCTTTGCCATTGGGTGCTTACTTGCTGAAACCGGTGCAAAGAATCACCAAATATCAGCTTCTGCTGCGAGAACTCGAACGACATTGTCGACCAGAGGTTAGCTTGCTTTGTGAAAGTTTTCTCGTTCGACTTTTGGCATATTGTAACACGGATCTAAATTCAAAATATTTCTCTTTATTTTTTTGTTCGCTCAGGTACGACCAGAAGTAGCAGCTGCCCTGTCAACCATGTTAGAACTGCTCGCACAGATCAACGCTGCCATACATCAGCTGCATATTTCTGGTTTTAACGTATGTTCCCAACACCATTTACCCCATTTTTCACCAATTACTCAATTTTTGCTGCTACAGGGTGATCTACGCCTACTTGGTCCTCTTCGATTGCAGTCCGAATGTGATGTCTATCAGTTCAGCCGTAAAAAGAAGGGAAAGACATCTCGTGCTCAGCGTCGGTAAGCTTCATTCATTTTTCTATTTTTTTTTTGTTTGGAGGAATGCGTGTCCTGCCTCACCCGAGTCTTCAGTGCAGTCAGCCATCTGAACACTCTATGTTTTTTAACCTTCCAGACAAGTATACTGTAATGGGATGATTTTTCTCGAGGATTTCTTACTACGTGGGCCTTATTATGGAATTCACAAAAATGGTGTCCACAGTCCTTATTGTGGTGCCTTATCATCGTTGATAGTTTCTAATAGATATGTGTTCAGCCATCTATTCATGTTCGATGGTGGCATCTTGTTCTGTAAGAAAAGAAATCCTCCGAATCAGCCGTCGTCACTCGATCCCGAATACTACGAGCATAAAATGTGCATCCCGGTTCGTTTACTACAACATATTCTTTGAAGGCTTAGTCATTTTTGTTTTTGTTGCGAATTTATCAGATTTTGTACTGTTGAACATTCGAGTATTTGAATTTTTTCCAATATGGCATAAATCTAGGTTGCTTTGATTTGCTTTGTCGGCGAGATACGTTGTCTGTAGATTCAAAGTTCAACTTCAACGCTAGTAGTTTAACATGAGCTTTTCATTGAAGATCATTCGTGATTGAAGTTTGAATTATTTTTCTTGTAGATGTCGTCATTGGGCTTTTCGGAGTTGTCACGTTCGGGTGGTCCACGATTCGAATTGTGGGATGAAGCGAAGTCGGATGCTTATGCTATAGAGACAGTGGATGTTGAACAACGTCAACGATGGATCCAACGCCTCTCCAGGATCGCTCCTCGTGAAGAGCAACTGATTCGGCAAAGACCGAAAAGCTGGGCCAGTACCATATCAAATGATTCGACATGTTCGAGCAGCACCAGAAGCAGCGACAGTGAAGTGTGAGTGAACAGTTCAGTTTGACATATGCATAGATGCATAAATGTATACTTTTTTCAGATTTCAATTAATACACACTTTGCCTAAAATTTGCCTTTCAATCGATAGCTTGTAGTTACCTGCCGGAACTGTAGTGAAAATTTATTATCAGCTCTTTTCAGTAGAATCTAACCATTATTTCTCGAGTCAATCCGACAATTTCGTTCCAGACCTGTCGATACCAATGGCAATTCAAAAGCGACCGCCGTATTCACTCCTGCATCAAACAGCCCTGAAAGCGCAACTGTATGTTTGATTTTTGTCTTGAGCTCGAACCTTTTCAGCAAGGCAACTTTTGTAGTTTTTTCGCACGTCATTGTTCCATTTCATCTGGAGCAGGCTTGAAAAAAAGGAGAACCAAAATATACGAGTTTTTTCGAGCAGGTAAAAGTGATGTTGCAGATCGAAGTCGATGTGCCGGTCAAGACGATAGCACCAATTCCTGAATCGCATTCAGCTGAAGAACTGGTTGATAGTTGCTGAGGAATTCCTCCTCCACTTTCATAGTAAATCGACATTTTTTCTCGTAATTTTAGAGTGGAATGTTGTGAATTTTCATCTTCTTCTCTGTATAATCGGCATGTCTACACTCTTTGAATAGCATATTATTTCGGGTGCCCGTGTCTCAGAGCTGCTCGTGTATCGAGTTGTGGCTCAAGATTTGTGGACTAATCCTGTTTAAGAGTTCGGTGTATTTTCTGCAAGCCTTTGTCTACCGCGGACTTGACGCTTTGGTGTTTTTTTTTTCTTAATTTGAATATTCATGAATGCCAGAGACCTCATGGGCCATATTTACGCTGTTTCACGATCTTTTTGCTGACTCGTCCTTGTCGTGCCTACCAAGTTTTTGACATAACTTCAGACACTACGTAATACGAATCTGTTTATATCCCTCCGCCCAAACAATAATAGTGGAAGAGTCGTTAGCTGTCTCCTGTACTTAGGAAAAATTCTATACATCAAAATCTTGTGATCCGAAAGATTCTCATACTGAACTGTCCAAACCGACTTTGTCAAGTTGTGATGTGATGGGGTGCTTAAGATAATTGAGGTGTTTTTTTCTGTTCCATAAAAGCACTTCCGTTTCAGACAGTCAATTAAACCCCATAGCCTATAGCGTCGTGCAGAGCCAATATTATGACCAAGCCTAGGAATTGTGATCTGTCCAAAGGTGGCACAGGGCGACATATGTTAGGAATGCGTGGACACTGTTCTTAACCCACCTCTTCCTCTCTATCATCATTCATTCCTTCTACGATACATTTTGAAAGAAATTTGGACTCGATCCTCTCCATTCATTCATCCCTCGTCGCTTTCCGTCGTAATTTCCATAGACTGTTGCACTACATGTTCATCGAGATTATCAGTGTCTTTATTCGTATTGTAGTATTGTTCATATTTCATTTATTTCATCTATTGTTACTTGCATCTATTTAGTTTATCGTGTAATAATAACGGCCCCGTGAATGAGCATTTACCGGTAGGCGTGGCGTACCACTACTGTTGAGCAGAGCTCATTTGTTCTTGACATTCTATTATAAGATGTTTATGTTGACCGCGATAGACTGTGCTGTCTACTGTGTAGATAGCATCGTCTCGAATAAATGCAGAATTCCTTCGTTCATATAATGGTCAACTCGGATTCACCTCCCGAGCTCCATGTTTCCTCTTGAGAAACTCTTGTTTGACTTTCTCCTATTTGGAGTGATTCAGACTTCAAACTATATATGAATTGCTATTTTATGCGTGTGAAAAATTGGATGACATACAGCAGTAACGGTCTGGAAGCAAAAATGCCTTTGCAGAAGCCATCCCATACCTCGAGGGCATAGGTACGCATTTTACTAAGTAAATTGTAAGCTTTCTAGTTTTTATACGTGGTGCATGTAATAATTCTGTATAGTCCACCCAACTAAGACCAGAGGGATTTTAATCATGATCATATAGTCTAAAGCATTGAGATGTGCTTCATCCGAATATATGGACATCAAACACAACGTTAGGCTATACATGGAAAAGATTAATCATTACTCGGAAACAACAACCGTGCTTTTTCGAATTCTTTCGACATCAATAAACAATGTACATTGACAAATAACCAGACCATGAAAAAACATCACAGATGCATCATATACGAGAATAGTTACAAGAGAGTACAACCTAATAGATCTCACGAAATACAGTAGATCTACTAAAACTTTCTCAGTGCTACGAAAATTTTTGACTTACAGGCTTAATATTAAGCATCAAACGTTCACACATATTTGGTTTGGATCGAAGATTTTGAAACATCCTAGCATTGTTTTTGATTCACAAGAACAGCAGAAGCAGCTGAAGGACTTAAAACGAGAACCGCATGAGAGAACTCTTGATAATAGTAAGAAAAAAACCGAGAAGCGAAGATCTTGAGGTTGACACTACTGCACGAAACAATAAAACGGGTTTAACACACTGAAAAGCCATTTCAGTGTGTGATTATAAGACGAACCACTGCAAGAAAGATAAAACTATCACACCAAATACATTAATAATAGAGTGAGCAAAGGTGATAAAAGAATCGGCACCATAATGCTTGGAAATTGTATGCAATTGAAAGAAAGTACTGTTAGGAAGCGAGTAGACAATACTTAATAAAACAAGCTGGTTAGTAACAAATATGGAAGACTCATATCGAAATAAATAATATGAAGAAAGAAAAAGACACTATCGACATCATCACACGAAAATCTGCAACAAATCGTCGAATGGGGATTACTCACCATAATCTAACAGAAACAGGCAACAATTCACATTTGGCTGGTCCATGGTACTAGAGGTGCACCAACTATAGGTGAAAGCAGCATATCCTCATCATTTTGATGAATATTCGAACCATAATCTCTGTGCGGCTGCTGTTCACCTATTTCAAAGGCACTGGATCATGAGGTACTGTAATGTAAATAGTTGACACTTGCGCATCTACAACGATGTATTAGGGTGACCCAAAGATTCGTGTGCATTTCAGATTCTGACTCCTTTGTTCATACTCGAGAAAAATAATTAAATAATCAGGCCTTTGTTATACCAACGCTCGTGGTGAGCGTCAGCTGCTTGCGAGAGGTGGGCGCCCAGCCGCTAACCTCAGACGCTGAGCACGCGACGCACGCACACACGCGCCCGAAGTATACAGAGCAATGCGCGAGGTGATTGACCGACCCCCGTCGAAAGCGTCAATCGCAGTGCAATGCGCAGCGACTAGAGCGTGTAAGGTACGCGAGCGTCTGCATAACAGCCCGTGAGCGTCACGACGCCAGCGTCTGACGTGATAACTCGCACAAACGTGTCTGGCCCCACGGTGTCTGATACTGAATGGGACGAGTTGCGCTGGCAGACGCTGGGGGGTGAGCGTCGGTATAACAAAGGCCTTAGGTGTCACGATTACGCGGAATTCATTGCCAGCGATCCGCTAAAGAATCGTGCTCAAACATACTATCCTTATTGTTCATTTATTTGCTCTTAGAGTTGTGAATAAAGGAAGTCAGAATCTGAAATGCACACAAATTTTTGGGTCACCCTAATAATAAGCAGTTAAGGAAATCTTGTTTGTAACCACAGCTTCCCCAATATTGCTACCCCTATTGACTATTATCGGAGAAAACTGATCTCACCTCGATAATTTGACGTCATTATCCAGGTCTGTCGAAAGGCTCCGGGCTAGCAGGCGGAGCACGACTGATAGCCCGACTAGGGCCTGCTGCTTCAACTTCTGCTTGTTCTTCTTCATCTGATGACGAATCAACCTGGATCGGTTCGCTTGCTGGCTCTTCACTACTGCCGTTTGTAGCACCAGAAGACTGCAAAAATGTTCATTTTCACCCGTGACAACTCAAAAGGTATGAATCATATTTTCATCTACTTTATGTACTATAGAAGGAGAGAAGACTAAAATTTAACCACTGGACTTACACTTGGACCACTCGGCTCCATTGCACGTGTAGAGGTTTTTCGATCGGATACGAAGGGTTCGTATACGAGGCCGTCAAAATTGCTATGCGACGATGATGGGGGATTCGGTAAGAGAGCACCGAAAGCGAGTGGAGTTGTTGGAGGGCTGATTTTTTCATCGACGATATTAGGTCCACTGCGGCTAGCAGACGTGGACGGCAACGATGACGACCCGATAGAAGGTTCTAGTAAAGTATCGCCGGTTGATGGGGAGGTAGAGTCCGGCTCGACTAGGAAATCCCAAATTAAAATAGTATCATCGTGAGAGCTGCTGACTATTTGGAAGTCGTCGAACTGCAGTCGAAATACCCGTCCGGTGTGTTGCTGTAAACATGGGTTTTAGGGGCTTTCAATGGTATTTCCCAATAACAATGCTGACTTACTACCAATGTGCTGAGGCACAATGAACCAGGCGATGAGCGAGGATCAAGTGCTGCTTCTAGGTCCCATACGCGAATTTTGCTGGAAATAATAAAATCAATTCAAACATAATTCTGAGGTTGTTCCATGCTGTGGCTCTGTTTGAAGTTAAGGCCTCAAGAAAAATTCCCGCCGAAATTACATAAAATTAAGGAACTATCAATACTGTGTCAAGTTAAAGCATCCAATAGCTCCAAAGAGAAGTACAAGGTGAAATTTCGATACAATAAAGAAACTTTGTAAACAAAACAGTGTGAATCTCACCCGTCATATGCACCGGAAACTATGCGTTTATCATCAAAACGAATGCAGCGCACTAGTTCCTCGTGTCCTTCGAGTACTCGTAGGCAAACCCCAGAGTGGATATCCCACAACCTCGAAAATGAAATCGTTATTAAAGTTCGCCATTGATTTTTCTTGAGTTCCCATACCTGATAGAATTGTCACTGGAACCGGACACGACAAGTCTGCCACGGTATTGTAAGCAAGCTATGCCTCGCTTATGACCAGAAAGGGTGCGAACAAACTCAAGATTGTCTGCGGACCACACCTAAAAATATTAAAAATATTAACCATAGAAAGAAACAGCAGATAAAACCTGTTGGTTCCTGTCAAACCATAGATATATTCAGTGACACGGTACTAAGCATGACTACAATGTCACACTTGAATGATTGCTGGCGGTTAAAATATAATAGACGCCAACGTGTGCAATTTCAAAATTTTCACATAATTCAAATTTCAGGACTCGCCTTGATTGTTCGATCTCCAGAAGCGCTGACAATATAACGATCATCAAAATCGACCACATTGACTGCTGCTCGATGTCCAACAAGTACCCGCCGCAGATTAATTTCTCGAGGTGACACCATATCCCAGACCGCGATTGAACGATCTTTTGAGCTAAATCGTATAAGTTTTATTCGCCAATTCATGGTATCCTCTGTTCTGAGAACACTTTAACATACCAGGTGACCATGATACCATCATTGAATCTCAAATGTAAAACAGCTTCACAATGATGAATCAATGTGTTCAAACATTCCCCAGTAGCCACGTCCCAAACGCGAACAGTCGCGTCGGAAGAACCTGTAACATTAGTAGCTAAAGAGCTGCACACTGGAAACGCTTAAATGGGGATGAAAATCACCTACCCGATATGATAACTCTATCATCGTATTGAAGACACAATACTGAACCCGTATGACCGGATAAAATCTGTTCACAACTCAGATCAGACCTATCCCAAATCTGAAACATTAATCAATATAACCTAACTAGTCGGTTACTCTTGTGAGATAAACTTCAAAGTGGGCTACAACGTTTCCCTTTCAATCCGAAACAGTAACTAGCATTGGAAGCGGTAAAATCATAACTATTAATTTTTTGAGTCATGAAAAAAAGAATCAATAGGTACATAACAAACAACAGTAATGAACACAAAGTTCTGAACTGGTGAAATTCAAGATAGTCAGCGGGAACTCACCTTGATTACGTTATCACGAAGACCAGACACAATCTTTTCATCATCATATTGCAAGCAATACACACCTTCAATAGGAGTGTTTTAGAGAAAAACACGAAAAATGAAAAAAATGAGATCAATAAATGTACGAACCTTTGCTGTTTTCAGAACGACAGTTGATACTACTCAGCTTGTAAATGCCCTCACGCCAATTGTTCTCGATGTTATTGATATCAGCAAGGACCTTCGGAAACAGCTCTCTGTAAATGTGAGTTATATTATAGAAAAATACCTAGCTGTTAAAAATATACTTCGGAGAATTCATTCGAAAATAAGCTAGCCAACCTGTAGAATCGATGCTGCATCATGATCATTTCCGAAGTTCCACGTAGTACATCATAGCTTACTCGATAGTAATCACATATCGCACATGCAGCACAATCTCTGCTTACAAGGATGTACTTGCTCCTAAATTAGAGATATTCATAAGGATTAAAAGTTGTTATAACACTAAATTATTCTGCTATTTGCCGCTTTTTGTTTAGCGGTTTATAGACGAGAACTAGTTGAATAACTGACAATTGAACCCGCGTTTCATTAATTCCCGTCCGATGTCAGTATTTTGCGAATAACCTAGCATCTCAAAATATATCAGTCATTAAAAGTTGTCTTCAACTTTTGCAAAGTGAATAGATAACCGATGTAGGTTAAGCACTCACCATTTCTTCTTCTCACTCAAACCACGCCACATATTGTCCTTACGAACATTACGTTCGATAAGTTTTCGCCAAAGTTGCCCTCTGGCTAGCACGTTTCTCCAGTTTGTACTCACTGCTTCGCATGAAGCAAGTGAATGGGCGTCCAAGTTTGAGAGGATCATTTCGGCCAAATGTTCTGAATTAATTAATAAAGGTGGAACACAAGACAAAAAATCATTTAAGCGATCCCAACAAGACTTATAAGAGCGGAAATTGAGTGTGACACATACGAAAGAAAATTTGAATAAAATGAATTGGCTAGAATATGTTGTTTGAGATTTAAATATCGATAAGACAGAAAAAAGCGGTGATGAAACTAAAGCGAAAATGATAAAACGACTAGGTTCTCACGTGGCAGCAATGCAACAAAATCGCGTTGAAGCATCGGTTGAATAAACTTCTGCATTAAAAATAGTTGATTGTGGGTCATCCGGCTTAGGAACCTCTCCATAAGGTCAATCTGTTCATGCTCGTTCCATGAAAGGAACTTCTGAAAATAATTTAGAGTACAACTCATAACATAAAAGACGAGACCGCAGCTAAAAGTACAGAAAAAAACTGCTACATACCTCAAGAATTTCCTCACTTTCCAAGGAATATTCGGAACTGAAGGGACGTCTAGCCTCCGTTTCATGTTCTACGTCCACCGTAATTTCCGGTTTCTGAAATAGATTTTGTAGAAATATAGTGGTTAGGGACTTGCCAGAGAAATATAAAACATAAAGCATAACACTGGGACCATACAACTGGAACACTACTCTTCACTTCACTAGAATAGCACGACTTAGACGCATTATATTGCGACATCGACTTTGGTGAAAAAATGTGGTTCCATTAAAAAAAAACCTGAACAACTTACCAAGTTGGACCTCTTGGTACGATTGTTACTTCGATGATCGCCGAATGTATCTCCGAGCTCAGTCTTTTTAAGGTAATGGTAATCATCCATACCTTTTCACAACGCGCTTCGATCCTGTACCTGTAAAAGTGTTGACGATCACGTTTCTGTGCTAATGAGACGAGTAGTCGAATCGCTACTTAATCTGTTCCATTAAAAATCTCAACAGATAATAATAGCAAGATAGGTATTAGCATTAGAAGTGAAAATAAGCAATCAAATAGATTAGTAAGGATGGCAACGAAGGAAAACATTCCAGCATTATCACGCGTGCTTTATCATATTTCAATATGTTCTCAGTTTTTTCCTCATCTGTTGACACTACGTTTTAATCCATTTGATATACACGTGAAAGCCATTAACGATTGACAAAACATGATTCAAGATAAACTGTCATTCTTATCACGAATTTACCTTTTGTTTACATTTTCAGACTTGAACCACGAGCAAACGGACCTACAAAGGAGAAGGAAACACTTTGTTGCCAATAGCCAACGTAAGAAATATTTCTTTAAAAATATAGAATTCATGCCAAAGTCTAGCTTTGCGTCCTTGTCAAATGATATACTAAACAATTTTTTTCAATTGACTGATAATAAGGATACTTCAAATTTGATAAAATGGGCTCCAGGGGACAGTGCATTTACGCCACTGATGAAATTGATAAAATTTTGAATACCAGATCTGGTCAGGTTGTTCACTAACTGAAAACGATGAGGTTGGATGAGAGGTATCAGTGCGTGAATGGAAAAAGGGATTACATCGTTAGTATTTCTGAAACAATTGTTAAACGATAATCCATAGTATATCGTATCGAAACCCTCAAGCTATTTTCACTAACTTTATTTTTTCGAGCTCAAATCCTCAGAAAATGCGAATCGCATCCAGATGATGAGTCCGCTCAACCGCTCGGCGTATTGATTTTTGCGTTTCTCGCACAGGACTAGCGCATGAATGCCACAATGGTCAGAGACAATGCTATTGATAGAAAAAATGAAAACAATGACGAACAAAGACGTAGCCGTAAGCAATAGCGAGCAATATTTTCGTTCGGGATGAAAAACGATGTCGTTCATCGATACGACCGAATGTCGCCGATCACGTACGTCGATGCAGCCGCGTGATAACGATAAGCCGCCGTTTTGTGATTACTAGTTGAAAGCTAATCCATAATGAATTACGAAAGTGTAAAAAGGGAAAACCAACAAGGTTCATCTAGCATATGACGGAAATTGCAACGGCTCAATACTGGCCGTTTGTTTTCGCTCCAGGACCACCTCCCGCCAACAACCTGGGTGGCGTACGCGAACTTGTAGAAAACTGGGTCGTGGTGGACGCATGACATCGTAAACGGGCGAATCTTACACCCTTGACCTACCAGAATCGATTGAGCATAAACATTTTTGTGTGACTGAACTCGCAATGTAACTTATTGCAGTGACTTATTAAGTGTTATGATCGACAGCAAGGATTGTGAGGATGAGAAAAAATTGAGCGATTTGGATTAGGTAGAAGATTGAAAGTGCTTTCGCTTTTTTAGGCGGGAAGAGATTAGCCAACCGCTTCGTAGAGTGGTAGCGTTTGAGCTAAGAAACTGCAACAAGAATTTCAGTCGGTTACATTGAGTGCTACATAGGTGGCTGAAGGACCTTTCATGCTCAGCTGCAGAGCAGCGCAGTAATCGATACTCCTTGATCTCCATTGTGGCACCGATTTGCTTTCGAGTATGAATGAACCTCGATGCTCACTCCCAGTAGCAGTCTCTGATCAACTTCAGCAGATCCCAACGAGAACATTTTCTGGCTTTTGGTAGAAGCTGCTTGTGACAGTTTTAATGTATTGGATATGAGTAAATAACATATTCTTTTATTTACACCCATTTCATTCCAAAACGTTATTAATCACCGAATTAGTTAATGATGTTTGACCCCTAGGAAGCATGCTGCGAAGGACTGATCCCTAATGTCTATACTTTACTACCGGTTTATTTAAACTCCCATCAAAGGTAAAACTCTCGAAAGTTCCATTGCAGGTGACATTTCGCATCCAATCATTCGATGTTCCCCTCACAACAATAAGACCACTGAACGAATGTATTCGTCCGCGACAGTTACTGAATTTGATTAACATCTTAGCTCATTTGAAGGTAAGGAGAGCAGGAAAGTGTTTTTTTTTGCACACATTATGATTTATTTCCTGACCATTTGGCCTGTTACCTTGGCCCATATAAATGACAGACAAATCCGCACAAACTCAGGATAAAATTTCGTGATCAAATCCACGTATGACATGTGAACTCCGTGAAGGCTTTTCACGGCTTGATAGCCTACAATGTTCCATGGTTCTTTCGCGACACAATTAGTTGACGATGTTTGATCCCCAGGAAGCATGCTGCGAAGGATCTATCCCTAATGTCTTTACTACTGGTTTATTTAAACTCCCATCAAGGGTAAAACTCTCGAAAGTTTCATTGCAGGTGACATTTCGCATCCAATCATTTGATTTTCATCTAACAACAATGGGACCACAGAACGAACGTATTCGTCTGCGACAATTATTGAATTTGATTAACATCCTAGCTCATTTGAAGGTAAGGAGACACGAAAGTGTTTTTCTGCACACATTATGATCTGTTTCCTGACCATTTGGCCTTTTACCTTGGCATATATAAATGACAGACCCACACAAACTCAGCATAAAACTTCGTGACTAAATCTACACATGACATGTGAATTCCCTGAGGGCTCCTCACGGTTTGAAAGCCTACAACGTTCCATGGTTCTTTCCCCACACCTGAATTAAGCTTTAAAGAGGCTTCCACTAAAAGCCCCCCGCCTCCGCTCGCTGTCATGTGATTCGATTTTCGCGCTGACGAGATTACGGTAGCGGGAGGCGGGTGCTGGGTGCAACCTGCACATCTAGCGTTTGTGTTCGATCAGCTGCCGAAATTTTAGGCCGGCTATTCTTTCCCACTTTCAACTAGGGAGAACAAACGCAGATGAGGTAAGTATTTAATGTTGTAATTTATTTATAAATTTGAAACTGTTGTTACACTTACTGTGATTGTGCGCGTCCTTTGAGGTGCCTAGCTTTCACGTGCTTTTGGTTTTAATTAAGAAGGATGGTTTTTAGTGTCGTGAGTTCTGTGAGCGTTAGAATGGCAACTGCTACGTTCGAACCGAATAGTTGACCCTTAAAAATTGTTCCTAACATTATACTAAATATTCAGTGCTTTAATGAAGCTACCGGTATTGTTGTGTCACAATCTCCAGCAATATTGCACAATCTAGCGCAATGCACGGGTACTTTCAAGAAATCTGCTGGTTTTTAGAAATAGCTTGAGTATGTGATGCTTGGGTCCTACTTTTTTCTGGGATACTTGTTGAGAGCAGGACAGCCCCAGCCATATACGATGTCGCGCAGATTTTTAGGGATTTGTTGCCAAGTCGTGGGATATTTGTTTTTTTGGTGGTTCACTGATTTGCGTGGTTGCAGTGTTATATTCTTTTCCGGTACTGTATTATAAATAGCTAGAGGAAATTGCTGGATGTCGGTATTGTAATATTTACTTCCAAAATTTATTCTAGATCGTGGTAAAGTCGTGGTTCCATGGGGAAAATTACATTTGCGCGAAACGAAGGGTAGACATCATTACTGGGTGCACATTTGGAAATGTAGGAATGTCGGTTATTTCTATTTTCTGCCTAACCGTGGTTTGTAAAATGTTTTATTGTGGTCGCATGGTTTCGCGGTTGGTTTGGTTGATTGTGGAGGACGAGCAGATTCATGAAGCATCTTTGTGGATCAAAAGTTGGAGCTTTTACCTTAAGAATATGGGTTATGACGTTAAAGGATGCCATTGAATTGGCTTACAAAACGTTTCTAAATATTTCTCGAGCCGGAAAACTCCAATTGACTTTCCGTAAATTTGAAAGAAATCCCTTCGTAGATGTGTAGAGGTGTTGATGAAAATTGTATGGGATATAGCATGGAGATGGGTGAGTACAACAGAATGGAAATATTCTTGGTTACCGCCACATCTATAACCCATAGTAGAATTTAATAGTTACTGTATGGCCAGTGGTTTTATTAAGCGGCGACAAGGTGGAAGAACTCTCGTGGGGTGTCACAACTAAACATGTTAAGAACTTTTTGTATTTGTGTCGCATTGGACTTGTTGCTTTGCTTACCAGCGCCTCTGTTTACAATTGTTTGCATTGAAATTCCAGTTTTATGACCCCTTTTTTGCGGGTTATAGGATGTTCCAATGATGCTGCTAGGTTGATCGCAAAAATCGCATCTCAGGCGTAATTCGAACTCGCGTCTCAACCTATACAGTGCACAGCCTGGGATAGGTTAAGACGCGGGTTCGAATCCCGCCTGATATGCGATTTTTGCGATAAACCCAGCACCATCATTGCAACATCCTATTCTTTGCAGTCTATTCCAAGATGGTTATTTGTCTGCTTTTCAGTAACCTGCGTCTCCAGAAGCGCCTCGCCGCATCTGTTCTTAAATGCGGTAAGAACAAGATCTGGCTCGATCCCAATGAGGTCAGCGAGATCTCGAACGCCAACTCAAGGCACAACATTCGCCGCTTGATCAAGGATGGACTCATCATTCGCAAGCCCGAGGTCGTTCACTCTCGATTCCGTGCTCGTCTGTACGAGGAAGCCCGCCGAAAGGTACGTAGCGAAACCTTATTCTGATTTTATTCGTATTCCTTTAGTATTATGAGAGTGAATCAAACGCATGAGAGTTATTTTTGCCCCAGATTCCTTGGAAGCTCTAGTTTTGCTGTGAATAGTCTGTGAAAGTTACCGTAACTAGAGAGAACTGTAGCCACGAAACGGTCATGGTGTTAACCCAACAAGCTCCCTATCATAGGTTTAGATCACCGTAGTAACTGGCGTGTAATATACCTATTCTTGCACTTTTCATACTCAACCGTAAGGTTGGATTGAGTTCCAGTTGAATCGCAGCTTCGTCCAAGTGTAGGAGTAATTCGTGTGAGCTTCTCCTTGACCACTGCTGTCTAGCCGCGTCTTTACATGCGGATTTACATTTATATTGAGTCTCACCTTTGTAGAACAGTTTTTTTTTCGTTTAGTTTCAATTTCTTTTGTTTAAGCTAATCAACACAGTTGCAAAGCGTGTCATTTACTTACTACAACTAATAACTTATGTTGATGTTGTTGCTTTTAGGGAAGACACTCTGGCTTTGGTAAGAGACATGGTACCAAGAACGCCCGTATGCCAGAGAAGGTTTTGTGGATGAGACGTATGCGTGTGCTGCGCAACTTGTTGAAGAGATACCGTGAATCGAAGAAGATCGACAAGTCGCTCTACCACGAGCTGTATCTCCGTGCCAAGGGTAACAACTTCAAGAACAAGAAGCATCTCATGGAGTACATCTTCCGAAAGAAGAGCGAGAACAGACGTGCCAAGCAGCTCGCGTAAGTTCTCTCTCCTAATTTCTTACCTTTTTTGGTTTTAGTTAGATTTACGTCTCGTATATTTTCCTGTTTTCAGTGACCAAGCTCAAGCCCGCCGTGATAAGAACAAGGAGGCACGTAAGAGAAGAGAGGAACGACAACACGCCAAGAGGACGGAACTCCTTCGCAAAATCTCGGAAAGCGAAAGAGTGGCGGCCGCTGAGCAGAAGTAATACGTTGTTTTTTCCATGCAGGTTCACAGAACAGAAGTTAAACGTTGTTGTTGTTGAAAGCTGTTCTGCCGGCAAGAATATTCATCATTCCTTTGTCCCTTGAAACACTACAGACACACAGAATATAATGAAGTTGTCTATTGTTAGATTTACGATCATATAGGGTATCATGATACAGATATGGTGAAAAAAATGCGTTTTAATATAGAGGAAAATTCAGTGGTACCTTGTGTCCTTCCTGTTGGATACCTACACGCGACAAATATCTTTTATTCTGTTTGGAATGATTCTGATTTATTGTCATGGTCACGTAATATCTGTATAGCACAAAACAGGACTTCGAGGAAACGCAGTGTAGGTGAGAGGGGGCTGTAATATGGTTAAAATGTTAAGATTTTCAATTTCAATTTATTACGTTGTATAAGACAAACGTAAGAAAGTAACACCGTTGATCACAATAAAACATCAAAATAAAAAAGCCTATCAACAAAAAGCACCGGGTATCAAAGTGCTATAATAATACTGAAAAGTATAAGTGATACAGACACTTTAAGAGAACAAACATCATAACTGAGGGCAGTATTTCTCTTGTTCAGAGAGAGTTTTGATAACGTGGTGTTTCGAGGAAGGAAGTTAAGTTTAAGGAAGTCAAGAACGTGTTACAGTATTCACGTCCACCATTGGACGGTTTACCTCCGAACAGTTTGGTCGGGCTGATTAACTTACCATCGACGGTTGGATTACCCTGCAACATCGCCTTCAACCGTTTCGAAGTCGTTCTTCGGAAACGACTACAGGCACTGCCGGTCGTATTGGGCGGAGGATGCTATCGATTTGTCAATCCAAGTCTGCGCGTTTATTATGGCGTGCGATGTGTAACTGCACGCATCCATGTCGTGGTACCGCATACTTGGCCACTGCAGCTGCAGCTTACATTATTGACCGGGCCACTACGGCGGCAGATAGAAGTTATCATCGTCTATCAGGTCATTCTGCGGTAGATATACAAGCTAAGGAAGGAGCTCCGGGGTGGGTGGACCACTAGTTCCTTGTCAATGGAGGGTTTAAAGGGTGTGCGACTGAAAGCAGAACGACAGTTGAAGCTTAAACTGAGCGCTGGAAAAATGCTCAGTAGCAAGGATTCGAACCTTGCAACCCGTAGACAACAATAGCCTTCGCTATCCACTCAGCCACCTTGGCACGATAAGTACTGTTCTTAGCTCTCTTATTTATTTACTTACTTATTTATTTATTTCTATGACGCACACGCCAGTGCGCGTAGAAGCAACAACAAATCAACGACAACAAAACAAATCAGAAAAACAAAAAACACAAAAAAAATTCTCACAAAAAAACACGTCGATCCTCCCTCGCACACGGTACCGTGGCGTGGATGTGTGCAGTTACACAACGCATGCTATAATATACACGCAGACGTGGGTGGACAAATAGATAGCATCTTGGGCGGAGTACAAACTGCGTTACTCTAAAGGCAATGCTACGTTTTCGTGGGTACTGTTAGGTAATTCTTCCGGCGCTATTCTACTTAACGGACTCCAGTCCTCGATTTTTTTTCAGTCGTCGAAACTCGCTGAAACTTTGTACATGGGGGTAATTGAGGACGCTGATCACGAATCTGCTGTCCGTTTTTCACGTGGGTGGTCTCAGACCACCCATATCGACTTCTTAGGTGAGCCAGTCAGCATCGCCGATTTCGCTTAAACATTGCCTGTGGAGGCTCTCTGACGTCCTGAACACGATGGTGAAGTCCGGTTTCCAAATGACAGCCGAATACGGTAGTTAGGTAGGTACTTACCCATAAGTACCGTATTCGTCCGTAATTTCGAAAACGACTTCACCATCGTGTTCAGGACACCAGAGAGCCCCCATAGGCAACGTTTCTGTGAATTTCGAAAAAAATCGAGGACTGGAGTCCGTTAAATTGAATAGTGCCATTCTTCCTTCGGAAGAATTGATGAACCAATGCTTGACTGAATCTCTGGTGCTGTTCGTGTGTACAAAAGTGAAGTGACTGCAGTGTAGATCACTTCTCGGTAGAATTGAGAAGGTCAAGTCGATGATTGCCCCCAGTTAGCTCCACCTACGACGCCGACCGTTTAACCATACCGCGGGTGACCTGTACCGCCTTTAGCAATTATGGCCAAGTTTAAACTGCTACGCAGTCGGTTTTGGTTTTTCCTCCCACTTTATCGTATTTAGCCCCTCATATTCTCCTCTTACTCTATATATCCCTTTCTATCCCGTACCTTAACACATCTCCTTGTACTGCCTGATTGAAGGAAATGTGTAAACCCAACGAATCTCTACGGTGAATGGTAAAGTCTCAACTGGTAGGTGGAAGGTGAGTGAATTCTAAACGCCTTGACTAATACAGTTAAACCAGAATTACACCAGAATTTTGTGAACAACTTGAATGATTTACCTCATTCCGATCCACACCCGTGCCTGCTGCTCTCCTGGTTACCAAAAGTGAGCGAGTCAATATTACTTACCCCAACTTCCATTGCTTTTGTTTCACACCTATGTGCGTAAACAACTGATACGGGAAAGAGGTACAAGGTTTCATTAACTATGACTAATACCCGCTGTAGCCTTGGCCCTTTCAGCATGGCAGATGTGATTAGATCATAACTCTACCCGTTGATGGAATCCGTCTATTGAAGTTCTACTTCACACGAAGGGCACTGTTAGTCCCTGCACCATTAATTTACCTTACTAGTCGATAAATATCTTCTGAACTCTATCTAACACAGCTGGACACAGCCGCTTGGACAACTATTTTCTCATTATCCTAAAGTTCTTGTACCTTCGATATCATTGCAGGTTGCCTAGACGAAGTCACTATTTGTAGCTTTCAACAAAAAACTGCAACATTCTCATAACTGCCAAAACTCTGACTGTATGTAATCGCGTCAGGAATTCAATTAAGATTTATTACACTCTTGCATTGTTTACATGCATGACAGCAGTAATGCAGGAACTTGTGCGATATATACAGCTGGTATTGCTGTGGTAAACATAACCATATCATGACTGTTTAAGTCGCATACCGCATAGCATTTTCCATGACGCCCACGTATCGTAACCATTTAAGCTGACGTAGTAATCGAGTTTTTGCCGTTAATAAACAGCCTCCTTAAATGATTGTTAGGACAGCTTAGCAGGTGTTTGAAAGTGTGGGATTTCAGCAAATGCTCACCCCGCGTATGTACCTAGATTTAGCTTGGAACTAATAACATTTTATTTTAATGATGTTAATTCTCTCCCAAAAAGGTGACATTGCTCTCACCTAGGATCTGCGTTGTAGCAAGGGATTAATGAAAAATCAACGGCGCCTTTCTTGGAGTTTATTTATTTATTTATTTATTTTATTTACTTATCGTGCACTTGACGTACGCCTTCAATTAACAAGAACGATAAGCAATTAACAAGCGAGAAAGCAAACTCAACAAAAATTCAACAAAAACCGAAACAAGAATATGAACCTAGTACATTGTAATACCAAACGTGATGTTCTTGATACTCGTCCCCTATCACTGATAAGGATCCAGCTAACTAGCTAACTGAAGTCACTCAACTGAGAGTTTACCCGTAATGTCTAGAAATTCGTCTCCGTTTCCTTCGTTGATAATTTATAATTAGCGGAACAAATTCATTTCTGGCAAAAGTTATTCTCAGGAAGACAACCTTCGACGATGCTGTCGTTGACGAGAGCTATATTTGGAATTGTTGTTAGAGTGAACGCCTTTGAGTGAGCAGGTGGAGCTGCACCGCCAGAATATAGCCGACACGGTGAGTTATTATTTCCGTCAGTGTATATTTTCCTTTTTGTTTGCATGTGCTGAACATTTTGTTTTCTCGAACCATTATCTATTTAGTGGTAGTGAGACATTTCTTTTGTTGGATGGTCTTTGAGGTGAAGATTATGAACAAGGCAATAAAAGCACCTATTTCTGTTCCTTTTCGGTCCAACTGTCCGGTCGTTGATAAACTTGTTAGTTATAGAACATTTAGAAGGATTTCGCAACGGAGGTAAAGCTAAAATAGTATTTAATTAATCCATTAATTAATTATTTGATGCATCCTTTGTCGATAAAACTCAGTTGTGCATACTCTTGCAAAATTTTCTGTTTTTATTTTTCATTTTGAGCAGGCCTGAGTCGCAGACCGATTCAGTAGATGTTCTAGTCATCTCGCGCTGAATTTCTTATAAGCTTTCTCGATAAAGAATGGGTTAGTTGCACTGCTATCGGCGGTAATTGCTTAGTAAACTGCTACTAGGAATATCAAGGGCGAACCTAAGTCTTTGCATCAAAGCGTCTGAATGCGGTAATTATACACAGTGTACATGCGTAACAATAATTTTTGGTTACGGTATCGTATCGTAGGTTAAGTGTTTTCCATGGGTTTTGTTTCTCATAACCACTATACCAACCAGCTGCCCACGTAATCACTTTCACCTGCTCATCTTGCAAGCTTTGATTTTACTTGTATGTTTGGCACTATTCCACTTGTTGGACACCAGTACTCGATTTTTTTCAGTCGTCGAAATTCGCTGAAACTTTGCACAGGGGGTAACTTAGGGCGCTGATCACGAATCTGCTGTCCGTTTTCTATGCGGGTGGTCTCGGACCACCCAAATCGCTACTTGGGTGGTCCAGTAAGGATCACCAATTTCGCTGATCTTTGCCTATGGGCTTTATTTGGGGTCCAGAACACGAATCTGCTATCGTATTTTCACGTGGGTGGTCACGGACCACAAAAATCGCTACTGGGGTGGTCCAGTCAGGATCACCGATTTTGCTGAAACTTTGTCTATGGGTGTTCTCCGGTGTCCTGGTCACGATGGTGAAGTCCGGGTAAGGTCCGGGTAAACTTACTTATAACTGCCGTATTCATCCGCCATTTGAAATTGGAATCGCGGATGAATACGGCAGTTATAAGTAAGTACCTACTGACCTTACCCGGTGAGACTCACCTATAGCTGCCGTATTCGGACGCCATTTGAAAAACGGACTTCACCATCATGTTCAGGACACCAGAGAACCCCCATGGACGAAGTTTCAGCGAAATCGGTGATCCTGACTGGACCACCCAAGTAGCGATTTGGGTGGTCCGAGATCACCCACGTGAAAAACGGACAGCAGATTTGTGATCAGCGCCCCCAATTACCCCCATAGGCGAAGTTTCGGCGAATTTCTGAAGAAAAAATTTCTGGCTGAAAAAAATGGAGTGCTGGTGTCCAACAAGTGGAATAGTGCCGTATGTTTATGTCAGCAGCATTCACTATTTTGATTCACTTTCGTTACATCTAGAAGGTAGCAAGCAGCTGTGCTTCCTGAACTTGGATGCATTGACGATCACCTTCTGAAGGCGATAGTGTTGTGTTGTATGTACCACTATCACTTGAAAGTAATCAACGCAATAGGTTGTCCGCATCACTATCACTCAACGGTTATCAAAGTGTTGTGGAAGTATAAAAACCGGTCAGCCCGGTTAGGTTGGATTTGCTCGGATAAAGGCCTCCTCTTCTCTACTGTACTGGAGGTACACTACAATTGGCGATCAATCATCTACGCGGACGAAGCCGAAATCGACATGGATCCAAACATGGTTCAACGACTACTGGAGCAAAGTGCGCAACAACTGGAACTGATGAAACATCAAAACGCCCAGCAAATGGAACTACTACAACAAATGGTCGCCACCATAACGAGAGAACGAGAATTAAGCCCGAAGTATGAAGCTGGACCAGGTCAGTCAACATTAATGTCTGAATTACATGGTCGGATGACAACATTTTCATTTGACCCCGACATGGACCATTGCTTCACTCGCTGGTTTGACCGCCATATGGATGTTTTGAGTAAGGATGGAGCCTCTCTTTCGGATGACGCAAGGTCCCGACTACTGTTAGGGAAATTAAATGTCGAAGTGTTTGAACGCTACAAACGTCAAATCCTTCCCAAAACTCCATCAGACATTCCATTCAGCGAGATGATAAATATCCTCAAAGAAATGTTCGATAGCAGGAAATCTTTGTTCACAATAAGATATCAATGCCTCAAAGTCGAGAAACATGAATCAGAAGATTTCATGGAATACACTGGAAGAGTGAACGAAATGTGTGAACATGCCAACTTCAATGAGCTGGACACTGAAGGATTGAAGTCCTTGTTGTGGATTTATGGCCTCAAATCACACAAGGACCGAGAAATTCGACCGAGATTGCTTGCCTTTTTGGATAAGGAAGCAAAAGAAAATCGACGACCGACACTACACGAGTTGTATAAAGAATGCGATCGGATCAACACGCTATTAAGAACATCAAGGATGATAGAGGATAACCCAACACAAGTCAACGACATAGAAGCTGGATCTAAGAATCCTACACGAGCTATAGAATGCTGGAACTGCGGCAAAAGTGGTCACACAAGTCGAGAGTGCCGCAAGAAACAATGGACTTGTAACTCGTGCAAACAAAATGGGCATAAAGAGAAGTACTGCGTGAAAGCAACACAATACCGAAACAGATCCAAGTCGAGGACTGAGAAGAGACACCAGAAGAGGCACTGCAAGCAGATCGCCCTAGCAGGAAGCGCAGAAGCTGGAGTGAACGCAATTCGAGAGTATATAACCGCGGAGGTGCAAGGACACCAAGTGGAGTTTCAACTGGACACTGGCTCAGATATCACGATGTTAAACGTTGACGCATGGAAGCGACTGGGCAGTCCGAAACTCAGAAACACTAGCTTAATCGTGAAGGATGCTAGTGGGAATCGCATGAAGATTAAAGGAGAACTGAGATGTCAGTTCAAACTGAAAGGCGCCATTGGTGAGGGTACTTGCTACGTGACCCCACACAAGAGCCTAATTGGTCTCGATTGGATACGTCAGAACGCTGATATGGCATATCACATGGAACGAATGGTAGCTTACGTAAGTACCACCGATGATACCGAATTACTACCAGAACTGAAGAAGAAATTCGGAAGTGTGTTTCAAAAAGGTCTAGGCAAGTGCACGAAGGAGAAAGCCTCATTAAAGTTATTGGAAGGCGCAAAACCTGTGTTCAAGATGAAAAGACCTGTCGCACACGCATCCCTGGAGATAGTCGGAAAGGAGATCGAGCGTTTGGTGGAAATGGATGTCATCGAACCAATAACCCACAGTGAATGGGCAGCTCCGATCGTATGTGTGCGGAAAGCAAATGGCAACATACGAGTTTGTGCCGACTTTTCAACTGGTCTAAATAAGTCCTTAGAAGCGTACGAGTATCCCATTCCCATTCCCGAAGACATCTTCGCACGGTTGAATGGTGGAAGGTTCTTCTCGCAGATCGATTTCTCGGATGCCTACCTTCAAATTGAGTTGACCGACGAGGCCAAAGAGTTGGTCGTTATCAATACGCATAAGGGCCTATACCGATACAAAAGAATGCCATTTGGAATCAAGACCGCTCCTGGCATATTCCAGAGTGTTATGAACAAGATGATATCCGGTCTTGAAGGAGTAGCAGCTTATTTGGATGACCTCATAGTGATGGGAACAACTCTCGAAGAACACAGGAAGAATCTTTTTGCATTATTCGAGCGCATAGCTGAGTACGGATTTCGAGTCAAACTGGAGAAATGCTCATTCGCGAAACCAGAGATTCATTTCCTCGGATTCATCATAGATCGTGATGGTCGTCGCCCAAATCCCGAGAAGATTGCTGCTATAATCAACATGCCTACGCCGGAGAACGTGACTCAATTACGTGCATTCTTAGGAATGGTCACATATTATTCGTCCTTCATTCGAAACATGAAAGAGAGGCGTGGACCATTAGACGCTCTGTTGCAGAAGGATGCAAAGTGGACATGGAAGCACACACACGAAACAGCGTTCCAAAATCTGAAGAAGATGTTAGCGTCAGATTTGAATTTGACGCATTATGACCCGAAGAAGAAACTAATAGTTGCCGCCGACGCTTGCGAATATGGAATTGGATATGTAATTTCGCATCAGATGGTTGATGGGACAGAGAAACCAATCGCCCATGGCTCCAGATCACTAACAGTCGCGGAGAAAAACTACGCTCAGATTGAAAAAGAGGCACTGGCTCTCGTCGAAGCAATCAAGAAGTTCCATAAGTATGTATATGGAAGACATTTCACTCTGCGAACTGATCACAAACCATTGCTAGCCATATTTGGTAGCAAGAAAGGCGTACCAATCCATTCAGCCAACCGTTTAATACGTTGGGCGACAATGCTTATAGGTTATAACTTCGAAATCGAGTATATCAAGACAGACTCGTTTGGTCAGGCGGATGGACTATCAAGACTCATACAAAGACATCCTCTCACAAAGGAAGACTGTGTTATAGCCTCGGTGGAGAAGGACGTTAATCGAGTGCTTACAGACGCTATACGAAAATTACCTGTGACAGCAAATCGTATCCGTGAATACACCGAAATGGATGTTCTTTTGCGGAAGCTCAAGAATTTCATCGATAGTGGAAAATGGCCAAAAGTTATGGAAGGAAACGTAAAGCACTTCTATAACCAACGTGAATTATTATCGATTGTTCAAGGTTGTATTATGGTAGGAGACAGAGTAGTCGTACCAGAGTTACTGAGGAAGGACGTTCTCAGTGAACTACATAGAGGTCACCCTGGAATCGTAAGGATGAAGGGATTAGCGCGAAGCTACGTTTATTGGCCGAAAATCGATGAAGATTGCGAACAGACTGTGAAGAGTTGTGCCGAATGCCAACTACACTCAAAATCGCCGGCAAAAGTACCCCTGCAAACGTGGAAGACACCACAAGAAGTTTGGGAACGAATTCACGTAGATTTCGCTGGTCCCATGAATGGAACATATTACATGGTCGTTGTGGACGCCATGAGTAAATGGCCGGAAATTTTAGAAGTGAAGAATATAACGGCTAGAACAACGGTGAAGCTTTTAAAGGAATTGTTCGCAAGATATGGGAATCCGAAGACGCTCGTAAGCGACAACGGTACGCAGTTCACATCCGACGTATTCAAGCAGATGTGTGAAGAACGAGGTGTAATTCATGTAAGAACACCACCATATCATCCTCAGTCCAACGGTCAAGCAGAAAGATTCGTCGATATTCTAAAAAGAGGAATCAAAAAGTTAAAAGGGGAGGAGAGCTCTCCCGATAACCTTGACACCGACTCCTTGAATACTGTTCTGTTGGCATATCGCACTACACCAAACGCTGCTCTCCAAGGAAGATGTCCTGCCGAAGTCTTCATGGGAAGAAGATTAAGGACCAAATTGAGCATGCTGGTACCCACGAGAGAGCAGACAGAAACCGACTTTGCTGTTCAGCACAGAAGGTCAATGGAGACACAGTTCAATCGCAGGAATGGTGTGAAACATCGACAATTTTTGCCTGGTGACTATGTAATGGTTAAATCGTACCAAGGACCCTCAAACTACAAATGGACTGAAGGAAAGATTGTGAAGCGAACAGGAAGTGTAACATTTGAAGTCGACATAGGAGGAAAATGTGTCTCCAGGCACATAAATCAGATGCGTAAGACCGTACCCAGGTATAATATTGATGAAACGTACTCACGAGATCTCTTGTTAGATTTATTTGAGACCAATCCCACAACTACAGAAAGTATCCTAGATAATGTTGGTGAATCTACTGGTCAGAGCAACGAAGATCAAAAGGTGATTGTACCGAGTCAGGAGACCTCTGATACTACTGTTGAAGACAATAGCGAACAACAAAGAACGATCGAAGGATCAACTGATGGTCGAAATGAAATTCAAAGTCGGAAACGAAAGAAGGTAACATTCGCGCCACTACCGATCCGCAGATCCTCAAGACAACGTCGCCCACCGAACCGTTTCACAATGTAGATGATTTTGTGTAGTTGTTGATTGTTGAGTTATTTTTTTTGTATTCAACACCTTTTCCGCCGTAGAACCTATTTTAAAAAAAAAAGGGGAGGTGTTGTGTTGTATGTACCACTATCACTTGAAAGTAATCAACGCAATAGGTTGTCCGCATCACTATCACTCAACGGTTATCAAAGTGTTGTGGAAGTATAAAAACCGGTCAGCCCGGTTAGGTTGGATTTGCTCGGATAAAGGCCTCCTCTTCTCTACTGTACTGGAGGTACACTACAGATAGCATGGAACATTGAACAGCGCGTAGTCTCCTTAACTCATTTAAAAAGGAAGTCATTTATTTGAAAATGAATGACTTCAACCACAATTTGTGTTGCACAGTCATAGAATCGACCGACTCAGTTATTCAATCTCCATCTTGTAATTGGAACCACGACACCTGCATTTCGGAAACTCCATCTTTGGTCTCAGGCACTGGTATTGTTGACGGTCAAATTGTTAATTACTTGGCGTACGTTGCCCCATTTGAAACGAATCAAATTTTCACTGGTTTGAACTTTAAAATCAAAACAAAGTGGTGTAGACAATAGCCGGGCGTGTTGATTGCTCATGAACCACTCTAATTTAATTTGTATTCAGTCGGAAATTAGATGGTAAATGACAGTTACAAAAAGGATTATGTATTGTGTCATTTTTACGTGAGATTGGGTATCCATTTTCCTTGAAGTAATAATTTTGATGTTGGACCTATAATTTTGAAGGCAGACGCTCGAATTCCGCTTTGGTACCCAACAGTTTGCAGAAGAAGTCTTAAGCTTTCGAAAAGTCGCAAGGCAGAAAAATTTCATCTGCTTTGCGCTGTTACTTTCAATCGAAATATTTGATGATTGGAAGAAATCGGAGTGATGTCACAGTATAGCTCGTATCCGTTTTCTTTAGTTAGTTGTTACACGCTCCCACTTTTGGTATTCTAGATATGTTGCTTTAGAATCTACTTAGTGTAGCGGTGAAATTCAACGCTTTGTTACTGGTTAATTGAGATTACTGACAAAGTAGGGATATTGAACAACCAATCTGCTTCACTCTTTCATGTTCTATTTTATGAGTAGTCTAAACCCGACAGAGCTGCCCTCTAATAGCTAGGTTTTATGTAGAAGTTTTCAACTCCCGGAAATCTTTTTGAAGGTGGGAAATGTACTAGCTAAGTTCCAATCTCTTACCTACTGTAATCAGCAGCCGACGATGACGTGTTTATGGACACATTAGCTTGTTGAAAAACATTTGTTCGACGAAGTCTTTGGCCTTAGTTGGAGGTGGCGCAGCACCCGTCAAGCTAAGAGTATTTTCATACAACTACAAATATACTTCGTTCATAGGGGGTCCAAACAAAGTCGTCTAACTTCATCGAAACTTGTGCCTTTCGTTTTCAAATTCCTATTTTTCAACCGTTCAGCAACTTCATTTTTTTAATTTTTGTACAATATACATTAAGCATTACTCCATTTTACCCAATTAAATAATTTTAGCTCAAGAATTCTCGTATTAGTCGTGAGTGAAATTGAAAGGATAGTTTATAGACACAACTGAATAGTGACGTGTAACATTGATGGTGATGATAAAGTGGATACGTGCTTTTTCATCGGCTGGCTTTTTATGGCAAAAGGACAATAGGTTGTAGGCGAAGGCGACTACATTTTTTCTGCAAACATTACATTTAAAAAATCTAGTTTCTCAGACAAACACTTTTTTATCGAATATCAAAGATGCTACTTATGTGATTGTTTTGGAGCAAACCTCTCTCCAGCTGCACTGTAGAGCTAAAGGAGGCATTCTGTGCAGTTGTAGTATTAGCTAAAGATTTCAATCGTGCTTCCTGCTCCTGTATCGAGCGCTCTGCAGATTTCAATCTCACTTTTCGCTGCTGTACTATTTATTCACGAGCACATATTTGCGTCAGGAACCAGAAATGAGCCTCTGCCCTTACGTATATTGCTCGATGTTTGCATGAAACAATTTCCATGGGGAAATTTATGTAACTTTGGAGCGGGTCTCGAAAACAGACCTAAATTAGAGAATGTTGTTCGCTTACCTCAGTCAGCTTAGTGCTCTGGAAGTCTTATTTATGAGTGCAGTAATGTGAAATTCTGGTTGATTAAGTGCTAGCGGTGCTTGAGAAATTCTGAATCAGTTTTCATCGATGGTCTATAGTACATGCGAACTTCCCCTGCAAAATTGGATTCCATTTCTTATTGGCTTTCTACCCATAATATTTTGTAATGGCCACTGAAATGAAAAATTGTTGATCTTTTATCTCACGTTGTGCTTTGCAAACCTCGTTAGCGCTCAATAAATTCTATAATATCAAACGTTTTGAATAAGCTCCTAGGAGCGTTCGGAAATGTCGGCATTGTCATATAGCGTATTTGATATTCGTTTCTAGAAACCGGAAAATAGAATTTCTGATCAATATTTTGTGGTATTTTCACGCAGGACTTTTGAATAACAGCTCTCTTTGAGCATTGTCGCATGTTGAGGTTTTACAAGCTGTGATTACTAGCTGTCGAGTGCTGCTGGAGGACTAAAGTTTGAAGCATCAGGAATTTTTCGATAGTTAGTAGGAAGCCAGAAATCGTTTGAGAATTCAGCTGCTGAAATCACTGCTTTGTGGTTAATCGGTTTGTGAATTGTGTTTAAACCGCCTGCTTCTGGTATTTTCTGCTGTTCAATGGTTCTATTATTCTGAAGGCTCTAAATTAAATTTTGACTCTCCGAATATTCTTGATATCAATCGCTGTGTTGATATCAACCGCTGATATTCACCCTTACCTTTGCGGATGTTTTACGTTTCTACAGAGAGAAGAGTGCCGTTCTTTGTTTTTGCTAAATTGACTTGCGTGTCTGGGAGCTGCACATTTTTATGAGACATGAAATATGAGCTCAGTCGTGCTCTGTAAGGTCTACATGAAAATACAAAAAAACTAAAAATCAATGTTCGTCTCTCTTTTGGAAGCTTCGGAATCTCCTAACGATTTGCAAGGAATGTTCTCAAATAGTAGGAGTCTATGATCGCTAGGTCGTCATAGGATTATGACGTACCATATCATTCGTTTTAGGTTTTTTTTTTACTAGTATAGTGACTCTGCTAATAATTAGCGTTGTCAGCAGTTGTCAGTTGCTTTCCTGTCAATTGATTAACTTATACAGTTATAGTAAGGATAATAAATTAACAAATCGTATGAGAATATCCGTCACTTATACTTTAGTTCCATTCTCTTACGAAAATAACCTATTGAGCTGTAATGACTTGTAATCACATTCATTAGTCTGTTCTCCGTAAAACTTACTCTCGTGTCACACTTAGAGTTGATATACCACTTTTGTTCACAAAGACGGATTTTTGGTGGATTTTAGTCTGTCATCAATTAGTTTGACGTTCTATTCAATATTTTATTTGACCTTGTGCTACTTTAATCTTACTCGTCATTACTGACATCTCATTTCTTATTTGCGAGTTAGCAAAGATCTTACCACTCTTGAATGTACATATGTTCATCATTCAAGATGACATAGTGAACTCGACTGTCATTAATGCGAATTTTCGGGGATAGACCGGCTTTATTTCGTCCGGACGGTTTATTTCTACCCGAAATTTCCGTTCATGAATCTGGACCTTGGTTTCTTGGTCCCCTACAGGCCCGAAATGCCACTCAAAGCCTTTTATGTACTCCGTAACATGGTGCTGTAAACAGAGCTACTTTGTCACAGTGTTGACCTCGACGATCCTTTGTTCCCTTTGGTTTCATAATAGCCTCCTAAAGTGCTAATTCTTGCACTTTATTCCATTCTCATTGTTCCTATCCCATGTGTGAATGTAGCGGCGAACGTTTCCATTATGATCGAAAATATTTCCACAGTAGATTAATTAGTGGTGCATTTGCTGCAGTCACATATGAAATTTCACCTTTTCCGGTGAATCGAGTTTTATGCGCTTTACGTCGGTAAACGCTTTTTCGTTAAATTGGATTCGAGCTTCCAGCTTTGCACTCTGCCTCCATGAATAACATTGCTGACCGCTTTTAAGATTCATTACACTTTGTATAGCCACTCATCTAAGATACCCGACAGCACTATATCTTTCATGTTTGCGTTGACTATACGTGAGACTTGCATCCCA
The DNA here is from genome assembly GCA_030553155.1 of Nippostrongylus brasiliensis. NCBI lineage: Eukaryota > Metazoa > Nematoda > Chromadorea > Rhabditida > Heligmosomidae > Nippostrongylus > Nippostrongylus brasiliensis. Next base: position 27,053,602 of record CP130737.1, read on the forward strand.
GAGACCATTGTGAGCTTATTTTTCATATTCCTTGAAACGTCGTAGTTCCACAGGATGCGCTGTGAGAAGCGTTCTAATTTTTTTCGCTAACAAATAGCTAAGGAATATAGGATTTAGAGATAACATTACGCAATCACGAGGAGCTTTTGAATTGGCCGTCATCGGCTTTGATATAGGTGCTAATTTGTTTCCTCGCGGAAGTGACGGTGCGCCGTAGGTATCCAACGTTTATGTTGTTTCACATTTCGACCGATTTTCTTCGCGATGCCGTAATTCTTTACCTTTCGACTTGTGAATAGTACTTCCATAATATCCCAGGCAGAAAAAAATCAACTAGTTATTTTACCGGTAGCTTGTTGACTATACATCTTTCGTCAAATAAGTTTCAGTCTCCGTGAAGTGCACAGTTGTTCTGGCTCCATAAACTCAGTCCTATTAGGAGGGAAACTTAGGATATTTGCTGTGAATTTATTAATTTACTTAATTTGTGTGCTTATGTGACGCAAATACACATCTATGGTTTCGGGGCATTCGTAATGTAATATTAAGCCTTGTTAAGAATAATCTAATGTTGGGTATAATATAATATTAGCTAACACTAAGCCCTATAAGTATGCCTACCATGATAATTTTGAACTCAGCAACTTTTACCGTTTATTGTTTAGTTTCGTGTTAAGTATGCGGATCCGGCACACCATTTCTTTAGCTGTTATTGTTATATTCTATCTCTGAAAACACCTTATGCAAGCTAGCCAACTGCCACCGTTGATCCTTCTAGTGGAGCATTTTTGAACAGCACTGATTCTCATAGATTCGTCTACCGAAAAAGTTGAATGCTCTTCACAAATCTCGTATAAAAGCGTAGTTAATTTGAAGCCGGTTGGTTAATTAGTAATTTGCTACTAATTATCTAATATTGGACAGTAGCACGATTGCTATTTCCAGCAGCGGAAAAAAGGACTACAAAAATCACTGAATTGTCATCTTGTCACATTTCAGTTCAATATTCCCGTTAGCAACTCTGAGAGGCACGAGAAAGCACGACCAGTTTACTGTTTTGTGACAAACACACAGAAAAGTTAACCTTCCGCTTTTTCTCAGATTTGTGAATCTGAACCTTGGATCTTGTACTCTTAATTGTATTCATGGCACCAAGGAGCGACTCTACATTTTGTTGCTGGATATGTAGTAGTGGTTAAAGATATTATGACGTTTTCAATCGGAACATTGACCAAGTTCTGCTTGGTTTATGTGGATCGTTTGTTCTATACTGTGAAATTCGTCTTATAATAGCTGTACCTGTGGAGTATTTACCATTAATATTTTTTCTCATGTATAATTTATCTCTTGTTTGTAATCTACCGTTTGTATTCTGATTGTTCTGTGCTGCTCTATCCGTATGGTGAACCTTTAAGTGAGCGAAAAGCCATTCCCCGCTCTCTCACGCAATGACTACATTTTCACGCAAATAATGGCCATGAAACTACTCTTCTTGAAACATATGAAATAGTTGTGCGCCTGACGAGTGCAAATTCCCCGACCTTTGAAAAACTTTTAGTTTGATTTTGCTATTGAATCCTGTTTAACTTCAACTGTCGCGCACTTTCTTTATTGATTTCTTCATTCATTTCACTCTTTACAACCTTTAAGCCGACTCAATTTCGTCTACCATAGGTAGTTAATTCTTTGTTTCAACGGCTATTTCGAGAAATTAGAAATTAAACTATCCTGCTTGTTGTCTACGTGATCTTTCTTCTTTTACTTTCCCTTCTCTAGTGCCTTATTCGCTTGGCTAGCTCATTGAGTCTTCTTTTCGATTTGGGTCACTTCATTATCTATCTAAGTTTATTTTTTGTCTTCATCGCGCCTCATACCCACTGTGAGATTCATCATAATCATTTTCTTTTTCTTTTTCTTCACTTTCTTTCGCTAATAGTATTCATTCAGTTTCTTACTTTCGTCTTGGTTGGTGCGCGTCCTATGATGCAACTAAATAAATAAATAAATTATAAACTAGTTACTTTTCCAAACTTTTGAGATCAGGGCTTAACGCTGGTTTTGTTACCTAAATCTTAATAAATTTTCTAGTTGGCTTTCAAGTGCCATTCTTCAGCTACCTTTGTGTTCTTTTCAATGTTTTCCGTCTAGCGTTAGAAATATGAAGTGTATCACTGATGCAGACAAGCTAAAGCCCTACTGTAAATGTGTGAGCTCTTACCGTATCTTTAAATGCTCTGTTCTGAATACCACCGAAAGTTGTTGGTGTATGTCACGCAACACTTGAACTACATGTTTTGTCTTCCTTTACGTTTCTTCCTGCGAAATTTTTTTCTGCTAGAAAAGCTCCACTATTATTTATAAGCTTCCTCGTAAAAAATGCTAAGATGTTCACGCTCCTACTTTCTTAGTAATTGTTTTTTAGAGTCATTTCCGTCATAGAGTGCATATTAGGACGTCGGATTACATTAACTCGATCAGAACAATTGCAGTTGAAATCAAGGTGATTAGGAGAGTGTTGGAATATCACCTGTTTTTCACAAAGCAATTTTCGAATACTCAATAAATGGCTTAAATAAAGAACTAGTGTAATAGAATAAATTCTTTCTATTATATCCCTCGTGCTGGTCCGTCAGAAAGTGTGGGGTACTCATAAATCCAGTTAAGCTACTCGTAGAATGTACTAGATTTGGGTCGTCAAATTCGAAAATTCTACCGTGCCTTCGTTTGTACTATTCATAATTTATGTTACCAAGCGTCTTGAAGTACGAAAAATTTGTATGGATGATTTTCAGCATTTCTGAGTCGTTGCGAAGGATCAAACAACCGTGATCTGAGTCACATCTCCTAAAGTCAGTCGATGGGCGCACTTCCAAGTACCGCATGTGTACCCTGCTATGCAGCAGCCGATTCTCAAGACTATCAAACGTAAGTTTCATTTTCGTGTCATTTTTTGATTTTAGACGTTTTTACCTGGATCAAATAATGGCCAGACTTCACGGAGAACACTGTTTGCTGTCCCTACGTTCAGGATTTCACTGTAGATAATCATTGTTTTCTTAAGGAGAGGTGTGAATCGAACTCAGCAAATAGCTCCAACTGATAAAACTGTGCCGAGCTACATTTCATCGACCAATTTTCCGTACTTTACGATGACTGAACACAAAAAATCCACTATACGGAAGCATTTTGCTGCTACTTTGAAAGGTTTGTTATTTTATCACTCCTGTTTATTAAACGTTAGCCTAAATATTTGTGTAACCTATATTTATAAAAATTACTCAGCAGAGCAGAATTTTCGCATTATATTGATTGCTGGAACTCGCATGATTTTCATTATTCAGCTCAACGACCTGATATTTTTCACAAGACGATGTTGATGTGCATTCAGTCAAGTCCTAAGTTGAATGAGATTATTGCATGCCAAATGTATTGCTATCGAGATCTTACGAAGTGGCCGAAACTCAACAAATTGAGGTATAACTTTTTTACTCGAAGTTGTGGAAGTGGTAGTGGTTGGGACCATTTTGTTTTAAATGTCTTGCTCAAGCATTGTTACTTAAAAAATTAAACTGCTCGGTCATAGCACTAATTTAATGTTTAATTCAATTATAATGAGTGGACAAATTTCTTTTAGCCAAGCTCAATTTGACTTCTTTGAACGTCTGGTAGAGCAATATCATCTGGACAGTATGGCCGTGTCTGAGGCCGCTTACCAAATGGGTATCGTTCACTATCGATATGCTGAGTACGGGCTCAAACCACATTTTCTTGATCTATGGAGACAACATTTGGAAACGGTAAGTCATCACTTCCATTTGTTTGCAGAATATGCGTGTTGCATATTTTTTCTGTTCCTTTCTTCCTTTGCTCCTTTGCGAATTGATATTTGACACCTCTCCGTCCGTAAACTGTGGCTAAGAACTAGTGCCAAAATCAGGATAAGTACTTGTGCGACGAGAAATTTGTACTAAGACCTTCGAATTACTATTTTGCTATTCAGGCTTATATTTCAAGCCGCTAGGGAGAAATACGGGGAGTTACATGTGTTGTGGGTAACTTTATCCTCTTTTAACACGTTGACGACAGTGAGGCGCAATGCTGCGCCACAGTCTTGTATCGTATTATTCTCGATGCATTTCAGAATGTCGAAGGATGTTTTTGTGCCACTTTTTAGTAGACCTCTGCTCATTGTTATAGGAAGCATGGTCCACGAAAATGATTCTTAGCTTCTGTTTTACTGGAATTTTTGATTGTGCACTAGTTTTCTTTACAAGTCAAAACGAATAATGGTTATTGCAAGAAACAAATAAATGCAAACAAATACAGGTTACTGAAACAAACACATAAATACAAACAAATATTGATTATTAGAATAAACAAATAATGAACAATAAACAAATAACAATTTTCCTTTAACCTGGATAGGAAAAAGGGCATTCTAAAAGCTTCCAGCTGTTATTTTTCTATTTTCATTGCAAAAAAAGGAATAGTCACAATCCCCGATATTACAGGGCTGTATACGTAGTCTTCGAGATTTACTATTCACTTCCATTTGAAAAAAAAATCGCCGTATGCCCGCATCATGCCACAGCCTCGGCGCGCTAGAAAATCGATTGGTCCCACGCGCCAGACACGCGAAAAAGGCGCTGTCGTCAACGTGTTAATGTTTCTTCGCACCACCTGAATACAGTTTCGCTGAGGATAGTACTGCTGATATTACTTTCCAATACTACTTTTCCAACATCTGAACATCTATCAAGTCATACTTTCTAACGGATATATGTAGCACATTACCCTACTGTTCCGGCGTGTTTTGCGTGTCTTCCGTACTCCAACAGCTATCTTCGCAGATGCAATTTACTACAACCTTAAATCTCCATCCGTATGCAGCTGCATTTTCTCTTAACATCGTCGATAGAATTTTCTATTCTTGGCAAGCATCATACGCTCTAATTCATATTGAATTCTGCTGTTTACTGACACTCCTGGAGTCATGTTATTGATGTGGAAATAATAGGTAGATTCTAACCGTCACTAAATAATTGATATTGAGTTTTCAGCTGATACAAAAGTTGAAATTCGACAATCCAGAAGAGCAAGCCGAGTTCTGTGAAGCATTTCGGGAGTTGATGCGATTCGTAGCTGAAACGATGCATCTGGCCTACATTCGAAGTCATCAACAATCCGCTGATGTGAAGGCGACAGAGAAATCCGAACCAGAGATAATAAAATAAGCTTTTGTAATGTAGAAAGTGTTTACTATGAGTTTTCGCTAATCTTTTGTTCCAAGGCTTTGTGTACAAACTTGCTTCGTTTCTTTCAGCATTTCCATTAAATTTCATGCTTAATTAACACCGTAATATCGAGTGTGCACGTGTTATACGTTTTCTTCATTACTGTTATGTTCCATTTCTCGTTGCAATTCATTGCTGTATAGCACTAATTGTTCGCTGTTAACAAACAACGTCGGCTGACAAAACATTCGAGGCAAATGAACACAAGTTACGGATCGACATTCTATGACCATGGCCATATTTCTATTTGGACGCTACATACCATATTATTATTGCTGCTCTGCTGACACAGCAGGAGTATGGATGCCGCATATGACTGTCCTGATCTTTCGTCGTGCTTCAAAACAAATTATCGAGCAGACTGACACAATTGTTGCATCGGTTGATTTTTCTGAATTATAAAGTATATTACGGGCTGATTTATACTCTGGTTTATTTTCTTTAGAACGATTAGAAGAACTTTTAGACCACAGATTATCGGCGAATATCGCCAGCTGGATCTCCGAAAGAAAACCTGCCAAGTTCTTACCAAACAGACTACAGTCTCTAAATAGAACACGGGAAAAAAAGAAAAGAAACGAGAGGCTCAACCCTAGAAATGGGGGCACAGGTGGGACCTCTGAAGTCCACTGACCGGACGTGTCAGTGAAAGCTATCCAATGATACGAATGAACGTGAAACTGCAATTATGTAGTCGTAAATATCCTACCTCACCAGACCCCAGATTCATCATTGGTAAACCCACGAAAAACCCCGAGATATAGTCCGAATGGCGCTCACCTTTGTATATTTATCCATAACTTTCTCTGCTAAACGCAATCTCTCATCGACTCTGCCGTCTGGATCTGGCTGCGCCGCGGTTTCGGAGACCGCTCGACCGTTCATGAATCTGAGCCCAGAACGGCACTATTCAACTTAACGGACTCCAGTCCTCGATTTTCTTTCGAAATTCGAAGTTCGCTGAAACTTTGCACAGGGGGGTGATTGAGGGCGCTGATCACGAATCTGCCGTCCATTTTCACGTGGGTGGTTCCAAAATCGAAACGCAAATCGCTACTTGGGTGGCCCAGTCAGGATCACCGATTTCGCTGAAACGTCGCCTAGAGGGGTTCTCTGACGTCCTGAACACGATGGTGAAGTCCGTTTTCCAAATGGCGGCCGAATACGGTAGTTATATGTGAGTACCTACCGACCTTACCCGGTGAGACTCACCTATGACTGCCGTATTCGGTCGCCATTTGGAAAACGGACTTCACCGTCGTGCTCAAGACACAAGAGAACCCCCACAGGTAAGTTTCAGCGGAAGCGGGTGATCCTGACTGGATCTACCAAGTAGCGATTTGGGTGGTCCGAGACCACCCACGTGAAAATCGGACAGCAGATTCGGGATCAGCGTCCTCAACTACCCCCTGTGCAAAGTTTCAGCGAGTTTCGACAACTGAAAAAAATCGAGGACTGGAGTCCGTTAAGTGAATAGTGCCCCCAGCCCCCAGAACTTGTACGTGGTATACATGAAAATAAACAGCGGCCGTACATACATTCTTTCAAATTCATAACACTGAAAAGTCGAGTTTCTGACATATCCATCGACGCCCATTAATCCACAAATGTAGGATGCATGGCGCGATCTTTTAACGAGGTGGGTGAAGAGCGCTCTCATGACTATTTACAGAGCTGTGCGTCGTCGTCCCTCATGGCCCTGCTGGATGTGCGTCAGCGTGGCAGCCAGTTTCGATCGGTCCAGTCCGCCATCTGTTAACTCCCGCGCATCGACGTTTGAACGGACCAATAGGAGAGTCGAAACGTCGGCCATCGACCAATCACAACTCGACGACCAGAGGCAGAGAAACCGGACACGGGCAGAGACGCAGAGCGACCGCTTTCAAAATCGGCGCATGCGCCGCGTCCATTCGCGATAGTCTCCATACTAACAATGGTGAGTCAGTTTTCATTTTCTCCATTTTGAAAAAGCTTGAAATGAGTTCCACTGGATGTGAGTTCATGTGCTGACCGTGACAGATTATGTGGTGAATATGTCACCGATAGTAATGAGTTGTATAGCGGGCAAACAGTGGAGATGAGTCATCTGAAGAGTGGTCACGTAGTCGAAGAGTTTCCGCAGATGTCTCACATTTTTTTGTTGGAAAACAATCTGAAAATTCTGGAATATGCAGGAGGAACTCGTGAATTACAGTAATGGGAACTGTTGCACTCGCGAACGACGTACTAGTCCACTGTGAAGACAAAAAAATCACCCTGATGAAGCTTAAACTGACGTTCTTTGTCTATCTTGAAATGGTAGTTGTTCCAACCAGGCAAGCGCCCTAGAATTGTATTGTATGTGTGTATCGCTATTAGGGCAAAGAAGCTCCAGTTTTTTGGAGCTAAAGTGACTCATTCCCAGACATACTTTGTGCATTAGCAGTACCATCTGCAGGACTGTATAGCTTTTGTTATTAGTTGCAGAGATCACGTTTCTAAGATTTAATTCGGGTATAAGGGTGAAATTTAAGGAGCGTGAGTGGTTTCTCCCTTCGTATTCCGGTTGTGATGTGGCTCCTTTTTTATATTTTTTTGCCACTGCTCACGCTAACCCGGCAAGGTCGTTGGTAAGAAAAAGAGAACCGGAACAAAACTGGACCTTCATCCCCTGCTCACATTTCTTTGTTGTCGGTGCTCTCTAGTACCTGTGACGAGCAGCTTGACAAAGGATTATAGGATTTAAGGATTGTTCGCCGTAGAGATAGTGTATGCGTGCAGGGGCATGTCATCGTGTGTATTGTCGTTATTGATCTTACACTGTTGATATGTTCTAGTGGCATTTGTTGGATTTTTTTGGACGTTTTTACAACATTTTTACATTGTTCTGTAGCACAACAACGGTAGTTCAGCAATTGCTAGGGGTGATGTGTTCGTGTGAAAATCCCTTCTGTTCTCTTCCAACATGTCCTCTGCATCCTCCGAGGTGCGGTAAGAAGCTCGTTGAGGGAAATTGAAGAAGCGGATGTTGGGAGATGGCGTTCAATTTCCGGTTTTTTTTTAGCGTGAAGTGATCTCCATCCACGTTGGACAAGCTGGTGTCCAAATCGGAAATGCGTGCTGGGAACTGTACTGTTTGGAGCATGGTATTCAGCCCGATGGACGCATGCCTTCTGACAAGCAGTCACAGGTATGCATAGGGTGAACTTTCGGATCTGGCAAGAATTTTTCAAAACTTGAAACGTTTCAGGACGATACATCCTTCTCAACGTTTTTCTCCGAAACCGGTGCTGGACGTCATGTACCACGTGCGGTCATGGTGGATCTTGAACCAACTGTGATTGGTGAGCTCATCCTTCAGCATTTTACTTTTATATATGTGCATAGCTCGAGTATTGTGTTCGGGGTGCCACATCAACTCCACCTTGACTCGAGCAGTGGGACTTTTAGAATGTTTCAAAAAAGCCGAGTCATTAGATAGGCTGTTGGACAGGTTGATGGTCGTTTCTAGCTTATCATGACCATGTAGGAATTACCTAATCTGATCGTAGTTTCACTCTACTCCTTTTATTGAGTCCACTTTGAATATGACATCCTTATGCGTCGCGATTTGGGTTTTTGTGTTCTCGGGTTCGGGGTTCACTCATATCACAAGAACTTTACCGCTTTCCTTGGAATCGAACAGCCACGAGTGTTTCTAACTTTGATCGCACCTGAACCGATCATAGTGGGAATAACCACGTTATCTGTTCGTCGGCCACAGACCACTGATAACGTTAGTGTTAGTCTTTCTGATCGTGTTGAAAGTGTGAGAAGACTACAGAAAGGATTTTTAGAGCGTCCTTTATCTGTGCTTAATTTCATTGGTACACAGCTTCGGGCCTGTACTTGGGGGAAAAATCCCCGTTCTCGTCTCCTGTCGCTTGATGTGCTTCAATGCCGGATCGCAAACGCTGCCACTGGAGGGGTTTATTTATCAAAAAGCCCATCCGTGGATACGAACGAGGACAATTGTCATGTCCTCAAGCATTCATAAACATTCTCATATTCCTAAACCAGAAACTAAACTCACAGTATTTTATTCGACGAGTAATCCGGTGGTTTTTAGATGAGATACGAACCGGCACCTACAAGCAGTTGTTCCATCCCGAGCAATTGATCACTGGCAAAGAAGACGCTGCTAACAACTATGCGAGAGGTCACTACACAATAGGAAAGGAGATCATCGACTTGGTTCTAGACCGAGTTCGTCGCCTTTCTGAGAACTGCTCCGGCTTGCAAGGATTCCTCATCTTCCACTCGTTTGGTGGAGGTACAGGTTCCGGCTTCACCTCTCTGTTGATGGAGCGTTTATCTGTTGACTATGGCAAGAAGAGCAAGTTGGAGTTCTCCATCTATCCAGCTCCACAGGTGCTTTCATCAATACTTCCTTTATTGATCTTTTTGATAGCGTTTGCTATTTTCCAGGTGTCCACCGCGGTAGTAGAGCCATACAACTCCATTCTTACAACTCACACCACGTTAGAACACTCCGATTGTGCTTTCATGGTTGACAACGAGGCTATCTACGATATTTGCCGTCGTAATCTGGACGTCGAGAGACCCAGCTACACGAATCTCAACCGTCTCATCTCTCAGGTACTGTGGTCGTGTATGTTAACTATTGAAGAGTGGGACTATTTAGTTGCCTAAGAATCATTTTGAAAGTTTTCGTTGTTCAGGTTGTCTCATCTATAACCGCGTCGCTGAGATTTGATGGAGCCTTGAACGTGGATCTAACCGAATTCCAGACGAATCTTGTACCTTATCCAAGGATTCATTTTCCTCTTGCTACATATTCTCCTGTCATATCTGCTGAGAAGGTAGGCGATAATCCTCTATACGTTTCAATGGTTTTATTCATGCTGTCATTCTATAGTATTGTTTTAGGCATATCACGAAGCACTGTCCGTCAGTGACATTACAAATATGTGCTTTGAACCTGCCAACCAGATGGTGAAGTGCGATCCTCGGCATGGAAAGTACATGGCTGTCTGTCTGTTGTACAGGTTCGTTCGTTTGAGCTGCGTGATTTACATTTCCTTCTATCAATTAGGGTCAAGGGCCCGCGTGGTACAGTGGTGAGGGGCGCTGCTGACACTCGCACGGTCGAGCGATCGATCCCGGGCCGGGCTAACTAAGCCTTTCATCTCTCCATCGGGTAAATTGGTACCAGATTTGTCTGGGAAGGCAAAGACACTGACCTGGTATAGCGGCTGGCCCCCGCAGGTCATTGTATAGGACAAACACGCATTCACCAAACCTCTTCGGTTCTGAGTTGAACACGAATGCGGCGGCACGTTCTCAGGGGACTGATCAACGCCGGCACCTTTACTTCTACCTTTACCTTTTATTAGGGTCAATTGTCTGGAATATTGATTTCCTGGTCCCTCCACATTGTTAGATCTCGGGGTTTCTTTTCCATCCGTCGTCTATATTGTCCAGCATATTCGCCTGCTGCATCGTCCGGTAGTCTGAAATGAGTGGCACTCAGCCGATGTCAATGCGGCGCCGCTCGAAATGTTGTAAGCTGCCTGTTCCGCTTTGCTGTCCTCACTGCCGTGTGAAACGGCGGTCGCACAACGATAGCTCTCAGGTTTTGGCGTCGCATATGCTCAGTGTAAGCCTCTGTACTCTACGTCAGCGCAATACATTTTTTGCTTGCTTTGCAGAGGGGGCAGTTGTTGCGCCACTTTGTAAAATAACCTGGAATCGTTTTCACAGTGTCGTCACAGCACGGTCAAGATCTTAGCTATAGCTTAGTGCGTGTGGGTGAGATGCGAATATCTTTGCAATGTTACTGTTCTAGGGGCGACGTGGTGCCAAAGGATGTCAATGCTTCCATCGCTGCCATCAAGACCAAACGTTCCATCCAGTTCGTCGACTGGTGCCCAACCGGTTTCAAGGTTTGTTTTTTTTCTCTCAGATCCCATTCTTTCATGCATGCTTTTCACGAGAATTCCAGGTTGGAATCAACTATCAACCACCTACTGTCGTCCCCGGAGGCGATCTAGCCAAAGTTCCCCGCGCGGTCTGTATGCTGTCCAACACCACTGCCATTGCGGAAGCGTGGGCTCGTTTGGATCGCAAGTTCGATCTCATGTATGCCAAACGAGCGTTCGTGCATTGGTATGTGGGAGAAGGTGAGAAGATTTTGCTAAAAGACTTCTTCCTTGCAGAATTCTCGATATGTAATGTCTTGCTTTCAGGTATGGAGGAAGGTGAATTCAGCGAAGCTCGTGAAGACCTTGCAGCCCTCGAGAAAGATTACGAAGAGGTTGGAATCGATTCCGTGGAGGGTGATGGAGGAGAAGACGGAGAGGAGTATTGATGGCATCTTCCGATGCTTTCTGATGTCAACCTATAGCTGTCATATAGATCTCACTCAGCGATCGAAGTGAGGTCGAGAGCACTCACTCGCCGTGATAATTACACCTGTTACTTTATTTATTTCGGACACTATCAATAAACACGGTGTGCTTTTTCGTTTTCAGAAGAGTAATAGTCGCATGCGATTTCGTTACTTTAAATTGTTGTGTTAGTTCCCAATCAATTGTGTTTTATTCTAAAGTCGTTCATTGAAAAGTACGATCGGCAACTGTGGGACATGGTTCGTCAACCGTAGCACTAAAGCATGACAAAAAGGCAGTAAATGTATGTACGCAGAGGGATTCACTCCGCTTGTGAGGTGTCGGAAGTTGAGCACAGAAGTGGCATCGCGGGTAGTGTCGATAGAAATCAGAGATTTGAAGTACAGAGGATTGATGCTATCTATTTGTACATACAACTCTGCGGCGTATATTATGGTGTGTGTTGTGTACCCACACACATCGCACCGTAATCCACAACAACAAATAAGTGATGGTCAACTGAGGACGGCTAAGTGATTCAATTTTGCTGTCGACTTGTGTGAAACCGACAGAACTTCCATGTTGCGGAGATGTCGCGTAGAAAACTGGTCTGTAATCGTCGAAAGTGTCCTCCAGGGTCGTTTTGGCCGTGGAAGTAGTCGTATGGTCATTATTATTAACTCTCATCCACCAAATCTGTTCTCCAAAACTAAATTCTTTAGCCGGTATTATGGTAGAACGATAAAAGTAAAACGGTTGTTAAGCCGGAAAAGGAAAATCCTATCTCTCAACTTCGAAAGGTGATGAACCAAATTAGAGCATCTGATTGCATCAATGTCGAGGCTAAATAAATCAGAAATTGAGAATTTATGGTAAGACATGACCGGGAAAAAGCTGAAAAAAGAACTTTGCCACAGAAGCTGAGGATAATGCTGACGACTTATTACGGCCTTCGTTCACACTTTTCAGCTTCGCTTGAGAATACCGGCCTTTAAACACCGACAGAGCAGAAGAGAAGACTGTTTCATGCAAAGATACAGAATTTTGGAGAACGCTCAGAATGTCTTTCGTCATTTACATCAACGCGGAACTTGGAAGGAAGCCGCATTTCCGTCAAAGATTGATTAATAATGATAAAGAATGAAGGAACTAAGAGGCAATCTTTGAGTTGACATCGTTCCTAGTCAGTTCTATACGCCTTTCCGGAAATTATGTGAAATTAATAGACAAATGTGTAAAGCTAGAAATTGAATAACTAACGGTTTCTCAGCCACTAAGTGGAGGTTCCCACTCCATCAACTCTCATCCTAGTCAAGAAGTTCCTTTTCGATGAACTTTGAGTTTGTTCAGTCGTCACTAGCACATGAGTCGTCACGAGCACGAGAATCATTTATGGGTTACGGTACCATGACGTGGATGTGTGTGGGTACACAACACACACCATAATATACGCCGCAGAGTTGTATGTACAAATAGATAGCATCCAGAGGATTGCATTTGGGACACGGTTAATGGCTGGAAAGCTACGGTGTTGCTTAAGTAAATGGCGTAGGAATGCTTCAATTCAGAGGATTCAGTGTAAATGGTTCTTTTAAGCGTACTCGATGATCCTCGATCTCAGTACGGTGGCCTCTCAAGGCTCGTTCACGTCTTCACGCGTGCAAACCAGGCAAAGAAATTATGTTCAGAAGTAAGGTAAGCTATTCATTTGCTATTCCTTGCTAATCAGCATTGATTCATGAGTGAACTCATGAGGAGCAATTATTTTATTTCTCACGAAACTATTCTGCTATTTGCCGCTTTTGTTTAGCGGTTTATAGACAAGGACTGGTTGATTGACTTATATGTTTGGAGACGCTAGGTTATTCGCAAAACACTGACATCGGACGGGAATTGAACCCGCGTCTTTCTGTTTCCGGCAGACTGCTCTAACCACTGTGCTATTTTGATTTATCACGAACTATTCTGCAAATAGCAGAATAGTTTCGTGATAAATCAAAATGCTATCAGCTTAACTGGTAACTGCCGATATCAGCTTACCGGCTCATTCCCGTGATTACGGATGAGTGCTGATAGCAACAGCTCGACCTTAAGAAAGAGATGCTAGGAGATTCGCAACGTAGTACATCGGTAGCACAGTGGTTAGTGCAGCCTGCCGGAAACAGAAAGACGCGGGTTTAATTCCCGTCCGATGTCAGTGTTTTGCGAATAACCTAGCGTCTCCAAACATATAAGTCAATCAACTAGTCCTTATTTTATTTCTCTTCTCAATGTGCATGTCTCTCTCTCATCGGCTTGGCCCCCAAATCAAAGTAGTCAACGCGTAAGTTGATTGGGATTCCTACCCTGGGCCCAGATTCATGAACGGACGAGAGGTCTCCGAAACCGCGGCGCAGCCAGAACCAGACGGCAGAGTCGATGAGAGATTGCGTTTAACATAGGAAGTTCAGGATAAGTAGACAAAGGTGGGCGCCGTTCGGGGTATACCTCGGGGTTTATCGGGGGTTTAGCAATGATGAATCTTGCCCCTGGACTAGAAAAGAATGCCTCACTGGGGAACAGTCTTTATTCAATAGAAAACGAAAGGCGAGTGCTGAACAAGAAAACTAAAAACGGTGATAACACAACACGAAGAAGAACCCCCGTTCACTGAGCTCCGCGCTTATATACCCTCCGTGAGATCAAGAGAGAGAGAGCTGCATGCGTCAACGAGATCAAGATCATAGGTTAACACGAGAAGTTCATGGATTAACATCGTTAACAAGATCACTATTATGTGTTAACATCAAGGTGTGCATGCAAATCGATGCGGTCTGTAGGGTAGATGGTTAGATGGTAGGAAAAGATGGTTGAATGGTAATCAGTTCCATCACCCTCTTCTGAATTTCCCGAAACTCCCCCATATTTTCCAAGAATCGTCTCCTCAGGGCCCACTCAGACTACGGGAACTTCAGGTGCTGTAATGGTTTGCTGCCGTTGAACGCGACTTTAGGTCAATAGCTTCGGTTATCGCGATACAAAAACAGACTGTTTGTCTTCTTCTAGAGTCGTTAAATGCGTTAAATCTGTCTTTCACGTCGTCATCCGCTGATTTTCTCATCCGAACTAATCTCGTGTATAGAAGCGATGCTTGAGCAGCAGATTTATAAACTTAAACTCGTAGTTACTTACAAAAACAACACAGCAGAAATGTGAAGTCCCGTTAATAAGTTAACAATTTGAATTGATTCCTCAAAGTGCTACATATGACGTCACCGATATTTAGAAGATTATCAAAGTTTAATTTATATTCCGTAGTTTCTTTTAGAAAACATGTACAAAGCAATCCTATCCTGTGGTGTTACATTAACGAGAAAACGGTGAGCAAAGTGCGTTAGGGCTTGTTGACAGTCCTCTGTTTTTACGTCTTCAAGAACCAAACAACAGCTAAGGCCTTCTTGGCGAACTGCAATCGTTTGCTGGGCGATCTCTGTGCTTCTTGGGCGTTTTCCATTGAATAACCTTGTCGCATGCGCACAATGAGACAATATCCTCATAGATTAGAAAACAGAGAGCTCACAGATAGGCTGATTCCTGAAAAAAAGGCGTTGACGTGGGAAGTTTTCGCTATCGCCAGATGTACTTTGCCTGGTGGTGTCATGTAGCAGGTTTTTGTATTCCAGGTTGTAAGTTCCAAAAATTATTGGTGATTATTTTTCTTTATATATTTTTTACATTGTAACTGTCCTAATTCATGTTTTGTTTAAACATCGACTGAAGGAATTGTTCTATCTAAATGTAGGGTGTTTTAAAAGTTGTCCACAACTGACTATTAATTCCGATATAATTATTCTATTTTCCTCTGTATATTTTTCCCCAGTGAGCAACTTTAGTCCAGTTCAAACGATGTATTTAGAGATTTAAGTCAAACGAGAAAGAACAATTTTGTCGTCATAAATGACAACGAAACAATACCTCCTTTGAACTGTATTGAGCACTAGAAAGCTCAATATATGAATCGATTTTAGTTGTTATCTCCATGGTGTATTCAGTTGGCTCCGATTGGCCATTGCTTCTGTGTTTCAGAGACCTGAACAAGATTTTCGCCTGTAAGGTGTTCAACCAGTCTCACGAAATGAAAAAACGCAAAAAAAAAATCAGGGTTATGCTGATCGCTTCTTTTGAAGCTTTTCTTTTCAAGTTTCCGAATGAAATCCAAGTTAATGAGGTACACCTATGGCGAAAAGGATTACTTAGCTTTCTATAACCGTAAATTACTTCCAGAAAAAGTTTAATAGCTTTCAATTCAGCTTGAGGTAAAAATTTCATTGTGTACAGTGTTTTTCCTGGTCAGGTGTAACGGTTAATTATTTTCTCCGTGGGAAATAGATTCCCTTAGGGAAACTCGTTAATGACGGGGAGCAGATAGAGGGTGTCAGATCATTGGTCATATATACATACAGGAAGAAATAGCGGAAAACTTGGTGTGGCAAAATTAAACCATGACCTTTTGCAATATAAGAAGCACTTATTCATAACAGTTTTCTTCGTGGCACCTCTTGGATTCAATGAAAGGAACTAATCAAAACCCACTCCAATTTCTTTCGGGTTTTCCATATACTGTTCAGAGCACACATTAACACCGCAATGCAACAGAAAAGTAGCGGTGCCACAACTGAGAGCACAAATAAGCCATCGAAGAATGATTCTGAAGAGGTCATTTTTTTGGATTAGTTCAACAATATATGGTGTGTCGACAATACACTTACCATTATTGTCGATGTAATGAGGACGAGTACTGCTCATCAATGTTAACGACGCCGGTCTGACGATGTGGTTGTCGATAATCTCCAGCGTAGCACCCACTAGCGGAAGGCTTTGACGGCTGAAATGCAACGATAATCTTCTTATCTCGTTCACATGAGTGTAAAGGCTTCATGTGAAGATATGGATGATGATATACGTGATGCCAACAACACGTTGTCAACGTGATGGCATATTCGATAGATGATTCGATGCATTCATGAGGAAGTGAGAAACATAATTAAGGTTAGTGGACGCTTTTTTCGTAATATAAGCATTTAATTAACTCGATTTTCACTCAAAAGAAGAGTTCATCAAACACCTCTAATTTCCTCCGTACCATTGACCTATTCTTTTGTTGTAGCTATTAATTTGTGATATGATCATGGTATTTTCGGGTTTTTAATGTGCAATTTTTAAATAGTTGAATGGTTTGCTATATAATATTTCATCTATTCGGACGACCTTCGATTTTGAGTCCGGAACCATGCCGCTCTTTACTCCGTGCAGAAAAGAAATGCAGAAAAGGGAAGCACCACTGAAAAAATGGAACACGTTTTGGTACTTTTCCTCTTAATGCCCAACTATCATATCATGCCCAACCGTATTCGATAGCATTCCATTTCGCATCCACCTATGGTCGTGTGCAGCCTGTTTAATCTGCCTGATGTGGAAGAAAAAGCCGTTCTTTTCTCGCAAGCATGACATGATAAGACCGCTTCAAGGATGTGCATTAAGATATGAGCATGATATGATACGCTTGGGTGATGATTGGGCATTAAGAGGAAAAGTGCCCAAGTTTTGAGAACAATTACCGTTTGAAAATTGTTCTGCTAATCCATATTTATTATATATAGTTTATATGTTCATTGTGAAGTACTGGCAGGAGAGGCGAGAAATGGGATTGATTCGATACGAGACTTTGGACTGTGTCTGAGCTCCATCTAATATTTGTAATCTCCTAAAATCGGCTTATTTTTTCGATCGCCGTGGTCGGCTACCAGACGGATAATGTATAAGCTTATCAAGTAGAATAATTTGAAAATTTCAAAAAGCCTTGTCTAGTCCCGCACAATACCAAATGCTTGATCTCGATATCAGCCAATTGGACGCCTGAGAATGACAAGATGGCTCCTTGAGAGGGGCGTACCGCGATCGTTGACCTTGCTCCATAACTGACCTTACCTCGAACCTTTACCAAACCACGGCCTCTTACCAAAGTGTGCGTGTGACCTTCGGAGTGTTCTCGCATTTCTGCCGTTATTGGTAATTCACTGCAACACACGTCTAAACCAGTGTGTCTGTGTGTGCAATTGTCATAGCTTTTTTCTTGTTCTATTGCCAACATTGAACAGTAGTGTAAGCCATATAGCTGCTAAAAAGAGCTATAGTCGTGATTGCAGTTTTTACTTGTCCAATATATTTCGCTTGATTACTATTCAGCAGTGTTATGTTTTTTATCTTGTACTTATTAATGTTGCAAGTCTTCAGCCGCTTTGATTGTAATATGTGAGACTTCTTCGAACGACTAACATTACTTCTACATTTAGAAAACTCGAAAACTATGTTAGCGCCCAATATTCAAACTTTTTATTAGCGACTCCGAGGTTGGACGACTCCGAGGAACGTTAGCTGGATGAGCAGTGTGTACCAACCTCGGAGTCGCTAAGAAAAAGTTTGAATATTGAGTAAAGCATGCCGAGGTTTATAGGAAGTCGAAAGTCTTGGAGTATGTTACCGCCGTTTGTCGATGTCTAACGATCGTGCTGGTTGAAGTAGCAGATGTATAGTGCGAAGGACAGTTTTTCAATGTAACTGATTTGAAGCTGATGACAAAAGCATCGGAACCATTCAACGTCCGAAAAACTCGTCACAGACTGTGAATAAGTGGATAGAAGAAAGTGGAGAAGTGTGGGAGTTCTCTCCTTGCTGACGATGTCCACCGCACATTTAAAAGACATAAATTCTCTCCTCAGTGCTTGTTTTGCCAGAACGTTCAGTTTGCTGAAAATTGCAGTTTCCCTGCTAATCGTTTGGTTGTAGAATCGCTGACTGTTCCTTCTGCTGTTCTTGTTACTTCTTTTCTACGCTGTTTTCCAGTTCAATGTTGTGACTACAGTTTACAGTTTCATTTCTTTGGTGGCGCTAGGATATTAGGCTAAGCAAAGTTCAGGGGACAGATGCAAAATTTGTGACCGAGAAACACGCAAAACCGGATTCCGAGGATTGCAGTGTGTGTCTGTGTGTGACCCACTTTGTTGTTCTTTGACGGTTCCATGACATACTTTTTCGGGAATCACTGCTGCATTGTTCGCTATCGCTCTTAAGATCAACCATACTGATGAATTCGTGCACTTCCAAGTGCTTCCTAACAGTTTTGAAGGCTTGTTTTCAAAGAACTACTGTACGACAGAAAAGATGCAGGGTTATATTGTATGGAATACATTTTTCCAATGTCAGTATTTGATGTGGCTCCACTCTTGAGAAGATGCAATATCGAATTTTTGCGGGTGTCGAACGTAGAATCGTTCCAAAAAAGACATCAATAAGTAATGCCGATCAACTTGGGCGGATGTGACGGATTGTCATAATGATATTTATGAAGGGGTCTAAAGCTGGCTTCGAATTTGCTTCAGGCCTACTAAGGGAGCGGAGTCTAACCTACCAATTCATATTTCGTATCGAGTTTCACCGTTAGAATTCAAATTTGACAGTCAGTAAATCATTGACAACGAGCTCCCATCAACATCAACACCACCGTAAAACTTTATACGTACCTAAGCGCGGTCGGTTCAGATGGGTTCACGACATTTCATGTCAAGGTCATTTCGACCCGTTTCTCCTATACCGCCACACATTGTCTTGATCGCTATGCGCAGTTGTTCGTTGCAGCTCTTCATGAGTATCTGACTGTTCAACTTTATGTACTGTTACTGCTCTTTTTTTCAGGAAACCCCTAAATGCGGCCACTCTTACTTGGCGTCACTATTATTTCAGTGCTAGGACAGCTGAACGCTAGCAAAGACTTATCGAATGGTTTGTTGTTCTGAAACGTTGATCACATTATTGAAAACTTTTCATTTGAAACAATGATCAGTTTCGCTATCGTTACATGCCTGAATGGTGATCATGTAGTGATTTGTGAAATCGATCGTCGGGCGTTTCTTCTTTGGCGGATCAATTCTGGTTTCGGCTGGGTTTTTTCGTCGCGAGTTTATTCTTTGGGTGCACAATTCTTCGGGAGTTGTGTAGTTTAGATCCATCAGTCGGTTTGATCCCGCTAGTAAACTGGCGACAATTTCTCTGCAAGAAAAACATGATCTAGATATGTTTCGTGATCGCCTCAAAAAATTGATTGTAAGAAAACTTTCATGGAGAAGGGGCTCGTTTCTATTCATTAAATCTTTACATCTTCCCTATCCTCATGGGAGTGTAGTGCCCAACTTGGGCCTTTTTCATGCTTATCGAGAAATAATAGTAATTTATTGGTATCTTTTTTAAAGCATTACCATGACCTACTTGATTGTGCACAGTTTTGATGACAAATGCTACTTTTTAAGGTTACGGCACTGAAATAGAATGGGTGAAATGGGAGCAAGCCATTGGAGTAGCGAAGGATTTGAACAAACCCATCTTCTTCCTTATTCACAAGACATGGTGCGGAGCATGTAAAGGTGAGCATTATTTTCTTGCAAGTGTAGGTAGATGTTCAATCCATATACAACAAACAGATAGCTGCCTGCCCGTCCGACAGATAGCGACAGACAACGATCTGTTCCGAAAAGATTGAAAAGACAGCTTGAAATTTGGTCTCCATGTTTTCAGGCTTGAAGCGGGAGTTCAGCACATCTTCTAAGATGCCTGATCTGATCAAATTGTCCAAGAAATTCGTCATGGTGAACGTAGAAGACGACGATGAACCTGAGGATGATAAATACGCTCCCGATGGAGGCTACATTCCCCGGATTTTGTTCTTGGGTAAGTTTCGTGAGTTATTAACCAACGTTTCAATGGGGTGCTTCGAATTCATTGATGTTGATGATCAGATATATCTTATTTTCTAAGTTTCCGCTCTGTTGAAATTTGCGACTAGCGTGGGAACTTTTATGAAATGGGAACGCTCTTCATGTTTTTTTTACATTTCTCAATCCCCACTTTTCACAGTAGAAAATGAGGCATTTATGCTTACTTTCAAAGCTAAGCTAACTGATACATTTCATCTACAATTCAATAGTTTTTGTTTTGATATTCGTAAAATATGAGCCATAGCTCGAGCGAGTTACTATTATTCCAAGCCTTCTGTTCTCAGAATTTGCATTTTTAAATTTTAGATACTGATGCCGAGCTTCTGAAAACTAACAACGAAGAGAAATACAAGAACAACAAATATTTCTACCCGCTTATTCCTCAAATCATCAGCGGAATGGAAAGAGCCCTAGACGAGTTTGCAGCAAGAAACGAGGTGAGAGTGAATTGCATAATAGTTGTTGCTACCGAAAGAGAACAGAATCTTGCACCAAAACTGAAGTTCCATTCGTACATTGTCCATTTCCCTCACCCGAAGATACTTTTTTCGCTCCTGACCTTCGGTTAATCAACATGTTTGAAGTGTGTCTACTGTGATCTAGTTTGTATCTTATGTTTGCTTTTAGAAAGTTAGGAAACGGTGAATGTCGAATTTCTGTCTTTTTTCGCTTTCACGAGGCGCTTCCGCTTCAAACCCCATTCTAGCCGGAGTTTACAGTTGGAATCGACGAAGCTGAGTAGTACAGCAAAAACATTACATCTTGCCCATTCCCATAAAAAGGGAATGTTCTAGGGAGCCCTATGTTTGAAGGTGTTTTGAGAAGCAAGCTTCCCTCATCTGTAGCGAAGATGGTATTTGTTCGTGTTCTTGATCAATGCCTGACTGATCAATGTCAAACTGTTCTTGATTGTCGACGGTTTGCAAACCAACGGAATGTCTTGATATTTACCTTATTCCTAGTCTAAGAATGCTACCAGTACCGCAGCACAGTCGTCTTTGTTGGTCTTGTTCCAGTTTCTTTGTTTCTTCTTGAAACTATATTGATCGATGCATAGAAAGTGCAACTGCCTGCGGTGCATTTGAAATTTAAACCAATCGCTTTGTAATATGCCTGTTTTGTAATTATTCTCACCAATTCAGGACAAGGAAGCCAAGCAAACAAAGAGCAAGAAGGACGAGGCCAACGAAGAAAAAGAGAAGGAAAAAGAGAACACTAAGTCGAAGAAGGAAGATAAGAAGGAGAAGGAAACGGAGAAGGACGAGAAGAAGAAGGAAGAAAAGAAGGCAAAGAAGGAAAAGTCTGATGACAAGAAGACCGACGAGAAGAAAGCGAAGTCTGATGACAAGAAGAGCGAAGAGAAGAAAGCGAAGTCTGATGATAAGAAGACCGAAGAGAAGAAAGCGAAGACAAAGAAGTCTGATGACAAGAAGAGCGAAGAGAAGAAAACCAATACTGAGGAAAAGAAGAAAAAAGAAAGTGGAAAGAAAAATGACAAGAAAGTCAAGGTGAGTAAGGACCTCAAACATGTGAATCGTCACCGATGAACATTTTCTACATAATTTCTATTGCTTGTCAGCTAACTGAGTAGTACGTGCGTGAGAACCAGCATTATATTAAAAGTGTAAATGCGTGCTCCAAGCAGAACTCGTGATCCTTTAAATTAGATAAGATGTTCTACCGCTAAACGAAAAGAATGACGATTTTGTTTTATATATATATATATATATACCAACTATATTATTTGCTATACGAATAAGGACTGGCATGAAAGCGCTGCTTTAGTGCCTGTCCTTTTTTGTGTCATCGTTCGGAATCGTTTTACAGTATTTCTTTATGATTAATTAATGTTTTACGTAACCGTAAATTCTTGAGATCTGTGCCTAAATTCATGACGGGCACATAATACCCGAGAATAAACCCCGGTCGGCGCGATTATTCGCATTCATGAACGCGCCGCGGAGTGGAATAAACCCGCGATATCCCCCAAATAAACTCCGCGGCGCGTTCATGAATGCGAATAATCGCGCCGACCGGGGTTTATTCTCAGGTATATTGTGTCGATACTCGTCATGAATTTAGGCCCTGATCAGTGCCAGCAACCCTTGTTAAACATCACTGCCGGAGGTGCAAATACATCAAGCAGCATGCTTTCCTAAACTTTTATCCAAATGCTATCAACAGAAATGAACTTCGAGTAAAAGTGACGCTGTAAATTGATTTTACTGAATGAAATGTTTCAGAAAGAAGAGCTTTGATGTGATTCGACCTCGTGCCTCGTCGCGTTTCCAAACACGGCCGTTATCTGGGTATGCACTCCAATGTGTTATAGGAGATTTCTTCGCTCAATGAATGATTGATTAGATTATTGATTGATCAGTATTCACTTAACCATTCACGAAGTAGGAACTTATTGTTTGTTTATTTACGATAAAGAACATCACATGTTCCAACAAAGGCTCAAGTAACGAAGGCAACTTTGCCGTCGTTAGCAGAGTTTGGTCTGATAGAAATACAAGAACAGAGTTGAACGCCAAGGATTGCACGGGTTTGTTCGTAGCCAGCTGCATTATTTATTTATAATTTGATCGTTAAAAGTTAAGCAAAGCGAGTTACCTTGTCGTTCTAGCGGCAGCGTTGAACACAACGCTGTAGTCGTTCAATATTTGGAAAAATCATTGATTAGTCGACTCGAAGCAGTTTATATTTGAGATCGGACCCCGTTCTGTCTTACCAGCCGGTCCTTCCACTCTTGAGGACTACTCTCTCACGTGTGCCTTATACTCGCGTAAATAAATAAATAAATACTTCCGATGGAATATATCCCGTTAATGTCGGAGGCGATCATCTTTGGTGTGTGAGGATGGCCTTGTTGTCGGGGAAGGCCCTCAAACAGTTAAACCTTACCAAGCAGTCAGGGGTTTTGACCCGGGAGACTTTTTTGGTTATTCAGAGAGGGCTTCTCAAATGTCTGTCAAAAGATCCATCGAAAGACTTCCGTCAACCGACGACTGCTACTCTCATTTTGGCACAATTTTTTTTTGGATGGGGTAGTTTCTTTAATGCCTTGTTTTGTATTTTTGGTAACTTTTTGGTAACTCGATAGCTTTTCTAGTGAATAAGGGATTCAGGTCAAGGCGCCGAGTGTTTATTGGGTAATTCCTCAGGCGAATTTGGATACGTTTTGCTCTAGAACCCTGCGTTTCGCAGTTCGCCTTTCCGCTTCTTCGGTTCGACTTTGATCGCCACCTCTTCTCTACTTCCCACATCAACTGCGACGTCGATCTCGCCATATCCCCGTGACCGATGAGGCCCTTTAAAAGGTAGAAGTTAAAGATAATGTGGTCGGCGTTGATTAGCCCTCTTTGAGCGCGCCATGCATTCCTTTTTCATTTAGAATCGTAGAGGCATGGTGAATGTGTGTCAGCTCCACACGCAGTGTCCTCACCTTCCCAGACAAGTTTGTTACCAAACTTCCTGACCCCGGAGGAATGGTGGTCTCCTCTCGAAAGAATTTTTGAGCAGATTGATGAGCACTCTATTCTGGAAACGCCACTGCTAGTGAATAGTAAACAAACAAGTAAACAGTGGTATCCGTCTGTGTATGTTTGCGTTTTTGCGGCGCGAAAAACCTTGAGAACATATGATGGAGTTTTTTAGGACGAGCTCCATAAGTTGCCCTGAGGGCATCGGAGAACTCTTGGTACGGTGTCTTTGGTTCCACTTTACTTCGAGTGGTTTGACCTGTCTCGGTGTTCGGTTCTCTCTTTTCTAGCCTTCGTACCATCACCGCCGAGTGCAGTTTGTATATTTTTATCAAGCTTCTGAAGTATAATTTTGACATAAAAGTGCATATCCTCGCACGTTTATTTACTTATGGGACTCTTCTATCCTCGATTGTAGTATTCCAAATTACTAAACTTTGCGTTACATGTTTTCCGTGAAGCTTTTGGGTTGGCGTAGGAAAAGCTGAGAAAAGCAGACCTTAGACATCTGCACAAGTGAACCTAAGTACAGCTAGCAGATCTGTAAGTGAACCCGCCACACAGCTGTTGTGCTTTCATTAGCTATGAGCTATCACTTGCGAGTAATTATTACGCATCCCTCAATTCTAGGAAGACTTGGGACTTTAACTGACCACGAAAGTGAATACTCGTCCGTACTTCAAGAAGAATGGGATGTTTAGCGGAGACTGAGATGGTTCCTTCGGTTTTTGCCTCGTTCTCCCTTTATACCTAACATCTTATGAAAAAATGCGGCGACTGTACGAACCCGTCTACATATCCAACCGGCTGCGGCGTGTTTTTCGGCGCGTCCGTGCAACTGCACACATTCACGCCGCGATACCGTAATCGAAGCCATAGAAAATTAGGAAAGTATTTTCCCGGGAAGTTTTTTTTTCAAAATGTTTTTTTACAGTGATTGCTGCAGCATTTCTTTGATTATTTCACAGTATCGGCTCGTCTATTGTGCTTTGTAGTCGTTAAATAATGTTTGATACTTCACTTTTAGTCCGTCATGTAAAGTATTTGAAGTAAAAAACCGATGACATCGACTTTTGGGACCTTTGCGGACCACGAATATGGTTGTTCGTGCGTATCCTGGACCTAAATTCATGACGGGTATCGGCACAATCTACCTGGGAATAAACCCCGGTCGGCGCGATTATTCGCATTCATGAACGCGCCGCGGAGTGGAGTAGACCAGCGATATCCCCCAAATAAACTCCGCGACTCGTTCATGAATCCGAATAATCGCGCCGACGGGGGGTTGTTCTCAGGTATATTGTGCCGATACCCGTCATGAACGGCCCTGGATGGGATGGAATTTTTAGTAGTAGTTGAAGGTGGCCGCCTCCTTTTTCTTGTTTGGCTTACCTTTTATAGATAACATTTTGAAAATATGTGGTGAGGCTCCAATTCTGTCTCAATATCCAACCGACTGCGGCACGTTTAACGACACGCCATTGGAATTTTCCATAATTCACAAATATTTCAATTGCAGGTCCAATTGCTGGTGACCATCCATAGGGATTCAAGAATTCCGAGCATCAACAATGGACTTTGTTGCAATAGATTTTGAAAAGTAAGTCGTGGGGCCCTATAAGGCTCTTCATGACATTTTTTGTTGGTTTCGGCTTGTTTTTTATTGTAACTTTTTCAGAATTCGCCGTAAATCTGTCAGTGGTTCGGTTATGTCGAAATTCTTGCTAGGGTGCAAGCCGATGGACTTCAATGGAATTCAAAAGGTAAGTCGTAAAAATTATAAGAGCGTTTTCACAGTTACGATGGTTTGTTACAGGCTTCCATTGATTATATCGGCTTGATGGTGGTGTCGACGATAACCACCCGTTTAAAAGGCAGGTTGGTTCTGTTTATAAAACTTTAACCTTAAATACGTTTTATGCTGTACTGATCGAGTATGATGATTTAGCTTCGAGAGCTTCTACCCGGCCTGTACCGAAGGGGAAACGAAACCGTCGATTTTTAAAGTTAGTCGTATGGTTTTATCGATTGGAAAATTCTTGAGCATCACAGCAATTTTTAGCGAAATTTTGACTGGTCCGGTGGAAGGATACGACAGGATGCAACGATTCAATCGGGTGAGATACCTTTCAGGTGCGTTCCTTTTGAATTGAGGAATTGTGAATTGAGAAAGAATCCCCGATTGATTATACCTTTCCCGTGACGCAACTAGGTTAACATTATCTGTTCATCGCTGTAATTTCCCATTCACCTGAAACGATTAAAACACAACTCGGCCGATGTGGACGAGTTTCCCTCCATCAATCTACCCCTATTATTCTCAAAAATGGCTTCAAAATAGTATTAAATTGATTCCAGAATGCTTGAGGAGCGTTGAGTTGTGGCTTTTCATTGTTTTAATCTTCTATTGGCTTTGGTATTTCATCAACTAAATGCGTTTTAATTGGTTTTGGCTTTAATTGATTTTGATGTCTAGTAGTGTGACTTGGTAAAACGCTGGATTTTCTCTCACAAACGATTTATCCAACTACGAGATCAAACGTGCTAGTAAAACAGCAGTTCATTCTTGTATAACAAAAGAAAAACTGGAAATGTGAATGGAAAATGAAGAGCAATATGTACCACCCGACCTTTACGACGAACTTCTGTTAGAAGAATGGGTTTTAAAACAATGACCAATGGCAATCGTAAAATGTAACCCATATGGAAATGAATTAACAAATGACTTCTAGAAAAAGTAGATACACAATTCAGAAAATACCTATTTTACAGTACGATTATAGGTGACACCTGGTGTTCGAGGCGGAAGAAAGATTCTAACCCAACCATCACCTCTAGACTCTTTGTAGGTCCAACGGATGAGATCCACATCGACGTCATCAGGAATTGGAACCGCCAAATGATACGATCTGAAAAATTTGCCGTTTAATGAATAAATCTAAAATAATTTGAACTCTGCCCTAGAAGTACGCATTCAAAACAACACAGCTCATACGTGAATGGAAGGCGCACCTCTCCAGCTAAGAATAAATGGACTCTTATCGGAAAGTGACGCTTTCACTCCAAATATATCAGAACTAAACGATAAAGATACCGGTATGGTCCGTTGCGCTTTGTTGAGTAGTTCAGTATGATGAAATTGCCGCGAATAGAGATATCCATGTGTATCACACACTTCATCTTAAATATGAAATTGTTAACCCTTGTCTTACCTTTGACACGAAAATAGTATTGAGAACAAATAGAAGGTTACCGCAAAATACATGGTATTCTCTGGTGATGCAGGCGGTGAGTCGTTCTCATCGAAGTCGTCAAATTCCCTAATGCGAGTGCGACGAAAGTTGTAACGCATGGTGAATTGTAGAACTGAGAATTAAAATAGTGAATTATCAAGAATATGGACAAGAATGGTGATGCAAGCATTATTTCATGGTCGGTTATTGACCAGCTGGCTCCAACTATAATTATATGCCAAGTTAGACTTGGTTAATGCTCCATCGAAGTGATACCCTCACGACTTGGGTCACGTTTACACTCTGCTGCGGCAGCAAGGAAGCAATCGTGATGTTGAGACCCATTTTGCTTCCCAACTGTGTGCACTACTTTCGCTGTTCTGAACTGATTGGTAAAAGTTGAACCCAGTGAGTAATGCGAGTCGCCTAATTACTACAGTTACATTGGTTTAATAGTATCCTAATTATATAAGTACGATGGAAGAGGAGAACGAGAAAGCTGGTGAACAACGAATACTATGGCAATGCAAAGGTAGCATGCTACGTAGGATTCGGCAGTTTCCGTGTCAAAAGTAAAGGTCGGACCGCGACGCGTGACATGTGCGCGGCAGTGACCTACCGGACAATCCTGATCGTGTCACGTGAGATGACGCATCATGATCGCATTTTTTTTCGTTTCTTTGTAGTGTACGGCTTGTTGTAATTATGACCCTACTCCTATTTTTCTTTCTTTTCTAATGGTCTAACTCTAACGTACATGTTGATGTGGGGCTAGGTTAATTAGTTATGGGTTGTTGTCAGGCAGTGAAGTACCTTCTAGAAACATCGAATCGTAGTCATATGCTCTGGAGGTCAGGATAATGGACTAGCTCCAAGCGTTTATCCGCTGAAAATGATAATATTGAATTCATCAGAGAATAGTGTATTATATTTGCCAATGCAGAACTGATTTCAGAGTCATGGAACCGAGTCCTGTCTTCGCTAGCGAATCTGACAGGGCTGATCTCGACAGGTATATCTTTCATACAGCACAAGAAATGAAAGAAATGAGTCAGATCCGTTGTTTATTTGAGAAATAATAATGAGCTAAATAATTAACTGAAATTGTTTCATTACAGATTTATAGAGTTCATCGAAGACAGCGATGACAGTGATACTACGAGCATCAGCTGTCAATACGAGAGGTATGTTGCCTCCGTATTCTGTATTTTTGAGCTATCATTTCTATTTCAATTTTTCGAATAATTTCAGATTTGTGGATAGCAAGGAAAACAAGGTGAGCATTGATGATGAAATGGCTGGTCTCCCCGAGGTGTTGGAGGAGTAAGTTCCGCTTATTCTAATGAAATCGTTCTTCGTGTGGTTATCTATGAACTTCACGAATTTCTATTTGAAGAGAAACTCCTTTCGTGGAATACGTCGTGTGCAACAATGTGAACAATGTGTGGGATGACGATTTTGCTAATCACCAATATGAACAATACCCCATGGTTGACTACAATGGCAACTACCACGATGAACAATATTCCAACTATGTCTACTATTCTAACAATCAATACGATCAATATCTTGACGGTGGCTGCTACGGTAACAATCGATACGATCAATATCCCTATGGTGGCTGTGTTGGTGGCAGCACTTACGAACAATATGTTGAAGAATATATCCCGCCATTACCGGACGATCGCCAGCCACACATCATAGTCAGTATGACGCTTTTAGTGTTTTCATGTTCCTTTGTTTGATGAGAATTGCTATTTTACAGATTACGCACTACAAGCGGCTGAAAGTTATCAAGATTCACGACAGAATTTACAAAATGGGCGAAGTCTACATGCATTGCGGATATCTTATCCTTCACTATATTGCAGAAGATGGAGTCACTGGGAGCTTGTGGTATGTGTTTCGTTTTTTGTTTTAGCGCTACATATGAAATTATATTGGCATACGGAAAATAAGTCGTAGATCATCTGCTCAAGCAATTAGGTGACTAAGGGCTCATTCATGCTCGGCAGCAGCGCGGCGTAGCAACGGTCAAGCGTAGGGCAGAAAAAACTCGTTATACCTGCAAATTCTTCATTTTCATCCAAAAACTAACGTCTTACGCTTCGCTATTGACTTTTATTTTCAGGCATTACGAGATGCAACGCAAAATCCCAGATGATATTGACGTCGATCACATTTTCTGGTCTCTGACGGAGACAGAAGACTGGGATTTTATAGAAATTAACCTTCCTCGTATAGTTGACGAAACAGAACCGGAGTCACCGAAAGAGCCGAATAAGCGGAGGAAGAGGGTGAGCGAGGAAAGCGATGACTGCTCTCCACAAAAGAGAAATGTGGAAAAAAAACGGAAGGAAACCGACTGCTCTCCGCCAAAAAGATGTTGGAAAGAAGAAAAAGAGAGGAACGAGGCGCATGACTCTTCTCCACGAAAACGAACTGTGGAAAAAGAATGCAAGGAAACCGACGACTCTCCGCAAAAAAGATGTTGGAAAAAAGAACAAGAGAAGAACGAGACGGAAGACTCTTCTCCACGAAAAAGAAGTGTGGAAGAAGAAAAACAAACGGAGAAAGCTCATGACTGCCCCTCACAAGAGATAAATGTTGAAAAAGAATGGAAGGCAACTGATGACTGCTCTCCACGAGAGATAAATGAGGAAGAAGAAGAAAAGAGGAAGGAAGCGGATGACTGTTCTCTAGGAAAGAGAAGTATGGAGAAAGAAAAGCAAAAGAAGAAAACCGATGAAGGCAGCTCACGAAAAGGAAGACGTTCGGAAAAAGAGGAAGAAAAGAAGGAAACTCATGACGGCTCTCCACAAATTGGAAGTTTGAAAAAGGAAGAAGAAAAAAAGGAAACCGGTGAATGCGCTTCACGAAAAAGAAGATTGGAGAAGGAGAAAAGAAAGGAGGAGATGAATAACTGCTCTCCTCGGAAGAGACGTTCGGAAAAAGAAAAGGAGAGGAAGGAAACAAATGAGTGTCCTCCCCGAAAGAGAAGTGAGGAGAAAGAAAACCAGAAGAAGCATACTCAGGACTTCTCTCCACTGAGGAGTAGTTTGGAAGTGGAAAAGAAAAAGAAGAAAACCGACGAATGCACCACTCGAAAAAGAAGATTGGAGAAGGAAAAAGGAAACGAGGAATTAGATAGCCAGTTAGAGAAGAGACGTCCGAAAAAAGAGCGAGAGAGAAAGGAAACGGATGATTGTGCTCCACGAACTAGAAGTGCGGAGAAAGAAAAGCAAACGAAGGAAACCGATGAATGCAAGCCACGAACAAGATGTTTGGAAAAGGCGAAAGAAAAGAAGGAAACTCATGAGGGCTGTCCACGAAAGAGATGTTTGGAAAAGGAAAAGGAGAAAACCGATGAACGTAAACTACGGAAAAGAAGATTGGAAAAAGAGAATGAGGAACCCAGTGACCGGCAAATGAGGAAAAGAAACTTGGAGAACGAACAGGAGAAGAAGGGAAAGAAAGAAAAGGAATGTAAAAGAAAAAAGTGAGAAGCTTGTGTAGGAATATTTCATGATATTCAGGTATTATATGTTTCAGTTTGATATCACTTACTAGAAACCTCTGAAAGTAATATGTTGTGAGCTTGCTACAAGTTGTTAAAGTTGCTAAATTCATTACTCATTTTTCCGGTATTCATTTGTTCACGGTATTCACTTGTTTGTCTAGTTTATTGGAAGTGATTTTGTAGAATTAGAAAGTGTCGCCCTGTATCTCCATTAACTGTAGCCTTGTAGGATCTCGTGAAGTTTGTTTCTTCTTGATGCTTGAAGTTTCATTGTTGTTGTTTAGGGAAGTTAAATCTTTGTTGTTGAATAAAATTCGATGCCTTACCTGGCCTTTTAAAGCATTAGGTTACACTCCAATATTGATAGTTGTTTTTACATAAAAAACATTTATACCGAGGTACCCCGAAGTGGACCACCCTCAAAGAGTGCCAATGACTGGTTGATCTCAGAGAGGACACAGCAATAAGCCATTCCACCTGGGTGTCAATTAGTTTTAATCAGCGCCTAAAAGTGTTGTAACGAAGTATACTATTACCCAATTTGACCTCAATCGATTTAAATGTTGAGAAAGTGCCCCAAGGCTTGAGCTTCTCGAAGAATTTTTGTCTATTGCGCAAGCAATGTGCTTAACACGTGAAGGAACGGCTTTTGGGATTATACTCTTCTGACGAATCGCCATTAATTCTAATTCAGCAAAGTGGTTGAATGTCCAAGATTCTGTGAAGCTTTCAAGAGAATGATCGAGGTTTGAAGTAAGAGGCGATTATCGACGTTGCACTAGTCTCGGAATTCTTTTTAGGACTACAGGCGATCATTAACGCCTTATTATTTGAATTTTTGATGAATTTTCGTCTACAAATGTTATAAACACTGCGAACTCCCAGAAATCTTCTATTAAGGGAATATATTCCTTCATTGACTTAGCTGACGATGTCTAGAACCGAACGTAGCCTTTCGAACGAGACGGAGCTGTCATTTAAGTTCGTCCCCATGCTAGGCAATTATGATAGAACGTACACATCTGTACGACATATCGGTATTACAAGAAGTGACTGAAAAACCGTAAAATGTCTACGTTCAAGGTCGAATAGACGCATTTTCCTTCACACGGCGTTTTTTCGTTTTTTCGCGGCCATCGTTGCAGAAACGGCTTCGATGGGAATCGATCAGACGGAGATCTTCGTGTTCATTCGGCTGCACTTTCAAAAGAACATCGTCGTCGAAGTGATGCTGATGTCAGAAGGAACACTCATGAGAATTGGAGTCAAGGATTACATGCATATGTAGCTTCGAAGATATATCAAGCAAAGATTTTGAACGGATGTACTTAGGGCTATTTAGAAGTGTAGCCAGATTCAATCCGAATGCACGTGCTATTAGATTATCCGCAACCTTTTCTGCTTCAGCCGGATGATGCATGGATTGAAGATGCCCAGAAAGGATTGAAAAGGATTGAAGATGAGACCGCAAGCTGGGAACATGAGATTTCTCGCCTTTCCTGAATGTTTCTGCGAAGATGCGGTGGTTTATCTCGCTCATATCAGGATAGTACTTACCTGATATACTCCTAACCTTTGAAGCAAAATTCTTCATGATTTCTCAATGTTTCTGATCCAGCTGGAGTGCGCGGATTCAAATTGGTTATCGATGGAATGTGATCGCTCGTTGTGATCACTCGAAGGCTGCTCACCACGCTCCTGTGCCCATTTCATTCAGATCTCATGCACATTTTCTCGGATTTCTTTTTTTTATTGATTCGCGTCCCACATCGCTTTACAATTTCACATTATTTCGGAAAAGTGATCTCGTAGCAGTTAGCAAATACGTTTACCTGCTTCGCATGTCGTTCTGGTGATGATGTTGGCGTGGAAATGCTGAGAACTGTTCCAGTAGGGTGCTGCGTGGGTGGGGGATGCAGGTAGTAGATAAGTTGTACTTACTTTACTTAATAGATTCCTTTAAAGGTCAAAATGTTCTCGAATTCTAACACCTACCTGAACAGGTTTTCGGGGAAAAATAGCTCCTCGGGAAAATTTTCCCTACTCCCAACCCCGCGTAGCAGCGTTGTAGTTTCTGTGAGCGTTTGGTGGTGTTGGTGTGAGTTACATCTGTCGCCACGATCCCATCGATCCCTGAAAAGCAGCAAAAAATGCCAAGCACCGAGTGATTCGACGACGACGACATACATTTGCAGAGGCGAAGCGGTCTGCAAGCGTGCAGCGCATTAATCACGTCCTGCAACGCGAACGCGTCGCATGAAAACCAGCCATTTCGTGCGATGTGCCGTGAATGCGGTCATCGGTAAAAATCCGGGCTACGATTCATAAATGACTAGCTGTCAGCTTCTCCTCTGACAAAATTTCCCCTCTGATACGGTGCACAATCGCGTCAGTTTGCGTGTTCCTGGCTTTTACTGGATCAATGGGATCGAAGCGCTTAGTAATGCTTGAAGGGTAGTTTGGGAATCGTTCAGTATGCGCGCGACGCGCGACGCGACCACATGGTTAAGATGCAAATCGATGATTCGCTGCGGACTATCGATTTGCATCTTTTCCATGTGGTCGCGTCTCGCGTAGAGAGTGCTCTAAATGCCCTCGTGAAGATACTGAAATTGTCCATTGAACCAAGCTGAGGAGTACATTTGCCCTGCTTTGGGCCATTCTTCACTTAAACACGGAGGAAGAGAACCCTCATTAGTAGACTTACAGTTGCTTGAGGTAGGGAATTATGCTAGCGTTATCAACTTCGGGTGACTAAATCCTACTTTACTGGATCAATGAGATCGAAGCGCTTCGTAATGCTTGAAGGGTAGTTTGGGAATCGTTTAGTATGCGAGCGACGCGCGACGCGACCACATGGTAAAGATGCAAATCGATGATTCGCGGCGGACTATCGATTGGCATCTTTTCCATGTGGTCGCGTCGCGCGTAGAGAGCGCTCTAAACGCCCTAGTGAAGATAGAGAAGTTGTCCGTTGAACCAAGCTGAGGAGTACATTTGCCCTGCCTCAGGCCATCCTTCACTTAAACACGGAGGAAGAGAACCCTCATTAGTAGACTTACAGTTGCTTGAGGTAGTGAATTATGCTAGCGTTATCAACTTAGGGTGACTAAATCCTACTTTACTGGGTCAATGAGATCGAAGCGCTTCGTAATGCTTGAAGGGTAGTTTTGGAATCGCTTAGTATGCGCGCGACGCGCGACGCGACCACATGGTTACGATGCAAATCGATAATTCGCGGCGGACTATCGATTGGCATCTTTTCCATGTGGTCGCGTCGCGCGTATAGAGCGCTCTAAACGCCCTAGAGAAGATAGAAAAGTTGTCCATTGAATCAAGCTGAGGAGTACACTTGCCTTGCCTTAGGCCATTGTTCACTTAAACACGAAGGAAGAGAACCCTCATTAGTAGACTTACAGTTGCTTGAGGTAGTGAATTATGCTGGCGTTATCAACTTAGGGTGGCTAAATCCTACCTAAAGCTGACCGGACACTTTCCAACCGCGACTGTAGCTGAAGTTTATACTCTTTCTTCTACTTTAATTTCTTTTTATTGCTAGCGTATTGTGGGGACTTTTTCATCTATAACGTTGAGAATGTGCGCAGAATATTTCTATAGAGCATTGACATGTCTGTGCACGTTGAGCAATGCTCGTTTGTAGGGCGGTGCTGGTGTGGAAGAGGCTTTGTTTTTGCAGTTTTTTTTTCAGAGCAATGAGACGGCACGATTCTTCGGTCTGCGCCTAGATAGTGCTTTTTGTGTCGGACATCGTCCTTGGTCCTAACAATGAGTCTTTAAGATGGCGGACTCACTTGCTTCGCTTTTCAAGGAGACATCTGAAAAACATCGCGTAGCTCCGCGACCATTTTCCAAATGACAACCAGTGCGTGAAGGCGTGATGGATTTACATCAAAATGCTAGATATCTTCTGCTTTGCTCCTCACAGAAAGTAATGTCCATGTAAGCTCCTTGGACGAAGCACGAAACTACCTCAGAAGTCCACTGATAATCTACTGAGGGCCTCGACTGAAATAAAGCGTTGGCTGGTCTCTGAAAAATCTCTCAAATTGCTTTTGTAAACTTTTACTACACACTTCTTTGTGCTCAAAAATGAAAAAGAACTCATCTCGCCGGCGATCTTATACGTTAGATCAAATTAGGTTGTGTTTGTTCAAACCCAATTTCCATATCCATATCCATATCCAAATTTATTACATGAGTGTTGGGACAATCATGTAAGAGTGAGCGGTTGGCTCATGGATCATAAAATCAAAATACAGGGACTTGAACATAAGAAGATTATGAATTCACTAACAACAACAAGCCAAACAATAAAACGATGAGTTAGAAATGAACTTGAAAATGAAGCAGATAATGAAAGACATGAGGAGCATGGGAACCATAAGACCCAATTTCGTTAGAAACGACCAAATTTCGCATCCTTGTAGTAGTGGTAGATATTTTTGTTCCTCCACGGTCGGTCTGGCCTTAGCATAAGCCAGCTTTGCTCAAGGAGAAAATCTACTACGAGAGGAGGATCGTCTAATTTACTAGTGGCTAGGGCTAAAAAAATGTAGGCTGCATTTCTTTACCAACAGAGTGGTACCAGCCTACCTCAATTTCAGCAAAAAACAGTCTACTCCTGTGAGTTTTAAAGCATTTAAGAGATTATTAGAAAAATCACTTTAGCCACGAGGGTGTCCGGTTTTCTTTTCTTTTTTATTCATGCATTAGTCTGTAGTTCTGTCTTGTTCGTTTTCTCCTACATTTTCTCATTTCACTTTATTCCCTTCATTTGTTTGTTTTTATGAATATCTTTGAAGGTGCTTAGAAGTTTTCGTTACAGTTCGTTGTTTGCTGTTGCCGATTCTTTTGTGTTTTGTGTTTCCGTTTTTTCAATTTCACATGGCATGCCCATGTAATAAACAAACAAACAAACAAACAAGTACGCTAACCCACCGGCTGTCATTAAGGAGGACGGTATAATGAAGTCGACCTCGTTAGTTCACCGCTCCGTTACGGGCTCAACGAACAAGATAGATCTTTTTGATTCTTAAAAAACCGATAAAAGCTCAAAGGTCTTTGACGTTTTACATGTAAGCTACTTTCGATTCTCTCTCCTCTGGCTCTTGAATCCGTTCAGTATCTATGGAACGGACCACGTTCTACCGAAACACCGCAAATCGCCGGCTAGACGAATAGTGCAGCTGCACGATTGATTATTTTATGCGTGAGAAACCAGCGGAGAGCCTTTTGCGTTCAATTTGTGTCCAAGTGGTTTTTGTGCTGCGCTTCAGCACGACGACTGGTGGGAGGACGAACGAGAGAGTTCAGTGCGAGACAGCGAGTGCAACTGGAAAAAAAGTGCACCTCAGCCAGCACAGTCAGTCAGTCTCAGCCGCCCTCTATACGCCGCATCTGCGGCAACGGCGGCAATGGCGGCGGCCGGACGGCAGAGTGGATCTGTGGAAGTGCAAGCATCGGTCATAAAGGCTGAGCTGAGAAATGGATAACCGAAAGTGCGCAAGCATCCCTTACTCACTTAGACGTGCTATGCACCTTTCAGTAATGTGCCATTATCTGATTATCCGAAATGCCCTTTAGTGACGACACAAATATTGTGAGATGACAGGGATTCATCATCGTCATACTCACTGAAAGCATGCATGCTGTGTAGTGAGGTATCCCTCATTAGAATACATTGTTGAAAGGATATCGGACATTTTCTCCTATCTTGCTGCCAGCCGTAAAACGACACTGTCTTGTATTCTCGGCCCAGATTCATGAAAGGACAAGCGGCCTCCGAAACCGCGGCGCAGCCAGAACCAGACGGCAGAGTCGACGAGAGATTGCGTTTAACATGGGAAGTTCAGGATAAGTAGACGGAGGTGGGCACCGTACGGGCTACATCTCGTGGTTTGTCGGGGGTTTATCAATGATGAGTCTGAGCCCTGTTGTTGAATCAAACCTTGTACCTTCATACAACGCACGACGACCACGTCAGGTGACCGACCTACTATCGACGAGAGCTTTCTGCCGAAAAATTACGGTGGGGGTGCACTAATATAGGCCTTCAGGGGTTCCGAAGTGTCGGAGAGCATTCTACAAGCCTTAACGGTTTTATTTATTTATTTTATTTATTTATTTATTGTAAGCGCCTCGCGGCACAAGAAAGAACATGAACAAAACACTGTAAAAACAAACGACAATTCAGCGCTAAAACACCAGGTCATGTAAGTTAATGAAGCAAAAGAATATAGAATAGCAATACAACCACAAACGTTGTATGTTTAAGGCGGTATGACTCATGTTCCATCCATCCACTCTTGCCTCGCGGGTGTACCTGAAGAACGCCAACGCGCATAGAAATTTTTATCAATTTACGCCTAAACATCGTCCCTGGGGCTAATTAGGGTGCCGATTACGATTGTGACATCTGCTTTCACTGATTTTGCTGAATTTTTCTAGATATTGGTAGGTAAGGCAACCTTAGCACTCAGCGCTTTCTAGACCATTCGAGTCTATATTTGGACGGATCATACAGCACTATGGAGATGTTCAACAATCATACAGCCATCCCCAGATCGTGGGTGCATGGGGCGGAGACGGGGGGGGGGGGATGGGGACGGAACAGCGGCGAGCGGATGGCGTTCTTTGGATGCACTCTCTATGTTACAGCCCGGCACTACCCCGCTCAAACTCCGGGGCTGCACTCGGGCATGTACCACAAATGAATGTACGCTCTCCGTGGGGTGCTGCTCCATCCTACTGTTGCTCCATCGTCTATCCACTGTACTGCTCCCGATACCAGTTCATCGACTCCACACCGCCAGTTCATCGCCTTCCGACGCGACCAGTCGCTGAAGTTGAAGTCCGCCGTTTTGTATGGACTACTGGACCTGTGAGCCTCCCATTTGATGCTGCAGCGCGAATTCAGGTGAGCATTTTCTGAATCGCTCACTTTTCCGTTGTTGTGGTAGTGGACGTCAGGAATTCGGTCAGATCTCTTTGTTTCTGCTATCTGTGCTGTTCTTTTGTCTCGGGCAACGAAAACTCCGGAAATATTTTGCCGTTGGAAAGGGTTAAAGAGCAATGGGAAATTAAATGGAATCGAATCCTGTGCTTAGATCCGCAAATGGGGATATGTTGCTCCAGAACCTGAGCAATCGTTCATTTTGGGTGGCATTTAAAATGCCTTTGGTAGAGCTTTCATGTCAAATTCGTTCTGAGACACGGTAACCTCAACCAGCCTGTACCCATGAGTTCACTGTCAAGACAAACAATCGATTGACTTTCGTTTATTGATAAAAGTACAGAGGTGGCTGCTCACGCAATGCGGGACGCGCGTGCGCGCCTCAATTGCGTCCCATTTGTGCACTTGCGTCGCGTTGCGACGTCGCGACAGCGGCTGCGACGAGTGTTTGCGGCGTGCCGCCACGCCCACCCCGGCACGAATGGGACGAGCTAGCGCGCGAGCGCGTGAACCCAAAGTGCATTGCGAGTGCGGATGGCTGCTGCTCAGATTACCAGTTTTTGCTCTCACTCTCTATCTCTGCACCTCCATTCAATGACCTCAATCGTTGCTATCCCTTGTCTCGTTTCCACTTCTACTCTCCTGTGCCTTTCTGCCTCCGACAGACAGCCCAATTCTTCCAGACGCCAGCGCTCATTGTGTTCAGCCGCCAACGAAAGCAGCCATTCGTGTGTTGGTGTGTGTCGGCCTGTCTGTGCCTTATGATTTTTGCGAATCGATGAAGATGCCGAAAAGGTGAGTCATTGTATATCTACATTTGACTAGAAGTCTCAGTGTCCCGATACGAATGACTTTTAACAGTTGAAATTGCTTATTAGACACTGGGTTAGAAGTGGCCACTAGGGTACCCGGTTTTCGTTTGGTGCATCTCAGCAAATACGAGCTTGAAAATCTAAAACATAGGTGCGTCATAGACATAGAAGTCATAAAGCGAAACTGTAGATATCACCTGGTAGTAAAGGTTGGCTGGAACTGAGTGCTCTGTGGTTTGGGGATGCAGCCAAGTCCAAGTCTATCTATAGGCTCAAGATGAAGCTCTGGTATTTTGGAGTTCCAGAAATTGCTTTGAAATGCCTATATTTGAATTCCTCACATTCGAACGTCAGTTCAAGAAGGTTTCTGTAGAAAAGATCATGGGAAGCTCTGTTCTTTGGCTAGATTATACTTCACCCCCTCCCCAGATACCACGCTGTTAATGTTGCTGATTAGACAGTGGGTTAAATGTGGTCATTTGGGTTCCAGCTTTCCCTGGTGTTAGCCAAAGTCTTAGTCAGTAAATAGCTCCCAGAAAAGTGCTGGACTCTCTCATTATAGTGTCCACATATATTAAAAGTTAGATATACTGTAGGTATTATGAAAAAGTGCGAATGAGATCAAGGGGATCGACCTCCCTTAAGAGTTTGTCCATCTCGTCAATGTTTACGTTCTAGTTTGCCAGTACATGGTTATGGGCTTTGTGAACCCATTTCCCAGTTAGCCGAATACAGTTTGGAGAAGGGTACTATCAATAAAACAGAATTACTTCATAAACAAA
Source organism: Nippostrongylus brasiliensis (assembly GCA_030553155.1). Lineage (NCBI taxonomy): Eukaryota > Metazoa > Nematoda > Chromadorea > Rhabditida > Heligmosomidae > Nippostrongylus > Nippostrongylus brasiliensis. The sequence continues at coordinate 27,092,876 of CP130737.1, forward strand.
GTCGTAGATATCGCCTCAGGGTAGTGGTCTGTGCAAATGTGTATGTATATGGTTGAAGAATATGATTTCACATCCGTCTTACCCCGTTTTCTGTTCAGCGCTCATATTGGGTACGGGTATTCTATGCTTACATTTTCTGCATCTAGAACCGACCTAAAAGTGGCATAAACTGAGATACACGGGTTAAGCTTCTCCAATTTTGAAAATATCACCTAGGGCAATTTCGTTACACGTTCAAATCCTTTGATCTCGTTTACCCTTTCTCATAACATATACAATCTATCGAATTGTCTATAGATGTTTGTAAGTACTGTGAGGAGTGGAAAATGTTTTATGACCTATATTGAGAGCTATTTACTCACCTAACTTCCATATAGGAAATACAGAACGCAAATTCGCTTCATAGTCAACTGTATAGTAGTTGGAGTCATTCAAACAATTGGAATTACTATAACATAGTAATTCCGAAATTTGAAGTTTTAAATGTGAGATACAATGACCTGAACCGTGACTGGTTGCGACTCGGACAGATTTACTGATCATAGTTGAGGTACTGTAGCTTTGTCCCTAATTATTGAAGTCATGCGTATTTATAATTAGAGTGAAAACCCTTCACGAAATAAAATGGCGAGTGCTGAGAAATAAAGTGAAGTGAAGGTACCAGGCAAGAGTTTGGATTCGTTTAGAATTTGCGGCTTCGAGACTTCAGGGTCGGTGCCCTCAAAATATCATTTGGATCGGGTAGACAGAAGAGCTGGTAGGTAAAGTCTTAAGGGTGGATTGGGTAAGAAGGAAAGTGCGGATCCAGCTGCTATCAGGTTCCAATTGCTCAAAACAATGGCGAGTAGATATTACATTGTACGAGGCATACCTTTGGTTAATAAATTAGTTTTCTGCTGAAAATAGTAAAATCTTAGTTGATTCTGGACTTTAGCATTTCCGCACACATGGGTTGACCTGTAGGTAATTATTTGCTTACTATTCTAGCGGTTATTCTGGCAGTTACTAATTACTGATGGTTCTGTTTTTTTAGTTCTAGTCTAAGTTTACTCATTCTCTGGTAATGACAGCTTTATTGACTTCCTAATCTAGCTGGTGGTTTCTGGTGAAGAAACTCAGCTACATTTCTAAGGTTACCCACCGATTACGTCATTTGGAGCTACGAAGTAGGTAGGTGACTACACCGGAGCTTACGTGAAGCTATAAGATATCTAGTAGACTTATCAGTCTTGTGTAGCTACTACAAGATCGGCTAGACCACTCTACTAGTAATCCCAAGATTTAGTCCTAGTCGAATGTCAACTCCGTCGTCCTGCTCATTTCAGTGTCCATTAACAAGTTGTAATTATATATTTATTTATTACACAAGTTTCTTCGTGTAGAGTAAAGAACCAACAAACGACAACAATTACGAGAACAACTACAAACTCCACTAAGTATCATAGAACATGTCACCGAGGTGAATCTGGAAAAGTTACAAACAACAGAAGAATAAACTAAAATTAATTGATCACTTGGTCTGAGGAAAAAGGTTTATTGATTTGAGAAAATCGGTTCGATATGTTCGTTTCTCTCGGTTTATTCAGTTTCGTTTTAGCAGCTCAGCATTTTACCGTTGAACGACGTTGGTGGGAGGTCGGAGCGAGGCGTTGGAGCTGGGCGGTGATTGGTCGAACGCACAGCAGCCGTCTCTACCGTAGCTGGTGCTCACATTTGTTTTCTCATAGCGAAAAAGCGTCCACAATTGCGCCGTCAGCATACATCTTTGTCGATCTATGTCAGTGAGTTGACGAGAATTCAACGCCGCTTCTCGCTCCAAGCCTACCTTTTTCCCTTCTTGTCTGCGGATGGATCGATTCTTCACATTAAAGTAAGTGATATACAATTTTTTAGTAGAACACATGAAATTCAGAAGACACGAGCTCGATATAGGGTGAAATTTTTTGTCATGGTATATCTATAATGCCATCCAAAAAGTCACCTTTGGACTTTGCCACTTTTGCGGAAGGTCATTTAGTTCCAAGCGGAGAAAAGGTCGACTAGACTAAATGCGAAGAGTCTCAATTACATAGGTGCCTGTGAGTACTATTATTTGACATTATAATGGAATATTCGAAAAGGTTCATGTCCTGAAGTTGAACTTTTAGTTGGAGGGGGAGGGGAGTTACTTGCTTAAATTCTGCTACATTTTTATAGGAAGCTGTACCGATGTGTAGGGATTAATGGAAATACTGCTTTCTGGGAAACTCATCCGGCTGAAATGGGCATCGTAGCGTGACCAGTCTAGAGTAGAACTGGTCTGTTATTACGGGGTACAGCACCTTCTGAATTGCATGGGAAAACTAGGAGGATAAAATGATGAATTGACTAAATTGATCTGAAAATAGGTATTTCAGGTTTGATTTGATGTCAGTACTAAAATGTAAGGTATTCGGATGATCGAGGTGCTCTACATCAACGAGCGTTCCGACCAGCAATGACATCAGTTGCGTGGCTGTGGTGGTGCGAGCAATCGATGCGTTTCGTCGTCCAGCTCGTCTGTCCCGCTCATTCATACGGTAAGCCAGCTGGAGCTCCACTGCTTGAACAATAAAACCATCCGTCAGCCTACAAAACCTTTTTCCACCTTGTTCTTACTGTTTATCTGCAAGACGACCACACGATAGTAACCAGGTAAGACGTTCTATCCAATTTCAGACGTTAGTCGCACCACTGTTACACTTCTGTGTATCTTAACCCAAAGCTTATTAGTACCAATAGACGTTGAGGATTCACATTTCAGATCTCATATGCGCAGGCACATACGCTGAAGTATTAATTTGCCGAACAATTTGTCCTTTTTCTCTTCAGCCTATCGATTGTTCTTACAAAAAAAGCGTCCCGTCAGCGGGTCCGAGCGCACCTCGCGCTCACGTAGGCATTCGCTGTCAGCCCAAATCCTGAGTGCTGTGTGATTCCCTTCCCCTCTTCAACTCTCCCCACTTTTTCTCTTCTTCCTAGCATCTCATCCTCATTTCTTTGACACTGAAACTCTGTGTGCTCATATGTCTGCTATACGGTTCCCTTTTGCTCACCCAACGCTTCACCGAGCAGACCTCATTGCGCAGTTGAGGTAGTTTTAAATGTTATGACTTTATCGTTCATAACATTTATCCTACTTCGTCTGCTCATGAGACGTGTGCTCAAGACCTCCTTTGCTGCTATCCGTTTCTTCGGGTGAATGCCTTATATATGTCTTGTCTCCATGTCCATCATGGCCACAGCCGTCAATTAGGCGTGGCAAAAAAAAAACGATGCTGAAGCATCAAAAAACCAGAGCTCATGCAATATAAAAGCATGTTTTACTGTCGCCGTTAAAGCTATTCAGCAATAGCAAGGAAAATTTTCGGGGTTGCTTGGAAAGTTGACTGCCTTAGAGCAGATTTGTCGGTCTATGTAGTCCTCAACTTCTGAACGTTATCGTTGCTTTATAGTATTTTAGTGTGAGACTACATCTACGTACAGAGTTGGGTGTCGGCTAGCAGAAGTCAGCCGCAAAACTGCCTTCGGCGTTCTACGATGTTATTTAGCAATCTGGTTCCTAGAGATACATATTCCAGGAGCATGGTGAGGTGTATGGTAAGACTTTTAGCACTTGAAAACTTTGTTTCCACTTTTACCGTTATCGCAGGTCGGTGAAGCTGCGTGTGAGTATTACTGCTCTAAATGAAGTGTGTGGCTTGCTGAAATAAATTCATATATAATTGTCTCTCCAAGACGAGCAGCAGGCCCTTGCACGATGTTGAATGGCTACCGTACTCGGTTCGTTCTTAGGGGTGTAATAGACATTAGTCAGCTTCGCCGCTGAGTCACAAGTCTACCAACCCTCCTTTCCCCCCGCAATCCCAAGCACAACAACTTTACGTTGTGTTTAACTCCCCGAGAAAATGTGCAGGAGGATGATGGCGTAGGAAAAACGATGAAATTTAAAGCATTGGTGAGCACATTCAGAAAATACGTCTTTATATCTGCACTTGAAGATCCGCTTTGAATCGAAGGTATTTTAGTGCAGACGCTTTCGAGCGGAAATGAGGTAAATTCGTTACGTGATTTCATTTTTCTCATGTAGACTGAGTCCATTAATCCATTGCAGGATAGTCATTCAAGAGCTGACACTAAGAAAGCAACAGAATTAGCAAGACGACCTACTGCTGAAGTATTTAATGTCGCCGATACGAAAGGTAAGCTACTCTTAACTCTGTCCGTTTCCTAAATCCATAAATGCTGACATCATGCATTGTATTAAGAAATGAAAGAAGACTGTTGCTGGAGCAACTTCCACAGTTTAATGAAAGTTCTCGCAGAATGAAGACCTTTTTGTGGTTGCATTTCTGAATTTATTAGCTCACGAAGAAGCAATTTTTGTGAAGAAAAAAAAACTTTCCGCCTAGCATCCATTTACATAGCCGCGAGAGCAAAATCGTTGAGAACCACATATGTTTTACAATCGTGCAAAAGCCGAAAGGATTTGTATGTAGTGGTTACTACGCTCTGACCGGACAGCCGAGAAATTAGGAAAATAATAAAAAAATGTAGGTGCCGTTTACTTCCATTGCAGTTCTGGACGATGAGCACTGCCACAGGCGTCAACTTTATCGATCGATATTCTCCTGTTGCAGTTCTCCTGTTCGAAGCGTTGAAAATAATGTTTTACGTGAGCCATAGGTACGCTGGACCACTCACTTATTTTTCCACAACATAATTATCACCCCTCTTATAAGGAGTTGCTCGTGTGCGAAATAAATTTTAATCTTGCAAAATAAATAAATATTTTATCATGTTTAGAAGATATTCTCAGTGAGGTCTCAACGGCTAGAAGGTGCCACTAAATTTAAAATTGTGCAAAAGCTCAAAAGACCTGTGGTAGTAATTACGCTCTGACCTGATATCCGAGAAATTAGGATCCTAATTAGCTCAATAATTAGCATTAGGTTCCGTCTACATATTGCTTTAAAACAGGAAAGAGGTAGTAGTGTGCAAGTTATGGTAATCTCGTCATAGAAACTTCTAGTATGAGTGATAATTAAATTCATTGACTCCACTTTCATTATTTTTTCTATCTATCGACTGGTACAATATAACATCCGATCATTCAATATAACAGTCGAATAAAACCTATGTCATCTTGGCCAGCTTTACAACTTGAACTAAAACATCCGATCAGTCGGATAATAACGGAATGAGTAAAATCGAGAGTATTCGCGTACTACGACATTATCAATGATGTATTGAGGCACATAATGTGATTAACAACAGGTCATGATCGAAATTAAGAGCGTGTACAACTTCCGTAAAAATTAAATGAGTGGCACAATTAAAGATAAACAAATACAATTTCACACGCCGAATCGTTCCAGTAGCCTCAATCGCTGTTCCTCTGCTGATAGAGCTGAATATTTCTCCATTAACTTTTCACCACGAGACGTTGGTGATCGCATCAAAGTTGGTTGAACGTAGTTATGGTTGAATTCGGACAAACGCCTTCGCCACTGAAAAAATCATAAGATAAATTAGTGTATGTCCACTTAAAAACTGCAGTTTTTAGGAACAATAAGAGAAAGTACGAGTGAGAATAGAAAAAGACGGGTTTCTGTGCAAGTGCAGACCTTGCAACGGTATACGGTCAAAGGAGACGGCTATTCTTGTTACGCCATCAACAGCGAACAGTTTTATCCATATTCGTACATCATTTTGAAATATTTTTCGCGATTTCATTCTCACTTGAGTTGTTGGACGACGATGGCTGTTATTACGTGTGGTTTAAATTGTACTAAAGAGGAAGAGACGAAGAATGCGGTACAACATCCACAGACACATGTAAAGCCCGACAGGCAAGTTCAAATTGACAAAAGTTCGGAAATAAAGTTGCTTTCAGGCTTTCTCGTCTGAAACGTCCCAACCCTTGTATCAAACGCTATCCATCTCGTAGGCTTTTGTTATACCGACGCTCACCCCCCAGCGTCTGCCAGCGCAACTCGTCCCACTCAGTGTCAGACACCGTGGGGCCAGACACGTTTGTGCGAGTTATCACGTCAGACGCTGGCGTGGTGACGCTCACGGGCTGTTATGCAGACGCTCGCGTGCCTTCCACGCTCTAGTCGCTGTGCATTGCACTGCGATTGACCCTTTCGCTGGGGGTCAGTCGATCACCTCGCGCATTGCTCTGTATGCTTCGCGCGCGTGCGTGCGTGCGTCGCGTGCTCAGCGTCTGAGGTTAGTGGCTGGGCGCTCACCGCTCGCAAGCAGCTGACGCTCACCACGAGCGTTGGTATAACAAAGGCCATACGGAACGATTTTGCAGGTCTGTATGTTATGGTAATTGAAAATAGCCATAAATACTTACGTAATTTGATCCTCGCATTCCAATTATGGCCTCCACTCCTGCCATCATGTCATCGCCACTCTGAAAGGAAATTTTTATTCCATTTCATTCCAGACAATCCACTGACTCCATAGTTTCAAGTATCGCAAACACACATATAAATGCATGAACAATTAGCCTTCCTCCTCACTTACGTGTGTAAGAACTTGTTGTGTGACGGTTTTTTGTTGAGGTTCCTGAGTCTTCACTTTAAGCAGGCGAACTAGTGGCTTAATAGTTGTTCCCTGAATGAAGTCATTAAAGAATGTTGGAAAGCAACATCTCTATAGTTCGGCAAAGAGACACATTGACACATAAGACAGTCCTGTATTCAAAGTTTATTTCATTTATTCAATATTACTTGGATAATGTTCTTTATGAAATCGTTACCGTATTCTCTTCACCTATGGCGGATGAGAAGTGTTGTAGTTCCAGCTCATCTAAACCCTAATTATGCTTGGATACGGTATCGTGAGGCAACTGTGTGCAGTTGCACTCCCCGCACCGTAGTAGTCGCTGCCCCGCGTTGTTCAAACGGCGTCGCTAATGAAGTGCCATTTGAAAATGCGTCCCAGTGATTTGTAACCACTTTTGCATTATTTCCATTTTCTCGATGTGTTTTTGCGTTACGTTTCTCCGATTGTAGGACGATTGATGAAGTATTGTAACTCTGAGACTTGCTTAGTGTGTCAGCTACGTGTGGTTTCCTGATTTCCGTTCGCTAAATGGTCTCGAGAGTCCGAAAAATTTGATATGTTGTTGCATTTTCTTATTTTCATACGACTGAGGAGTTCCGCGACTATTTCATCTCGGCGAATTGGCATTGAATATTGGCTCGAGACTCACGGTGAGTTTTCTTTCTTGTTTCAACTTGCTGTGTTTCATTTCAGTTTTTTTCCTTTGCTGTTTTTTTTGTTTTTGGATTCTCTCTGGATTCCCTCCTGTACGTGTGAATTATGCTAGAGATGTTGCATGGACTTAGACACATTATTCCGAGCGATAGTTGAGTGAAATCATCATCCTTGTGGTTTTTGTAGGGATTTCTTCGTCGAGGGGATCAGTAGACTAATATGAGGTTGAAGCCTTGCTTCCTTCACGCTTATGTACTCGAATGGGAAACGATGGACGTTGTAAAAATGTCGGTAGCTACAATTATGCAATATTCACATACCTGAAAGAAAACTGTCACTATTATAACGACAACTGTAGTTGAAACTAGCATGTCTTTCGCAGGAATAGCGTCTTTATCTGCAAGAAAAATCACTTGGAAGAATATTTTTTGTGTAGTAACGAGTTCAGCGTATTGCTAACCTAATGTCATCACTAGTCCATAGCAAATAGCTCCTCGAAGCCCACCATATCCCATGATTACTTGATCCATTAGACCGATCTTCTGAACACGTTTGCCATTGGCTATCCATGTCAGAATAATAACGCCTGAATAAGAGTGTTGTATATGATAAATAGTATGTGCTAAGGATGTGGTAGGTCCAGTTAACGCAATCTGTAACCCAAATGCGAAACTTTTGTTTTGCAGCCTAGTTTTCAATATTAGAAATATTAGGTGCGACTTGCAAAGGTAACTCAACAGTAAGCGTCGCCAAAAATTGTAGCTCTTGGAACTCACCGATAAATCTGCAAAATATACATGCAGTAACGGTGACTAAAGCGAAAAGTAGATCCCAAGTATGGTTTTTCGAGAATGTCGACAATCCAAGAAAAACGAAAATTATCGCCTCGCAACTGAAAGTGGTCTTAACGGAAGAGAACAAATATTTATTTATTCATTTATTTATTTATGCATCATACTGCGCGCCAATTGAAGGAACCAAATATAGGTATAAACCAAATAGATGTGAAAGTTCTTGCAATTGCAACGATTAGAACATCGCAATTTTGCTTCTAGGTTTTAGGTGAAAATCTGTTTAAAGCATAGAAGGGAAGGTTTGCTCAGGGTGTACTATTCCAAACACTATATATGGTTGATGTTTCTGTCTTGTATGAACGGGTGTGAAGATATTTATTGAAGCCGTCGATGCCAGGGAAAATTTGGCATTTATCAATGCACTTTATTTCATCTCTCTCTGTTTTGATGCACAAAAATGGACCCACCATGAAGACAAAGTTTTCAGGAAGTACTTTACAGTTGTGAGCGCTTTCTCATTCAGGTTTCCGGAAATGTAGGGCTTCATCATAAGTCCACACGTGACAATTCTAAAATGTTGTATGTTATTAAATATAAAAAATGGAGAGGTAAATAAGGAAAAACTTTCTCACGCTAAAATGCCGGACATATGAACGCTTTCGGAAATCAGATACGATAGATAGGGAAAGAAAAGGCAAACGAGTGGCTGTAGTATCGGGACGTCGTACGACCACCTAAATGTATCCTCAGGGCACTATCGGGAAATGGACAGTTTCAGAGCGAAGACTACTCGACATGGGAACGGCACACGAACTTTGTAGCGAAAGCCGTCACACAGACCCATACAAGACCGATTAGTATTCCGCCAGTGGATACCATCGCGAAATTAATGAAAGCATGAAGAAAATCCTCTCGAATTAGATTTTCACTGCCGATTTTTGCCATTGATGATAGTGAGTGGTATAGCACCTGAAATGGAATATTAATGAGCTTCAAGTAATGCCGAAATATATTCGAATCGAAATCAAAAATCCATTGTTTTGGGAGAACTCACTATAGTTACGGCGTCATTTAGTAGTGATTCACCAAAGACGCAAATGTAGAGGAGTTGATTAACGTGGATTTCTTCGAATACAGATAACACAGCCACGGGATCTACAGCTGAGATCAGGGTTGAGAATAGGAGAATATCGATGAAGGGTAACGACCATTGGTAGAGCGGTGTAAACGCATATATGAGACCAGCTATAATCTGTTTACAGAAGGCGTTATGTTCAGACCAGCGTTAACACTGAACACCAATGTTGATTATTGCCTTATCGATTATATGTAAATATGAAAAATCGTTCAGAACTACAGATTATCGACCATTCCCATAGTGTAATTCACATGTTTTCTTGTTTACAGAACTCGGGCGAAAGGTGGTGCTTACCCTTTTCTGTATCGCAGCCTGCTGTAATGCCCTGGAATGTCTACAAACCCTAACCCCAGATGTAATGAATCGTTAAGCCACCAATAACAAATGCATATGGGTAAACAATGATTTTGAAGGCAGTTGTCGATGGATGTACGGCGACTCAACGTTTCAACCTTGTTCCCAAGTGAGATCATTTTTGGTTATGACTGGCTGATCTAGCGTATTGTGTGGGTATTGGTTCATCTAAATAGATTTCTTAAGTGAAAAATTGTAGTTTTTTATTGAAGTTTGACGAATATAAATTAAAACCAACACTGTACCAATTGTAATGATGTTGAAGACGGTTCCAACAACTGCGTAGAGAAGAATAGTGCCAAGATTGGTGAAGAACGCGTTATTGGGTAGGAAATAACCGGCGTCAAGTGCTATGGGGGGTAGAAGGTATAAGAAGAACAGATCTGGAAGAACATAACTGTTTCTTTTTTGACAATCAATGCAAATTTTTAAGGAGCAAAGAGAACATCTTTTGCAGTTTCTTTGCTCGATGTTGTTGTTGTGTTATTTTGATGTGTTTCCATATGGCTGTGGTCCCCGTATCGAAATGGAAACAAATTTTATGGGCGTTGTAATCACACCGCTGAACACAAAAACTGAACGTTTGACGAAGAAATTGTTCTCTATAGCAAAACTGCAATTATCGTGATTTCAGATACTTAGATGCAGAGGGGTGTCACAGTATGTTACAACCTACGCTATCTCTGCCAGTCATTGATTGGATATGAGAATTGAATGAGGGTTCTGACAAAAAAATTGGGTTTTCTTTTTGAAAAACACCATAGTACTTGGAGACCCATTAAAATATTCGGAAGACGACGTCTATAAAACTATGCCGTCAAATATAAGCGGAGCATAAAGGGAGGCTTATGAGAAGCGTTCAGCTTTAACACTAGGTAGGACAACGGCTACTGACTGTCCTTTGTATCGTAATTTTTCGAGCTGCAATTGCAAAAAATTTGTTTTCCTAATGAAGTTTTTCCAGAGCAGTAAATGACGACTGTGTTCGGATTTTTTGTTTAGACTTATACCAGTGGAAATTCGCAAAAATTATAAGTTGATGCACCTCATGAATTAATGAAAAATGTGCATAGATAGGAAAGGTATAGACACGACAAGAGCGAGAATTATATCAAACAACGATTACGACCGTTGTACGGAATTAAGACGTTCTGAACATTTTTCCGAATTGGGAGTGTTTAGTCAAAGTGAACCTGTGTATTTCTTAGGAAGTACGAATTCGTTTTTTTTTCTGCATATTTTCCCTAATACATTCAAATTTTTTCACTTACCTGGATGTAAATATATATCGAGTACCCATAGTTCGTCAAGAATTAGTCCGACAATTAACCCAAGAACAATTAGCAATGCTGATTCAGGGAAGATTTTTGCCAGGACATTTGATCGATGGAATACTGAAACAAATGCAGTGCTGACATTAGTGATGGAGAATGCTATTTGATATGACATTTGAAGATCATTCCTCGCTTATTTTCACGGGGTATGACTGACACGTTTTTCTCCGTAGAGTTCACAATTCAGTTCTCCTTGCTATAGTGTAAGTCTTCGACACCTGTTGGGTAAGTGACGCCTCCTTTTCATGAAGACTGTGTATGCGTTTCAATAGGTCGCGCGTCGGCGGGACTGTGAGTCGGAAACACGTTCTTATATAAGATAAGGTTTCTCGTAACGGTCGCGCTGTGATGCTAATTAACGATTAAAGTTTTGAAAATAACAAACTGTGCCGAATGAATCACCACTGCTAGAAATGTTCCCCCGCTGCCGAAGTCTCGAAGATTAAACGAGTAGAATATATGTGTACGGATGGTGATTTGTTTTTCGTCTCCTTCCCCTCCCCTCGACAAATTCAACTGAAATCGATCTGTCGACAATCGATCGTTGATTGATTACATTGGACATTGTTGCGATTTCGACGATGGGTACATACCTATGTTGGCGGTACACGTTGATGGATTACCGTCACCGCCATACCACACATGATGGCGATGGATGATCATGGTGTATAGATAGACGGTGGCAATAACGAACCGCTATCTATTGAGAAAAACAAATTGGAGAATAAGCAAATCGAAAAAGATTGGGAGTAAAATTCTTCTTGAATAGGTATAAAATAAGAAGTACGTTAGCAGCTTGAAAAAAAAATCACGAAAATTGAACCAACTCACAAATTCTCGCCATAATAATGAGAAACAACCATGCAGATATAAGAAGAGGGGTGTTCACATCGTGCCATTGTAATGCAGAGAACATCTAAAAAGGTGTTGAACGGTATTCACCGTCGTTAGATAAGAGAAAGTCATACGTAGTCATAAGGAAAGCGTTCAAATCCAAAGATCACGCGAAAGTCATTCTCCGCGTTGAACTACATGACCGCCCCTAAACAAACGAAACGGTTTTTTGCGCGCTCAACCAGTTTGGCTACGGTATAAAAAGATGGATGAAACTATTAGAAAAATAGAGAAACTTGAAAACTACCAGAGTGTGAGAAAATGTTGGAGAATATGAGTGTGGTGATGACTTGATCGTCGCAGGGCGGACCAAGGAGGCGGAGCCACATTGCCGGCGAGAACAGTGGGATTCTCAAGTTCTGTCGAGTACTTTAATGATGGACGAATAAGGACAATTCATTTCAGTGAAGAGCAAAATGATCTGTCAGGTATGTATGTATTTTCTTCAGTTTGGACTGCTAGCTGTGAAATAGGATGGTATCTGTATTCGATTTTGACGTTTTGCTTTCAAATGTCTCTGAAGCATGGTCTGTAAGAGTGTGAGATTCGGTTCCATAGTTAATGGAAGTGATGTTGGCAGATCAAAGGCCTCCTCATAAGACCTCTTGACACATTTGTCTTTTCGAGCAGTACGTGCGCGACTCCTTGTATCTAGCGATCTCTCTACGGTCCGATTTAAGGTCGCTTTCAATCTGAGCAGGAGATACTAGTTGATCGATATTTCAAATATGGTAATGGTTTTTCTGGAGAATGAAGGAGCTTTCATTGGAAAACCATCCCAATCGACGAATATTGTCAAAATTGTTGCCGAAAAGTGCGCCTATAGTGAATTTTCAGTAGGGAACTCGTTGAACTTGCTCTCGTGGAATCTGATGAGTGGCCTTTCGAGGTACCCGTAGTCGATTTTTCATAACATTGAAGTCTTTTGTTGCGTTATAACATTGCTGTCTGCATCATATATGTGCTTTTCGAACTTTGATTCCCACCAGAGGAACGCCTCATGAAATCTATGGAAAACAAAGTTTGGAAACTTCAGTTGATGATCTTCACTAGAGGCTATACGCTGACGTGGGAACGTCTTTTCGTAACAACGAAAATCGTCTAAGGCAAACATCGTGTTTTCAAGTGCAAAGTAAACAACAACAAGAGCCGCAAGGGCGGTGCAAAGCTGTTCTGATGGAATGCCATCGCTTGCCGAGCATGCAAAGGATTACTCCCATGGATACTGTTCCCTTCGAATACTGGTAACGTGGTTGGTCGTCTCTTTTGCTCTATGGTGAGTTACGAACTGCGCATGTTCTGTTTATTCTACGAGCCAATTTCGGTTTTATTTTTAATATAGTGATTTCTAGTCTAATCTATGCGATTATCGCCTTCTTATCGCTGCTCGACAAAAATATTCTACCCGAAGAGCCTGGTCCTCTTTCTCTTCCGTATACTAACGTGCCCCGCCGGTATGATATTCACCTTAAGTTTGACACCGAATACAATCGATCGAATAAGGTATGATACATTGGTCACCTTACGATGCAATAAGTAACACGAAGTTTTAGACATTTTCTGGGACCGTTAGCGTCTTGTTCAGCAGCCGGCATGCCAATCAACGTCTTTTTCTTCATAAAGGGGAAAATCTTCGCATCATGGAGTTCAGCTTGAGGGCTGTCGATCATCCGGACGAAAAGCGCTCCGTGAAGAAGGGGACGTACAATTCGGCTGTGAGTTCGATATGCACTGATCATTACGAAACACATCTTTGCATTCTTGTTGTTGAAGACCGAAATTCAAACGTTTGTTCTCTCGTTTGACACCTCTACCGACACGGCGTACCTGTTTACCGTCACATTTAACGGTGTGATGACGGGTGAGGCTGGACCGAACGAATTCCACTATGATTCGGAAAATAACGAAAAAAGGTAGGGCAGCAGTGTTTTGTACACGGTTTTTCTTCTTTACATGTAGTAATAAATCACTTTCTGCACCATCCCTGTCTTTAGGTATGGTGTCTGGTTTGCCACATTTCAACGACGTGGCAAAGGCCTGCGTTATTTATTCCCCTGCATGGACTCAAACGAGTTTGCCGCCGAATATAATGTGACGGTCACTCGTAAATCGTCTCTTCGGGCCTTGTCAAACTTCGTTGTTAAACAATCATTCCAAAGGCGAGTCTCGAAAAATTAATTTCGCAGTGCTGTTGAACTCGACAACACGTTGGGACAAGAAAAGTGCATTCATAATGTTCTTTTTTGTTCTGTCTCTGTATTTTACCTTCTATAGTCCACCATTCAAGAAAATTATCGAAACCATTGTTTCAGTGGTGTGAACTTGATGACCGACCATTTTCCATCAACTATGGTATTGCTACCTTACCAATTTTCACTTATTCTCTGTGATTTTCAATATAAGCGAGAATTGAACAACGAGACGATGGTGAGTGATTTACTTTGAGGCGATATGTTTTTTTCGTTTTGATATAATCATACTGAATGAAGGGCAGATAAGTTATATCTGTCCTTAATTCACTTAGATAGAATGCCCCACTTCAGAAAATCGATCGCGACGAATTTTCAACAATTGGAAATAAAAACTTCAGTGTTTTGACAAGACATAGGCCATCAAATGTAGGATGAAGATGGGCATCGTGGAGGTGACAAGACGAGTTCCAAACATCAACTGATACTGAAAACATTACCCAGTGATAACGTTGCTGATATCGGTTGTGGGTTTTACTAATCAGCGAATGCCGTTGTTTTGTTGAAGAAATTCGCCGATAATTTACTAGTGCGAGTAAACTTAGTAAGTTCAGTTGAGGAACGGTGAACCCTTTTGAAAATCAAAATTTTCAAAAATAGCGCGTGATTTGACATAAAGGGTCAGAAAATGCGAAAAGAAACTTGAAGTACGGCTTCCGATCGCTGGTTTCAACAGAGATCCCTTCTCAGTGCGACCCACTGCTGTGTACGATTAGGTGTTTGTGCATTCATGTGGAAACACTAGGATTATTATTATTCCTCTTCCGAGAGACTTTCGCTTCTTCTGGTCACCTCCAAGTGTTATCGTGCTATGTTTTCAGTGTATTCTGTTGCAACTTAGGCCACTGTTTTTTTTGCGGAAGAAACTGTGGATTTTCAATGTAACACCCTGTGCTAGTCAGCTCCACTAGCGCATCTGTTGAAATTTCGGTCGAATACTTTAGTTCCATTAGAGAAATGTGGCCGAGTAAAGAAATACGTCGGTGACAGCTTCCTCGTCCCCACTATCATTGTCCGTGGGTAGTGAAACTAGACGTAGTGTACGGTATTTTGGGACGGGTTTGTGCAGTAGCACCCACCGAAATATGGTAAACGTCGGGAGGAAGTTGTATCCCAAAATAACATCTACTGCACGATACTCAACTCTTACTAATAAGGAATATGACAATCACCTCTCGGAAACTCAGATGAGTATCTTCTAATATAGACTGTTTAAGATATCCATTTATTCACAATCCAGCCTGCTTTCGAACGCATCTTTCCGTCGCATTGTTCAGTTCGCTGATTTGTCATCGAAAACTATCGGAAAAAACGGTAAGCTTTAAGCCCGATCAATTTTATATGTGCTTGTTGTCGTTTATTGAACTCCTTGTTCAGATGTTGTCGTCATTCCGAACGCTAAAACACTTTATCGACCTGGAATAAGCATCATCAACGAGAAAGAATTCGTATCTGAAAGCAAAGAATTTCAAATGACGACGGCAAGGCCTGTTCAGCACTGAAAGAAGTGTATCTGTGCGTCATCTGTTAATGGTGCAAAGGTATAAATCTTTTTCTGTTGAGCCGTATTGAATGTCTTCGAGGTTGCTACAAAACGTAAGACACATAAGTTCCAACCCTCAGTTTATAGGCACTGATCTGCAGTTGTAAGTGTGAATTATTCTGTGGAGTCTAAACAGTATTCAAGAATTCGGTTGAATGATTTCATCAGTCTACGGAGACAATAGTGTCTCTCATCTCATCGACCGCTGCGGAGGGATTACTTCGCAACAAGACCCACCCCTCGCACCGGCTATTTTCGACTTACTCCATCCGCAGAAGGAATCATTCTTACGTCTTTAGCATTCACCTATTATTTCGACGGTTTTTCTTTTTATATTTAGTCTTGTCGAATTTTTTGAAAGTGAATGATGGTTTTCGAGCGAGTTGTTGTCGTTATAGATCTATCATTTTCAAGTCGTCTCAGCGTTTTCCCATACGAATAGAATGGTGTGCTTAGCTTCGTCAGACGTTTCATTTGCTCCCTATCGGTTGCATTTTGGAGGTTGTAATTTCTTGTATTCGTAGTGGTGAGTGCACTAAGCTAAAGTAAATGATGGCCATGCCAGTGCAATGTCAATTTCTCCCTTTATGCAAAAAAAAATTCAACAACAACCAGTGCCCTGCTTGAGATGCAGCAACCTCAACTGAAGTGTCCCAAGGGCGAGAGTGTTATGCCAACACTCAAGAGTAGCCCTAACAACCCGCAGAGATGAAAGAGAAACGAGGAAGTTCTGCTTACTGTGTAGTGCTATATTGTCAAGCGCTTCAGAATTCCATAGTCAACATTTTTGAAGCTCAAATGTCATCATCGAAACTGAAAGGATCGTTGTCGTTCTAAAGCCTCAGAGTTGAGTATACTAATGTAGTTCCGCTTTTTTGGTGTCAAGTTATGTGAAGCAAGAATTTATGGTGAGCCACGCCGGCTGCGTTGCCATTCCATCTTTCAACTCGGCTGCGGGTAATTTCAAATTTGTCATGCAAAAATGTGACGGCAACCACTAATCGCGTCAGACAGCGCCCTGCTGTCACCATCGTCGGATTTTCCTATGCACGTCGTCGATTTGTTGGCAGGTAGTAGGGAATTCACCTCAGCTGCTTCTCGCCTCCTACCTGGCGCTTCCTCTGCGATCTATTCGTGTCCACATTTCCACTTACTGGCGTAGCATTATTTCTGTCGATCTCTTGAGTTTTTTCGAGACCACTACGATGTGCGTTCGGCTAGGAATATCTCTGCTGACGTAAATCTTGAAGCTTTAGCGGCACTTTGGTTTTTCTTTTCCTGAGGAGACACTTCAAGTGTTGTCGGGCATGACGTAAGTCTGTTCTGCCTCAGGTGAGCGTGGGCATTCAACATCGTTACTTGGAAGTTGCCTGACTTGTCTCCAAATGTCAATCGCTGTGCGAGGTTTTTATGGTTGCACGATGAAAACTGTCTCTATGAGTTGCTAATGTCTCTATGGCAAGTATAGTCCTCTAAGCTGACGATACATAGTTGCGACTTTTTTTAGTTAGCTACACCGTCTGTAAGCAATCATCGAGAAAGCGGATTATTCCCTCCTTTTAGCCGCTTTGACGTGAATAACTGTTATGTTAGCTCAGCATCATTCTTGAGCCTGAAATGAGGTGTAAAGTTGTGGAATTGGGTGGAATCGATCGATGTAGATCATGATCCGGAGAAAATTTGATGACGACACCATCGAGGGACGCACTGCGATCTCATCGTCCGCCGTGAGCGGTTGTTTTCCACCATTTTCCCATATCTTCATTGTAAATGATTAATTTGATATTTTCACTACGGTACGAACTCCAATTTGTTTACTTTCCTGTTCCCAGTGTTCTAGCTGTGGCTTTTAAATCATAGCTTCCCATTTCCCATCGTGCTCTCACGAATATGCATTTCCCACGACTTTATTTGCGCTACAGGGTCCATTTTAGAACATTCGTTTCAATGTCTCTAGCCGCTGCTAACGTTCTTCTTCCTCTTCATGGATGAACTTAGTTTCGATCACGACACTCCTTTTTTTGCCTTGATTAAGGTGCTTCAACTAAATGAGGGACCCTGTTACCTTTCGTGTTTGTTGGGTAAGGCATCTGTTGAATCTGTTGAACTTAACAATCTTGAAACCCGGTGAGATTCGGTTCGAAAAGAAAACATCTGCGAGCTTAAGCTTTGCTTCTTCATGCTGAAGCGGCGCAGTATCGCCGTAGATCACGACGCCACAAAAATCGATAACGACGTCATCGAGTGACGCCCAGTAACGACGCACTCAATGCTCATTATTCTTCATGAGCGGTTGTTTTGGTGCTGAGCTCACATCTCTTCACTCTGAATCGCTATTATTTTGATATTTTCCCGATGTCATACTCTTCAAAACACTTCTACATCACTCGCTGTTCCTATAAGGACAAATCGTGTTATATGGACTCATTGAGTTTTCAAAATAAGTTTGGAATCATAATTAAGTTGTCTTTGTGTTTCTGTCTCTTGAGATTGTCAAGGGACAAGTGGGATTCTTGGATTCCGTGAATCCGTTCTTTGATACATGTACTTAGTAGACTCCTTATTTTCTTATGTATTTCGCGTTATAAAGAGGCGTGGAAGGCTGGTTGTATTTGGGCAACCACCCTACACTAAGCATCATACCTACCGGAAACTGATAGCTAAGACTTCGGTCAATCGGCGAGGTATGCGCACGTGGCTACTTTTCAGATCATGTTGTTTATAGCGAAACGTTTCACGTTCAGTGAATGTGCCATTGTGGAATAATTCAAGATGATCTCAGAGAAATTCTTCCGATGCCTTCTAATGGAGAAAATATTATCGGTCCGATTTGTCTCGTGGGGGTTTTAGGTGCGATAACTGCTAGACGTTCATAGTTTGGAAACACTTCGCTACTGGCTTGTTTTCAAGCACTTCATAGTTTTGATTCTGTCATCTGTCCATTTCTTCTGACTTGTTCTTCTCAGTTGAACCTCCGATTGGCCCATTTAAGAGCAGAAAATAAAGAATCGTTTTTATATGACGTGATGTCAATACTTGACAAGTACAGCCTCTCATTTACAAAGGCTACGTAGTGTTGTTGTAAACATTCGCTTTCAAATAGTAACAGTTATGGGTTTCTATTCAGCCGTAGTATTCCTGTTTTGTTCTGGGCGAACGCATGAGCAACAGGAAGTAATTTCGGCGTGGAATTTTGGCAAAAAATTGGTTATTATGCATTATCAGTTCAGCATGAGGTAGTTGGACAGTGACGTCATCAACATCAGAAATGTTTGGTTAAAGGCCCCTTCAGACTTTACTGCGTTGCTGCCGCAGTAATGATGAAATATTGGGACCGGCGCGCGGCAGTTGCGCAGTAGCGGCAGTGCTGCTGAAGCAGGTTATCAGGGATGCTGATAACGAGCCTCACATCCGTTTTCAAATTTCTTTGCAAAAACCACTCATATCGCCAACCATGTACTAGATTTTTTGACCAACGACAGTCCAGTGGACAGCCGCAGAAGCATACATCTATTGCGGAAATAGGCGCACCCATCTTTTTACTGCTCTACTTTGGTCTACTGCCGCAGTAGAGTCTGAAGGGGCCGTAGTCGTGATGAAAGTTCAAGTGAGTTGCCCAATTAATTCAGTTGCTCTTTGTATAACGGAATGTGGTTGAGAAAAGCGATTCCTGTCGTGTCGAACTTGGGGAAATAGGAGGGGAACCGGTCAGAAAAAGCGAAGAATAGAGTCGATGTGGGTCCCGAATTCGACACAATGCCCTCGGCCGCCTCCTTCGTACGTTGTGTGACGCGCCACTGCTTCCCACAAATCCAATTCAGTGAATGAACACGACACGAGGCTCTTGTCGTGCGAGAAACTCACTCAAATTCACACCTCACTTCATTGTTCTCGTTTGTTTTCCTACATTTTCCACTTTCAATCGTTATTGTGCCAACAAAACTTTAAGAAGCACTTTCATAATCAGCAGGTTTTGGGTAAAATTGTAGCTTATAGGTGGTTTTGTTTGCCTTGTGACTAACGCACTGACTGACTCTTGTACAATCCTGACCCTGGTCCATTCCAGGAAAATTTGGTGTTGACGTCCATGAATCCACCGCTCCTCCTTGTATCCTAGTCTCTTAATAGCACTTTTTATTGTCACGATGTCAGTTTTCGAATGAAAACTCGTTGAGATTTGGTTCGAATCTGTATTATTGTTGACCTTGATTTGGTCCAGAACTAAACCACTGAAGGTGCGCTTGCTGCTTGACCTTGTGTACTTTTCGGCTGCTCAGCTCGCATTACTCGCGCCGCTTGTTAATGGGCCACTTGCCAAATTGTTTTCCTCCTACCTCTTCCTACCCTCGCTCTTGATTTGTCCGCAATCGTCTTTCCAAATGAATTGTGCCTCTCATTCTCTTTTTTTCTCATGGAGGTGCTCATGATTCGCGTTAGGTAACTCATAGCTCTTGCTCTTTGACTTGTCACATTTATTATACGCCGCTCACTCATGTTAATGTTTTGTTTGTTTCATGCTTATGGCGCGTCCTTGTACGCATATAGTAAATAAATAAATAAATAAATAAATATGATTTTTTCGCGATTCCAACGCGGAGAACTAATTAGCTGATAGGTAAAGTAAAATTCTGTTGCGCTGAAATGGCTTCAGGTGGTTCCACATTGAAGAAAATTTTTTTTGTGATGATGAGATGAGGTATGCTGCAAACTATCCCGGTTTTTGCTAATACTTGAGGTTTTTGAGTCTAAATGTTGCAGCTTTTCTAATATGCTGGATTGCAGCATTCGTGTTGATTCAGTGCCTCATCTTCAGTGCGTGACAACCTCTTGCGCACGTAAATTTCGCATTCATGTGACCAATTTCACCTCCTTGAGAGAGCCTGACCTCATTCTTATTCCCTCTCATTCTTCTCCGGCAAATCACGCTCCACTCTGCCGATCTTTCTCTTATTTACAAAAGAAAAACCACGTAGAATGTATCTCTACTTGGTGTAGCGTTCAATAATCAGGAGATTATCCATTGCTTCCACTACTGGCTTTTCTTCATTCATCATCTTTGTCTACCAGATGAGGACTCCGATCATTTTGCTTTCTACTGTTTCTCCTCAGACTTTGTACTAGACACAACATGCACTTTTGCTCCTTAGAACTTCTTGTTTTGCTCATCGTCGGAGATCTCACTTTTGTTAGCAAGTACCATGTGAATACTTAGAAAGAACTAAGTAAATATCAGTTCTGAGCTAGACTCGAATCTCAGTGGGTTACGAAAAAGCCCTTTTCGTGTTGTTTTATCAGAAATATCGTTTCCCAGAAATTCCTGTTTAGATAACGTAGGCGTCTAGAAATCTGTCGCTGAAATGCCGAATAAGAGCATTCCCTTATAACTCCCTGAGGAATGATTAAGGATATTGCGTTCCGACGTCTGCCAGTCCTCGCTTCGCAACTTCCCCTTCGCGTTTTGCCCAATGTAGTTTGATTCTTTTTTTTGTAAGAAAAAAACTTTTAATGTGATGCATTTGGTGCATGGTTGCTGTGTGCAACTCATTCCAATTTGGTGCATGGTTGCTGTGTGCAACTCATTCCAATTTTTACATCGAACATCTTCGTTGCAAACTAATCTTACTATTAGTTACTATTCCGAATTCCCCTTCCTTTTCACTCCCTTAGATATGCGGGCATTTCAGCAAATCATTCTAAAACAGTGACACGTTCTTCATCGCAGAAGCCCTGGTCGCTAAGCAGCTCCAGATGTTCGGACGAACGCAAGTTTTCGACATGGCGAATTCCCCATTTAAGTCCAGCGTGACACCGATGAGGCTGTTCGTTGTCAAGGTAAGGGCAGGTTGTTTAATGTAAGCTCGTAGTGAGTTTTTTTACGAACCTGTCTTGAGTGATGTCCAAGACTTCTTGAAAAAAAACGCGAATCTACGCAAATTTGCTCCGGCTTCATCGTCGCTGCTGTTCATCTCTACTATAAGCAGCTAGATTTCTGCGAATTTGTCGGCAGACATTTGTTCATAGTCTAGGAAATGAGATCATTCAAAAAACCCGGTTTGATGCAGTGGTACAGCTGATTAATCGAGAAGCAGAGCGGTTCATTCTAATGAAGTCGCGAGTACATTGTCGTGCTTCTTCCTACACTTTTTTCTCCGTAGTTGTTGCTAAAGCAGAATGCAGCAATGGTTTTTTGCGGCGAGTGATTGATGACTGGACATTTCGCCAGGGCTCGAGGGATTCGTAACCTGAGGTCGTATTTAAGCGAACACCCAAGCGTGAAATTCTCCGTTGTGTGTGCTCTCTCATTTCGGATTTTCTATTGAAATCGTCGCATAATCCCACGGTTTTCTGACAATTTCCGAGAGCGAGAGGCCTTCAATTCCAGTGGTGAATGTGGGTGAATCTCGACTAGCAACTCAGAGACTCTTTAGGATGCTTGCACTTGCACTCAGTGACAGTCATCATTGTTCCATAAATGTCGTCTTAGTCTGACAATGAGCAATGAGAACCGCTCACGCACTTTGCTCTGCCTCTTTTCGTGCTTTCCGCCATTGTCTCACTGCTCGCTCCCCTTCGCTCCCTACATTCTTTTACGGCAACAATGCATACTAAAGAAATCTCTGAAAGCTATCTGGCAAGCTGTTCAACTTAAAGTACCAAACTACAGTTCTCTGTGTTTATTACAGCATATCGCGTCTGAATCGCTAAATACACTCGCCCAAAAGCTGTATGCCAAACGCTCCTAAGCCTCGATCTCATCTCGTTTGCCCCTCAATCAATCCTGAAAAGAAAAACAGCATTAATCGTTATTTTAATGCACTCCAATTGCCTATGCAGCGGTGTGCACTCATATTCGTGTTCGTATTCAAATGCTCCCTCGTGCTATGGTCTAACGATAATTATTATATTCAATTGTGAAAATGAGTTTATTGTTATTAGACTTACTTGGTGTTATTTTGTGCACAGTTTGATTGCCTGAATTGAGTGTTATAATCAAATCAATTTCTTATCCACATTCCTGGATTTTTTGATGTCACGGCTCTACTGCGGGCTCCCTGTCACTTGGTTTCCTTCGCACGGTACGGACGTTGTTGAAGTGTTGACTGAGATGAAAATTTGAATATATAGACAGCAAAAAAATACTGGTACCCGATTCAAGATTCGTTTTGAGGCGTGTTTTCTAGAAATTTCAAAAGTCACGCGTAGAAGTGCAGCCGCTGCTCATCATTTAGCTTGTGGTCACCATAAAGTTGCCAATGAAGGTGTGCGTTTTCTGGCTGTACGAGAAACGTGCAGCTGGAAAAGGTGCACTTATTGTTACAATCTGCAATCTTATTATCAACGTTGTATTCTTCATTTTAGATTCCGTGTATCTGCACTCTGCGCTGTACTTGCCCTATGAGACAAACACATTTGAATAGTAGCTTAATGCAAAAAGTCGTTAGAGTGTATAGAATCTAGTTATTTTAAAAAGGACTATGAATATGCTAAATAGTGCTTTGCAGTAAAATTTCACTAAGAAACAGCTTATTTTGCAAAAGAAGAGTTTTGTAGCTCAGCTTCTTCTTCAATAGCTGTACTAAGCGAGTTCACCTGGCGATGTGTGCCGTTGTTGGTGTATCGTTAACTGACTCAGCGTCTTTTTACGCTCTGAAAGTGTCGGGTTACGCAGTTGGCGATGTTCGACGAGGAACTTACTCGCTCCTGACGAGCGCCCTAATTGGCACAACTATTTCCGCGATTTCCCGCTACTCCTCTTACTGCAGCTCTGTAAATCTTCTCGACGGCCACATCGTAAGCGTGAAGATACCCTCATGTCAATCAGGACTTCAGGCTTCTTTAGCAGCTCATATTTAACATCGAGTTTTTTTGTTGCCGAGCTGTCTTGGTAATTATAAACGACATGGGTTGTCATCATGCTCAATTGCTTCAATAATATTCGTGAAATTCAAGGCATTTGAAAATTAAATATGGAAAGGATAAGAACAATTTCATTGTGGAGTGAATCGTTTTCAAATTATCAGTTAAAGTTCGTCTCCTCCTTCCGTGACTAACTTGTGCAGGTCACTCACCTATACCTAAGGGTAAAGGTAAAGTGATCGACCTTGATTGATTACTTAAGAATGCGTTTCGCAGCCGACTACCACGGAATATCGTAGAGGCATGGTTAATGCGTATTTAAGCTACATATTGACCTAGGGCCACAGATTGTTAAACTCAGTGTCTTCACCTTTCCAGACAAGTCTGATACCAACTTACTCGACCTCGGAGAGATGGAGGGCTCAGTTAGCCCAAGCGAGTTTCGATCGCTTGATCGTGCCGATGTCAGTAGCGCCTCTTATCACTTCAATAGCGATCCAATCGAACTTCGAAGAAATATGTACATCACTGTGGCATATGGGATACATCGTCCCATTCAGTATCAGACACCGTGGTAGCAGACGTGCGTGTGTTAGTTGTCCCGGCAGGACAACTAACACATGCACGTCTGCTACCACGGTGTCTGATACTGAATGGGACGAGTTGCGCTGGCAGACGCTGGGGGGTGAGCGTCGGTATAACAAAGGCCTTACCCCTCTTCGTTGTCGCTCCCATCCCGTCTTGGGTATAGCGCGTATACCCACAATGTCGTCGATCATGGTACCAGCCCGCCGATGTGTTCGTAATTCTTGAACTAGCGAGGGGATTGGTTCTACGGTCGTATAGGGGCAACCATAAAGAAGAAAGGTGAAGGGCAACGGATAAACCGGGCAGCTTGGGTAGCACAACAGCTCCTTGATCACGAGATCACTTCTTCGCTCACGGAAGTCAGCTCACCTGGAAATTTATCAAATGTTTTTGGAACATATCATTCGACTCTCTCAAAGCTCTCTGCAGATCTATCCGAGAAGGTACCTGCCAAATCAGCTTTCCGGAGTGGGTTGTGGCTTCGATACATTTTGAAGTAATAGTTTTTTCTACGTTAAGTGCGATTTCACTACAGATGAATTATTCGGATGTGCGAGTCTGAATGTCGTACTTACCCGATGTGTTATTTCCTCCACGACATGTTGTGTATCAGCGGGTTCAGTGGGGCGTGGATTTCAGAGCGGAGTTTTAGTGCTTCCTTTTCGGCATCATTATGCGGTATTGTTTGGTACCAAGGCCCACGAGAACAATTGCGGGTAATCATTGCAGTTCTACAACTATGATACTCATGAGCAAGGCGCGAAGACAACGCAAAACGGGAGCGTCCTTCTTGATCGTTGTTCTCCTGGGGCCGCTTCGAATTCGCAATCTCAGTTTCGATGTAGCGGTTCGCTCTTTTAAAACGAATCTGATTATATTTTGGTTGGATTATTTTACTAAAAAAGTTGGACTGACTAAATAGGATCAGTTGACGTAGCCACTTTATTTGGCAGCTTTTCGAATCATTCATCCTCTTTTTCCACTTTCTCATCCACCATGAAATATTAGCGCGTACACTTCGAATATATGAGAATTTCGAAGTTATTTCCTGTTTCGTTCTATACCCGATATTTTTACTTGAGAACTCTAGGCTCCCATACTAATTCCACCCGTTTATTTAAATCTACCGTTGTTTTCATGGAAATTACGAATTGCTTGGCGTTTACCTGAATTTGTATCTCAACTCAGCGCTCTATAATACATTAATGTTAGGACGTGTCATTCCAGTTTAAGTCGTGGCACACATTTCCCTCAGATGTTCGCTCTTCGCTTCCTTCGTTTCTCTCCCGGGTAACCAATGCGGTGCTCTCATTATAAGTTATTTCCACAAATTACAATCGCAGTAGATCAGTTGAACAATTTTTTCTTGCTTTCATTTATTCATTTTATTTATTCAGTTTTTCCTCTTAGTGTTCTTTTCTTGTAAGTTACTGATTGGAATAGTCCGAGTCACGGAATAGACAGGCAATGTGGGGTAACCTGCCTTTTAGAACCTGGGTATGAATTCAATGAATAATGTGCAATTACGAGTTTTTTCGAACTGCATGATTTATCTATCTTCCGGCTCACTAACCAAGTTACCAATGAATTGATCTCGTGGAAATATCGATCGTTTTGTCCTCAATTGGACGTCGTTCTTTGACGGGTCGTTGTGGGAGTCAGTTTTTTGAAATTCTTGAAATTCTTCATACATTTCAGAGATAAATTTGCGTGATGTCGCGTCGTCTGTCGCCTCCACCATTAAAGTCTAAGAACTTCCGAATTCCAAGTCAGCACCACAATCAGCAGAAATTCGGTTGGTGAAATTTTGTACTTTTCAAGCACTATTGAGATTTTCAACAAAGGCCCCTCACTTATGTATTATATAATAGCCTATAGATCGTAAGAGTCAACCACGGTTTGAAACTGCTCCTTGTTCAGGCATGGACGATGGTTACTTTGTTTTTTTTTTCTCATCTAAAGTTGTTGCTACTGAGACAGGTTGGAAAAGATCTTGAGAATTTAACTGTTGCACAAAGTCGACAAACATCTGTAACTACATGAAAGGCGAAAAATGCGTCCAAAACGGGTGTCTAGCTTTGATCGTACTTAGACAACCGGGGCCGAGCGATTTTAAGATTAGTGCGCGACGATCCACATGGTCGTACATTTGAAACAAGTATTAGGCACTACGCCGTGGTTGTCACGAGGGTGGTTGAAAAATAGAGGCACCTCACTTTGCACTTTTCTCGTCATAGGTAAGTGGCATCGTTGTAACCTGCGGACGCTTACTGCATAAATGTGCACCTAGTCATTGCTTGCCCTTGGATGAGCAGAGTAATGCACTTTGAAGGTATCACGTATGTACATGAGGATCTTGCAGGGTTTCTTCAATCAGTAAAGGTTACTTTTAGAAATGGTCATTAAGAAGCTCACTCATTGGGAAGCTCCTTGAGCTCGAACAGACGGAAGTTATTGAACCCTATTCATTCATGATTTCAAGTAGATCTATAATTATGTACCCAGGGCCCAGATTCATCATTGGTAACTTCCTGATAAACCCGAGATATACCCCAAACGGCGCGCACCTTTGTCTACTTATTCTAAACTTCCCATGTCAAACGCAATCTCTAATCGACTCTGCCGTCTAGTTCTGGCTGCGCCGCGGTTTCGGAGACCGCTCGTCCTTTCATGAATGTGGGCCCTGGTCGCGAAATTACGATTGGGAGACTTGAATGAGAATCTAGAAAGTACTTTTGTCACATATTTACGCGGAATTTTACTCTTATTACCTCGTTTTTGAAGGTTACTGCTACGTATAGTAGAAGTAGATGCTGCAGTGAAGAGGCTAGGATCATCGCAAAAATCGCGGCTTAGGCAGGAATCGAACCCGGGTCCCTGGCCTATCTGTGGCACCATGATGTTGGAACACTAGCGTTCATTCTTGCTAACGGTTTGAGCCCGGCTGGTTGTTGTACTAGATAAGCTGAAAGTATTTTTGGTCTTAGCATAAAATTCTACTCTTATTACCGCGTTTCTGAGGGTTGCTGCCTGCAACACCCCTCGAGTAGATCCGTTACGCGGGTTCAAATCCAGCCTGAGCCGCAATTTTTGACATGATCATAGCTCCACCATTACCACATACATTCAGGAGAACTGGCACCGCAAGACAGTGACACCGATAGCGGTATCTGCGCCGATTCTGATCAGCCTTCACCCAGACAACCAGTCGAAATTCCATTACTGTTCTCGTCAGGCAATTACGCCGACTATCTTGTGCCGGACAGCTTCAAGTAAGCTTTTTGTTTTACATGTCTTAAACAGCTGCACCACGTATTCCTACTATGTAAGAATAACTGCAAAAATTAAATGGGTGTCTATGTGAGGATCCTGCGGCAGTTATTTCGGCAACGAAGTCTGTCTTCACTGTGAAAAATATAAAATATCAAAATCTGTACCGAAGGGCGCGCGTGATACAGTGGTAAGAGGCGCTAGTGACACCCGCACGGTCAAGCGATCGAGTGGAGCGATCAACCTTCGCCCACGGCAGTCAACCTCCCGTCGTGCAATGGTAATATGCGCTGCTGACACCCGCCTAGTCGAGCGATCGACTTTGCCCTGGGACTAATCAAGCCACTAATCCCTTCCTCGTTGGGTTAATTGGTAACAGATTTTTCTGGGAAGGTAAAAACACTGATTTGGTATAGCGGCTGGCCCTCGCAAGTTTTATGGGTCGAATACGCATTCACCATGTTTCTATTATTCTGAGTTCCATACAAATGTGGTGGCGTGTCCTTAGGGAACTGATCAATGCCAACACCTTTACCTTTTACCTTCTATAGTGAAACTCCATGGAGATGCGGCACTCTTTAGCGGCTGTACACATGGCTTTAATGTGTTTTCGCTTTTGCTAAGTTTGTGGCTGTTTGCCATATTTCTGATTGATGACCGCTTCGTCACCATACGTCGCCGTTGTCACGCGGCTTCAAGTGAAGCGCTAGAGAAAAAGCCGCACAACCTACTGCTCACACTGGGCCGGCCAGCTTCTGATGTATCCTCTACCGTCGACGTTTTTCCTTTTTAGACTTATATCTTACTTAACACCCGAAGTCGCTCTCGAGTATTCCCCGAGTTCTTCTCACTTTGGCGCATAAAGTTCCCATAAAATTTACCCAGGAGTGGAGGGATAGAAGGCTTAGTTAACCCGAGTGAGGATCGATCGCTTGACCGTACAGGTGTCAGCAACCCCTCTCAACGCTGCACCATGCTTTTGATATTTCTCAATTCGCATCTTATCACCTTCTTATTAATGTGGCCTCTATTTTTCGTTTTCTTCTTTTCACTGTAAAAACACTATTGAATCAATAAAATAATTATTGTCATATGCAACTTTAGAATGTCTATAAATGTAAGTTTACAGGGCGGTGAATAAATACGTAGAAAATGTTATATTTTTTCCAACAAATAAAACAAATAAGATTATCAATAGGAGTACGACATAGCATTTTATAATTAAGGGAGGTTCTCACAATAGCCGCCATGAGCTTTGATAACGGCCCTCATTCCTTCATTCATCGAATAGGAGGTGCGCCGCAGGTACCTCACGCCCATATTGCTTCATATTTCGGAAAAGGCTCGTCGAAATGTGGCGAATTTCTTGTTGAAGACTCCTGAGGTATTTTTCCGAAACATATTCGACGGCGACCTAAGACGGATTTAGGATCAGGCTATTCGAAGGCCATAAATCTTTCGTCGGGGAAGAGCTGATTTCGGTCACAAGAAGGACATTTTTATTCTGGCTCCATGAAGCGAAGCGCAACTCCACTGAAGGGACTATTCGTCATATTTTTGTTTCCCGAGCCCTGTGGCTTTTCGATGATAATAATGCTGATAGAGCCTAGCATGATTTATCATCGTTATTATCGATAAAAAACAGTTCTGCCAAAAGCACCGATGCTGTTCTAAAACATTAAGGATTTAGGAGGCACATTTCTTACGTTAGTTTTCTGATTGTAATTGTACGTGGGGGTTGGTCTAATGAGATGGTGGTAATTGTGAAAGTTTCTAGGCTCCTCAACGGTGAAAAACTTTACCTTGGGGCCAAAGGACGCTGTTGTTGCGGTGCATCCTGACAAATTGCCGCAATTTTTTTTATCCCGATTTTTCTCCTTTTGATCGGTGAGGGCTTGTGTCTTCCATATGTGATGACTACAAAGCCAAAGCTTTTCATCTACTATCAATTGAACCGATTTGCAAAAAGAAGTGGAGCCACTTGGCATCTTATTCAAGCTAACATCATCATGTCGGTCCGTCCTCTTTTTGAATAATCCCATCCCTCACTAGTGTGTTCACCGTCCGCTTCCATTACCTTTATGGATTGAGTGGGGTATGTCCTTCCTACACTCACTACATATCAGTCTTCTTCACGTTTCTTTGAGGAACTCCGAGACTCGAAAGAATTAGTGAGCCCAGCATGCCGCTCTGAGCTTCTTGCGCAATTTACTTATTTATTTAAAATGCACCAAAGTGCGCAGAACACAAAAAAAACAATGGAAAACACATGTGGGATGACTGACATTAGTGATTATACAAAGTCAACTAAAGAATTAGGAAAACAGAACAGAATTTGATGTTACCGGTTATTGGCCAGACCAAGGAAATGTAAAAAGCGACTAACAAAAACAAGAACATCTCAATTGCATTACAACTTGAGTAATTTCTCGCTACAGTTTGAAAAATAAATTTCTTTCATACAGAACGAATGGGACATGTGACGTAAATATCTTGAGAATGAAAGTACGTTAAGGTTGCATACAATTGGCGAAATTGAACCGAATTTCACGTGCACGTATTCATTCGCCACCCTGTAGATGCATTTGCAGAAGGCCACTCAACGCTTCTGAAACCGCCAGAAAGCTACATCAGCAAGCGTCTGGGCCCAATTCAGCAGCCTCGCGCAACATAAAGGCGTATCGTGTCCGCTTTGCTGATGAGGTAATTTTATTGGAACATTTTCGTGGATAGTACATGTAATCAGAGATTGCCGTTTTGAAGGTCGATAGTGGGGCTTCGACATCAAGCACTTGCTCGGAACAGTCCTCAAGAAGCAACATGACGGTTTTTCGACAACGACAGCAGTCCTTACTAGGTTTGCTTTTACCGATGTCTCCCTTCTTCCCATGAGCTCATATCACTAGCACATCTTAACACGTTGACGACAGTGTGGCGCAATGCTGCGCCACGCTCAATCGGCCGCGTGGGACCGTGTGGCGTAATGCTGCGCCACAGTCTTGTATCGTATTTTTCTCGATACATTTCAGAATTTCGAAGGATGTTTTTGTGCCACTTTTTAGTAGACCTTTGCACATTGTTATAGGAAACATGGTCCATGAAAATGATTCTTAGCTTCTGATTTACTGGAATTTTTGATTGTGCACTAGTTTTCTTTACAAGTAAAAACAAATAATGGTTGTTGCAAGAAACAGATAAATGCAAACTAATACTGTTTACTGAAACAAACACATAAATACAAACAAATATTGATTATTAGAATAAACAAATAATGATTAATAAACAAATAACACTTTCCTTTTAGCCTGGATAGGGAAAAGGACATTCTGAAAGCTTCCAGCTGTTATTTTTCTATTTTCATTGCAAAAAAAGGAACAGTCCCAATCCCTGATATTACAGGACTGTATGTGTAGTTTTCAAGATTTACTATTCACTTCCATATCGAAAAAAATTCGCCATTTGTCGGCATCATGCCACAGCCTCGGCGCGGTAGAAAATCCCTTGGTCCCACGCGCCAGACACGCGAAAAAGGCGCTGTCGTCAACGTGTTAATCGCAGTCTTATCGTCAAATGGCACATATATTAAACTAAAATCTTTGGTTGCTCATAATTATGGAGTGTTTCAAGTGTTTTTTTGTTTTTTTTACGGATATCGTATTGTGTACCATATAGACATACCTCAAGCGACATCGCCGCATGTTCCTCGCATGACGAAAAGCAAAAAGTCCTGTCCATCGACTTCAAACCAGTCAAGCACAAAATCGCCGGAAAATTGCAGTACTGCACGGAAGCCAGGTAGTTTGCAGCATTCGATTTTTATTTGTTTTTGTATCTCACCCTCGTGGAAGGGATTTTCTATTACAGATCGCGGCAATAGTTATCGTTATTCGGTAGACGATGAAGAGCCGTTGCCAGAACCACCGTCATACGAAGTTGCTATCAATCGGCTGCGGTATGTTCCTTTTTCAAAATTTATTTTTTAGTCTTCTGGTAAGTCTACATATGAACTTTAAAAATAATTATCTTAACTACTACTATTTACTAATTTACTTTCTTACCTGTTGACTTGCAACTCATTTGATCATTTACCTTGGTAATGTTTCAATGTAGTGTCACTTTTGTCATGCGTTTATAAGTTTAGACAAATGGAGAAGCCGCGTGAATCGATTAGAGACTTTGTGATTCGTCAAAACGTGAATGAGGCCTTGAATAACAAACTTCGAAGTCGATCCTCATCCTTACCAAGGATTGAGAGTACCGATTTGAATGAGATACAGTATCGCTTGGCGACGACACCGCTTAGGCATCAGGTCAGTTTCATCGGAAAAGTCTCAAACCAAAAGTTTTTTTTTTTGAAATTCGAGTGGCTATGTTAAAAATTGGCTTTCAGTACGATCCAATGCGAAATCTTGCCATTGGCAGTCTGGATAACCTGACGATAGATTACGACTCGCCGAACAAGAACTCACTACGGAGACGTCGGTTACCGGTGGCACCGCTGCTTGGTTCGATGTCAAAAATTCCCTTGGCGCAGCTAGACGACTCTAATTTCGTGTACCCCGCGTCGAATTCAATTCAGAGGTTTCTATTTTATTCACAGCCTTAGAAAATGTGTTGAAAATCGATATCGACTTCCAGACAGCAGGTTTATGAGCTTCATTTTTAGGCGACCTAGAGGTGAGTTTCCCCGTTTTGCGAGGAAATCGAGTATTGGTCCGCAATATGAAGTACTGGAATATGGGACCAGGTGCGCGAATCACTTCGTTTTCTCTTTTTTTATTATTTTTTCAATCAAAAATTCAACATCTGAGACCGATAATTTAGACGAGAAATACCTCCCGTTCGAGCAGTATTGGTAGCCCTGGATCAGTGCGGATTCCGGACAGTGATGGTAGAAAAGACTCAGCCAGGTCCTTTTGGATTCTACATCGCTACTGGAGTGATGAATGGACAGCGAGGTTGGTTTGACAAATCATTATTCTTATTACTTAAGACAGCAGTGGTAAGCCATTTTAATGGCAACTTTATGACCCACTCTTGGAAAGCTATAGCATGACCTCTTCGCGTCCGGATATCATGAATTATTTTTGAAAATTGTATCTTTTGGGAGCCTTTTCGACCGTTCAAAATTGTTAGGTTAATTCCGAGCAAAAATGACGTATTTAGGAATTTTCATCTCACGCGTCTCCATACCATCGTTGTCACCAATGCTGAGCGTTGGCGATGAGATTCTCTACGTGGACGATCAGCTCGTTAGAGGTCGAAGTTTGGAGACCGTACAGACACTGATCGCTGGCAAAACTAAAGTGCTAATAGTACTTCTACCCGCCATTGGAAAATTCGTCTACTAGTCTTCTATAAGATACCGAATCAAGAAGTGCTCAAAATATATCCAGTACTAATTTACGAAGAAGCCTCAGATATTGGTGGCCGAACTTGAGCTGGAGATATCTGGTAAAGTAGGCAATACGTAGATCAGTGCGTAAGGCTAGTATTTGAGCATTCTTTACAATAGTGTAAGATGTGAGAAGTGTGTGAATCTAATTGGTGTACTAACTCATTGGCTTCAGCTGTCTTAGGTTAAAAGGCAAGATGAAGCCATAGGAGAAATAGCCACTTGGTCCTTAACATCTCAATGAAAATGTCATTTTTGTCGTTCTGCGTTTTTTTCTAGGTCTTTTCCTTATCCCTTATATGGATATATTCTTCTTCATTATGTGCATGCATTCTAACTTGAGTATAAGATTTAGTTTGTCATAAGCGCCTTCTAATTTAAAAGTCGAATGTCTGTTGGTTTTTTTTTGTCGATGTTCCCTTATTTGTGATACGCTCAACAAGGCTACTCTCTTGGTGGCTGAGTTTCTGCTTTTAATCTAACATTTCGTCAAACGTCCTTGACATAATGTTGTACATCGTCAGAAGCCAGAAACAAAGTAACGATAAATACTCAGTCACCAAGCTAATATAGTATTAAATATTCGCAGCAATATGAACAATTCGTACTGTTCTCAACTAGAGCTCATTGATAACTCATAGGTTATTTTTACAATGTTGTTAAAACAGATGTTCAAACAGACGGTTGTAATTACACTTCACTTCTACTGCCGGTATATTACATTGGTGAATTTATTCGATGTTCCTTACAATAAGAGATAAACATTGAATTTGTTTTGAAAAGGTTCAATGATGCAAAGGGATTCCTAGTCCCGACCATTTCCGGCGGATTTCTTTCATTTTGTTTGTTCGCGATTACGGTATTGTTTTGTTTCGTTTCGTTTTGTTCGCCATCATCATTCTTTTCTTGCAACAAGTTATGAGTCGTCTTGTTTAGTCCATTGAGATCGTCAGGGCTGGGAGAGCTTACGGGGCTAGGCAACTTTGTATTGGTCCCTCTCTCTAAATTCAGTTCCTCGTGGTTGGGTCCGACCAATTAATTAATTAGGATAAAATTTGGTTTCGAATAATTCCACATTTCGGTTAATCAGAAGTTTTTTTTGAAAATGCAGTCAGGTTTCGGCACCTTACCTGCTTGTTTGAGCCAAAATTATTCGGAATTCGAGAAACAGCTATCAGAATCGTGATCATCCCAATCATCGTTTCCTCAATTTACTCTGAACAATGTTGTTAGAAAACTATCCTGAGCGGTAGAATACGGATCAGATGGGTAACTTGTAATTTTCAAATTTAATCTTCATCACACTGTGATCTTTTTGAGAATACTTTCCTTGCACAAGACGGACCAAATAAATCCTTATTTTGTAATTACTGTATATTGTAGCATAATGAAGTGGAATGAACAAGCAATCACGTAGTTGTTGCAGAGCAGAAAGTCTCCTCAAATTACACTTAAAATTTCAAATAGAAAGAAAACATGAGCTTTCAAGGGAAACAGGCAACCTGATGGGGTTACTGTGCTTTAGTGCATGTCTACGCCATTCTGGTGGTTACGCAAGATTGTAAAGAGTAGCCAAACCTCGTAAAGAAGTTCTAAACGTTCGCAACTGGAATACAATGGGTGGGATCGATCGAGAGCGGGATGCAAATACAGCGGGAGGTCTTCGTGGTGAGACCACCCACGAGCAGTTGTCGATATTCACGCAGGCGGCGCTAATGAGAACACCAACGACTAGGAATTGCTTTGCTGTTGCAACAACGAACGCCTGCACAGCTGTTCAGTCCGTCTCGCTGACCTTATATTCTAGTGGTCCCTATTTAAATTGGCACCATTCACCACTATTACGAACAATTAACTATTACTAGTTAATTTGCCTTTTTTGTCGCTCTTTGTTCTATGTTGTTTTCATTTTCTGCTCACAAACAGGCCTCTAAGAATTCGAGCGTGTACCAGTATTGTTCTCATCAATTCCTCGGTACCATACAATTTTTAGAGCTGGTTTGTAACATTTTCCTGTCATTTGTGGGCATACGAAGCACAAGGATTAAGCTTTTGATCGAATTTAATATAAAAACATTTACTTGAGCCAGTCATGTATAATAGAAAATGGTCTAATTTTCCAGTACATGAGTTTTTGGTCACGGTAGCTAAACTAATGGGTAAAGAACGGTTTTCTTATTTTGACAGCCTTCTAGTTCTTCTTTACTGTATCAAAACAACAATTATCCTGTCTTTGGTATGGTAAAAATCTTATCGCTTGGTCGTGTTTTCTGCTCGAATATCTCTTCCTTAAAGCGGTTGATTTGTAAGTTTTGGATATTTATTATTTTCGGTGACCCTTCAGAAGACAATGTACAAGCAAAAAGTACATTCTACCTACTGACTATGCTACTGTGCCCTTTTTGCTTAAATTGAGTTATATCATTTTGGCCAATTATTCCTATCTTTCTGAAAGCATCTCTTCACTTTCGCCTAAAATTCAAGTTAAAAATCTGTAAATAGCCGTTGATGCCAATTTCATCGTCTTTTTCAAAGGTTTCCGGTTTTGCATTCTTGTCGCGGTCTATTCCATTGTAAATTTAATGCTGTCACCGCTTTATTAGCATTCTACGTTGATCGGTAATTGCTACACTAATCACTAATCGGTTTCGCTCATCGTTACAAATGAAGCTAATTGACTTTCCGTTAATTTTCGTTCGCCGAATATTACCTACATTTGCACATAATTCTCTACAGTATCATTTAAAAAGATCGTAGTCTTTTTAATCGTTCTTCTACCATGGTTTTCACTACTTATATCTAGGATAACTCTTACCTTGAGCTTACCTTCTACCCCCGTTGCGCAAACCTTAATATTACATGACACGTGCCTGAGGCGTAGTCAATCCAGAGAACGATTAGTGTCTGTTACTGAAAGACTTCACTTTTCCGCTTGATAATTCAAATAGCGATGTTGAATTTTTATTTTTTGAAACGAAGCAGTGCACTCTCTTGTATTTTCGTATCAGGCAGGAACAGTTGACCTCTTTCTTCGCCCGTTTTCCTCATTCTCGTTAATGTCAACTACGCATTCATCTGTCACACTTCACTTTTACATCTCTAAAATGAGTTTGCACTTGTCGCAGAGCGCCTCGGTGTCAAAATTCAATCTCGTTCACCAAGTTTATCGGATTTGTAAATTTTTCTCAGAAAATGGTCGAAATTCGGGCTTGAGTACTGCAGTCCAATGATACGAAGTATATTTTTTGATTTTCACGAGACCGAGATTGTAGCTTTCAAGCGCCAAGGATTTTCGAACGTTATTATAAGTCAATATTTTCTGTAAAATTTGGAGCTCCTGAGTTTAAAATCAATTTTGTTTCTATGCGTCTTTTCTTAATTTTGTCTGTTTTTGAAAGCGAATATTTAGGGCTTAGTGGATATAAAGTCTCACTCGGGCTTAAATGTTTTGCAGAGGAGTCTTGCATCCTTACACAGGCTGCATCCATCAAATAAAGCCAATTATGTTGCCATCCTCGAGTATGCTCCATCTTCGTTGACTTCAATGTGGTCATCGTTAATTCACCGTCCATTTTTTTCTTGGTTTTCTACGTCTTCCCTAGCATTGATGGCATTTAACTGCGACAATCAACCAGCAATTAGGCTCTTCACTTCAAGAAATCTCAAACCCTGATGTTACCCGCTTCTGAGAGTATTTTCAAGCACATTCTGTAAATGCATATGAAAATATCATGAATAGCAATTATAATCTTCATGCCTGAAATGTAATCGCTGGACTTTCTTACTCATTTAAGTAGTACTCTCCACTTTACCGAATCACCGAATATATGAGCTGCATCTACCGTTCTAAAAAACTAATTTGTTGACAAGAGAATATTTTACCATCTTATAGTTCTTTCATAATTTTTTAGGTGTTATTTCGTTGTATTTCCACCTTCTTTCCTCATAATGGGAAGTTTTTTCATTGTCCGAACTTTGCGTACGGGGATATTCAAGGTGCTGATAGCGACTCTGTCATTTGCGCTCCCCAACACCTGCTTAACTCAGCCTTCAAGCTTAATTTATTTACGCTGTATAAGACGGACGTAAAAAAAACTAAGAACATTAGTGTTAAGAACATAAGCGACATCCTGGCAGTGCCATAATGTCCCTATGAATAGGTACAAAATGCACCGCACTTTCACTTCAAAAACACGAAATGTCTATGCACAAAGAATCGGGTTTATTGTGACGCACTTGAAGAAGGCATCGGATTAGGCAATGAAGTTTTGACAAGGTGGGTGAAGTGTGAATCCTTAAGGCCCGTTCACACTTTACTGCGTTGCTGCCGCCGTAATGATGAAACATGGGACCGCGCGGCAGCGGCGCAGCAGCCAGTATACGGTTTTTAATTTCTTTGCGAAAACCATATCTCCAAATATGCACTGAATAGTTTTTTGACCAACGACAGTCCAGTGGACGGTCGAAAAGCGCGCAGCTATTGCGGAAATACACGCGCTGCCTTCTTATTTATCCATTTATTCATTTATTTCTACGCCATATAAAAACGTGCTAGCAGTAAAACAATTAGATGAGTTAGTATTACAAATTGTATAATACTAAAGTGGGAACGGTATCACCAACTACGGCAGGTACAAATATGCAGATCATAGCCATCAACATAGAGCACTGTAGTAAGTACTGCCCTATTTTGGTGTACTGCCGCAGTAGAGTCTGAAGGGGTCCTTGAAGGGGCGGTGCCTAGCAGTATCGATGGAGAATTGGACCACCAGGATCGGGATTCATGAAGGAAATCGCCGGTGAATTTCACCGGTTCCGGTACTGGATGTAACTGGGATTTCTGATTGATGAACGTACCGGTAACCGCTGTGCGCGTCGGTTAGTTGCAATGGCCGTAACCGCACCATCCCGGCTTGGCAGGGCGCGCTAGTGGCCTGGGTGCCTCTGGGGCAGAACCTGACGCTGGGGCGCCGGTTACGCTTCCTGGTTAGCGTTTCACCGGCTCCCGGTCCGCGTTCCACCGCTTCCCGGTTAGCGTTTCACCAGTTCACCGCCAAAGTGACTCACCGCGCGTTGATAAATCACGTTTTGGCGGGTAACCGAGGTGAATATCACCGGGCGGCCGTGTAACCGGCCGGTGAATCGTTCATGAATCCCGGCCCAGGGGGGAGGAGGACTGATCGGGCGCAAAGGTCGCGTGTGTCGTCCGCCGAACGCACATTGCGTTGCGCGGTCATCTGCGTCGTGGGATCGATACGCAATGCCGTCTGAGGGCTGCTGAGAGGGGCAGCCGGCCGTCGCCGCCGCGTATTACGTTGGATGGGCTGGGCTGTCTGTGGTGGTGGTCGTCGTCGGCCTCGGTCGCCGTTGGGGCCGTCGTTGGCCTGGCCTGGCCTAGCTGGCCGGCGGCCGTCCGCCCGCCCAGGCCAGCTAGGCCAAGTCAACCCCGCCACCGTCGGCGGCCCTTTCGGTCCGGAATGGCTCGAGCGCGCCCCGCTCAGCCCGCCGCACTCTATCCCTTCTACGTAGCCCCCCCACCCCTACCCCGTACCCCCCACCATCATCTCGACCTTTCACTCGATCACTGCCCCGCCAAAACCTGCCCCCCCCCCCCACATCACCGTCAACTGACACTGCTCTTCCGACTCGTGTGCCACTGACTCCCACACTCTATCAGCTAACGTATAAACGTCAAACACTACCCATCACTCAGCACTTGTCACAATTTTCCACTCGCGCATCGTTCTGTTCCGACTTTCTTGCCATTTCTTTATCACCTATCCGATTGACACCTTCATTTTTCGCTTTCACAGACATTGTCGGCTGCCGTGTGCTTGGTAGTATTCGTTTAATTGAGCTGCTTGTACGAGAAGAAAATGTTACTTTTACCTATTCTTTGCTAGAAAGCGTCTTTGTGTTGTCACTTTGTCAAATCATTAAGTAAATTGTTCAGAAATTGTTTTTGGGATGCTTTCATTTTTTCTAGATGTCATCGTTCTCTATGCACGAAAAAAGAAAGTTTCCAGCAGGGTCTATAAGTTCCTCATCGATCAAATGAACCTTTTGAATTTTGAACTCGTAACGAACAACCAAGCTTTGAACCGATTTCAGTTGAGGAGGACTGTTGGCTTAATATGTGGTGTGTTTTAACGTCAATAGCTTGTTACCAAATGTTATGCTTTTTAGCTTTTCGCCGTTTTTCTCTCGCTACGGAATGATTTGATTCGTTCATTTGTCAGACAACAAATATTTTCCACTTGAAATTTGTATGAACGTGTTTTATGTTTGTTTAACTTTTTTTTTCTTTTGCAACGTGTTACTGTTCTGCACAAAATTCATGACAACCTTTATCATCATGCGCGGTTAGGGGGTTGGTGGTCCTCGGCTAGGGCCCGAGAACTGATGACCCATCTAATCTGTCGTTGGCGATTCCTAATGAGATTTAGTGGCGTCCGTTCCAGGCATCTGCTGGTTTCTTCTCTCATTGTATGCCATTGTGTAGAGATACAGGCCAGACGTCAATTATTTGCGTATGGATTGCGAGCCAAAATTATCGCGAATCCGTCGAACTATGGACAAATATCTAAATATTCATCAGTAACGGAGATGCGAAAAAAACTTTAAAAAATTGCGTTCCTTCACTGATCTCTGATTTTTTAGCCTAATTCCAACCAAAATTTCGAGGACTGTATGCAAATATTTTGCTTACAAAAATTTCAGTCGAAATTTGATGAGTTATATTTCCTTCCTAGCTTTTTGTACGGTTAACACTTTTTTCAATGGGAGCGTGGTTTGCTTAGGAAATGTCGAGCTCTTTACTTTTAAGACTGGCTTTTTCTATTAAAACTATGTGTTCATATTTGTAGGCTGAAGTTGACCGTGGAAGTCGCGTCTGTAACGAGTTTTCCTGAATAGCAAATTTGTTGAATTTGTTAAAGAGTTGTGAGAGAGGCCAATGTCTTCTCAAGGTCAACGGGTATCGCCTTCACATCGGCGATATTTATGAATCATTAGTCATATCTCATCTTAACAATAGGTGACAGGCTCGAGTGCGCCAATAGTTCGCCGCTCGACAAAATCATCTCAGACTGTAGAGTTTTCTCGGCTTTGGTTGATCAAATAAGTGCCTTTTTACAGCAGTGGCTGGGCTCAAGGTGTCGGTTTAAGTCTATCTCCATCTGATGCTAGATTTTACCTTTACTTTTCTCCTGTTTAATGTTGACAATTATAAGCCGAGTTCCGGACGTCTGAGAAGTATCGTGTTACAAATAGCCGATCTCATGTCACTGACACTGCTCCGCATGGAATTACTAGTGGCGTGCTCGTAGGTTAGAATTCGTCTTTGTTGGATTGCGATTAGTCTTTGCTGGGTTAGGAATCGTCTTTGTTCTCAGTCAGTCAGATTGGAAGCCGACGAACATTGAAATTCAGCGCGTGCAAATCGGCGCGGCGCGTTCAGTTTCGCTTCGAAGCGTTTCACCTCACGTCGACGTTCTTATAGTAGTTCATATATAATTCTGTCAATATTCGATCACAATCCATGCACAACTCATCAATCAAGTCCTTCATCTTTCTTGTTTTCCGAGTTACCACGTGAAATAACCATTCAACGATTTTTGTTTCTTTTTCCTCGCCCTACTTCTTCACTATGTTTCAATTCAATGATTTTAACAAAGCTCATTAATTATTAATTCCCTTTGCATTATTAATCTATAATTATGCGCTACTTCAATGAAGAGTGGCTCTCTCGAAGTAAATGTTGTAATAATTTATATCAATCGTGTTTAAGTGACTACAACTTTCATTTCGAAAGAACGCAGGTGAAATTTCAATTTTTCAGTTCTCCGGTCCTTCACCTGTCATTGTTTTCAGCATGAAGATTTTTGGTTTGTTATACATAATCTGCACAGCTCTACTGAAAAATAGGAACAAGAATCAAACATGATCTTGCAAAAAAAGAGAATGATTCATTC
This sequence comes from Nippostrongylus brasiliensis, assembly GCA_030553155.1. Classification (NCBI taxonomy): domain Eukaryota; kingdom Metazoa; phylum Nematoda; class Chromadorea; order Rhabditida; family Heligmosomidae; genus Nippostrongylus; species Nippostrongylus brasiliensis. The sequence continues at coordinate 27,133,516 of CP130737.1, forward strand.
CTTTAAATGTAAATTTTGAAGAGTACCTTGTGCTATCATAGCTTTTTGTTTTTTGAAGTGACATTCAGAAATGTGAAGGCTTTTCGTCGGCGAAATCAGTGCACAAGTGAGATGCACTTTCCTTACCCTTCAAAATTGATTTTGCTTTGTTGGAATTTCTGGAAGAGAGATAAACAGAAAAATTACGGTTTCAATGCAGAAATTCTAGCAGAATTTACGCCAACGGCTAAGTTTCACTTCAACTGAATTGGATGTAAAATATTATCGTATTTGCTAGGCTCTACAGCGTCTTTGTATACTATATTGGAACTAATTATTTTTTGTTCTATTAAATTTATAAAGTTCCAAGCGTAATGCACGGAAGTGTTTAAACAGTGTGGCCGTAATAAGTCCGACTGATTTAAAATAAAAGTGCGTGAGAAAAATCGTCGCGACCAACGGGGTAATTTGTACTGGCCGAGCCGACATTTTCTATCTTTCTCGCCGTCCTACTGTCTCTCTTTCTCTGTCTATCTGCTTATGTACTTATACATCTTCCTCTTCTCTCTCTCTCTCTCTCTCTCTCTCTCTCTCTCTCTCTCTCGATTCTGATGCTCGTCGTCGGTGCAACGTCGTAACTCCTTCCAAACGAGATAGTGTGTGATGAATGACCGACCTCTCCTTCTACCCATATCTTTGGGTATATGATTACGTCAAGAGATCTATAGCTGACGGTTCTGCTCCATATGCCACATTTTTGTTCTCTCATTATTATATTGGAAAATAATTGATTTACGCCGTCTGTGTTGCTGGGTCGAGCGCTTGTCGGGTTGGTGGTGCCACAATTTTATTTATTTAATATCTATATTTTGTGTCGGATGCTTTCATCATGTTTTCGGTGTCTTTTAGACGGGCAATGTGAAGTTCTCCTTTCATAGCTTGCATTTCTTCCATTTCATTGAGCTGTTTGAATTTTCGGTGCTATGGAAGTCTTTTTCCAATTTTGCTTCCAGGACAATTACTGAAATAATAATCAAAGTATTATTCCTATCAGTAATCTGAAGTCACCTCGTGAAGCCCAATTATTTTGTTAAGGCAATATTCTCTTCAACAATTTCACTAAAAACCATTTAATTATTGCTAGTCGAGCTCACTTCATAGGTGCTTCATTCACTCTCCTTTCATCTGTCCTTTACTAACCACATTTCAATTCCAAATTGACATGGAGTTTCAACTGTAGATGTCATGTGAATTATTCACTGTTTCGGGACACTTTTTTGTTTTTTTTCTGCAAGTTTTTTTTTTGCGGATTTGAAGGCGCTGATTTCCACATCCTGTCTCATAATTCAGCTGATGTTCGTTGTTCAGATATCAGTCGTTTATATAATCGCCACTTTTTTCGCCTAATTGATTCCTGATATCGTTCGCCCAGAATGCTCTTCTTCGCTCAGTTTGCCTAATGTCCATTCCTTTCGTTTTCAACTGCATAATTTTTCTTTGTGTTGGTACAGCCTAAAATTAAACTTGTTCGCTTTGATTTTTCCCTCACGATAGAGGTATTTTGCATTTTTAACCATTTTCATTATTATTTTACTTTTCTGTCAGAGTTTTTTCAAAGTTACGAATCCAGTGCTGCTCCATCTCACGATCAGTATCTTCGGAAGTTTAGATAGATTTTGGTGCAGAAATTCAAATATTTCGACGATTTTCCGTCCTGTTTGAATTGATCACGTTAGTTGTTTTGTATGTTGGTGCCTTTTTTCTCGTTTTTCATTCTTTGCGGCTCATCCATCTCATATTACTCTTCTGTAGGAAAAAAGTTATATTTTCTTTATTGCTCCTTTCCATTACTTGCTGTTGTCTTTTTAAACGCTGTTCGACATCATATATCGACTATTCGTGGGCGCATGTGTGTCAGAGACAAGGAAAAAAAGTTATCAAAATTTGATGAGCTGTTGTATTTCAGTTTCTCTGCCGCCATCCTACTATGGTCCCGGGTTGATTAAGCGATGCGTCTTCTGCTTGTCGTGCTTATCGGCTATGTTGCCGCAACAAATGTGGGTCATATCACACAAATCGCCTATCAATCAATCGTCTTTTATCCCTCAGTCGTGTTTATCTGTCCAAGGGTTTGTTAGACACGTGTTGATTGTGTACTTTTCATCCCTCTAATATCAGAAAACTGGCCGACAACTGTCGTTATGACAGGTGAAGTCCGATGTCAAAAATTTTCCCCGCAACGTCATGTAAACTGGGTCAGTTAGTCGGAACTGAGCCGACCGCCCGTTAATGGAGAATTCATCAAACATCCGCCTGATATTTATAGTGCTATATAAATTGACATCATCAATTTTGACAGTTCAGAGCTCATCATCCGTGAACAAGCGAGCGATCGATGGCGCTGTACACCCGATCAAGAAAAGCGAAGTGAGTCGATTGTTCAGAGAGGATTTAATTCATTTATTCCGAAGGAATGGAGTTCTTTTCAACGAAATTTTTCAGATCATTGAGGGTAGTGGTGATGACAACGGGTCCAAACATTCACCTACCTCACCGGACGTGGAAATCCACGGATCCGGTTATGGTAGTGATGACGAAGATGGCGATTCTGTACACGGGTCCGGAAGTAAGTGATTTTTTTACGTAAAATTAGTAGCTTTTAGACATTTTTCCTTTATTTTCACCGAAAAACACACGTTCTCAAGGTATTGATTAGTTTGACCTAGTTTTTTTTCCTCCTCGTCGCTTTCCCTTTCTTGTTTGCAGTTTTTCTAAGGTTTATCTACTCCTAAGGCTTTGTCGTTATACTATCATTAGTTTGGAAGCTTTTAATTAGTTTGAGTCGTTGGTTATGTCCAAGAAAACAATTCTGAAGTGATGAAGTGGGTGTTTGTTGACTTTTTAGTACCCTTTAGTCATGTGCTTCAATAATGAATCGAACTAATTGTTTCTAAATGAGACGTTGCTTGATAGGAAGTTTAGTCTTCTGAATGAAAAGTGTGCTCCAAGCCGAAATCTGAGCAATGAAGCGATGTTTTCAGTTTCTGAACGGATCTGTTGCTGTACGAATTTTTATTTTTTAATGAGAAGAGGTCGTGTTAAGAATATTTGGAATATTTTCGCATGTTTTTTTCAGCGTCAATGGTGGACGTGATCGAGGGCTCTGGTAGTGTGCCGTCGCTGATTCAGGAACGACCACAGGTTACTACCACCACCACCACGACGCACATGCCACCTGTTCATTCGCATTCGGAATCTGAACATGTGAGTGTAATTACAATGTTTTTTTTGTCTCGGCGCTCTTTTTCATTCGAAGTCGTTTCTGGTGGTGATTTCTCGCCCAGTGTGCTGTCAAGCGTAAGGCGCATCTGAATGGCGTAATGAGAAGTGCAACGAGCTGCAAACAAAAGTGTTTCCTGGGGAACTTATATAGCCACCGGTACGAGCTCACAACCTCACATATAGGCGATCGCTCTTCCCAGATGAACAAGAGACTAATTAAGGAGATATTCCGAATGCAATCGGCCTTCCCGTGTAGTTCAGCGACGGAAGAAGGTTTTGTTCGGACAGATAGATATCCGGGGAGTTAATCTGAGGTAAAATACTTGAGAGGAACTCTAGAATCGAAAATTTTGACACAAAATGTAGAAGCTCTCCGTTTCTGATCGCGCTCTAATTCTGCGTTTTTGTTAAATCTCTAGATAATGTATAAGTTTCACGTTCAAGCTTCAACTATATATTATATACCTATGTTTTTTTATTGAGACACATACATATCATCGCAATGTAATATTCAATTGCTGCGTCGTTCAGCAAAACGTGGCTGGGAAATCGCATTCAAAGGGATTCGAGTGCAGACGCTTCGAAATTTTAGTATACTCTAATGATAACTTGGAATTGAGATATTTTTCTTTTTCGGGCGCCCGAAGAAATTTCTATACTACATGCAGGCGTGTTGAATTTATTTATTATATTTAATTTGTAATTTTAATGTTTAATCCTGGTTCGCCTAATCACCTTATATAGAATAAAAAATATCAGGTATCTAAATTGCATAGCATGCATGATCTATGTTATTTAAAGTCATTAAGAGCAATGGACTGGTAACTGGTAGGTACTATCAAAAGTGTACGTCACGTTTTTTGCTAAGAACTAGTTGCCAAGACTTTCTATGGTATGATTTGTGTAGGTGAAATGATGAAAAATCCAAACGATATGCCTGGAGAGAATTAATTTACAAAAATCGTCGGACACTGCGGTGGATTAAGTGGAATAGTGTCGAAAACTTTTCTAATCGGCTGATAGTCTTGGGTTTCGTTGTTTTTAATGTATTTATTCATAGTTATCCAATCAACAGAATTCAAACAGACGAAACACTCATATAACATGGAATTATTGGACTTGGGTAATGGCAACAATAGAAAAGATAAAATATCAGATAAACCAAAAGGGTGACTCATAATAATTCAATCACTTTATGAGGTTACACTGAAAAAAAAATAAATTTAAAAAATATTTAAAAAAAACACTCGAATAGTATAAGCCATGGATGTGTGAGGAAGAGGGGCAGTCGGATCACTATAAATTCTGCTCAACAAGGTTTCATCATAATTCGCTGGCTTTTCAGGTGTTCAATCCAGTGGTGCCTATTGGACCTCATTCCAAGGTAACTAGTACAACAGCAGAGGCTCCAACGTCATCTGAAGAAGACGCAGATGACGACGGACCAATTACTACTGTGATGGAAAATGAACGAGAATCCGTTGTCGAGACGGTTATCGTTCAGGATTCGCTGAGCACCACCACACCTTCGGTGATCGTCACTCGACCAATCACGACGACTTCAACCCGACGAGTGGCCATTCAACCGGCAACGACACCAGATCCAACGGCCACCCAGTCACCGTTCCATCCAGTGCTCAAGCCTGGCATCTTTGCAGGTGCGTATCGTCGCTGTTTTTCTCGATTTTCTTTGTCTTTGTGATGTGTATTTCGCGATGAACTGCTGCGCCAGCTGCAGTGTCGGGCTGGCCGCCGTCGTCGCCTCTTGTGTAAGAGCAGCAATGTTCAGCGAAACCTCTGAAATCGCCAGCCACTGACTGGTGCTCTTTCGTAAACACGTTGGAAAATCGACAGCTTGAGATTTTAAAAAAATCGTATTGTATCAACCTATTTAGGCTTCAGTTTGTACAGCTTTTCAGAAGAATCTTTCGCGTAGATGAAAGTATTCGACGAAAACTCTGAAATCCCAACTACTGACCGGTGCTCTTTCGTGAAACACGTGGGAAAATCTACAGCTTGAGATTAACAAAAAAAATTGCAAGTTAATCAACTTATCTAGTCATTTAGTTTGTACAACCTTTTAAAAGAACCTTTCACGTAGATGAAAGTATAATATTCAGAGAAACCTCTGAAGTCGCCAGCTATTGACTGGTGCTCTTTCGTGAAACACGTGGGAAAATCTACAGCTTGAGATTTATCAAAAAATCGTAAACTAATCAACTTATTGAGTCATTTAGTTTGTACAGCCTTTTAAAAAAACCTTTCCCGTAGATGAAAGTAATCAGCGAAAGCTCTGAAATCCCTGCTACAGACTGGTGTTCTTTCGTGAAACACGTGGGAAAATCTACAGCTTGAGATTTATCAAAAAAAATCATCTTATTAGGAGTTTAGTTTGTACAACTTTCTAGGAGAACCTTTCCCGTAGATGAAAGTATTGCTTTTACCAAGCAATGTTCAGCGAAACCTCTGAAATGTCAGCTATTGGTGTTTCGTGAACGTGTAGGAAAATCAAAAAGATTAATTAATCTTAAGGAGTCTAGTTATGTTTGTATAGCTTTTTTTTCTGTAGAGAATATTTCACTTGTTTAATCGTAGAAGATTAGTATATGTAAAATTATATATTGTTTTTACCGATTTGTTGCTGTTTAAGCTCCGTTCTTAATGATTCCAGTTGATGTTTTTTTTGCCACTTTCTGCGTTTTTTTTTCATCCAATAATTCTAGAAAACTAGTACCTTCTCTTTTCTTCCTCATACTATCATCGTCCCGAACGACCCCTGAAATAATGTGTTTTTAATTCAAGTATTTCTAGAAAATAATTAGTTATAACTATGGAATGAACTGGCCCTGGGCAACTTTCGATCAGTCTTAGCTAATTAGCAGTTTGCAGATTGTCTCCTTTTGTTCCACATCCCACCACATAATTATATAGCCACTTTTGAAACCTCTTGGGTATCTGACGGCATTCTTACGACTATCTCGCCATTAATGGTTCGGATGGTCGGGTTCACCCCAAATTGATGTTCCGCAACACTCCATCCATATCACCTGGGTTCACCGTGTGTGACTACGGTCGCGGTATGATCCTATCGTGACGGCCATCTATTTGGGTGACTTTATCGGAATACTGACCGCTACCGAGTTGAGAAAGGCAACTGTTGGGGGATTTTCGTTCAACATTGTATTGGACAGGTCGGAAGTCAGGAAACTATCAAATATTTCGGAAATATAGTTACACAGCACGATAAAAATGCAACGACAGTTTTTAGCTGTATGCAGCAAACTTTCAGGGGTTACTTACTTAGGTTTATGGCTTAGTATTGGTAATTTTTTGTTTCGCGTCAGTTTGTTTTTCGAGTGCGGGCTTGTAGTTGTTCATTCGGTTTGGTTCTGTATAGCATGCCATCCCAGACTGGCACGTGTATTTTATTTTTTTAACAGATATAATGTCCCTATTGGGTTTTTTCGCAATCATTTTTCAGAAGTTGAAAAGTTCACCTGTTAATCGATAGATCGATTGGCGTTGCATAGTAAGACTTTATTTCTATAGGTTACTTATTCAGGTTTATGGCTTAGTATTGGTAATTTTTTGTTTCGCATCGGTTTGTTTGTCGAGTGCGGGCTTGTAGTAGGATTTTCGTTCAAAATTGTATTGGATGGGTCGGAAGTCGGGAAACTATCAAATATTTCGAAAATATAGTTTCACAGCACGATAAAAAAGCAATGACAGTTTTTAGCTGTATGCACCAAACCTCCAAGGGTTACATATTCAGGTTTATGGCTTAGTATTGGTAATTTTTTGTTTCGCGTCGGTTTGTTTTTCGAGTGCGGGCTTGTAGTTGTTGATTCGGTTTGATTCTGTACAGTATGCCGTTGGAGAGCGACAGGTGCATTTCATTTTTTTTCATGAATTACTTTTCATGGAATGCTTTATTGGGTTTTTTGCTAGTGATTTTTGAGAAATTGAAAAGTTCACCTGTTAATCGATAGATCGATTAGCGTTGCATAGTAGGACGGTGAATGAATGGCTTTCCCTTCGGAAGCGGTATTGTTTATGAGCGGACAACTCTCTCCGTCTTTCAAGCAATTAACGATCTCTGCCGCTCGTCATGTTGGCCCCCGTCGCACGAGGCAAACGGACACATCGCTGGGGGTGAATGACCAATCGCCTTGGCGCTCTGGTCGTTTCTGCCTCGTTTTAGGATTCGGAGACACTCGTCATCAATTAGACCTATCAATCGTCACAGAAACCGCTCTGAAAGAGTACGACTACGAAAGACGAATTGTTATTCCCTTTTCCTCTAAAATTAGGCTTCAAAATGTCGAATTCGAACCGAAACTCGTCGTTGACAAACTGGCTAGTTACCCTGGAATTTACCGGACCCGTTTACGTAATTTGGCGCGGCGGGTTAAACCTGGGCCAAATTCATCATTGGTAAACCCCGATAAACCCCGAGATATAGCCTGTGAACGGCGTGCACTTTTATATATTTATTCTAAACTTCCTATATTAAACACAACCTCTCATCGACTCTGCCGTCTGGTTCTGGCTGCGCCGCGGTCTCGGAGACCCTTCGTCCGTTCAAGAATATGGGCCCTGGAGCAAATCACGGAGTGTCCCGTTGCTATGATCAGCCCTCAACATGTGACTTCAGGGCCCAGATTCATGAACGGACGAGCGGTCTCTGAAACCCCGTCGGCGATAAACCCGCTCTACACCGTCGAGGTTTCCCAAACCCTGCCTCATCGCGAAGTGTGACAGAACCGCGATAAACCCCGGCTAAACCCCTGCGCGCGTTCACGAATCTCGGTTTGCTCGCCGTTCCGGGTATATATCGGGCTTTATCGGGGGACTACCAATGATGAATCTGGGCCCAGGTTGTCGCAGTCTCCCTGAGTCAGAAATCGGCATTGGTTTGAGGTAAGAATTTGGTATGGTGGCGTTAGGGTAAACATGACATGGTAAACACTTTCATTCGACGATTTTTCTCTGGGACACCATTCATAGTTTGCGGCGCACCTAGAACTCCATGAAAATTGCTGCAAGTAGTCGTAGAATGATCGAAGTGCCGTTGTGGCGAATTTCGAGGAGTTTCAGCCGAGCTGGCGGTGCTCAGGAAGCGTTCGAAATTGGATTTTGTCGGGGGCCTATTACTGCAATATCCCTAAAGTCGTTGTTTTGAATGCTTGCTCGTCGGCATTGGTCGGACTGCTTGGCCGTCGGCCTTTACCCACTTGCTGCACGTAATATAACGGTGAGCGAATGTGAACAATAGGATTGAATTGACGATTAGTTGGATTGGGGAATGGAGCGAGGATCCTCTCAGCATCAAGAAATGACAGAGAGAGGAAGAGAAAGAGAGAAAGGGAGAGAGAGTGTGTGCGAAAAGACGCGTGCTGACTGGGTGGCCTTATGGCATGACGTGTCCCTTTGATCTCTCCGTCTTCAGAGCCATTGCCGCCGCTCATCAAACGACTCTAAACGGTTGCGAATATTTTTTTATCTCAAACTGATGCCTATCGATGCTGTTGAGATACGATGTGCAAGGTGTCTTTAAGATATTGACTTGTCGATGAGATTACAATCGGAAGCGTTTGTAATCTCTTGACAGAGTTTGTGCTTTATTGAAACGGTCATGTAAAAGACATGGAAATCATCCTTGTTCCCTAAAAATTTGAGGAAAAATCTTTCATTTCTACCGGGAAGCTTCAATCAAGTTTTTTAGACATATTTCTTTCTGTTTCGCAGTCGGTATTGGCGTGGGACCTGTCTTACCCACGGAACCTTGCGAAATTTTGAAATTCTCAAAAAAAATTGACCACAAGACATTCTGCCGTCATTTTCTGCGTCTCTGTCCTATACTTGATCATTGCTGTTGTGCTTTGCTGCCGAGTATGAATGGATCCTGGGCGTTGTCGCGCGGTGAAAGGACAAAGATATCGATGGAAAGGTATTTTATTCTCTCAACCTTGTCTCATATTTCTGAGTAGTTGTAGCCCATTAGCTACGTTACTGCTTTTGATACGTATTGTTTGTCACTGTGCGTGTTGATGTACGGCTTCGCTGTCGCTGACCCTTGTCTAATCCGCTTAATTGAGGCACAATGTGCCCATTTCAACGGCTAGGTGCTAACTATAAGATCAGGTCATTATAAATTGTGGGCTGGCTACATTGGTCAGTCATTATGTTTCACGGGTTCGATTTGCCTAATCATGCCCGCTGTGGAAAGCTATAATGACTTCTATGCACACATGTCTCAAACTCATTTACCCACTGCACGAAACTCTCAAGTATTCTAAGGTTGAATTCATGAAATAGGTGTCAAGTTTTGGTGATCGAAGATTCCTATACGCGACAGCGACGAACGACGATACATGTTCAGTGATGCGTGTTTGATATTGTTTGAGCAAGCGGTGTTGGTCGTGGCGCGATCTGGCCGTCTGATATCTGCGCGCTGCCGGTGCTTCTGTAGTGGCGATGCGAACGGACGGATCAGGTTCTATGGGTGGCGAGGTGATATTTGCATACTGGTCGAGTGATTGATATGCCAGTCTCGTTATTTGCTTAAGAAAGGCCAGATGGTTGGGCTGTGGAGGGGCTGCTCCACCACCCCAACACATACCCTGGTGGTGGTGATGGTGGTGCTGAGTGGATGGATGATCGGCCTTCTGCTGGATCGTTGGCTATTCTCCAATAGTGGTCATCCACCCGGCAACAGCTTCAACATAGAAGCCGGTAATTTGAATCCGTCAAACAATGCTCCGATTCGCCCTAAAAGTGGCAGCTTCAGGACGTTTCATTAAACAAACCAGGCATTCAACGGCATACAGGCCGCCAAATGAACTATTGAATAATAGGAAACATATATAAAACATCCATAATGACAAATAAGACCAAGAGCAAAAAGCATGCAGCAGAAGACGGCTAGGAACTGATGAAATACGTCACTGGGAGTACGGTAACGGGCAATCGCGGCGGGACCCTAGAGTTGACAAACAGACATCGTGGTTTCGCTTGTTATTTAGTAGTAGAATATTTTGTCTCGCTGAATTAATATTCCATTTCTTTTCCGCTTGAATAGAACAATACATACTGAAAAATTGTTAAGAGTAACTTTTTAAAGCTGCTAATTTGAATCCGTAAAACAATGCTCAGATTCGGCCTAAAAGTGGCAGCTTCAGGACGTTTCATTAAACAAACCAGCCATTCAACGGCCTGCAGGCCGCCAAATGAACTACTGAATAATAGGAAACATATATAAAACATTCATAATGACAAATAAAACTAAGTGTAAAAAGCATGCAACAGAAGACGGCTAGAAACGGATGAAATACGTCACTGGGAGTACGGTAACGGGCAATCGCGGCGGGACCCTAGAGCTGACAAACAGACATCGTGGTTTCGCTTGTTATTTAGTAGTAGAATATTTTGTCTCGCTGAATTAATATTCCATTTCTTTTCCGCTTGAATAGAACAATACATACTGAAAAATTGTTAAGAGTAACTTTTTAAAGCTGCTAATTTGAATCCGTAAAACAATGCTCAGATTCGGCCTAAAAGTGGCAGCTTCAGGACGTTTCATTAAACAAACCAGCCATTCAACGGCCTGCAGGCCGCCAAATGAACTACTGAATAATAGGAAACATATATAAAACATTCATAATGACAAATAAAACTAACCAGGGAATGCCGCCAACCTCCCATGGAACTTTGAATTGAGACCTATATCAATCGATAGATCTCGGAACACTGATTACAGATCTGTAGATCAAATTTGCAAAATGGGTCTCCTAAGCGATTTCTGGCTTGCGAAACCCTGCGTTGGGCGCGGTGTTGCGTAATGAGAAGGGCCGCTAGCCCTGCTGGCAGCTGCGGCTGTGGCGCAGAGGTTGAGGTCTCGCCTCGCAGTGGTGGGGTTAGGGTTCGGTCCCACGTGGTGGCATTATTTTTGCATATGTTAGTTATAGTCCGTGCGGACCATAGGACGAGATCGAACTCGTTTTTAACACTTTTTCCAGTGAACGACTGATGGTGACTTTCACATAAGTCTGCAACGTCACTTGAATACGGAAATTTACTCTCTTAACTACAGTTCTAACGATCTTCAACACTGAAGAAACAATACAGAAAAGCAAACATGCTGTTCGCAAACACAACTACTCAAATCTGAATCTAACTCTAGCAAGCGCTCTCACTGCAATTCTAGCAAGTAGGTCAAATGCCTGTGCAAGTAGGTCAAATTTTTGAAGTATTCATGGTACAAGGCAGGATATGTCGATGATCATCCTGGTTCGTTTGTCACCCCTGGTGATTATTTATTCGACTTTAGTACGGTTGAGTGCTTTATGAATGGTTGTATGGAGACAGCCTGCATAAGATGTGCAGTTTGTGAACAGTATGTTTGTTTTACACATTTTTTTGCGTTGTTCCATCAATGCTGATGAAGGTTAGGACAAGTTTAGAAGGAAGGAGTAAATATTTGTGTTTTCTCACGCCATTACAATGTGTTTGCTGAAATGCGTTCCCAACTTCAAGTAACCTAGGAGACTTATGTGAAAGTCACCATCAGTCGTTCGCTGGAAAAAGTGTTAAAAACGAGTTCGATCTCGTCCTATGGTCCGCACGGACTATAACTAACATATGCAAAAATAATGCCACCACGGGGGACCGAACCCTAACCCCACCACTGCGAGGCGAGACCTCAACCTCTGCGCCACAGCCGCAGCTGCCAGCAGGGCTAGCGGCCCTTCTCATTACGCAACACCGCGCCCAACGCAGGGTTTCGCAAGCCAGAAATCGCTTAGGAGACCCATTTTGCAAATTTGATCTACAGATCTGTAATCAGTGTTCCGAGATCTATCGATTGATATAGGTCTCAATTCAAAGTTCCATGGGAGGTTGGCGGCATTCCCTGGTAAGTGTAAAAAGCATGCAACAGAAGACGGCTAGAAACGGATGAAATACGTCACTGGGAGTACGGTAACGGGCAATCGCGGCGGGACCCTAGAGCTGACAAACAGACATCGTGGTTTCGCTTGTTATTTAGTAGTAGAATATTTTGTCTCGCTGAATTAATATTCCATTTCTTTTCCGCTTGAATAGAACAATACATACTGAAAAATTGTTAAGAGTAACTTTTTCGAAACGTAGTAGGCAAAGTGCATAAGCCTGCTGATACCCACGTTAGTGAAATGAAATTAGATCGCTTGAGTTCCTCCCATGTACTTTGAAGCAAATCTCGATTTTTTGCAGGCAGTGCTTTACGAAAAAGTAATTGTAGGAAATTATATCTCTATTCATAATGTCACTGCACGGCAGCTGATATTTCTAGAAATGTTTGTGCGTTTGTGAATGGGGCCAATTAGGGTGTTATCCTAAAGTTCATCGCAAAGCTTCACACGGAAAAATTACTCCGTTTTTTTTTTCGAGAAAATACAGTTATCGAATGAAAAAAGTTCTTTTTGTTCTTAGGCCCTATTCAGAGAACTCTGAGCTATTCAGAGAACTCTGAGCTCATACAAAAGAAAGTGTACTTGTCAGTTACAAAGTTTAATTTAGTTCTTGCTTGTCATATTAGCTAAAACCGGGCGGTGCTCTTTTGGCATTCAGTACTTTTAGTTTGTTTTCACGGACAAGTAGTGCTACCATCGGCTCGCTGAGGACAAATAGTGCCGTTGGGCGGCGTTGTCGGTAAGGCTGTAGAGGATCTTAAGGAATTATTTATTTGTTATGCTCTTGAGAAAGCTCTCGCATCACTTGTGTGACTGAAAGAGGAACGAGCGTGCTGAGCGCTGCTCTTGAATCGTGTGACAACAACCATATAAAAAGGGTAGTTATTCTTGAAATTCCCCATATTTCCTCATAAGGGGGATTGACTAGAGGCCCAATCTTAGTTTTTGCTGACGTTGCGCGAAAAAATTGAATTTTATGAGTTTATAATGCTCTTGCAGCGTATGGGTGTATGATTGGACGTTGGTATGTGAGCGAGGGGAATTTGCTGAAGACTAAATGAATGTGAAGAGGTCGGCATTAGAGGTAATGTGGACATAGCGCCATGATTCTATTACGCCACGCATTTCGCCCATCATCCCAAATAGAGGAGCTGATGGAGAGGGCTGTTTCAATGCGTTTGTTCATCTTCATCCTTCAGTTCCTTCGTTGACTGCTCTTAGAAAACGAAGGTACGTTTAAAAAAATCGGAAAAAAATCGTAGTTTTTCAAACCTGCCTGGTGGGGAATAATACTACCCATAATTGTTTCGTTCCGCCTCACCTATATTATTCGAATGTCAGTGTGTTAGGGTCGTACATAAAAGCGGAAATCTCTAAGGTTCACTGTACGAGTGAGATAGAGAGCAATAGATGTGATTGAGAAGAGCTACTCCGCATTTAACGATGTTTTTCGTTTCACATAGATGAACGATTTTACTTTCGAAATGGAATTCTATCCACTTACCAACAACCCTATACGATTGAATTTACTGCAGCTTGTTGACAGCGTTATTCGGTGGTGAGTGAATTCATTCGGCATCTTTTCTGGCTAGTAGCCGAAGTGGTGAACATCGGAGAGGTTCAAGAAGCTGCAAATATACTAGCTATGGTATAAAATTTGCAAAACCCTCATTCTTATTAGTCCTATACCCAATTTAGAAGGTTCATCTGCCGAAAAATCGAATGGCTGGAAATTTGGACACATTTTGGGCTCCGTTTCAGCCCAAATACCACTGTTCCGACGTTATTTAGAATTTCTGTAAAATTTATGAAAATTTCTTGAATTGTCCAATATTGAATGGTTTCAGCGGTTGTCGGTGGCACAGTGGTTGGACTTCTGACGGCCATATTGCTGGTGATGTTCATAGTGTATCGAATGCGAAAGAAGGACGAGGGCTCATACGCTTTAGAAGAGCCAAAACCACGTCCATATGCCAGCTATGCGTATACGAAAGCATCGACAAAGGAATTCTACGCTTAGTTTGGTGATCAGGGCCCCCACGAATTACTTATCGTCTTCAGCATATCTGTCATATCATTCATCCTCTGGTTGAGAAAATGCATGACGTTTATTATTTCAATTCATCATTCATGTGTCATTGCCGCTCATGTGTTTCCATTGTCGCTTTCTTTCTCTCTCTCTATCTTTCTCGATCATGAGAATTACGTGCCAGTTAGTGGTGTGCAACTATGTTAATGATCATTTTTCTTTTTCTAGTTTCTACATCGCCTTCTATTCCACGTTAGTATGGTTTGTTGAGAATTACTGCCGAAGCATTTGAGCCCAGGTCTACATGATGACGTTCACGTACTGTTCTTCACTTTGTAGTTGTCGTCATTTCTGTTCTCAAAGCGCTTGCCGATTGTTTTCATGAAGGGTAGAGGTGAAACTCGAAGCTGAACGCGATGTTCGCTTCCCTCCTTCTTCCCCTGGGGGCAAGTTCTAGCAATTTCCAGGCGTTAGGACTAGAAGCTGCGTAGAATTTCGAATCGGAAAAGGCTCTTCTAGCGAACGGAAGTGAAAACAATTCCAATCATCACAAAACAGTATTCGGGTAATATGAGCGCGAAGATGTAGCAGAAGAGAGCATCAGCTGCTCAACACCAATGGATCCTTTAGGCCCCACTCACACTTTTGCCGCAGCAGTGTTGCAGCAACGATAAAGGGACCACCACGCAGTGTGTAGCTGCCCCTTTATCACTGCTGCAAAGCTGCTGCAGCAGAGTGTGAACGAGGCCGTATGCAAGCAGCAGCGATCTAAAACCTAAACGATTAGGCGCCGTACATACTAAACTATGAACACAAATCTTTCAGGATTTGCATAATAATCTCTTTTCACAGTCTCTCTTGAAATGTATCGCTGTTCTTCAAAAAAAAAAAACGGAAAAATGAAAAAGGCGATCAAAACCGCCGTCATCGGTTGATGTTCTGTTCTCAGTAGGAACTCTTCTCATTCACTTCTCGAAATACCCTTCCCAGTCAACGTTTTTATTTGCCAAATTGGAAACTTTTTGTTTGATATTTTGTAAATTTCCAATTCTCTCACTCTCATCGTGTTTCCCATTTCAATACGTTCAATGAGATTCGTTTATGTATCGATTAGTTAAACGTTTAACGCAACAAGTTGAATATGTATTCAAAAAATGCGCACAGTTGTTACTACTACTTCGTCCTTGTCATCATTCTTTTGTCCTGGTTGTTTCATTTTTATTTGTGTAGGCTTGTCATGTGATGATTTTCGGATAAAGATGTTTTATGATAGAGTGACGTAGATTGAATAGTGTCTCAGCTAACTCAGATATCGCCGTTTGTTCAAATTTTCAAACAGGAAGATCTACTGGTTTTTGTGCGTGTTACTCATATTGTTTGCTCCCTGACTTGATTTTCTTATTTCCTTTTTACCTAGGATGTGTGGAAGAAACCTTTCTTACGAAACACAATTTCTGTCCCCTCGGTGAGAAGGAGCAAATTTCCCAAAAAAAAAAGAGCTGTGTCACCAGTCACCGTCAGTAGCAGGTGCGTTTTATCGCTGAAAATAGTTAGCATTTCTACAAGCTTAATATTTTAGTGGGCGTGTCCACCGCACGTAAGGGGTGGGGTTACCGCCGTGGAAGAAATGATGATTAGAAGTGCGTGAGGAAGACAGGCGTGGTCCAAACTTCCAACAACCGCAGAAAAGGCTCGATATGTTGGAAGGTTATAGCGAAATGATAATCTAATGGCTTCTCTGCGTTAGTTATATCTGAGGAAGCCACTGCGCGCGCGGATACGCCACGCACTTCGACTTGTTTAGTTTCAATTTATGCGGTTATTCGCATCATCAACTGTGACCAAGAAACCAGTTTGGATAGGGCAATGAAGATGTGCGGGGCTGGCTTTCGTTTGATAAGGCATCATGTATACGAAGGGAATTTTTATTTATTTATCTATTTATTACACATGCATGCTTGAGTGAGATATACATCAAATTCTCCGAGGAAAAACATAACAACTAGTGCAAAACAAACGATAGCTAAAAGAAAACCAAGCATTAATGACACAAATAAGATAATAATTTTGCGGACTTACACCAGTATTCTTTAGAGAAACAAATTAAATGCTCATTATAGACTTACACAAGTTCTTTAGAGAAACAGATTAAATGTTTAGTAATCTCGAGGTTGGAATTGAGCCCTATGCACATAGTTTGGCAGTTTTGCTTGAGTAAGCATTCTCTGTAATATTTTAACTTTTTCTTGTGATTAGTCTGAGGCCATAGCTTCGTCAACAGATTCTTCTGTGTTTGGTAAGTTTACGAAAAGAATCCAGCTGTTCACGCTAAGTGAAGGAACTACATTCGACCATTCATTTTCTTCTCTTCCCCGCTCAAAGAAGTGCATAAACACTTGTCATTCGTCACTACTGATGATTCATCCATCTCCGGGGTTTATGTCGATTTTCAACTTTACATTCGGCGTTTTTCATTGGGATATAGGAGGGGTGTAGGAGAGAGCTGCAAACTGGACCTCTGTCAAGTGTTGATCGACCGGCTGTGATGGACGCTCGAGTCACCTTTGTCGCCGGATTTTCTTGGTCCGAAATCGAACAGCTGACTTCTGACACATTCGGGTCAACTTGCGGCTGTCTTACATTGGTATCTCTTCATAGGTTACCCTAGTTTCTCGTCTCTATTCACAATGACTGATATTCGTAGGGTTTCTGTGTTTCTGATCTACTGTAAGAAAGCTGACTTAACTAGTTACCAGAGGGGTTTTTTCATTTTAGTTGTGTTTTTGGAGAGAAGTAATTAGAAAATTCGAATTTGATGTAGTTATCTAGTGAAATATCAGCATCATCGTCTAGATTCAGAGTGTTTGAAGACGGTAGAGAGTGTGGAATGACGTTCTCGCCCTCTTGTGTGCTATTACAATGCTTGTGTGCTCGCGGAAACTTCTCGTTCCTTCCACCATTCGATCCATTCCACTGAACGAATACGTCCCTCCCCTCGTATCTCATCAATTATTCCACCTAATTTCATGCATTCCCATATTCTTGAACCTGTAATTATAAATAAGTCATAAATTTACCATGAGTTTACACCATGATCATGAAAAATGATTTCAATTTTTTTCAACTATAAATTACAAAGAATCTGACAACAAATGCAGTGCTCGCTATTGAATGATCTGACGAAGAAAATCGATATATTTGACCCATTCCATTGGCAAGGACCTGACCTTCCCATGAGGTAAGGTATAGGTCTCGTCGCTCTTTTGGATGTTAGGCGGTCAACTACGAACTACTCCTTCTCACCTGAGATGTTTTTGACTACTATTTTTCGTCAGCTATTTTTGAAAAAAATTCATTTTAATTTTCGAAGTTTTTTTCAGTAGGTCTTCTATTACTTTTCATCGGGAAATTTTGTGGTGAACGAATAGAAAAATGATTACACGAGACTTTAAACTGAAAAATTTTGAGCGTAGTTGCCTGTAGCCAGTTCTTGTGCTTAGTTTTCAGTTTGTATTTACAAACTTTCTATTATCATTTTTGCCGTCTACAAGCTTTTTGAACACTTTTCGCCCCCTTTTTTGAGTTTCATAGCATTTGAATGCATTGACAACAATGACGAGTCAACATATCGTGCTATTAGAACTCGCTTTCCAAATTCTTTAAGCTGTGGCTTCTTTGGTTTTCGACTTTTTTGTTTATTACCAACGCAATTTAGGAACCCAAAAAGTGCTCTTTGCATAAGCAAATGGTAGCACAAATGGAGTCCGCAGAGTCCTTAAAAGACGCCGGCAATGCAGCGGTAAAACGAGGCGATTGGCTCGAGGCAAATGAATAGTAAGTTATGGTAGTCTGCTTTGTTTTTTAAAAAATTATCTTTTATTTAGTTACACTGAGGCCTTGCAACTGACGTCCGACGAAGATAAAACGTTGCGAGCAGTGCTATACAGAAATCGTTCACTGTCAAGGTTGAAGCAGGACGATTTCGAAGGAGCCGAAACCGACGCCACGAAAGGTTTGGGTATTAAGTCGAGGTTTTTTTCATTGATTTTTAAGACATTTGAGCAAAATTTAGCGTGGGTTTATAATTTTTTGGATACTTTTATGACACAATTATGACTGTCTTGATTGATGTTTTCCCTTCTTACGGCGCTATTTTTGAAGGAAAACGTTAAAATTGTGAGGTTTCCGACGGTAGTTGAGAATGTGTCGGATTCAGCCCTCGAGTACGATGGAGCCGATGTAAAAGCCCTTTACCGACGTGCCCTAGCTCGTGAACATTTGGATAATGTCGGTCCAGCCTTCAGAGATGCCAAGGAAGCCTTACGACTCAGTCCTAATGATAAGTAAGTTCTCATTTTATTTTTGACATTCACTCTTCTCGAGCCAGTCCTGTTCATCTTCAGAGCCATTTCCGACATGCTTCAACGACTTGTTATCGCAAACAATGAGAAGATCAAGAAGGCTACAAGTATGGATAATAAAGTGAAAAACATGAGCGATCTTGCTTTCGAAGGAACTGCAAAAGACAAGGACCAGAAAGTGCAGGTATTGACCTAAGCCAATGATAATTTTCTATTCGCATTTGTTGAAAATTTTGGTAGAATGCTTGTTTTCTCATCTTTTTTAGGCTTTCAATAATCTTCTAGTGCTTGCCAGAGAGACTGAAGCAGGAGCAGCACGGATATGGGACATGGTAGGAACATAGTAATAAAGAGCTGTATTTCGTCAATAGAATATATCATCTTATAAACGAATTGTTGCAGGGTAAGTGTATACCCGTCCTGCTTGGCGTCGCTGAAAGCAATGCCGAACCATTGGAGATCTCCGTGGCAGCTATTCGTATTGTTGATGAGCTGCTCAAAAATCACTCGAGGGTACGCTCTTCACAAAGTTTATTTACTTATTTGTTTTTATTTTAAAATCTTGGAAAATATGCCAAATTTCCTCTGATTTCTCAAGCTAATAATTACGCCGGACGTTTTCATAGCATCATATTGTATTTATCAATTAGTGTTACTGTTTCAGGCTCTACAATTCTTAGCCATGCATGACGATGATGGCATTCGTTCAGCACGTCGTGTATGTCGTATAATGTGTGCTAAAGATTCGAAGGAATATGTGGATGCTGCTGGATTAATATTACAACGAATATTTAATGCACTCGTAAAAATGGACCGCACAAAGGACATCAAACCGGATCCAGAAGTTGCTGAAGGTGAGGTTTATGTGTACGTGTTTCACGAGCCAATGACGTTCTTTTATTCAAAAGCGCCAAAGTTGAAGCAGGTAATAGTAGGTTTTCGTATAGATATGGTACTGATTCACCCAACCCCACAAGAGTCAAATAAGCTGAGCACAGTTAATTTCTTGCCACTTTACCTCGTAGGCTCATATTAGGGCAAGCCCCAATTCTTGGTACAAATAAAATGCCGTTACAGCCAACAAAGTGTGGATCATTCGAGTGATCTTGGAGCTGCAGGATATGCTGAAGGATAGAAGTGTGACAGCAATTGTAAGTTTCTTAGTATATTTGCACCATTAAGCTGTCTTAATTTAACTGACTGGGAAGTAAACTTGTTCTGTTTTCGGTACGTGAGATGGTTATCGACGTTATACTCAAAAATCTTATGCATATGGATGGCGGCATACCAAGAGGATGGTCGTGGAAATTCGTTGAAGATCAGGGTGAGTCGTAGGCGTTTGTCGTGCTGTGTAATTACGGAACAGTCGCGGTATTAGTCGACATTTTGCACGCACGTGCGAGCAAAATATCGACTACAACGCGCGATGTCGCGGCTCTGTCTCAATCCATATTATTCAGTTCCACGGTGTTTGTGAATTACGGCGAGCTATATGGGTTCGAGGTGCATCAGAAAATCTAATTAGGTCTCATCTTTTCAACGGATGTGTTCCCAAATTAGTGTGCATGGATGGAGAATCAGAAAATTCCCGTTATCAGATAGTTCTCGAAACCCCAGGTCCCATAGCTTTCAAATGAGTCTGAGCTATGGCCTGAACTTCAGCAGGCTGTACGCACCAATCCACATAGCACTAGTTACGATTGATATTTCTCGCTATTCAATTTTTTCCTGGACACTAAAATCCATAAAATTATGATGCACCTCGCCTATAGTGTTCATTCCGGAAATTGCAGCCAATGCGGTCTAGAACGGAATCTCAAAACTTTGAAAAATATCGGTGACTCTGTCGTATCAACCTGTATCTGCAGTAAGATACCATTCTTGGGCAGAATTCTAGAAACATAACAGATGTGTGACGACAGTCCAAAGTAACGCCCTAAGGGCCCGTTTAGACGTGGGGCGGCACGCGGCGCGACCTAATGCAGAAGATGCAAATCGACCATTGCGTGGGAATTCCCACGGTATGGTCGATTTGCATTTTTTGCATTAGGTCGCGCCGCGTACCGCCCCACGTCTAAACGAGCCCTAAGACGAAGCTCGATTTTTGGTGTCGCTTAGTTGAATACTATCTGGACTTCTTCAATCCACTGTTAATTTTCGCTTGTATTTGTATATTCAATAATTTTTGCTCAATTTCTTAATTTTTGTGTTTGAAGGTCTTCTGACACTTCTGGACATTGCGACACAAATTCCTGAGCAGTGTGACTATCCAGTAACGCATGAGACAAGACAGCATGTCGCAATCTGCTTACAACGTTTGGATGAAGATATGGTATGCTTCACATAAATTTGTTTCTTTAAATTTTTGGTTATATTGTCAGCAATTTTTTCACTTCAGGTGTTTGATAACAAAAGGCTTATGTACAAGGAGAAAGTGGATCTCTTTTTCAAGTGAGTGACTTGCTCTTTTTCCTCAGATAAGAAGGTAAGAATTTATCCAATATGCGTTTTTTATTTGATATTATTAGTGCTCTCATGGCGCGTGCAAGTGATGATGCTGAAGGTCATAGGATTCGAATCAAGCTTGCTGCATTGCTCATTACTTTACTACAGGTTAGTAATTGCTGGTCGTAACAATGAAAAGCCTTTCATTTGACTACTTTTATGCGAATTTGAAACCGTTAGGTATTCAAAACAAATTCATTACTTTGAGTTTCCTTCAGGGACCAGTGGACATCGGTGTGAATCTTGTCACTAATGACCAGGTTACCGCCGTAATGTTGCAAATGGCTGCCTCTTCAGATCACCTAATGCAGGTACAATAATTTGTTTTATTAAAACCATTTACATACTATTATTCTCTATTACATCTCATTGCGGCGGTAACCTCAAATTATGTCCTATACTTTATTAAGAGTGTTGCTGCGGAGTTGATTGTGATGACCGTGGTAAAACATGAGAGAGCGACCTCCATCCTCAAGGTACGTTTCATGTTTTTCAAAAGAAAAATGCTGTCATACATATCTGCTATTTGGCTTCAGGTCGGACTTCCGATTCTCAGAAAGCTCTACGATTCTGAAGATGAGAATGTCAAAGTCCGTGCTTTAGTGGTGAGTTTACTTTGTACGCGTTTGATGTTAGCTTATTTTAGCTTATTTTTGATTAGAAAGTAGGAGTTATTGTAACGTTTCAAATTCGGCATGTTCTGATGGCTCAGCTTAGCAAAATTTGGAGGCATGCCCAGCGTGTTCACGTTGACCACTTTATTATTTATTGATTGTTATTACTTTTATTATAATTGTTATTATTGAACATGGCTTTTTGCAGTCAGTTCTAACATTTTCGCGCTCACACGACTTATTTACCTGATCTTCCTGGAACCAAAAAGATTGAACGATACGATAAAGTTCTCTTACACTTTGCTTTGTTTCCCCATTATGCTCAATGTTCAGCAAAGAAGCTTTTTAGAAACTTGTAAAAGAGATCGCTAATAGGGTCAGTGCAAGAGAGCAGCTCATTTTTGTCCATCCTGTTGTGCATAAATTTAGCACATACTTCTATGAATATATTGGGGAAATTGCTTTCAGGGCTTGTGCAAATGTGCGGCTGCAGGCGGCGACGACGCATCCCGAGCAACAATGAAAGAAGGAGCTCCTTTAAAACTTGCTCAAACGTGTAAAAAGTTCTTGTTGGACTATGAAAAGTACAGCACTGATGTCAGACGATTTGCATGCGAAGGACTGTCTTACCTCTCACTTGATGCAGATGTGAAGGAATGGATTGTGGCGGATTCGCTTTTACTACGGGCATTATTTTGTCTAGCCCAATCTGCAGGAGCGCTTTGTGTGTAAGTTCTCTATTGCATCACTAAATGAATTGTTACATTTCCTTGAAAAGATGTGGCTTTTTAGATTTACATTGGCAACGATTTATGTGAATCTCACGAATGCTTTCGACAAGCCTGAAGTGAATGAGGAATTGGTAAAACTTGCACAGGTTTGTTTTCGACGTTTTTGTTGTTTGTTGCTTGTACAATATGTACATTCCTTCCTTTTTATGGGGCTGTTAGAAAAAGTTATATCGCCGTTACTCTTATTTTTGATAGATCGTAACGTAACGTTTTCACAATGTATCGACTGGTTTTCGAACATATACGAATTTGTGTTTATTGCTGCGATTTTCAGTTTGCCAAACACCACGTGCCAGAAGTGCATCCAAAGGATACGGATGATTATGTTGAGAAACGAGTACGTTGTCTAGTAGAGGAAGGGGCTGTGTCAGCTTGTGTAGCAATCAGTAAAACGGAATCGCACAAAGCGCTGGAATTGCTGGCACGGTACGCACGTTTATTTTTTATCTGCTAAGGTTTTATAGAAGGTAACTATCCCTTTACCTTGAAAGGATCTCGGTTTTATGTTGAATTACTTGCATCGTTTTTATTTTAGGTAGATGTATGGTAAGTAGTGGGCACAAAGTAAGGCGATAAGCTATGCTATACGTCACGATTGGGTTACAGCTAGGCTGGTGCTGGTTGTTATCGTTTTATAGGTTTATGGTAGTGTAAAATAGCGCGTCTAATAGGGTGCGCCATAACTAGTCGTTTCAGTTTCACAGTACACGTTTCTGAGCAATAATTAAATTGTAACTAATGCATGAATCCTATGTCACTGCTTTTCCGGGTCACTTTCATGATTTACATCGTGCCTTGAATCTATCCTTGGCGTTGTGCTGGTTTTTTACTTATGATATGTCATTTGTATTATTTTTGATTTGATTTATTTGAGAATAATATTCATCTACAAATTCAGTGCCATGCTGGCGTTCTCCGAAATCGAAGATCTGAGGGGTCGAATCATCTGTGAAGGTGGTACGAAGCTCTGTCTTCGACTAACGAAAGAAGCGACACCGGAAGGAAAAATCAAAGCGGCACATGCCATTGCTAAACTTGGAGCAAAAACGGATCCGCAAATCGCTTTCCCTGGTCAACGAGCCTATGAGGTATGAGGATTGAATTCAAATTTTCAAAAAAATTTACCTTCAATTACTGCGTTTAACCCTCCACTAGGTTTCCGTCCACATCTGCTGTAGTTTCAACGTTAGCAAGTTGTTTATTGTCCATGTTCTTGTTTAAATTGTTTTCTTCAAGGAGCTTTCAGGTCGTGAAGCCGTTGTGTGAGCTTCTTCATCCAGACATCGAAGGAAAACCCAACTACGATGCACTGCTCACACTTACCAACCTGGTATCTTCTTGCTTGATCATTTACATCCCAGTGGCTGTTTAAAATTAGACCCGGCATTGTTTACAGAGCTAAGAGCCGTTAAATTGAACATATAAGAAAAGTTGCAGTTGAAGATTAACAACTGCTACGACATTGTTTACTGCCTGTGATGTCTTTGATTTTCTTTTGGATCTACCTATTCTGGCTTCTTGTCATTCTAAACAGAGACGTCGAAAAGCCCAACGTACGATTGTAACACCATTATTGTATCAATTGAAGGAAGAAATTTCACATTCAGCACATTAAGGAATAATTTCAGGCCAGCGTCAGCGACTCGGTTCGAAGACGCATCTTGAGAGAGAAAGCAGTGCCCAAAATCGAAGAATTCTGGTTTATGGTTGATCATGAACACCTTCGATGTGCAGCCGCGGAGTTGCTACTGAATCTTCTGTTCCTTGACGAATTTTTCAAGAGTACTGTCCAGGTATGCTACAAATTCAGGTTCTAAAATAATCTGTGTTTGCTGTTTTTCACTTTTCATCGTGTACCCCATTGATAACTCGTATTGCGTCTGTCTACAAATTCGTCACTCAATCAACTTGGGTGACAGTGAAAAAGTTCCTCAAAATCTTTGTGACTGCGGCTTTGTCGAAATCAAATTGCTCGCTTTTCTAATCCGTTCATTTCTTGAGATCGTTCAATAGAAGTCGTACCGACTTTTACATTTAATCCCATCCACCGCCTACTAGTTATCCCCTTGATGGGTGTATGCCTACTCTGTCCTCTAGCGATCTCTATTCAAAACTGTTCGGTAACACCGTGAATTCCTCGATTTTCAGAAAGGTACCGACAGGCTCAAATTGTGGGTGTTGTACGCCGCTGAGGAGAATGAGCGCTTGGCGAGGGCTGCTTCAGCAGCGTTTGCCATACTTACCGAAGATGTTGATGCGAATCGTCGGATATTCGATGAGATAAAAAGTTGGCCAGAGGTATTCAAGGAGATCGCGATGCACGAAGATGTGGAGGTATGCGTTTACAAATTACACTTTTCTTTTGTGACCGTAGTAAGCCTTTGTGATTGTTTTCTGCAGTCGTCAATAATGTGATCTGGTTTTTAGGCGCAGCGAAGGGGTCTGATTGGAATCGCCAACATAATGGAGAGCGATGAGAAACTGTGCTCGGAAATTATCGCGGTAAGCCCTGCAGATTGCTTCGGGTTCTAGAATTTCCACTTTATGCACAGTACACACTAAATGGCGCAACTTGTAGTTTTATTGCCATGTTTTTATGCATCTCACCGTATAAGCCGTTGTATAAAAGTACTCCCTCAACATAACGTGTCGGTGGGAGCCTGTGTAGCGTTCACGTGCAAATCCAGTTTTATGAGACTATTTCCTAGACAGTTTTGTAAACTAGTTCCACAGGATGATATTTTCGCTCTCTATAGAAAAGAGAGTAGTTCATATTCACCATGTGAAATGGTTCACAAGGAATCCGCCACTTTTTTCTGTCAATTGACGTATTTGCAGTCCGATATATTCCGAGTTCTCGTTGCTGTCGCTAAACTTGGGGCGTCAAATGCAGCCAGGAAAGGTGCTGCAGAACAGGTAGGTTATGATAGATCCTACCACTCATCTGTAGCGAAACTCCTTCAATTGTAGGCAAGAAGAGGACTGGCAGCGGCAGAGAAATTCGGTATTATTAGGCCGACGGACCGGGAGTTGTTTGAAAGGACATCGAATATATCCACAATACCGGAGGAGTAATCTATTGGTAGGTGTGTTCATCTCATATACTGCAAATTTTAATCGTGTTGATGTTGATATGTTCTCCTTTAATTGGCTCTGTTGTTCTCGTTCTTTTGTTCATGCTTTGGCTATATGCTTTCAAATTATATGGTGCCTTGATTGATGTGGCTTTCCGTGGAACAGTTTTTAATTTGTATTGGTGCTGAGAGTGCCTTTCACGTGATACCGTATTTGAAATCAGTTTTCCAGATAATAATTCGCTTTAATATATGTCGTTGGACTGTCTTACATTCATTTTTTCGCACTGTCATGAAATATATGCTCAAAGTAGTGAGAGAACTTGCTTCTCGATTTCTTTGACCCTTAATAGGATATCAAGTGCGTTCGTGTTTCTGTAGTTAATTTCTTGTGGTTTTACTGTTATGCCCATTTATTTATGTCGTTGACTCGTCATTAGTTTGTCGTAATACTTGTAAAAGGGATAAAGTTAAAGTTCTACCTACCATTTTGCACGACGAAGGGCGGTCAGTCCACTAATGGGCATTATTTTGTCATTTGATCGGATATTACTACCTGATATTTGAGGGCGGAACCAGTTGTGTTCTTAATGCGTAATCAGAGACAGCGGCAAATTTTAGCAAAAAAAAGCAGGCAAATATGCAGAAATGGCTAAGCACATGTAGCAAATCATGTCTTTCGAGAAACTCCTGAGAAACTTTCCTCTGCCATGTTTTTGTGCCAATTACTCTTGGCCATCGGCTCTATCGGTGCCGTAGTAAACATGATATGAGATCCTACTGAAGAAACAGTTCAAACAAAAGATCAATTCAAATAAACAGACAAAACAGAAACAAGATCGATATGGAGCCTTCGGCATCATAGGAGACCCGATCCCATGACCCGTACACCACGACACGAATCACTTAACCGCTCGTTAGTGATAAGACGACCTATACTCTACCCACTAGCTGTAGGCTTGGCCAGTCCATACGAAGAAGAAAACTGGCCAGTTGCCATGATCGGATATCAAATTGATTGAACCGAGGCCGGTCACCGGATTGATTGGGCCGGGCCTAACTAGCGGATCGATTGGACAGGACGGATGAGAAAATTGGCTGGATACCAGGACGGACGAGAAAATTGGCCGATTGACGGGACGGACGAGAAAATCAGCTGATTTTCTAGATGGAGTAGGCAAGGTACTTCGAAACTTCAGTTTTTTCAGTTCTTTTGATCTAGGAAAAAATGCTGACAAGGTGCTTATCCGCGTTGTTAACCGAGAAGCGTTTCGGATTATTTTCCTTGTTAAATTTCCAAATTTGTGTTTGATGATTCTTTCGGAAGTCGTCTCGATGGAACGGTATTTATTGTGGGGGTGAATTTAATGTCAAATGTGCACAGCGTTACATTTTGTTGTTTTATATTTTACGTATTGCAGGAGTTTTTGCAATCATTCCATGGTTAAAGTGTTCTTGCCAAAAATATTGTGCTCTCATTTTTCATTTCTCTAGAGAGGAAACTCAAAGTACGTTATGGTAAACTGATGTACCCGGGTGATATCACAATTTCGATTTTTGCTGAATGTGGTCACTTTCTATTTTTTTCAACAACTTTTCCATTTTTAATGTTTTTCGCCTTTACAGTACACCCCAATCCCTATGATGTTCGGCCTCATTGCTTGATGTAGAGTGTTTTTGCATTTTGTCGTCATGTTTTTGCTTAAACGGCACTTTTTCGGAGTTGTCGCTTGATGTGTTTTAGTTCTAGTAGTCTTGTAACGATATTATTTACTTCTCGGTGCTGTTAATGACGTAGGTGACAGCTTTTCTTTCTTTTGGACATGGAATCAAATTCCTGAAGATTTTGATCAATTTAACCGTTTCGGATTTGAGACACGATGGTACACGATAGAATCGAATTAATCGTACATAGTGAGATTCATCAAGGACTTTCCAACAAAAGTGTTCATAAGAATCATGTGCAGTTTCAAGACGGAGAATCTAAAAGCGATTTGACTGAGCTGACTATATATCATTAAGTCTTTTAACGAAAAACGCTAAGAATTTAGCAAAGTAACGAATGTACGTATGTATTACACTCAGACATATGTGCTTTAGAAACGTTGTAGTGCAATCGGACCATAACTGTCTCACTTCCTTCAAATTAATAGATTATTGACTGATTACCGCGAAAATTCCACGTGGCCTTCGACAACGGGCACGTCCTGAACAAAGCTGCTCGGCGGCGAATTTGTGCGTGACGCGAAATGCTCATCTTTAATCAATTCCACTTTTCTTCGAGTTCACATATTAAACATGCCGAGGTTAGTTTAGCTTTTGACGTCCATGCTAATTCGAAATGATATGTATACATTTCGTAATATTAGCAGTGAGGAGCATTTTTACCCTAGTACTTTCATCCCGCTTCTGCTGCAAATTTGTTTATGAGTAAATATGTTTTTGTTTATTTATTTGTCCATGCTTTATTTATGACTACTTGTACCATATGCTTTTCAGTTTCTGTGCCCATCACAATGATGAATTGCAATTAAAATTGAAATTAAATATGAGGGGTTCCGATTTGGTTGCAAATCGTTCGCATTTTGTCATGTGTTTCTGCATGATGTACTATTTTTCTCGTAAGTCTACTGATTTGCCATAATGTGGTCTAAGATGCTGACACGGAATTTTTCGCCGCTGCATCCGTGTTATGATGCCCTGCTTTTAATAACTATTAGGAATAGGACTATTCCACTTGTTGGACACCAGCACTCGATTTTTTTCAGCCAGAAATTTTTTCTCCAGGAATTCGCTGAAACTTCAAAGTCAGTACGAAGTAGAAGGTCAGTACGTACTTACATATAACTGCCGTATTCAGCCGCCATTTGAAAAACGGACTTCACCATCGTGTCCAGGACACCAGAAAACCCCCCATAGACAAAGTTTCAGCAAAATCGGTGATCCTGACTGGACCACCCAAGTAGCGATTTGGGTGGTCCGAGACCACCCACGTGGAAAAAGCATAGCAGATTCGTGTTCTGGACCCCAAATAACGCCCATAGGCAAAGATCAGCGGAATTGGTGATCCTGACTGAACCACCCAAGTAGCGATTTGGGTGGTCCGAGACCACCCGCATAGAAAACGGACAGCAGATGAGCGCCCTCAGTTACCCCCTGTGCAAAGTTTCAGCGAATTTCGACGACTCAAAAAAAATCGAGTGCTGGTGTCCAACAAGTGGAATAGTGCCCTGCGAACTTCAGTCACATCTTTGTTTCATAACCAATTTTGACCATTATTCGAAAAAAAAACTAAATAAAAAGCGGGTCCAGAAGAGTTATTAGTAGACATATCTAGGGTAGGTAGGCGTGTTGATATTTAATTGTGCGTCAGCAAGCATGGTCTCGTAAAGTAGAATATGATGATAAAGTGATCATAAACGACCTCACCTCACCTTTCTCTATTTCATTCCCCGAACGCACATAAGCGCCCCCATTTATGTGTATTCAGTTGAAAAAAATATGTACTTTGCTCATATGTGGACAATATTCGACGGTGATGTGCTGTCATTGTTTCATATATTCTGCGTTCGCATGTATTTTGTTGCACTTTATATGCCGGCAGCGTATAGGACGCGTTTTTCGTTTATGTAACCGCAGGCAACGCCGATATTTTATACCATATTTCTATAAACTGTATCATATCTCGCCTGGCCTTCTCCAAATTCCTCTAAAAAGTATGCCAGTACCTCGTAGCAATCCTTTCCAATTCAAATCATATAGCATCTGGGTGTCCTCTTGTGATGACGTGTAGGAATGAAATGCGCTTCTTTACTATTATTCTGTGAATGCCCGCTATGAATCTCATTGTTACCCCGAGATCGATCAGCCGCACATTATACATTTTGTAGGTATGTCAGTGGCACGTTTCGTTCGCTCATATTTTCTTATTTTCTTCTGACCTTAAGTTGGTTCTTCGTGCAGATTTGCTTTTGAACTTTCTATGTAAGGCATGTTTTGTAATTATATCAGTATAATTCTCCAAGTTCTCTCTTCTTGAAACCTCGGCATGATGGTGTAACTATTGTATGCTTCTGTGCCGGACGAGGTTAGTAAGGTGAACCGATTTTATTGGCCTAACGTTAGGCCGTTAAAAACGTTAGGCCAATAAAATCGGTTCACCTTACTAACCTCGTCCGGCACAGAAGCATACAATAGTTGTATCAGTATAATTTCTCGTAAACAAACAATAATGTTGTTTTTGCATGGTAGATCTGCTTATGGTACTTTTAACGGTAATTGGAACGATTGTCTGCAGCTTTATCCTCACAGCAATGTCTTTTGCTTAGTCATTGATTCTTCGAAGTTGTGATGGACGTATTTTTGTTCGAAACATCTTGACGACAGTAGGGTGTTGCTTTTAGTTCTGCATTGAGTGCGGTAAACTTTAATCCTGAACTTGATGAACTTGGTGCAAACGTTGTTAAGCATCAGCATTTTAGTTACCGTCTTTCACTTTCCAGTCGGCAATTTTGGTCCTTTGGTTTTTAGTTCGTCTTTTATTAATAGCGCGCTCAGAATGCTTTAGAAACAGGAATGTCTTTTTTCTGTTTCAGATCAATGTCTCATTAGCCACTACCTTCACGGTATGACTGAGCGATGGCGCATAACTATAACACTCGTGTACATGTATGTTTGTTTTACAGTTATACACAAGAACTGTATATAAAACTATTAATTTAGAGCTGTTCTGTGGTCCTGCATATGTTGCGATAATGTTTGTTTAGCCGATGGATTTAAATCTGTAATGACTGATTATTTTAATATTAAACGGTAAGTTTCACATGTGAACATATTTTATAAATCCAAGTTTGAAAGTTTTCAAAATATTCGAAGAAGCATGTGTCAGCGCTAGTTCAACTTTCCAACGCTATGAGTTCGATATTTTGCTCACATTTAGCGTAATTGTTATCACGTTTCAGGTTATCGAACTCATCATGTCCTTTGCAAGTCTCACTGGAATTCGACGATAATCTATCTAAGCTTCCGCTAAGCAGTACTGACGCATTATCCAACTCGACGCATCAAGAAGCAATAAGTGGAAATTGTACCAACAATCTGACAGCACCGGATTCATTGCGGTATTAGTTTTTTTAATATTATTGTCATTATTTGTCCTCTTCGTTCTGTCGGTCGGGAGGAATAATCAGCCCTGCTAATCCTGTTCGAGAAAAGTTGAAGTTCTAGGCATCCACCCACTACTAATTCTGCGGAGAGTGAGGAAGAAAAATTGGCCGGAGGACCTCATCAACCGATAGCGACGTTCGATGAATGGACTAAGGAGAAATTGAAGCAGGAACATCGAAAAGTCCTGGTGAGTGTTGCTCGGATTATAATAACTGTTCTACCTGTACTAGAATCTTACTTGAACACTTCCAGCCGCCATCTCCCACCGCTGAAACTGGTATACCAAATACTCGTACACAACAGTTACCTCCCGGTTCCGCTGCTACTCGTAATTATGCCAGCAAAGAATGTGGAGCGAAAGTATTGCTTAGCAACCCGGAGGCGGAAAACACGAAAGCTATTTTAAATGAAAAGGTATATCTTTCTTCCTTTTGATAGCTCATCGATGTCCTTGGGGCATGAAATCTAGGTGAAATTCGAAATCTTCAGGAGAAAGATGAGTATATGCGAAATCCTTGTGAGAAAGCAAAGAACAAGTTTGTGGTGGTCGAGCTGTGTGAAACGATACAGGTTTGTTGTTACCTTCGTGCCTTCTCGCTTAGTTTTGTTGTCAGTTCGGGTAGAAAATGCTGGACACTGTTTTTTTTCTGCAGATTTGATTGAAAATGTATAATCTCAGGCAGCATTAATATTTAAAATACAAGCGTTTTTAGCCTCGCAGCATAGAGTTGGCGAATTATGAGTTGTTCTCTTCTGGACCAAAAACAATACGGCTTTGGTCTGCTGAAAGATTTCCGACCGGCGAATGGCAACTTCTCACTGAATTGAATGCCGTTGATTCACGACAAATACAACAGTTTCCTGTTCCCACCAACGGCGTCTATGTGAAGTTTATGAAGGTAGAGCTATCCTTTCATATTTTTCAAAATATCTATGTAGTTGTTGAGAGATTTTCTTTCCGTAATGTTTTCTTTATTCTGGATTTATACCGCCGCCATTGCTCGTGTGAACATTATTTTTCTAAAATATAGCAATTATAGGTTGAACTCGTGTCGCACTACGGTAACGAACATTATTGCACGTTATCTGTTCTGAAGATTCTTGGAATATCGATGGTGGATGAGTACGAGGCAGAGGTACTAACACTGTTGTTGGTTGCTAATATTGTTTGATCCTTATTTTATCACTAGAAGCTATTCAGCGAAAAATGCACCCTGTTTGTAGGCTGAGGCTGCTTCGGCTGTTCATTCGCGGAAAAATCTAGACTCATCATCGGAACCAGTAGTGAATAATACCAGTGTAGAAGGACCTGATGCTATTGCTCCCACTCCGACTCCTTCTGCCACAGTAGCTCAGCAGTCATCACAGGTAGAAAATATGTGGTTTTCTAGAAAATACGTTGTTATTTTTCATACTGTTGTTGTTATTCTAATTGATCTATTGTATTGCAATTCGTTTTCAATCGGACTATTTATGCAGAGTAATTATCCGTTAAGGAAGTCGTCCCTAAGGATGAAACGAAATCGCCCGGAGCAAAAGAAGAGGTATCTGAGCCAAACCCCACAGTCATTGGTCTTGTTGATGTGCGTTTAATTTTTCAGATGTTTATGTAGAAATCTTTAAGCTATCGTTAGACACTAACTTTTACTTTGTATGGTGCGTAAATATGCATTTTAAAGGAAGTCAGTGGTCGCTTGATGGAGACTCTTGTAAATGTGGTGAAAGATAATTTCGGAGGTGGAAACAACGCTGTGCATCGTCAACCGAAGTAGGTTTCTTAGCGTTATTTTTGATATTTTATGCTTTTTTAATGCGAGGTCTTTTCAAATGGTTTTGTTTCAGATGGAACCACATAAGAAGAATTCCGAGCGCATTTTCGGCATGCTACTTCTGTCCTAGTGATGGTATGTATATTTATCCCCGCCAATTTTGTCAAGCATTCGTATGGAAGTCTTCGTCACCACCGACACCGACTGTGAAGAGGTAATTGTCATTTGGCATTTCAACATAACGCAGCCCAAAAGAAAATTGGTCGTCTAGGAATCAAATGGTGTCTCCTGAACGTGAACTGACGCTGAAACGCATATTCGTGTCGTCTAATCGAGCCAGAAGGACACGCTTCGCTCTTCTTCAACGGAAATCTCTTCAACGCTTGCAGCCTTCTATTGTTATTGGTGGTCAAACGCGAATTTTGTTAGAAAACGATAAACAACAGCAACAGCTGTCGAGGGTACGTTCATTTTTCTTTGTTTACGTTTAAAGATATTATTAATGCCGAACCCCATTCAGGTTGCAATGGATGCCCAGAATAATGCTCGATCTGGAAATGTCGTTCAATCAGATGTTTTGCCGGCGTCATCAATGAGTCACAAGGTGAATGAGTTTATGTGTTTCCATTTTCGCGACGTTCTATATTATTTTATTATTGCTCCTTTTCAGATAGATTTGTGAAGCTAATTTTTTCACACTATTCAAAGTTTATTTTAGGAGTCCGTTTTCATGAAGCTTAATAAACGTATTGCGGCGCTGGAGCTCAACATGTCCCTATCTAGTGAATATCTCAGTGAGCTAAGTAGGCAGTATGTAGCACAAACGGACGAGCATCAGAAACACATGAGGCAAGCTAAGAAAGTAGTCGAAGAAGCTGTGGAAACACTGTATGCTCGTGTCAATGAGACTCTTGCGGAGAAGGTTGGTTATTGATCAAATGAGTACATAAAATTCCGTGATTTTCATTACATATCTGAGATTCCCTAAGAAATAGGGTACAGTTTGCCTAAGGGCTCGTTTAGTGCGCACGCGACGCGCGACGCGAATCCATGCAAAAGATGCAAAATCAATAATCCGCGACGCGAATTCGCGTCGCACCCTGTTTAGTGTGCGTCGCGCGGACCGTATCGTAGACGTCCATCCAACTGCGCTGTGTGCCATTGCACATACTAGTCTTAGCAAGATTGATGTTCACCTGAATGGGTAGCTTCCGCGTTGCTTGATACATACGAAAACGATATCAATCGCTCAAAACTAGGTGAAACAAGGTACTTTTCTGGCACTTAGGTAATGAAATCTTCGAACCCAAACACAGACAAAAATAAAATTAAATGACGTTGATACATTATAGGGTTCAGTGAATAGAGAGATTTGCAAATCTCAGAAATGAGAAAATTCAATTATGAAATCGTCCCCTGCGTTTTAAACGTAGAATTTCTCGATTGGACCCTA
Organism: Nippostrongylus brasiliensis; assembly: GCA_030553155.1. Taxonomy (NCBI): domain Eukaryota; kingdom Metazoa; phylum Nematoda; class Chromadorea; order Rhabditida; family Heligmosomidae; genus Nippostrongylus; species Nippostrongylus brasiliensis. Next base: position 27,167,490 of record CP130737.1, read on the forward strand.
GATATACCTGTAAGAAAGTTTAAGGGCCAGGATCTGGGAACCTCAGTTGGCTGTAGGGTACATATCATTTATGTTCTCTGAAGATGTAAGGTTTATAAGCCGCCAGATCTAAGGCAGAATTTATTTTTATGTTTTGAGGCTAAATGATGGGTTAAAATTACTGTTACCGTGAAAGCCCTTCCTTAGGGACGTCCTTTATTGGAGGATGAGGTTATAGAAGGTCATGGGACCTTATTCCGGCTATTCGCAGCCGCACAGTAGCACCGATTCGTAAGCTGCGGTGTCTGCCGTGTGGCTGCGGCAACGCCCGCAAAATGACGGAGGCGCGATGGGAGCGTCGCGTCGGCCACCTATCGCGCCGCGCGTCGCGTGCACACTAAACGAGCCCTAAGGCATGTGTCACGCCACAGGCAAATGTACCCGTCTTATATCGTGCCTAATGCAACTTCCACAGCAGCTTCGGCTTTCAGATAGCCCTTCTTCGTAAGGAAGTGGATACTTTATCGGAATGGCTTTCATCGATGCGTGCAACCGCATCTAAACTAACGGTCAGTCGATTCACAAAAGGCGAGGAGACGCCAGTGAACGAGAAATGTATACTACAGCAGACTGATCTTCATCGGTACTCACCTCCAGATGATGGATTGTGGACGGTAAGCACTTGAACCACAGTCAGAATTTTCATGATTCGAAATAACAACGAACGTTTTTCGTTTTTTTTTCAGACGGAGCAAGTTGTTTATATGGTGGTATCTACACAACTCGTGACCGTCTTGATATTAGCGTTACTCAGCTTCTGTTATCAGCGTTTTGCAACAGACCGGGGGCTATCTGATGATCAGAGACTTCTTGTGGAAGATTTGATTAACGAACGTGTCACGCAGGTTCTTGAGAGGAACAGTGAGTTTTTCCCCAGGCATGATTAAATTGCTCATGTACAGCAACATTTCATGTAGTATTCGATTTATAAGCAGTGAATGTTTTCAGATGCCATGCTCCAAGTGATAGGGAAATCAAAGCTCGCTCGAACTCAGCATAGAAGTCCATCGCGTAGTGATGATGTACGGTCATTGTGCACTGGTGGAAGTGAAGAGTTGATAGCGGAGTGCAGTTCATCGTCTCATACCACAATCAGTGATGATTCGAGTCCCGAAGATGTACCGATGTCGAACTGCACCTTACTACCATCGAAGCGTCGTATGATACCGTCAATGGCTTTGGTGACCTGACTCGTGAGTATAACAATCAGTGTCTCATTTGGAGATCCATGTATCCCTACATGCGTAATACTAATTACATAATGTCGAATGCCCTCTGCTGCGTGGAAAAACGCTGAGGAGCTTGGAAGAACCTCCTAAAAGCGAGGTCAATGTTTGTACGCCCTCATTACTTGCGACAGACGTGTAACATTTGCTTAATTATTTTCAATGGTTTGAGGGGTGCCTGAGAAACTGATTAAGGACTTTGCATGTAACCTTATTAAGAATTGAAAATTTGAACTAGTTATTAATCGTTCTGAGATATTATAACAGCCAAGTTAGCAGCTGCATCATTTCTGCTGTTCCTCAAAACAGCACTTGTGTGTTATCTAACGCAAAGAGGACTTTAATGTGGAGTTTAGGGTGTACCGCTTGTTAGTAATAATTCCAGGGACATTAATTTCATATTTACTTGCTCATCATGCGAAGTAAACAGTAAATTCCTTCTTTTCGTAGAAATCTGTACCATAATATTTCGTATGTGACCAACTCGTAACTTCTGTGAGAACTATGTGAAATCCGTGTTACTTGTTTACGGTTCAGGGCTTAGTAAAAAAGAGCTAGAAATTGGTTTTGTGGAACTTTTAAGGCTAAACATTTCAGCCATTATATGGGACTTCCGCTCAAAACCACCAGCTGTGTAGGAATAATGCTGTATTATCGCTAAAATGCCACGATGTTGGCCTAGATATTGTTTGAGTCTTTAGTGATGGTCGCGCTTCTTCTTGACCCGGTTACTCGCGATAATCGTCAGTGATTATAGAGGTAACGAATGTAAATATTTCCAACCAGTGGGTAATTTAGATGACAGCGCGAACATATTGGATTGTGCTAATAAGTAAATACATGTGTAAAGTGCAAGATCTACGTCTTGCACTGTTTGCTTGTAAGTTGATCACATCGAATTCAACAAAAAGTACCAATCAATTCTCACCTTGATTTCATCATTCATCATTACTTAGTATATTTTCCATACGTGATCCGTTTGGTACACAAGTCCATGATTTGCATACACAATGTACTATTATTTAAAAGCCACTCGGATCGTGTCACGTCTTGTTATTTCTAGTGCTATAGCGTTCTTTTTATGTGATACGGGTTGTGAACATACAGTTTCATCCTGTGATTCCTCTTTGATACCCAGTGTTAAAGTTCGTCTAGATGAAGTGTAATTTTAATTCAATATCGTTGCAAAAATTCTACTGTATGATGTCATTATTACTACCGTTGGTGTTATGATTGATATTACTGTTGTACAATTGTCGTTATCAATTCAACTGTACCCTTTATTAAACTTTGCAGTGTGGTGGGCAGGATGTGTATTTGGTTTATTAGAATTCAACGAATCAAATAATGAATACTGATATGAATGTGTTCGATTTTGTGGTTACATTCAAATACTGTTGCATTGTGCTGTGAACAAATTGGTGAGTTATTGAACGAGTATGCCCTCGGTTGAAATTCGTCAGTAATATCACGTTGGCTAACGAATGCTGGTGCTCATTAACACGTTGACGTCAGTGTGGCGCACCGCGTGGGACCGCGTGGGACCGTGTGGCACAATGCTGCGCCACAGTCTTGTATCGTATTTTTCTCGATACATTTCAGAATTTCGAAGGATATTTTTGTGCCACTTTTTAGTAGACCTTTGCACATTGTTATAGGAAGGGTGGTCCATGAAAATGATTCTTAGCTTCTGGTTTACTGGAATTTTTGATGTGCACTAGTTTTCTTTACCAGTTAAAACAAGTATTGGTTATCGTAAGAAACAAATAAATGCAAACAAATACTGCTTCCTGATACAAACACATAAATACAAACAAATATTGATTACTAGAATGAACAAATAACAATTTCCTTTTAACCTGGATAGGGAAAAAGGACATTCTAAAAGGTTCCAGCTGTTATTTTTCTATTTTCATTGCAAAAAAAGGAATAGTTCCAATCCCCGATATTACAGGATTGTATGTGTAGTCTTCGAGATTTACTATTCACTTCCATTTTGAAAAAAATTCGCCGTATGCCGGCATCATGCCACAGCCTCGACGCGCTAGAAAATCGATTGGTCCCACGCGCCAGACACGCGAAAAAGGTGCTGGCGTCAACGTGTTAAGTGTTCAATCCATCATCCAGAATTAAAATTGAGAACTTCCACTCAAGATCTACTAATGTATTCTACAGCACATGCCTGTGAGAAGGTTCTTAGCATTGTAAATACTGAAAGAATATTTGACATTAAATGTGGCAAAATTAGGTGAAAAAATCAAGTCAGTGAGTTGCTGACAAAGAACCTGTCATTCTGATCATTCTGTTAAGCCGCACACTTCATGGGTTCACAGGCCACATGAACTGTGGAAGTCAAATGTTGAAAAACATGCCTATAGATTACACTCTGTCATGGGAAGCACAAAAGCAAAATAATAAATGAAATGAAATGAAATGGAATAATTGTCAGACGTAGAGACACTGCCCTATACATACCACATGGAAGCATTTCGGAATTCGCTCTCTTAATTGAGGCGCACGTTAGGGTCCAGGCTTTTTCTGAGTTCTCAAGTGCCGGTACCCTGTGAGGTACGTCCGGTGCGATAGTACTTATTTGAAAACCCAATTCGAGACCATATATTGAGACAATATAGGGTTCATGGAGTCATAACTCATCCAGAGAACAAAGAATAACCTAAGCAAACGAAATAAATGTGTCCTTTGTCTAGTATTAGGTTGTCAAGAAATAAATTGCGTTTTTTCGCTCAACAGATTTAAACTTGATTTTTTTGTATAACTTTCCTACACTATTCAAGATGTTGTATATTATTTAAAAGTATATGTAACAGCCTTTCAATTTTTATTTTTCATTTGTTTAGAATTTCACGTTTCGGGAATTTCTAAACGATTTTTCAAGAAGGTCCCCAAGGAGCTGATTCGTGTCTTTTTGCTTCATGAACTCTAAATTGGGCGGAAAGCTGTGAAGACTCATGAAAATATTTTCCAAACGTAGGGCCTGAATGTCTCTTTGGGACGCACTGTTCGGCTCTAGATACAAGAATCCCGATCCGGAGAAAAACACCTCTAAAGTAAGCCTAGTCGACGTCGGATCTCTGAACATGGGGACGATTGTCTGAAGTTAGTAATGAAGTCTGTTCAACGGAAAATCATTCGATAGGTAGTGCAAGGATCTCAGGTGTCATTTTCGACCATCACTCAGTATGCTGAGAAACATGGAATGGTGAAAATGACAGATTATTGAGCGCCCCATGAATTTAGCGCACATCAAATGTCAGAGCGCTGTCGGACCTCTTTGGCACTGCTGTTGCTCAACCAGAACGGGCCATTTCTTGATCGAATTGCTATCTACGATGCGAAACGGAACCTGTTTAATAACTTCCTATGCAGAGTACAGTGATTGAGCAAAGATGACCCCTCGAAAGATATTTCGAAGCCGAAATTGCATGAAAAGGTGTCTATAGTCGCTCTTCAGTGGAATTCTGCACGAGTTTCACATCGTGAGTTCGTGAAACCGGGTGAATCGAGCAAAGCTGATTCCCAGTGTGGCCAAATCGGCAAAATCTGAGTGAAGCTGGGGCGTGCAAATCCAGGAGTGGTCGAAAGAAATGGCCCAGTCGGTTTTCACGGTGACGCCAAACCTCACGTCTCACGAAAACCGCTTCAGAAGTTAAACCACTGCAGCTATGAAACACTGCCTCATCCTGCGGACTCATCAGAACTTTCGTCAAAGGATGGCCATATTTTTTATCGCTTCAACAACTTCGTCAAGGACAGAGTGCTCAGGAATCAGACAGGTTCCCAAACTGACTTCGACGGATTCGTAGCTTCCAGAATTTCAGATTTTTATCGATAGTGTATTTAATATGTCGTATATTATTGTCGAAAACATGGCGATTCTAACGTTGTTCACTTTGTTTACAAACGTTTTGTATGAGTGGAGTTATGGACATTTGAAGTTACGCGTCAAAAAACGCAATTTATTTCTTGACAACCTAATACCTTTTTGGCATCCCTCCGTCGTTTTGCATCACTCGAGGAATGATCTTATTTTCATTTGCTAGCATTTCACTTATGCACTTGTGGAGGTTTTCTGCTAAATGAACTGGTATTGATTGAAGTATAGTAGAAATAAAGAATTAAAAGGCTTTTAAACTTTATGATCGACCCATTCTAGAATGTAATACAACAGTTATTTCGCCTTTCAGAAAGAAAGATATTCTATTCCTTGAAAAAGTTCAAAATTCCTTCACGCGTAAACCCAACTAATGGATGATAACGAGACCCTAAGTACACAGTTTACCGAACTTAAGGTACGGTTTGAATCGATAAATTTTCATTTTTCTCCTTTTACAATTCGTATTCCATTGATTGGTTTTCAACATTGTTTGGGAACTCGTAACGGTTCCTGTACTTATCTTGTTCATCTAGTTAATATGGGACCTTTTTTCTTCGTTGAATCTGGGACTAACGACACCTTCTTCTGATTTGGTTGATTTTTGGCGAAGTTTGTGTTACCCAGGAGGGTTGAATTTGTTTTTTATTGATCAGTGTCCCTGCTCTTGTCCGACTACCTGCACTACACCGTTCGCCATCTCTTAATGTTTCCGAATTTTGCGCAATTTTGCTTATTCAAGCAAACCTTCTGATATGTCATTACTTCTTTCCGCTTGTTTTGGCTGCTTTTTAACATTGTGCACTTCTTCGCAGCCTCAATTACCGATCGCTGGTGATCATCGTCCATTAAGTGGTTTCCGCGATGTCGGAATATCCAGAACTAATAGTTCAAGCACAAGCAACTGCGCAAAAACGCGCTCCAATGTGACCGATCGCCGGCCTTTTCCCCAACCTAAGATTACATGAGATCTCGTCCCCGCGCGCGGTTTTCACGTGGACAGCGTGTGTTTCGTCACAATCTCTCGCGCCTCTCCGCCCTCAGCATGTCCTCCGTTTTTGCATCGTCGTCTGGAGCTCTCTGCACACTCTCTGCGCTCCGTGATCGACTGGTCTCTCCCCAACAGCCATGCTTTCTCGCGTGCTCGCGGAGACGAGTGGACGGCCAGTGACGTCAGCGCGATGGTAATATCGGAAAGTCACTCGCATATCCATGCATTTAAAAACTATTTGAGTAAATAAAAAAGATTAATAAACCTTAAATAAGTGCTAAATAGGTCTCACTGGAAAATGTCTATTGAGAATACGGATCAAAACGATATAAGCTTTTCTTCGACGGAAGTTTCTAGACCAAATAAATATGTCGGTGCACTACGTACGTCTTTTCAACTAATGGTTCAGAGGAGAAAATACGATAAAAACAAATACCACAACCCACAGACTGCAAAAACACAAAAAACGCAAAAAAAACAAAAAAAAACACAAAAAATGCAAAAAATACCTCGAAGATTACTATGAATGTCAAAGCGACTCTAAGAGGGTAGCGACCGTCATTCTGATAAACGACTTCAAGAGGGATGGGTGAAGAGGCATCAGTCCTAACTACAGTATTGATTTCAAAAAATCAATGGGTAATCGGGGTAACGACTATCAAAACCCAATACGTGCCCAAATATCAAATACATGCAAAAAGCCGTTCAAAAGACTCGGCTTTCGCATGAGGTGTATAGATTAAAGTAAATGGCTAATTGTAGGGTATGAATCAAAAAACATCGAATATTCATTTGAATATCGATTCTGAAGCAGTGGATTTCTAGGTCAATAAAAAAAGGTTGTCTCCTTTGGCAACTTTTCTCTAGTAAATAAAATGACAGAGGTAAATGTGGTGGAGAACGAGTCACCAAGAAGGCTACCATCGTCGGGTTTTTTTGGGGCGCTGATGACAAATCTGATGTCCATTTTATCCGTTTCGGCCCATACTTATATGTATGTGTTATATTATTAGAATTAATTAATTACTGTATATATTTATATGTTATAGTGGTAGACATTCATATGCATTTATGAGAATACACATGAAAAATTGCGTAAGAAGAGAAGACACGTAAGCAAAGTCACTGAAAACTCAGTAATTTCAAAAATGTTCATAAATTAAGAAAACAAACAGAAAACCCAATAATTCCCTCAGAATTTGCTCACTAATTGCTGAATGTAAGCACTATTCGCGAACTGAAGCCTTCAACCTGAAGAGCGGGTGAAAATCCCGACGATCCAGGTCATTTTTTCTCTCCTCCTTTCCTATTGTGAGTCTCAAATCGCCGATCGAATGTGAGTGTACCCACGATGCACTCACGCATGGTTAGCTGTGAGCGGAGACGAAAGTGCAAGTGCACCCACGGTGAGAAGGGACGCAGAGAAATCTCCGCCCTCACTCTGTCCATCGGACTCTGACCGCTCGCATGAGCCGCAGCGCGCGCGGGGACGAGATCTCCGGCAACCCCAACCTAAACCATTTCATGTTTGCCGGTTCTCGTTGTCTCTTTGATCAATGGCGGTTGTCCCGTTTCTTGTTCTCATATAGTTTTTGTGTTTAGGAGTCTACGTTGGACATCCTTCTCTTCTAACAAGAGGACAGTAAGAGCACACGTTACTCCCAGTGAGTGCCCTACTTGTATTTTTAATCCCACCTACATTTCAAATACAGATGTAATAATGATGGTGAAGTTCTGATAACCCCATTACGAAAGATTTGGGCGTGATTGGACGTAGTTTCTTTTTGGTTCTAAATGATATAAAGTCTGGAACGTGTGTAGTGTTACGAGGAAATGTAGAACTCAGTCCCATGACAGCGCATTACCATACCAGAATTAGTGTTTTCGTATCGTGGTGTCACTAAGTCAATGCAGAGCTTGCGGCCTACTTTTTACTTATTTTTTTGTTTTACTTGACATGGACCGACGCCATGTATAGTTGCCAAACAGCATAAAACATCACAGTAAAAAAATCGTAAAATACAACAACTATAGCTCTCCAGTGGCCTGTTTAAGCTGACGACTCAAGTAAGAGCTTCGTAACCAACCTCTTGAAAGCAGGTAATTTCGCAGGAATTGGATTTGCTTTGAAGAATGTGTTAAATTGAATAGCTGATCTATAAGCAAACGCGTCTTTTCGCACTTTGGATCTAAATCTTGGTAAAACCAATTTCGATGCACCGCCACGAGTTACTGAGTTCCTGGAGGATAGAACCCTGCGGTCTACGTCATTCTATTTGAAGATAATTTTGTAAAGCATCACCAGGGTCTAAATTCATGACGGGTATCGGCACAATATACCCGAGAATAAACCCCAGTCGGCGCGATTATTCGCATTCATGAACGCGCCGCGGAATGGAATAAACCCGCGATATCCCCCAAATAAACTCAGCGGCGCGTTCATGAATGCGAATAATCGCGCCAACCGGGGTTTAATCTCGGGTATATTGTGCCGATACCCGTAATGAATTTAGGCCCAGGTCATTGCGTTTCCTTCTGAGCTCTAATGTCTGCAACCCCACAACCTTGTTCCTTACTTTGCTTCCCGGAATACCTCTGTAGTTATGTCCATGAACCCTTAGGAAAAAGTTTCTTGTGAAACTGTCTTGCACTTTTTCTAGCTTGCGTACTAGACCTTTGTCTTGTGGTGAAAATATTGTGGTCTTGCATCTTGAATTGAAAGTAGTCGTTAAGGTGAACCTTCAATCTCGAGAAAATGCTGATGATCAACCAATGAAAGTGGAACACCAAAACGATCAAATCCAGATATTGAGTGAGGTAATCATTAGAATATATCATTGCTGTTTCGGTTACTGTCACAGATTCCTAATTTGGATGACACGTGTGGATTGCAGAATGTCCGTGAATGAGGAGCAAGCCGTTGAAATGGAGGTGCTTCAATCCATTTACGGTGCCGACAGCAACTTTCACGTTCTAGGCGATAATCGTGTGCAGTACAAGTTCGGTGTCGACACATCAAAAAGTTTTGTTATGGAGGTAGAATGGCCGCCTGGTTATCCGACCGTTCCTCCTAAGATCAACATGGACGTTTTTTACAACAGTTATATCGCCGACGGTGTCCGACAGGGCATTAAAAATAAAGTAATCGAAGTAGCTAAAGAGAACGACGGAATGGCTGTGACGTTCACGTTGATAGACTATGTCTCATCAAACTTCGAAGAACTCACTTCGAAATGGGAAGTGCAGACACCGTCAAGTGGCGATCCTGATGAAAAGTCCGAGGATCGGCATACCAAGGAGGAACCACTCACCAAAGCGGCTAAGAGACGAATGTGGAATCGTAATGAAGGCACCACTAAAGAGCGCGGATCCGATTGGGTGGACATAGTCAAGCATCTTTCTCAGGTCTAACATTGGACTGCTTTTCGTATAGGAGCTGGAAAATATAGAAATTAGGAGAATTAGTTCAATAAAGGTGCCTCATCGCAGGTCTGCTTCATACTTTTATAAAATAGTTTATACTTGTTATTTTTAATGTTTTGCACTGGTTTGTTATTTCTCTATCATTGGGATTCAGTTTCTGTATTTTATAGCCTTTCGACGCTTCTACACCAACGCTCACGTTCTTTCACCTCGTTTGTAGCTGTTGTTCATCTTTGTAACCTTCTCGTTAATTTGTCGTAGGGTTTATTCTTTTCATCGTAGAATCAGCCGCCGATGGAGTGGATGATATTTTTGTCAAAAACACTAGGATGCTCATCTGTCGTTTTATTTATGTAAAAGGATGATCTTCCTTCGTGTTGGTGTGATGTTTTCACCGCAAACCTCACTTTTAAGATGGTATGTTCGGTCTTCCACTGTTTTGCTTTGTGATTGCTTCGTCCGGGTCAAAATGAGAATTCTGTAGTTTTATTGCTCATTTGAAATTTTCGGTTGCTGTTCTCTTTTTCCTTTGAAATGCTATCATCCTGCATTTTTCAAATTTATGTTATGCTACATGCGATGGTTTCTTATAAAAGGTTTGTTCCACGTTGTGCTATGATAGCTTGAGTGTATGAATACACTAGAAAATACATATCTGCTCAGCTTCAACGTTTAGGATCTGTTTATGAGAGACTGAGAACTGAGTGAACTGAGAAAAAGTTGAGGTGTTATCTGTTTTGCTTTACTAGTTCTTGTGTAGTCTCAAGTTTTGTGGTGTGACTTACCCATGGTTGAGCAACAGTGAGCTTAGCGGCTGGGTTACATCTTGATTCATAATAATTGATCGGGGAATTGATATCACTGTCGTATCCAGCGTATAATGCACCGCTTTGGAGCAGCGTTCGGTTACCTTGGTAGGTGAATATGTCTTAATCTACCCTAGGCCCGGGCGAACCAAGCCTTCCATCCCTCCGGGGTCGGGTAACTTGGTACCAGACTTGTCTGGGAAGGTAAAGACATAAACCTGGTGAAGCGGCTGGCCCCCGCAGGTCATTGTGTAGGCCAAATACGCATTCACCAAGCCTCTACGACTTGAATGGAACACGAATGCGGCGGCGCATCCTCAGGAGACTGATCAACGCCGGCACCTTTACCTTTTACCTTTACCCTAGGTAGCAGGCCCACGGGGCGGAGATGTTTGTGCAGATATTTACATCAAATTTACCCAAATTTTATATCACAAAACGTCGAATGCAAGTGTGCTTAGTGGTTCCACTCACAGGCGATCATTGTTAGGGGGTGATGTTTGTTTGCTTTTTACCCCTAGGCATGGATGGTAACAAGTTACGCTGGTATACTCGGAATTTTTCAAACGGATATCTTGCAATTACGTATCGCAGAAGCTTGATCATTTCCATTTGATTTCCGTTTTTATTTGATTTGTGCATTTTTCAGATGTTCAGCACCAAACTATGGAGACCAGATTTGGTGTGCAGACTGCGCCGTGGTTGTGTGCTTTTGGCAGCAAGAGAAGCGTGTGCTGCTTCAGAATCTGTCGAATCACTTCTGGTGAGCTTCAGCTTTTACTGTACTGTTTATGCTTATAGTTCCATGAGTCATTTGCAGACAAACGGCGCAGGCGAAGGTCCGAGCCGTGTTGATCGTTCAGTGTCTAAAGAGAAACAAGAGGCTATGCGTGAAACGAGGAAGCGTATAAAGAAATGGAAAACTCGGAATATCCGTCTATCAGAGGTGAGATTCACAGGTGAACTCTACCACAACAATAGCTGCTTGATTTTGGTATTGTTGAAGTAATATTGTTGTTCTACTGTCTTTCAGACTGCTGATGATGCCGTTGAGGTTGCCGCTGAAAGTGGTTTGTCACGTGTCACCGAAAACGAGCTCATTCGAAAGGTCGATGAAGAAGAAAGAGAATGGGCTGAACGAGCTGAAGATTTATTGTCAACTCTGAGTACCGTAACGGAGGGCGACAAGAAGGCTGCGGTCCCACCTCCGGTAAGTTTTCACTAGCTGCATTTGGTTTTCTTTTTTTCGTTGTATTTGGTTTTCTTTAGTTATTCATCATCGTGGGTATATCAGTTGCACGAATTAGTGGAAAATATCGCCAAGACTAAATCTTGAAATTGTCATAGACCTCTGTGCTTTTTGTCTGATTGATTGTCGGTTGTAACTCCCATTTGTTTCATGATGGCATTTATATAAACCTTTTTTTACACACAATTAAATATCAGAACATCCATTTCGGTGTATTCACGGATACGATTTGCTGTCACAGGTAATTTTCGTATAGCGTCTGTAAGCACTCGATTAACGTCCTTCTCCACCGAGGCTATAACACAGTCTTCCTTTGTGAGAGGATGTCTTTGTATGAGTCTTGATAGTCCATCCGCCTGACCAAACGAGTCTGTCTTGATATACTCGATTTCGAAGTTATAACCTATAAGCATTGTCGCCCAACGTATTAAACGGTTGGCTGAATGGATTGGTACGCCTTTCTTGCTACCAAATATGGCTAGCAATGGTTTGTGATCAGTTCGCAGAGTGAAATGTCTTCCATATACATACTTATGGAACTTCTTGATTGCTTCGACGAGAGCCAGTGCCTCTTTTTCAATCTGAAGTCCTTTAATCGACAGGGCAAATTATGAAGCTTTCATGTATTTCCTCAAGTTTCTTACACACCTTTCCTGAACCTTTTTCGTGTTTAAAATTGTTTTCAAAGGCAGAAGGCTTGAATTTCTTTCCAAAAGTTATACTTAACATCAATCATTTTTTGAATGTTAGCCGATTCTCATAACTAGTGGGGTCAATTTTCATAATATCTCTAGTGTATTGGTTGACGTGCCGTAATTAGTGCCGTATTTTTTTAAAAAACTAATCCGGTTGTTTGTAGTCGAAATGGCTGGAGATCACTCCGGAGGAAATGGAATTGAAGCGAAAAACAGGAAAAGTCGCATACCGCTCCATTGTATACAATGAGGGTGAACTTGATGAGTCCGATCTCAGTTCTCCGCCATCGCCGTAAGTTTTCAGCCTCCTTAGTATGTCGATCACTACAATAATTTCGAATGTCCACTTTGTATTACAGGTCTAATCCGCACCCGTTCGTTCCATCGAAACATGCCCCTCCAGTATACAGCCGCTCAATTGTCCCGTTTATCAACTACTCCCCTCTTCTACAAGCTTTTGTAGATATTGGCGTTAACCTATTTGAGGTGAGTATGAGCTCAGGTTGTTTGTTAGACGAGCGATTTAGGGACAGTTATTGAAAAATTCTCTTGTACATCTCGTTACTTTTTAGATTTTCCTCTTTTCCCTGATTTTCATCCTCCTTCAGCACCACATGTAACAATGCTTAGTAGATTTTGCTACGTTTAGGTTGAGCAAACAACACGTGCGGCTAAGCATTTGCTACGTCTTGATATGGAAAAGGAGGTCATGCCCAAGGTGTGTCCGCGATTGCAATTCATATTTGTCCCAAATTCATACGGTGAACTTGGAATTCTTTCTTCAACATTTCAAAAAATTCATATCAAAATCGTGTTGCGCCATGATTTCAACCATAGATCAACCGAGAAGGATTTCTCTGTTTTATCAATGTCTTGAGACGCCTTATTTTCAGCTCCAATGGCTTGTTTCCCTTGGATTTGATGTGAACGATTTGGGCGAATATCTGACTCGAAATCCATTTTTCCTACTGCAAGACTTAAATGACCTTGAGGTATGTAATATAAGACAACAAATGTGATAGTTACAATGATTTCATTATCTAGGCACGAGTAAACTACCTGACATCTATGAAATTCTCCAATGAAGACGTCTGTAAGATTATCAAGGACTTCAGGTAATTCGTTCAATAAATTTGTGCGCCGTGAAATTGCCATCGGATTTTGCAGGTATTGGTTGAACGTCGATGTAAAAACCATGGATTCTCGCCTTGGGTGGATACAAGAGCAGTTTCGATTGAGTGGCGATGATGTTCGAGATCTTATTCGTAAAGATGCTCGCGTTGTGATGTTTGGTTTGGGTCCGCTTCAGGTGAGTTGAGAAGAATGTTGTGCAAATTATAGAAGCTTTCATTGGATGAAGACAATAGAATAGTGTGGACCGTTCTTTTTCTTCTCATGTTGAGTTTTGCACTATGACTGCCAAGTAATTGTCATTTGGCCCTGATTGTTCTATGTTTGACAAGGCCTTTAATTATGGATTTTATATTTGATAGGACAAAAATAGAAAGTGCGACGAAAAGGCACGATATTACTGAGCATTCACTGAGCGTTAAAGAAATAAGTGATGGTGTAAAGAAAGACGACCTAGAAATCCTTTTGCGCTTCTTTGCGCCTATTCTATGTTTAACCACACTTTAATGTTCAATTGCATAGTTCTGGAACGTTATCTTGTAAATATTGTAGCGGCTTGTGACGCTTTTCAACAAGGAATTCGAGTTCACTCCAAAGGAAATGAAGAAAATGCTCCTTTCTGATCCACGGCTGTTCATCATGGGTGAATTTTCAATACTTTTGCATATACTGAAAATGCGCCGAACATCAGTCAGCGTACTCGAAATGAAGTTTTTTCAGATCCGAAGTTTATCATCGCAAATTACGGCTACATTCATCGGACGATGCGTCTTTCTAATGCAATTATTGCAGAGCATCCATTCATTCTTCGCTGTTCTCACAGCAGTATACGCAATAGGTAATAATTAACTCCATAAAAGGATAATTTGGTTGCTTTGTTGAGCTCATTTGAATCTATACGATTCAGGCATGAATTCTTGAAGAAAGTTGGTAGAGCCGTGTACGAAGGTGCAATTGTGGATGAGAACGCCGAGGCGTCTATGAAGAACAACGATGAAACGATCGAGGTGGATGTGTCGATGTGTATTTCCCTTTAGGGCTGCTGTATGTCCAAATTCTTGCTTAAATCTAAAAAACCTAAATCTAAAGGTTATTGGTTTTTTGAAGTTATTACTTTTTGAAAGTCGTTCGTAAATTAGCTCTACGGGTTTGAGTCGAATATTAATTCCCAAACCGACGTCGTAAACTAGGAATATTTCCAGCCTGTTCGAATCAGTGTGTTCCTGGATCCCAGTGATGAAGTATTCGTGCGCAAAGCGGCGAATTCCTACCTTGTGATATACAACAACTTTCTTCGGAGCCATTAAGCCGCCTCCCCGAGATGTGAGTTTAATACTTTACTCCTAACTTAACAGTTGGCGTATGGAACTTTTCATCAGTGTGATTAGGATAGAATTGTCGTGAGGTCAGTGATCTAAGCAGAAGAAGACGTTAGAGGTCACAATTCCTTTATTTTATACAATACGTAGAATTGAAATGGAGACTGGGGACAGTTTTTGTCAAGGGTCGGGTTATGCCCATTTATACTCGGCAGTAAAACAAAGTAGCAAGAGAGAGCCTTGACAGCCTAAAATATCAGCTGGTCAGAGAAGTTCCATTGCTAAAATTACTTTTAATCAGTTGAGCTGGAGTTGTCCAAGACGTCGTCTTGTGAGGTACGCACAATCATTGGTTTAGGCTGGAACTGTGATCAACTGTGCTATCTTTGGAAGGAAATTGATAGTATCACAGATCATGCAAGTTGGATATTTATCCTACATTTTTATATTCTCCTCCATAGGAATAGGAATTAGGAGGTACATTTTATAACTGTACAAAGCGTTATCAAGTGTGACACAGTCTGTTGTTAAAATCTTATGAGGTTAAAGTTAAAAGTTAGTACATTGTTGTTGTTGAATTGAGTGTTTCATATAAATCTATATATTTGTGGAGACCCTGCTGACAATATGATCGATAGAGAGCAACGCGAAAAGCCTTTCGACAGTATTGGTTTTATTTTAACAAGGCGCAGGGCTCATCTATTACATGTAGGGTCAGTGCTCCTGGATTCAAATAACTGGCATTTCTTAAATGCCCTCTAATACTTTGTATTTCTGGTAAAAAACAGTTTCTGGTTGCTGTTCCTTGTTCGGCGGGGAAACGTGCACTGCTATAAGCTCTGTGTCTCCCTCGACTTCTTCCTTTTCCTCAACATAAGCACAGTAAATCATTTATTAACATGAATATGATCTTTATGAACTCGACTATTTTCTGCAACTGAGGTTTCAACTAGTAAAACTAGAGATTCCGATTAATATTCCACTACAAAGCCCTGAATTAGATAAATGAAAGTGAGAGCTTATGTGCAAGTGAAATGTTGAAGAAATAAGTGCTGTCTAGGCGATTGATACAAGCATGCTATAGAATAATGATAATATATTCGTCAGCACAATGTATTCTATACTATATACCCATGAAATGCATTCAAAGTGAATGAATTGAAGCGTCACCCGTGTCGCTATGCTTCAGTGGAAACGGGTAATCCATTCTCCACAAGGTTTTTATTGACCAAGTGCTCTCGTTCTGGTAATCGGAGTGTGCTCATTTCACTTTCGCCTGATCGGCATCGTGATCGGTTGCAAGTGTACTGAAAACAAAATAACAAATGACCTATTTACCGGTCTTGCTACACGGGTTCCACCTGAGAAGTCACTAGGTGCTTAATCTTTCTAAGACTATTGTTATACCGACGCTCACCCACCCCCAGCGTCTGCCAGCGCAACTCGTCCCATTCAGTATCAGACACCGTGGTAGCAGACGTGCGTGTGTTAGTTGTCCCGCCAGCCGCCGGCAGGACAACTAACACACGCACGTCTGCTACCACGGTGTCTGATACTGAATGGGACGAGTTGCGCTGGCAGACGCTGGCGGGTGAGCGTCGGTATAACAATGTCCTAGGATCTCAATAGGGATTTCAATAGGCTTTCGATTTACAACACCTCAACTATTGATATCGATTTGAGAGACGTTATATTATAATTCTTGTGAACAATCGTTCAATTTTTTCCTACGTTGCCTTTACGGTCGAACTTCTTCAAGGTATCTAATGTTTATCTTTATTTCGGAGTAGATCAATGCATCTTTTGACTTTACCTTTATAAAGTATGATACGTAGAATAGGAACCCAGAAAACACAAATATGCATGAGATCGATGTCAGTACTCCGAAGCTGCTCGTTTCAGGTAGAGTTATTACCTTAACAAAATATTAAGGTTAATGTAATTACCAGAAGAAACAATGTGTGCTTTTCTTACCAGAACATCTTTAATCACTGAGAAGAATTCGCATATACTCGTCTGCACACCAAAAACTGAATATCGTTCTCGTTCAGGGATGGTCTCCTGCATGATTTGTGTGATGGATGGGTCAGCAATCCACAGACCTATAAGATTGTTCAAATAATAAGACGAAAATTCCAGTCCGTTATTGGAGTGGTAACATGTAATATGACGGTGTAGGTTAAAAGGTACAACTTACCAAAACGAGCTAGGGTGATACCGAAAAAGAAGACGATCACCGATGGACTAAGTTGTGAGAACGGAAGCACTGTCACTGGTTCGGTGGTATTCAAACCGCCTACAATAGCTGTTCGTACACCATCCACCCACTTCTGGAATTAATTAATCAATATTTATATTGTTGATTTCAGTGATATTACCATAGAAAATAGTATTACAAGAAGAATGATGAAAAAGAACGGAACTAACTGAGGTTGTCAGCGTTGAGAAATATCCGGTGGCATTAAACGGACTTCCAGGTAATATTATTGAGACTGTGCAGAGATTGATGAAGAGGTTTTGAAGCTGCAAAATTCATTCTGTCAAAAATCACATTCTCTAGATGAAATTAACTTCATTTAAGCGTCCAATTGTCTTAATAAAGATGATTTGTTCGCAGGAAGCACACTGAAATAGGTAGAAGTTCAGGGTAGACAAAATAGTAGTTTTACGGACAAATCACTCAGTTGCAGCGACTTCACTGCCGAGTATGAATAGGCCTTTAGATTCAGGGGTTAAGGCGTTGTTGAGTCAAATCAAAATTCCTCGTGATGTGTTTACATTGAAAATGGACAATTTCAAAAGTTGGAGATTGGATGTCACATACCAGAAGACCAATAAATCCTGTCCAGAGTAGTCCAAGCACTCGCTCCATGGCGGTATACGATAAAGCTCCGAGTAAGCCAAGCAGAGAACCAATAGAGCGAAATAGACCAAGCGTCGATGCTGACATTCCTTGTGATGCTCCATACGATAAGGCTAACTGTAAATAAAACCAAATGGCGCGACCCTGTTGGTTAATTATAAGATAATTACGATTACTATTTAATTACAAAAGGTGAAACTCACATTGTCGAAGCCGAGCACAGTCATATAGAGAAGAGCCAGACCAAAGGCAGCACGGAAAGAACGTTGTCTGAAGTATGCAGAATACGCAGCGACAGGTGACGGTGTTCCATCAATAGAAGGTTCTTTGGATGTTAAGTCTGAAATTTGAGAATATTGAAGGCAGCATTAACCATGAAATCTGATTCATCAATCCTCCGCGAAATTATAGGAGAATGTGTGTAAGAAGCGGTAAATAGTACAGTACCGGACACGTTTTTTGACCAATTCCCGTAAAAGCCGTTAAGGAGCGTTTCAAAGCGGTTTTTTTGAATAATTTTGTTGAAACTTAATTATTTAAAAAATATACATATATTTGAGCTCAGCAGCTCGAGCTCTATCGTTTGTTGTATAAATTACCCACACCTGAAAATTCTTTCAAAATATCGATTTTTGCCGACCCCTCAAATCTCGCTTGGTCGATCCCTCGTATCCATCTATTGCCTCCTCGTTCACTGGGGCCCCGACAGGGGGTCCATCAACGAACATGCCCAACGTGTGGCCCCGCGTGGTAGCTTCTTCGAGCTACCCCGTGGGGACTCCTACTCCTACTATGGAACGCAAGGAAAAGGGGCGACGCTTATTTATAGGCGGCAAGGATGGGGCGGAGCTTAGTCGGTGGTGAGTCACCAAGCGAGGGACCGAAGTGGTAACGGGACCTGAAATTCGAGGGGCCAAAAATTGACTGAAAACAAGTTTCACGAATTTGAGAAAAGTGTATATGGAGGGATAGAGCTCAAGCTGCTGAGCTCAAATATATGTATACTGTTACAAATGATTGCGTTTCAACAAGGCTATTCAAAAAAGCCGCTTTGGAACGCTCCTAAGCGGCTTTTCCGGGAACTCATCAAAAGACATGTCCGGTACTGTATAATTGGACGATTTCCACATACCGGAACGCATTCGAACTGCCAAAGCCGGCACTTGTCGATAGATGGAAAGTAGTAATGTTGCTTCAATAGTCCAGGATAAGATATTCCATGCGATGATTACCAAACAGCACATCGATCGACTCATAGAATCGAGCATAATACCGGCGATGATCGGTGTAAGTAATGACGATGCCTGGTCGATCACGGTCATTGCAGCATTCTGAGCTAAATTCGAAACAATTTCTGGCATCCTGCTTACTGAAGATATCGAGAACCCAAGCAGAAGTTTTGTAAAGGTTGAGGTAAAGGTAAAGGTGGTCGGCGCTGATCAGCTCTCTGAGGACGCGCCATGCACTCGCCTTCCATTCAGAATCCTAGAGGCATAGTGAATGCGTATTTGGCCTAGATTATGAGTTCCAGCCGCTATACCATGTGACTATTTTCACGTTCATAGATATGTCTGGTATCAATTCAACTGACCCCGGAGGTATGGAACGTTTGGTTAGCGCAGGTGGGGATCGATCGTTCAACCATGCGTGTGTCAGTAGCGTCTAGAAGTTCTCTATATTCTGATTTTCCACAAAAAGGTACGCGATTGGGGGATCTATCACTATTTCTTGGGAACAGATGTAGTAATGGTTGATGCTCTAATGATTGAAGTGCTGCTCAAAGGTTACTTTGAAATCTGTTTCCGGTATTTTTGGGCAGTAAGTGACTGATAAGTAAATAGAATAAGTGTGGGAACATTCTAGAAATTGAGAAATATCAAGTGTGTCTTACTAGAAAGTCGTGCTCCTTTGGTCTTGGCAATCACGACCACAATCCAGTCCTTGGTAAACGCGGTTTTCTGAGCCTCAGAAGCTACTCTTGATAGTGAACCGAACAATATGGCGAATAGAAGGTATATCTGAAGTTATAATGGTATTCCAAGTCCTGTTCTCGATAAATCTTGACATGGTAGTTAATGTGAGTAGTCTGGAACCTTGGTTGTGCTACAAGTACCAGAATTCTTACGTTATATCGGTATTCTTTTGTGGTAAGACTCTAATGCGGAATTCGTTTGAAGAATGTTAAAACTCAACAAAGCTGTTCATAGGATGAAATTCTCAAAAAAAGCTGAATTACGACTATAGATCACCGTGGCATTTTTTTATCGTTTTGTTTGTTCACGTACCGTTTTGTTTTCACTGGATTCAGCACGTTGTGTTTCGGATAGACGGAAGAAAAATACAACCGCTGACAATGATATCGCAGCATTATTAGCAAATAGAACAGCTTGCATCCCTATAATAAAATGAGATAATGTTTTTCACTTTCTCTTCTACGCTTGTATAGGATTGAGACCGTGCAAAAGATCAGAGAAGATTCATTTCTGATTGTCATATCGTAAAATTTCGCATATTTTTTGAACTTTGCTGTTCAAATCTAAGACCGATTTAGTGTATATCAGAAATAACTGAGATAGGACCGGTTTTAAAAACTTCAGATCATTATTTTCCAATTCCTCATTTTTTAGGGAGTATGGATTTGATCCACCTCGTTCAAACGTGACCACCCACTGATCGACCTCAATCACCCGCTGGCATCGACCTTCCGCCCCATTTTGCTGTTCGCCCGCCAGATCATGCTGGCGGATTATTTTTCTTTTTCTTTCTTTTTCTTTATTGGGACGTGAAACGCTTACATTCTTACATGCTTACACACGCTTACATTACATTTTACATTTTTCGAATTTGTTTATTATTTTCTCCTTTATTCAGTACTTTTTTCTGCTCTTCTTGATCCTTTCTTTCGGTAACTATTACCACTAGCTATCAGAGACCGTTAATCCTGTTTTTACGTGCTCTTTAAACCAGAACATGGATTTGTCCGAAACCTTGTCAACAATAGGTAACGTTCAGTCTCTTAACGCTCAGACGCATGTGATTTCTATTAGGAGTCACTTCTTTCAGCTAAAGGTCCCATCAATATTGCTGCAATCATCTCCAGTTGATAAACTGATAAGCTAGCCACGTTACAGGTGTCAATTATCGTTTCAAATTTATGCTAAAGCTACCGACGTCTACTGCAAATGCTGTCAGTGCCCTTCAGCATTCCTCCTCGTAATCTTCCTTTTTTCTCAAGGGATGTAATGTAATGTTTATTACGCAGGTGGCCACCCACCTGTGTGGGAAATAACCAACACGAATAAACAAACAACAGTCGAGGTGCCAGAAGACCACTCGACGTGGCTTATAAAGTACTAGATAAAACTCTCTGAAACGATCGAAGCTCTTGGGAGAATTTGAAGAGATTTTGTCGGATTTAGAATGGCTGCCATTTTCGCTAGACATGCTTTTTATCCGGCATCCAGTGAATATACCATTGACCGTCTTGTCATCAATATCGCCCCATATTTTTCAATCAAATTATTAATAGGAGGGCTTAGTCCGCCCGGAGCGACCTTATTTTGCTGCGAATTTTCCTTGTAAAAAGTTTTTCCTCGGTAGAATCTAATTTCTTCAGCTTCTCGGTTAAAGATGCCATGGAATTTACCTCGATTCCTATTCATTTTGTCCAACAACGAGCCGAGTACTGGCGTAAGAATTAGCTTTGTGAGCGAATCAACCAGTTGATGAATAGCGATCCATGTAATGCCGCCCAGTTGATGCAGAAATAATCCAATCGCAAACATCCATAATCTGTCACCCTAAAAAGTGACATTCTAAAATAGTTTCAATATTAAACTCACAGTATGAGGTTGAGTTTTCCAGTTTTCATTTC
The DNA here is from genome assembly GCA_030553155.1 of Nippostrongylus brasiliensis. Classification (NCBI taxonomy): domain Eukaryota; kingdom Metazoa; phylum Nematoda; class Chromadorea; order Rhabditida; family Heligmosomidae; genus Nippostrongylus; species Nippostrongylus brasiliensis. The sequence continues at coordinate 27,188,998 of CP130737.1, forward strand.
GAGCTCCACTTAATTTTTTTACCACTCGGATATTTTGATCGACGCTAGTTTCTAGTTTTCTCGGAGAACTTTGAAAACCCCTCAGGGAGTTTCCTTTTTGCTGATGAGTTTTGGAAGCGACGCGGGTTGCCAATTTTGACTTTGTGTGACGTTGCAGAGATGATAACTCCGCAACAGTTCATTGTTGCGTCTTTCGAAGAAGATTAAGATCTTATCATAACACTAAACGTTGAAAGTTCAACGACTTCGTGCTTATCGCACAGTGATCGCGCGAAAAGTCATCTGGCACTTTCTCATCAACGAAACTTCACCACAACGATAAAAGTTCATTGATTCTAAATAATGACAATAGTTTAAGTGATCGACCAAAAATCCGTTGATATCGGTCGTTGCAAAACAGATGCTATGTGATCTTTTGTGAGTTCAAGAGGAGCATTCTACAATCTTCAATCTTCATGATTCATACATTTTACATCCATCTAAATTCTTTTCTTATGATTGCGTCACTGTTGGAAGACTTTTAGCTTCTCAAACAGTGGTTACAATTATTGATCCATATTGATGTTGTTCCATGCTTAACCAAAAGCTGCGGCAAGTAGATATGTTAACTGCCTCAGGAGTGACTCATAGCTGCAATATCACCTGTTTACGACCAAAGTAGAGCAAGCATATAACCCATGCACTATCAATCAGGTGCAAAATCTGAGGCCTCGGTCGAGTACACGGCGCAATCCTCACCGAACACATACCAGAAAATTTACTTTTTTTAGCTTTCATTCGGGCTATGATTCGTTTCGATTGGTTCACTTTCGCCAAAATTATCGCATTTCAAACAGGAGGTACATTTTTTGAGACACCCTGTATCATTATTTAGCTGAAAAATTATACTGTGGTAGAAGATAGGAATCGATTTCCCTCATTTTCCTCTGTTACACGGAAATCTTGCGTGCAATCTTATCGCGAATTTTGCTCATAAGAATTTGTCTAACAACATAACAACTAGTGCAGATTCATTAATCAAGCGTATTTGTGAAGTGGAATGGAGAAAAAACCGGATCTGCAAAAGGCACAATAGAACGTGAAATTGAGCACGTGTTGAAAGCATGAGCCATTATAAAACAATTGATTTAACAATGAATTTTGCCCAAGGCTAGAAAATAAAGCGCACTATATACATAAATATTTATATTTATATAGTTGGGCCTTTGAACAACTTCGAGACTATGTATCCTTCATTCTCATCCATCCTTCTTTTTGTGGAAATGTATTTTAGTGCAAGTAACAAGTTTCTCTGAAAACCAGAATCACGCTTTTTCATTTATCAATAGTCATCAATAGGACATTGGTCACGCCTTTTCAAATTCAAAATTTGTCTGGGCTTTTTGAAAACTGGAAGGCTTTCATCCGTTTTGCCCTGCTCTTGCTACATCTCTCTATCTGCGTTTCTCTCCTTCATTCTTCTGCATGTTCTACTGAAAAAAATTAAAAATAAATGAAATGAAATTGTTCGAATCGAAACTCAGCTATGGAAGTCATGACATGGATATAAATAATATATAAAATAAAACTACGAATAGGGCATAAGAACTCGATAAAAATGCAATTAGCATAACTGAAAAGAACTCATACTGATGAGTTTCTTACCAATGCTGATATGAGGAATGCGAGGTTGAGCGAGGCTGCAGCCCTCAGGAAGCTTTTGTTTTCTTTCACATAAACCACCATCCGTTGACATCGGCTCACTTCGGTAACAGCCATTCTAAAACGTGAAAATTCCCAAAAAATATGGAAAAGAGCAGATCTTCGACGTGAGATTATACATTCAAGTGATCTCAAGGCTTTCCGTATGCGACTGTCCTTAGCTACCGAAATTGGTAAATCTTGTAAATCCCTTTTAGCGCAGATCTTATCTTTCTTGGTTATTTTTGGTTGCACAGAGGACGATTTTCTTATCTGGGAGAGCACTCTTCATCTACACAATGTGTTACCATGCATACTCTCACCGCCTAGTAACCTGTGTTGCTTATCGCTAGCAAGGCTGTCGCGTCGCAGCGCGATCGACATGTACACTGAAGGAGCGGATTTTATCGTCATCTAAGTCTTACATGTACTCAGCATTATTAGAAATCCTCCCTATGTGATGTGTTATTTGGGTAAAAGTAGAGTTGAAGGTGCCTGCATTGATCGGTCCCCTAAGAACGCGCCACGCATACGTGTTCCATTCAGAATCGTTGAGGTTTCGTGAATGCGTATTTGGCCTACATTGACTTGTCGCTATACCAAGGCAGTGTCTCTACCTTCCCAGACAAGTCCGTTACCAATTTACCTGACCCAGGACGTATGAAAGGCTTGATTAGACCGGGCGGAGATCGATTGCTCGACCGTGCGGGTGTCAGCGGCGCCTCGTACCACTGTACCACATCCTATTATTTGGGTATAGGGATGCAAATGGTTACTAGTACAATAGGAAGAAGGTCAGATAGTGCAATGAAGTTCAACTTTGAATGATAACAAGTTCGAATTCATCTGAGTTCAAATGGAAGTAAACTGGGAACTTGGCGACAGCTGGAAGGAAAATGTTTATCAAATTGGTAATCGGTAGAGGTGGCGTGTTATGTGACGGTGTAGCTAGTCTGTCTGGCATTCAAAACGTCGCATTTCTCCACGGCTGATAGTGCAGTCCTTCAAAAATGACCTGCTCGGACAGCTATTTACCATTCGAACTGTAAAAAGTGTAAAGAAGAATTTGTTCGGTGATTCTAATTTGCACGTAGTGACTTGAACTTGAAATCTAGCTCTGGAGAGTAGCCTGTTTGTCGGGTTTGACTATTCACTGGTTTGAAAGTTTGTTTTGGAAGGGCTTTCCTAAGGTTTTCCTGTGAGTCTGGACATAATCTTTCACATTCTTTTTTATTCAAAAAAGCTGTATCTTCGAGCAGGTGAGGTTCTGGTCTTCGCCTTAGCTAGTTTGTTTTGTGGGAAGGGAATCATTCCATTAGTTTTTTTTTCAAACGCAAAAAATATCCAACAAAAATTTCACCGAATACATTTCTTCTGCTTCATTGTCATTCGAACACCAAGTCACCTCAAAATCTCGACTTGCGGCGATTCCCTCACATTAGCTTCGACTGAGTAAGTTTATCTTCACAGCACCTTCAATTTTTTCTCTAAAGATGCTTATTTATACTCTGGTTAACCAGTAGACCCATTGGCACTATGACAGCAGCGCTGCAGCAAACGTGAGGCCGCTGCCGCTGCAGAGTGTAAACGGAGCATTAGCGGCGGCCAAACGGTCAAGCGGGTTGATTAGCACATGGTATAGATGAAGAGTTAGGTTATTGAGACCGGGATTAGAGAGTATGAAAGCTCCTTTAAAGCGCACCATCTAATTGCTAGTGTTATTATATCTCTATTATCGCTAAGCAGTGTAATGCTGTCACATTGACGATCAATAATAATAATCCGCAATTGAAGACGCTTTCCGAAGAGGGTGAACGGATTAAATTCGAATTAAATTGAACAGCGAAGCTGTCGGCGATGTACTAAATTAGATAGGAATAGAAAGATGTGGTGGGAAAGAGAGAGTATGGTTTGCGATGTGGAGGATGTTTGATATCATTTTGAAAATTGACGAAAAAAATGGGATAACGTGTGTGTCGATTGCAAATGTGTGGTGTTATTTAAATGTCTCTGAGCGAGTGATGCGTGACGCATGAGTGCGACGAACTGTTTACAGTGCTATACAAAGAAAGGAGGGACGAAGGACGAAGGGTGTGGGGGGTGAGGGTGAGGGGCGACCATGGTCCAGTTCTATTGCAACACAAATAACATTACAGAAGAACAATGAACGGAACGATGTCGAAGAGAAAAAGAATTGAAAGAAAAAAAAGAAAAACGCGCAACTACGAAACACTATGGTCATACGGAACAAGTGGCGAGTAATCCCGTTCAGTTGAATAGTCGCTCCATTGTGATAACCAATAGACAGAGAAGTGCTGTTGAACTGATAAGATTTTTTGCGTCAATAGCACACTGACAATACACGATGAGGGCATGAGATTACGACGACCCACGAGCATCTTCTAGAGGGTTCCATTTGATTGTACTTAGTATATCCAAGTGTATCTGACCTCACTTTAACACGTTGACGACAGCGCTTTTTTCGCGTGTCTGGCGCATGGGACCAACCGATTTTCTAGCGCCCCGAGGTTGTGGCATTATGCCGGCATACGGCGAATTTTTTTAAAAATGGAAGTGAATAGTAAATCTCGTAGACTACATATACAGTACTGTAATATCGGGGCTTGTGACTATTCCTTTTTTTGCAATGAAAATAGAAAAATTACAGCTGGAAGCTTTTAGAATGTCCTTTTTTCCTATCCAGGTTAAAAAGAAATTGTTACTTGCTCATTGTTTATTATTTGTTCTTTCTAATAAGCAATATTTGTTTGTATATATGTGTTTGTTTCAGTAACCAGTATTTGTTTGCATTTATTTGTTTCTTGCAATAACCATTATTTGTTTTTACTTGTAAAGAAAACTAGTGCACAATCAAAAATTCCAGTACATCAGAAGCTAAGAATTATTTTTACGGACCATGAGGTTTACAATGATTTATAATCATGAGGTATATAGTGGCCAGACAAATATTTCCTAAAAAATCGGGATAAGTCAGAAAAGTAAATTTCAGAAGCTAAGAATCATTTTCATATACCATGCTTCCTATAACAATGTGCGAAGGTCTACTAAAAAGTGGCTCAAAAACATCCTTCGAAATTCTGAAGTGTATCGAGAAAATTACGATACAAGACTGTGGCGCAGCATTGCGCCACACGGTCCCACGCGGCCGTTTGAGCGTGGCGCAGCATTGCGCCACACTGTCGTCAACGTGTTAATGCCATATATTGTAGACTTGCCGGTTGCGTTCTTCCGTTGACGGACGTCATTCACAACAGATGACAGACTTAATGGACGACATGTTTGAGAGGTAAGGTGTTGTAGTAGTAGGCTATTATGCTACCGCTCAATTTGGTAAAGCTGTAACGCTTGGCATTTCTGGCCCTGGTAAGGCCTTTAGCACCAGGATACCGCTCTATGTTTCCACGACTGTCGTGAGTAATACTGCTCGGGGTAATTCTTCTCTCAGCCTGAAGGCAGTTTTATAACGATGGCCGTAATTCGGCAGGTTCATGTGTGTAAGGTCACACGGCTCCGCTCCTTCCTTACCTAACTACACCTGTAATTACCTGTACCTGTAATTGTAATGTAACCTGTAATTGCGGAAATTCGACAGGTGAACATCATGGTTCATGTGATAGTATCTTGGACAGAAGTGCCAGCGTATCTAATGGTCTCGACTCCATTGCCCTTACTTACCTGTCCCCGTATCGGCAGAAATCGGCCGAAATTTGCGAGGCGGAACTCATAAACTATGTGGCCTTTCTAAACCCGTGGTTACGTTTCCTCTATGTTCATTAATAGCCATACCGGGATAGGTACAGACACCCTTACATATCGCCTTGCCTTCTGCCCGAAGGCATTCAAAAATTATGATGCACAAAACTTACAGGCAGGGTGTAACGCCCCTCAGATTCAGGGGCTCCCTACGCTGCAAGGGCATCCGCACTAGCTCGCACATCGAGTGATCTCTGGCGAGCCCATCCTATGCTGTACCGTATATGTCGCGGGTGTTGTGTAAACTCTCTCTCGACTTTTGACGCGCAGAAAGTTATATCGTCAAGTTTTGACCAAACCGTGCCGAAGGGCTTCGGAAGGGAGCTGATCGTGGATATAACGTTATTTTTTTTGATTCCCAATAAATTTTGAGTAGTATATCTCTTCTATTTACCTAGTGCTCACATCCATACCCAAACCCGCGTAGGTCGAAGTGGGGCTATTCATCGTGGTGCCTTCTGCCCGAAGGCATTCAAAAATTTTGATGCACTAACACGGTGTGATGACACACAGTATCAAAAGCTCCCGTGCTACGAGGGCATCCTCCCGAGATCGGCCACCGAGAGATCTCTGGCCACCCCATCCTGTGCTGTACCGTATATGTCGCGGGTGTTGTGGAAACTCTCTCTCGACTTTTGACGCGCAGAAAGTTAGATCGTCGAGTTTTGACCAAACCGTGCCGAAGGGTTTAGGAAGGAAGCCGATCGTGGATATAACGTTATTTTTTTTTGATTCCCACCAATTTTGACTTGTACACAAGTGAGAGTGATTGAGCTGGAACTAGTAATTTGGCTGAAACTCCTTCTAAGAGATTTTTAGAAGTGCCGAACCCAAATATAATGTTCTCTTCTGGGATTTTCATCAAGCTCACCTGTGTCTATCGCAAGTAAAGGTGGACGCAGGTGAGGATGATGGAGTTGAGACTACAGTTTGTTTAGAAACGAATAGAAACTAACAGAACATTGCTGCTGAAGCGTCTTGCACGTCGATGATGAATGTGAAATCGTGTTTCGAAGAAATTGGCCAGCTATTCAAAAAGGTTGAAAAGCGATGGAGTAGGGTAGTCTTTCTCAAATAGACCTACCGGTGACGTTTAAGAATTAAAATAAAGAATAATACTTCAAAATAAGAGGGCGAGCGTTAGTACAGAATTGGCTAGATTTTAATTTCAATTCACATCCTGCATTCGTTAGTTTCCTTCGCGATTCCGGCACGTGAACTCTGAAGCATTAGTTACGGATTGTTGATTTCGGAACTATAAAATGAAAAATCCCATTGTACCTTTGGGCAAGTTTTCTGCTGTAGTTATTTGGCACCATTTCTAGCAAATGAATGTCTTTTATTTTGTGTGGGAAGAAGATTAAGAGGAAGGGCTCATCATGGTCTTGTAAAAGCATTCTAATTAAGAACAATTCTAGGGCGAGATAATCAGAAATCGTAATTTAACAATTAGGATGTTCTTCAGCTGTAGAGATATAGATTTCATTAATTTGTAATACCATTTTGTGTGAATATTATCTTTGAGCGACTTTATTTCCAAAAAATACTTAGCATAGTGCAGCGATTGCTTGAATTTTTATATTGAACTATGGTTGGATAGATTTCGTTAATTTTTGATGCCATTTTGTGTGAATATTATTTCTGAGCGACTTTATTCCCAAAAAATACTTAGCATAGCGCAGCGATTGTTTGAATTATTATATTGAACTATGGTTGGTTTTGACGAGCACCATGAAGTGTTTCCCTCCTCGTTTCGTCACCGCAAATTTTGCCAGGTAGCAAGACTTTGACCATCTGCAATACATACCGTAGTCCTTTTGAAGATTAGGAGTACATGAGGCACGTGTTTATAGTGATTCAACAGAGGGCAGAGACGCAGAGGATGCGGACAGTTGCTGGGTGTCTCAACAACTGTCCGCATCCTCTGCGTCTCTGCCTTCTACGTGTTGATCTTTCAAGGTATTCATGGGTATCATCGTAGATTTCGTTTATGTCGTCGTTCAACAGAATTGTGGAAATAATCATATCTAGAGCTAGTTGAATATGCAAGTATTTCTTTTGAATTCCTTTTCCTTACTGCTTTAAATTTCTTAAGTTCTTTCATCTGAGTTAAGACGCCTTCTCTATTCAGGTCTCGCTGAGGTGTATTAGGAATTGTGCCAGTTGGTGTCGTAGTGTCACATTGATATTTGATTAGGGAATTCAGAGCGGAAAGAATTGATGCTGAAATCCGCTAATGGCTTCAACGTGGGCAGCCTGATAACAAACCCTCTTCCCATCACCTTGAATATTTTGCTTGACAACGAAGTCAATGAATCGTTGCAGACAACAATTCCCTTCAGACCGAGATAATATGTACATTGGCTGGAAATCTTTCTCTCCCTCTTCTTTAATTTTTCTTTGCCATTCCAGTGTTTGTTACGGGATAGAGAGGATATTTCTTATACCGAAATCTGAAACTCTTTTGACCATTTTCCCCCGAATATTTGACACGCTAAACGCGAATCATGAATCAGATCTACAAAGTTTTCCAGCACTTAATTGAATTCGACACAATTGCGTTAGTTTCCAGTAGACTAACTGTACGTTTCCATATCAACCTCGCGTATGCTTACAAGACAAACACGTTTTCATTAATCGTTTCCTTGGTAACCGGTTGATATGATATTTTCACTGTTGTCTCTGTCATGCGCTATTATTTCCTTATTTTTTCTTCAAAAACAAGTACGCTGTTGTCTTCTCCGGAGTCATTCATTGATAAGGAGCTAGAGTTTGTTTCTGCTTCTCCAGTGGCTAAGTCATCTATAAGAAGATGGAGAACATCTTCGACTATCTTGTCTTTATATTCCGAATAAAATCAGTCAAATATGTAGTCACAATCACTCACCGTATGGTTAAGTGAAATTACTATCTACTTCATCTCATATTTATTTTTTCTATCAATGCTACTCAGGCTCAGTAGAAATTTTCAGCCGCGCTGTACCATCGAAAGGATTTAGCGTGTAAGAACTCGTTGTATGAGCTGCACTATTCTGTTATATCTATTTTGCCTTACCTCTGTATCTGATGACGTCATATCTGTGGTAGGAGTGCTGAGCATATGGCAATGTTATGGCTACAACGAAACATGCGGTATGGACTTGCCAGGTAAATGGCAGGTAGAATTGATTGCGGTGCTTCTGACGGATGGTCATACACAATATCAGGGAATACTTTTTTTGACGTAAGAAAGTACCTAGAGGCGCGTTCTTTGCGTCTGTGCCTTGCGCTGTTTTGCTGCCAAGCATAATTAAAGGTAAAGGTAAAAGTGCCGGCGTTGACCAGTCCGCTGAGGACGCGCCACGCATACGTGTTCATTCAAGTCGTAGAGGCATAGTGAATGCGTATTTGGCCTATACAATGACCAGCGGGGGCCAGCCGCTATGCCAGGTCGGTGTCTTTATCTTCCCAGACAAGTCTGTTACCAATCTACCCGACCGCGGAGGGATGGAAGGCTTGGTTGGCTCGGACCGGGGTCAATCGCTCGACCGTGCGGGTGTCAGCAGCGCTTCTTACCACTGTAGCACGCGGGCCCAAGTATAAATACATCCTAAAAACGCATGTCATCTTAACCTTTCTATCAGTTTTACCCTTTTAGCCAGACCTCATATTCTTAACGGCTCCTCAACACTAACTGTCGAAGATCTTCCAACAGAGGACAAGCTGCCCGTATCGATGGACAACTTACTATCCAAAATCCTAGAAGAACAATTTAGTTCTTATGGTTTACTGGTGAGTTAATTATTTGGTGTTAGTTTTGTAGCTACGTAGAAGTGATGTTGCTACAGCTATTTACGGAGTCACGGAATTGATGAATTATATTTAATATTTTGGATAACATTTATATTGTTGTTAATATATTGTTAATGGATTATATTTTATATTTTATTATAGGACGAGCGTCTTTCAGCACTCTTAGTTGCAGATACTCGAAGCAGGAAACACGTCACTCATCGAATGGCAACTGGAGTCATCAAATTCAACCCTCAAGATTGAGTCGTCTTCTGAGACGAGTCCTCCACTGGTTCAGGAGTCGTTCGTTCGAAATCTTACAATCTATCACTTCAACGCGTCTCTCTACGAAGGGCGCCCTGATCAGGTATTGTAGCGATCCAACTCGCTACAAAATCTATTTTAGTCTAAGTTGACTTGTCCAAAAAACTTATGTTTTCATTAACTACTTAAACGAAAACTTCGCAAAAAAGTGTGTGCACATTAATCACTTCTTAATTTTGTTGTGAACCTTTTTTCCTTACTTTCATGTCTTCCAGGTGACTGTAGTTGCTCCTCACAGTTCGCTGACATTCCATCTGAAGCAGAACTGCGTTATATCGAATTGTCATCATACTGCCCTCATTTTCGCTCCTTTAAGATGGACGACCGCTATTTCAAACGCTTTTCCGTTACAATTCAACAAAGTTCGAATGAGCGATTGTGAGGTAATATGCATTGAATGTCATAGGCTTTAGGTTTTATTATTCACAGGTTTTGATTCATGAAGTGAAATAGAATCGTACGATCGCGTCGCTGGGCGACTGACTATAGGTAGCTATAATTATAATACATGACTCTAAGTAATTGTGCAGTTAAGCTTGTTGTCTGTCTATTTCAACTATTTGATTTTATCATCGTATGACAATGAGCTCTTTCAGATTTGTCTTTCGCTTCCTTTGCCAGCAGAACTAATTCGAGTCTGCCCACAGATACAGCAGGCTAGGTATGGTTTTTATCTATTCAATACTTCTATTCATTCAGTTTCGACCCATTCGTCGTCGTCAGCGGCCAAATAAGGATTGAATCCACCTTACTAACCTCGTTCGGCACGGCAGATCCAAAAAATTTAACATCATGCCGAGGTTTCAAGACGAGAGAACTTGGGGAATTCTATTCACTCAGTTATTTTTCATACGGATATAGCTAGAACGCGTTCAGATGTATCGATAACATCTCGACTATATCGATGGAAGATACTATTAGTTCAGTGAGTCCGCCTCTTTGGGACATGGATGTTTCCAATCAAACGTTTGAGGTGAATATTACTTTTTAGAGATTCTAAAAATTATTCAGGCTAGAGGACCTTCTCGTTAGCCATCTTGTTTGATCTTTTTAGGTGGCTATTAATTCATCAGCAAATCTGTCCATCGAAGAAGCGAACAGGTACGTCTGTTTCCCATCTGCTTCATTCATCTGAGTAACCTTTTATTCACTTAATGCGGTATATTAAGTTGCTTGTTGTATTCCGACGATGGACATCAGTACACGATGAAGCCTCAGAACGTTTCAAAAAGTGCCATAAAGGTGTCGGTTGTTGATCAAGTCAAGCCTGGCCGGTACAGTTTGACCTGCAGCTGCAAAATAACGAGTGAGCTTCAGGTTCAGTTTACCGATTCGAGGTGTCCCGAATCGATCACATTTTATTCAAGAACAGCTATACATTTTTGTAGACCAAACAAATGAAATTGAGCTAACATACCGCCGAGGTCTGCACGCAGTGAATTTCACTTCATTGGTTGAGACTGAACCTGATCTACATCCGAAGCAGTGTCACCCGTCAACCATCCAGGTTGGGCAGATTTTATGCTTATTTAGTCAAGTGTTCTCCTCCCATGGAAGAGATTTCAGAAAAAGCCAAAACAATTACATAGAATTTTAATGTTTCTATCACGTCCATATGATACCTTTTCACCTTTCCACGCCCTTTTTCGTACTTGTCTTACTCATACCCAGCTCTTATGTTGCTATAATCAGTGCATTGAACTCCTTTATTCAGGCTACATTCAAAACAGATTTATCAACGAGTGGTGTCAGCGTCGACCAAAACTCAGCATACTGCTTAATTGGTGAGCTTACAAACGTTCTAGATGTTTGGTTTTTTAGTTCTTTTCGGTTGAAACAAAAAGTTGCAGATAAAAGAGGTGTGGTCAACTTTTGGTAGATGTTGAATTCAACTTTAATAATGTTGATGAATGTGCGTGTTTTCCGAGCTTCAGAGCGAGTTTTCGACGGTGAATTTCAGACAACGCTGCTTATCATGGTGTAATTTCTGGAAAAACGATGAGATGCGAACTGGGTAACTTCACTCGTGACACGGAAATGGATATCTACTTCATTCGTTCCAGAACCCTTCACAATATCACGTTGCAAAAACAGTGAGCTCGTTTTTTGTTCAGTATTCAGTCTATAGATGACTTAATAACATCGTCGCTTTTCTAAATGTAGGAAACCAGTCCGCCTGCAGTCATCTTGTTCCTCAACAAATCTGACAGTTTCATTGTCCAACGATCTGCTTGGTCTTCTGATAGCATGCGGTGATGCTTGTCCTACAGGCCTCATTCCATGCAAAAATGTGATAGCAGAGTATTTCGCTCTCGGAAGTGAGTTCTATAAATATGCTTCTACAGGAATGTCACCCAAAGGACGGTAATCTTGATGAAAATTGAGCGAATTCATGTTCTCGGATTTATCATTGTATTATACCATCTTGCTAAGCAGCTTTGCTCCATTCCTTACGCTTTGACGCTTTCAGAAGGAGCTGTATGTATAGGCGACGGCGATCATGTTATCGTTCGATTTGGTAAAGCTGCGACGCTCGGCATTTCTGACCCTGTTACGGTCCTTAACACAAGGCTACCGCTCTATGTTTCCAAGACTATCGTGAGTAATTCTGCTCGACATAATTTTTTCCTTCAGCCTGAAGGCAGTTTTATAACTATGGCCGCAATTCGGCAGGTTCATACATGTAAGGTCACCCGGCTTCACCCCTTTCTTACCTAACTACACCTACCTGTAATTGCGGAAATTCGAGAGGTGAACATCCTATTTCATGTGATAGTCTCTTGGCCAGGAGTGTCAGCGAAGCTAATGGTCTTGACTCCATTGCCATCACTCACCTGTCCCGTATCCACAGAAATCGGCCGAAATTTGCGAGGCGGACCACATTAACTACACTACGTGGCGTGTCTAATCCCGTGGTTAAATTTCCGCTGTTCTCACTTCTATTTACCTAGAGTGAGTATCCACACCCCTACCGACGTAAGTCCGGGAGGATTTCCGTGTCACGCTACTTACTGCCCGAAGGCATGCAAAAATTTAGACGCACTAATCCTACAAGCACAGTGTAATGATACGCAGTATCAGGAGCTTCTGTGCTGTAGGAGCGTCCTCTCTAACTCGCTCACCGAGTGTCGACGATGAATGTGAAAATCGTGTCTCGAAGCAATTGGGCAGCTATTGAGAAAGGTTAAAAAGCGATAGAGCAGGCTAGCCTTTCGTAAATGGACTTACCAAAGACGTTCAAGAATTAAAGGAAAGAACAATATTTCAAAATCAGACGTCGCATTCTTGATCAGCACCCGAAATAACCTGGAGTTTGGGCGAAAGTGGACGAGAAAGTGAACCAGGGGACCGGAGTGGCAAAGGTGGATGCTGTACCGATACTCTATAGGTCGTGGGCGTTACCTTATTTATGTTTGAGTCAATAACGACTATTAAAAATGCGTGGCTAGAGGATAACAGTGTTATCGCAGCTGGAGCAGCATTTCATGTTTGGTGAATTCGAGCATGGAATTTACAGCTTAACTACCTCCTCATGCAAAAGTACCAGTTCGATTCTATTCTGTTCCTCCCTGCTGTCGTTTTAGTTCTATCAATTTAATGGAAAGAATTTTAGCCTCATCCAAATTTCACCTTGTCGTATTCATCCGAGGTAATGAGCTGCATGACAGAGGTTTTGGTGGAGGTCAAGCGAGTTACTGGAGATGGTGGACGCCCTCTACATTATACATGGAAGGCCGTAAATGGTTTGTGAAACGTTTCAATTGTATTACTAAGTTTCTATATCATTTAGTTGGACGTGAAGCTCAGCTTTAATCTCGATATTTGACCGAAGCGCCTAAAAGTGATAGTGGCACTTGCGATTTAGATTAGAACTCAGCCTTTTTTAATTCGATTCTGTGTATTGCGGCCATGGAAGACAGTTGAAGAGTACAAAGTGCACTTATACTTGAGGAGAGTAAGGCGTCCGAAGGATTCAGGAGTCTCAGGAAATGGAATTATGTTTCTTTTTGAAGTCAGGCACACTGCCCCATTCTGGACGTTAATCCTCGGGTTTTTTTGGTAACGAGGTTTTCAAGATCCTAAAAAGTTTGTACAGAATTGACTAGATTATAATTTCAATTCGCAAGCTGCATTCGTTAGTTTCCTTCGCAATTTCGGCACGTAAACTCTGAAGAATTAGTTACGGTTTGTTAATTGCGCAACTGTAAAATGGAGAATCCATTGTACCTTTTGGCAAGTTTTCTAGTGTAGTTATTTGGCACCTTTTCTAGCAAATGAATATATTTTATTTTATGTGGTTAGATAACTGAGGTACCACTCCCCACTGAGGGTCCAAAGGTCTTTTCAGCTACATATATAATTGTCGTACTCTGTATGTTGTATTCTTTGTTACATTTCACTAAAACGTGATATGGCGACATTGTTGGAAATCCTTTTTTTTCAGCATCAGTTGAGCTCAGCCGTGTATTTGAAGGCGCCACAAATCGAACAGTATCGTTGCCAACCAAGCTGGTACGTTAAGTACTTCGTCTTTCGTCTATACTTCTAATATTTTCGTTATACGTTATACTTAATTTTTTGATGTGCCCTTCGTTTCTGTAGTATTCATATCTGTAGATGGCCTAGTTGATGTTCTAAAACAACATACTTCGAAAGGAAAAGCTTCGCTGTGCAACATTAAGATGAGGTACTGTAGGAACAATCCCTGCATCACTGTGAACGGCTTCGATGCGATGAAGTGATCGTGGTAGATATTGAACAGAAAATTGGAAAAGATCTTCCTGATCAAGGTGCTGCAAGCAAGCTCTTAGGGGAATGAAAACACGCTTTTCCTCTCGTTTAGTTTTGGACACCGCATCGAAATCATTCAGATTGGTGAAAGGAATGTTCCTACAGTAACTCTTCTCGATATCACCAGTAAATTGCCTGTTTTGTTTTCTATATCACCACCTTGCCACCGAACTCAGGACTATGTCAGCCTGATTTAGGAACACTGTTTCATTCAGCTAATGATGAAATTTTCAGCTGAAACATGAAGTGGAATTGTCTGTAACTGGTTGCAATTTCGTGAACTTGTGCACAACCAGCGATGCTATTCGTTTACGACCTGTAACAGCTGAAGCCACCCTGTCAGTATCTCTCGGAGGTGTTTCTCGATCAGCTGTACCGTCAACTGCGATCCGAATTCGAGCTGTTCCAGAGCTAAGCAGATGCAATGAAACTCATACAATCGTCCCTAACGATGCGCAGGTAAGCAGAGAGCAGTGTATCGCTCTGAAGATAACTCTCATAGAAAGTCTGTCGTTTAGTGAGTGTTCATATTCGTGAATTACTGCAAAAGGGTAACTGTAGAGGTGCATCACCAAATTATGTTATATTTCTGTTATTTCAAGCTGCAAGTAAGCTCCATAGGGAATCTTCCCTACCCGCCGATAACCCTTGAACGCGTTCCAGTTTTTCTAAGCTGGGTTGTTAAGGTTGTTGTTGGTTACTAGAGGTAGCCAGAGACTGAAACCGATTACAATTAGCGCAACCATTCACGATTGTACCAGTACAAGTAACAACGGCAATTCTCAAATTACGTAATATCACCCGAGTTGTTCCCGGTTTATGCTGTAGCCCACAAAAGCTTAAAGAAGTACGCGTAAGTCAAATACTTTCACAATGATGTTTTGCTACGCGATCGATTTTGTAGAAATACTGTACTTATCTGACGACTAGTTTTTACGTTTCCCATCTCACTGCTACTTTGAGAACTCAACTAAACGATTGTAGTTGCTGGCACGTTTTTGTATGGGCGCATGAAATTTACTTTTCTCATATTTCAGTACAACTGGTCTATTAACGGTCAATTTGTCACAAACGACGACAGCTATCGTATTCCGGCTTTTGCATATGGTGTTGGAGATTCGGTAGATGTGGTGGTGGAGGTGAACTACAGAGACGTACCCAGTACACAGCATTTACGAGCAACAGTTTCTGAGACAATCACGGTAAGCCCAGGTGTTGGCTGGATTCTTTTTCATTTGTAGCAGCTTCGAAAGAACCTTCTGGAAATTTTTTTTCATGGATATGCACAACTTGACATTGTTGGCGAAGAGCGTTTACTGCTCCATGAACGAATTTCAACAGCATTATAGATTCACATAGAACAGAAATTCGCATCAGAAGTCTATCGCCCCCTTTTCAAGATTTGGTTCTAGAGTTAGGTGTGGGGCTACAAATTCAGACTTGAGTTCTAAACTTTAAGGGGACTTTGTCTGTTATAGGCGTTCATCTCATTGGTGGCTACAACTGCATTTTTAAGCTGTTAAAAGCTCCGTGAACACAAACTCTTCTACCTCGCAGTTTATGTGTTGAGAAAAGCAGCGGCCCGCGATTTATCTTTGCCTCGGGTCCTTTTTGCCAGCGTACCTGTATTTTATGAACATCGGTAGAATTTCCTTTTTTTCTTCTTTGAGTAACAATATTTCTCTTCGTGGGCCCCTTTGAGGGAGAATGAAGGTTCTATTCAACTTTGACCTTCATGGCAGTCGTGATTTCATATTTCTCAATTAGTAGGTGTGTTGTACCGATTCAATCAGTTTTTTTTCAGTTCGTAGCCGAAGAACTCGTTGCTATGGTCGATGCGGTCTCACGTACAGTTGCTTTTGATGCGGCTGTGGTAATTGATGCGTCTGGATCGAAAAATCCGAATGAACGCAATGGATTCGTAACACATGTTTGGTCCTGTCTAAATATCACGTCCCGAAAGAAGTTAGTTGTTGGTCACCTATTGTTATTTATTTCATTTATTTATCGAGCGCCGCTATTTTTTATATGGCCCAAAACCCTTCATTTGAATAAAGGTGTTCTGCATTTTCAAGCGGACGCACCTATCAAAAATTTAAAGCGAAAGCATTCACAAAATGTACTAGTGGAACTTTGATTCTATGTAAAAGGTAAAGGTGTCGGCGTTTATCAGTCCCCGAAGGACGCGCCGCCGCATTCGTGTTCAATTCAGAATCGTAAAGGCATGGTGAATGCGTATTTGGCCTATACAATTACTTGCGAGGCTAGCCGCTATACCAAGTCAGTGTTTTTACCTTCCCAGAAAAGTCTGGTACCAATTTACCGACCCCGGAAAGGTGGAAGGCTTGGTTGGCCCGGGCGAGGGTCGATCGACCGTGCGGGTGTCAGCAGCGCCTCTTGCCACTGCACCACGCGCGTCCTGATTCTATGTAATTGAAAAAGTCCTAATTCGATATCTGCCGGATCACCATTGAAGGGAAATATTTTGCAACAATAGTGGGCCTGCTCAGTTGCATCATTGGTCTTTTTATTTCCCCTAGCTTTTACTGTACTGCTTCACTGAATTAAACTTTAAAAAAAGAATTTAGGTGAGTTCGTAATTGAAGAGCGCACAGAGCATGTTGGAAATGTTTAACTTGCCTCTAAATCGAAAACAGAAACTACGAGGTGAAAGAGAAAATTTTCTGTAATATTCGAGAAGCCATTTTTGAGCACACTTGTAGGAGGGTTTTTGCGATGAAAAATGTTCATAAAAAATGTAATGATCGAGTAATGATCGAGAGTCTCTGAAATGCGTATGAGAATAATTCGGAACAATATAATTGTGTACTTTGGTGCTATGGTATGTTGCGTTAAACGAGGCTATAGGCACATTTTCGATGTGTTGAACTTTTTTTCCTGATAGCATTGAGCGGTTAGCTCGATAACATTTGATTTTACTCCTTTTAAGCTTTTGTACTTAAACGTTTTCACTGAACAAAAGCTTCCTATCGAGTCGTCGTCACCCTATTTTCTATTCAGATGTGAATTGCCACCACTGGTCGAGCTGAAATCATCCATATTGCGGATACCTGCAAGAATTCTTAATTTAGGAATGAGGTATCAGACGATTGAATCCTTTTCTTCGAACACTTCTAAATCATTTGCCCTTCAAGTTTCAACTTCTCGGACAATGTGCGGGCAGAAAATATGAGCGAAACTGTTTGGTCGATGGTTACCATTGGACCACCGAAATTGCCACAGATTTCATTCATTCCATCCTCGTCCAACAAAGTCTCTGTCGGCGACTACGTGAGGTAGGAGACTGTCGCTCTCCAAAGATTGTTCCGCTCTTTATTTTTGTTTCTCAGAATCCAAGCATTTGTCACTGTTCAAAACAGCTGGTTAAACACGAGTTGGGAAATAGTGCGCACATCAGATACAGGTGCGAACTCCCCTTTTCTGGGATATTATATGTTCTCGCGTAAAACGTTCTATTCTAGGGTACATTAATATTTCAACATTTCTGGAAAATCCTATTTCTTCGTTCACACAAGCACAACTATCTGCATCAAATCGAGTCGCCGTTTCCCTGACGATACCACCTGTGGACATCAATTTGTAAGTTATTCTCGGAAATTTAACATCATTGCAATTTCTTTTGTACTTTTTCGAAATTTTCGTGACAATGAAACTGCATTCAAGGATGCAGAAGTAGGACATTGTAGCTAAAATAGAACATATGTTGCGGGTTGTAAGTCGGGTTAAGCGTATAGTTTCTATAATTCCACCTTCGTCTGTACGTCGCACAGAAGGAAAAAAGTTGCTTTTCCAATAACTATTATATCTCTCGCTGACTGGACGCCAGTTCTTAGGCTCTGCTCTTAAGTTCTGAACAGTCACTAGAAATTCTGTTATTCGCCCACCCACACCGGTGTACGGTTGAAATGGAAGAAGCTCTGTCAAGAACTGTCACAACGGAGCACGTCAAACCAATTATCTAGTAGTGACGAGTTGGGTATGATATGGCAGTCATTTGCAGATACCCTAATTGGACTGGTCTACAACCGGGTGTGCAGTACGCAATTCGACTAATAGCTAACTCAAGCGATGGATGTTCTTTTGCTGATGTTCAAATCGTAGTGAACGCTCCACCAACAGTCGGAATAGTTGAGGTTGCGAGATCCACTCCTGTGATGTTTGTGTAATTATTGTCATTCTACTTAAGTTTATGCCAACTGAAGGAGCCATAGCGCTCACCACTCAAATAGAATTCCGTATGGGCGATGGTTGGTACGACGACGACATGCCACTTCAATACCGATTTGGTATCGTTATTCTGATGAAGGACAACAGCAAACAGAGCTATTGGTTCACGCGTACTGGTTCTGTTTCACACCGAATGTACCTGCCAGCAGGTGACACTATCATTCGTTCATCATTTTCCACATATCACGCATGCACAAATTATGCTTCACTTCTCCTAAGCACTTGAAAGCTCCAGAGTGTTTTGGACGAGGTAAGAAGTTTAGCCACCAAGTTGACTTCAAGCTTTTTAGTAAGCGTAAAAACTAAGGGTCGAGGCTTTAATGTGACTTTAGGTTTTTCCTTCGGCTTCACTATATTACAGGATTACTTCTGATGAAAGCCGTACTTTTTCTTCTTTTTTTGCTGCAAATTCTTGATATAGAGAGCACCGGGCTGTTTCAGAGTGCTTTCGACCCTTAAGGGAAGACCACCTGAAGGAACATTGTGTTATACTTCCCAAAATTTGAAATCGAACAACAGAATGCCGTTTCTTTTTGGGGGACTGATAGCGTCATCGTTGCTTAGCTCGTGATATTCTATTTGTAACTCTGGTTGTCCATAAACGCAGATAGATACTCACAGCAAGAGATAGCGAAAATTATAACAAGAAATAAAATATTTGAAGTTTTGGTAAAGAATCAGTACTTATTCAGCCAGCCGTCAAAACCCAGGGTGTGGAAAATTCATCGGTTTTCGTGCACTACTTGAAGTCTGCGACTTGTTCTCGTCGTGTTCAGTAGCAGAGTCGGAAATGTTTGAAGTATCACAATCAACCAACATCACAGTGGCAATAGTTGATTTGGTGGCCGCTATAAATTCCGACATGAGCAATGGTGAGACTTTTCTTTCGATTAAACTTCCACAGCCGCTAGTTTTTGACATTTGGCGATCTGCGATTCCCCTGTGCTTCCTTTTCAAATTCAATCCCTCATATATTCCACTTCACGACATCTTGATTCCTTTACTTTAAAATCATGGCTTTCACACTCAATTGTCTCTTCTCTTCTTCTCTATTCGACTCTGTGGAACCAGTCTTATATTTACAGCGATGATCTGTAAAAAAATAGTAAAGGTATTAGGTTGGTGCAAAAGTCTTGCAACATTCTTCAAAATAACAGCAATTTACTGAAACAAAATCTCAGTCAACGATATAATCACCATTCATATATGACTCTTCCTCATCTTTCGGGCAACTTCTCAGTTCCTCTCCGCCAGAACTCTAGGAGCTGTGACGAAAAAAAATTGGCCGACCTCCATTTCCAGTTCGTCTCGGTTGTCGAATTCCATATCTCGAAGGTGTTGCTCTAAGGAACTGAATAAGTGATAATCTGAAAGAGCAAGGTCTGGAGAATAATGTGGGTGCGATAGAACTTCCCAGCCTAAATCCTGAATTTTCTTACGAGTCGCTCTTGCAACTTGAGGACGAGCGTTGTCGTGCAAGAGGTAGACTTTTCCCTTTCAGGGCGTTTTTATCACATGACGGGAGATTCTACCGCACCTACCGTACTCTCCTCACCTTGCTGCTTTAGATTATCACTTATTCTGGTTCTTAAAGCAACACCTTCGGGATATGGAATTCGACCACCGAGATGAACTGGAAATAGAGGTCGGCCAATTTTTTTTCGTCACAGCTGCCGGAGTTCTCGAGGAGAGGAATTGAGAAGTTGCCCGAAAGATGGGGAAGAGTCATATATATGAATGGTGATTATATCGTTGACTGAGATTTCGTTTGAATAAATTGCTGTTATTTTGAAAAGTGTTGCAAGACTTTTGCACCAACTTATTAGTTACTGAAATTCATCTCACTCACCTTTTAAAGGAAACATATTCGATTCCCTAATCAATATGCATGCTATGGACATACAGAAATGTGAAAAGGATTTCGACACGGTAACTGCTGATAAGATTACGACGAAATTGCTCCTGACACTCGATGAGGACAGGTTAGCCGATTTTTTCTCTTTCTATGTGTTTTCACTTATCGTCACAGAGACAGATAATGCTAATTCAAAAGTGCGAAACAGTGGTTTCGCTGCCCACGGCTAGTTGTACTATAAAATAGTTTGACTGCTCTAAAAACATTGATATGCAATGGTTTTACCAATGAATACCAATAGTTTTTAGTGACTCCAATGACTACAAAGAAGTGCTGTCATCGGCGTCGACCATTATGAACGCCGTCTCTCCATCGGTTCTCGAATCTCTGATTTTTGTGCTTGAACATTATAGAAGTTGTTTGGGGCTTACAACAACTCAGCCTTCTATGCGATCGAAACGCTCAATCACGGCGAAATCACTCACCAACGAACAGGAGGTCTCACATTTTTTATGTTATTGTGAAGTGAACGCAGACATGCTACTCAGAGATGTGTGGGAAAGTTTTAGTTTTTTTACGACAGTAGTGTGAGATGCTGCACCTTTGTTAGGGCTTCTTCGTCTACTTAGAGCATTTCTTTACCTATGTTCTTCTACCATGTTTGAGACTCTGTTCAAAATGGTTCCAGTCCACCATTAGGATTCGCATTTGCTGCGTATGACGTGCGCAACTTTATTTCTTTATATTTATAGCAAACTATGAGTGTGATTTTAGGCGGATGACATGCTTGTTATGTACGACCTATTGCTCGACAAGAATCAGAGGATTGTAGATGTGTATATGCTCAACATTCATGACTTTCTGAGTGCTTTTTGTATTCAGCTAGACACGAGTTCCAGCCGTATAATGAGCGCACAGGTGTGTAGTCGTTCCTACAGGAATTTTTATGCTAGAAATGCATCAAACCAGTGGAAACTCGTTCAGGGAAACGGATATACTATGATACAGGCCCAAAGCTTGGTGCCAGGCTCTCAAAGTTTTTCAAACAGTTCGTTCAGTATTGCTGGAGTACACGGAGGAGCGGTGAGCATTCGTTAATGTTTGAAAACCTGTGCGCACACTTCCACATTCGATCGTAGATACTGAATTTCTTCTCGGTCGATGATGATTTAACTGCGGCTGCAAAAAGAGATTTTGTATCGGGACAAATAGAACAAAAAAGACTGTGGAGAACATCTCATGCCTATCTCACAACTAAATTCAGATCACGTTTTCGGCAGAATTCCGCGCTCATTTCTCATCATGGAGCTGTGGTCCATCGCGGGCACTTTGTCAGAACATCTGCTTGGCGAGTTCGCAGATAAAAATGTCTGCTGTCTTCAAAAACGATCAACTCATGGACTTCCTCTTCGGGAACACGTTCGACTCTATTACTGCTAATAAATCTGCATCGCAAGTATACAAGGTCAGAGTATTCGTACTGATTGTTCTTTTAAATCTTCTCATTAGACGGCTGCCGTTATTCAAGTTCGGCAAATAATTCCACCCACATGCTCGTTTGATCCCAATAAGAAGGAAGGTTTTTCATCAATAGTCTTTCTTTTACCCTCTGCTGTTTTTGTTTTAGGCACGTCTTGGGACGTATTAAATAAATAAATAAATAAATAAATAGCAGATTGACTTAGATTGCGCGGCCGTCCTGTTCGGTACAGACGGTGTGCGGGTCTTAGATAAAGTCTGCTTAGTAATCATCGAAAGTGATAATCTTGTTCTGTGTTGATACGAGAGGTTTGAGAGTGTTAAATCGTTTTCAATACTCGTTTGGAAAATAAATATATCAAATTCGTAGTTCCAGATTGAGCTTCTGGATCCGCTCAGTGGAGAACCTGTTCCTCTTGTCGATACGGCACAATATACCGTGTACATACCATTAGTAAATTACGATCCAGCGAATTACTATGCAGTAAGTCAGCAATGCAAGCCATGCAATTGAAACAGAATATTGTAAGCTATAAAAAACAGAATATTTCAGTGTCTTCTGTTCAGTCATAACGTTTGGGAGACAAAATGTATCACGAGTAACTTTGCGATTAATGTTGACGGGGAGTATCGTATTCGTTGCTCATGTTCAGCCGCTGGTCTGTTGAGGTAAAACATTTGGTTGTTGTTATTCATTTGTACATTTAATTATGACGTCGAAGTAGTTGTGAGACGTGTGAGACGAAGTTGTTCTTTTGTATAATAATTGCACCTTCCCACTTATAAGTTTCATCTGGATTCAGTGTATTTACGACAGCGCCACCGGTTCCCGTCCAGTACCCAGATCACAACGAAGTCAGGATAACATTCGATCTAGTAAGTTTTCATTCGTTTCATTCGTTCAAATCTTCGATCTTCTCATGATTTTTTTAATAGCCTCTAGCATTCGTGCACAAGCTAATTCCTTCTAGAATACGAGGACACCGGCTTCGGTTTCCGAGCAAGCAACCTTCTTAGCTCGATTAGCTACTGCTAGTAATGTGGACAGTCGTCGTTTCGTGAACGTTTCGTCCAGTCTCCTGAGCACAACCATTTCTCAGATATCGTTGACTCTTCGGCCACCGTTTCGTATCAGTCAGATGGCAAACAGCTATGTGAGATTCACGTTTCTTTTTTCGTTCAAATATTAATATCAAATGATTGTCCATTCAAGCCAATTTTTTGTTTGTTTGTCTAACCCTGACTCCTTTGCCTGCCCTTTGAGAGGTACGTAGATAGTGTCTACTGAGAAGCTTTTTGCTAAGGCAGAATGAAAGGGTTTAGGCGACGTTTCACCCTGATTTGGCCCGTAAATTTTGATAACCCGATTTTTTCCTTTCTTTTGTATCGGTTCTACTCATTTAACTGCAGTCTGAAAATACACTCACTTCCATTCACATCAGGAAAGAACTAATATTATGAAGATGTGGCCTTATATGCGTTCCTATTCACTAGAGTTTCTATTTAAATAAACATGTACGTGAGTAAAGCGCATTTGTCAAATAACTTTATTATAGACGGTACAGGCGATTCAGCGTGCAGTTGACAAGGCAGGTGGATTTTACGCCTACGATAATGTGACGGTTCTGAGGACAACACCCGTTGTAGTAAAACGTGGTTAGTTTTACAATGAACTGTGTTTGTTTTCATTAAAAGACTAAGGACTTATCATCCACTTGGGATATTCGGCCATGAGAAGAACGATTCTGATACTCGTTAAGCGCGGAAATGCCTTATAAGCTCGTTATCTCAGGTTTTAGAGGCGAGGAGATCTGCGAGATAGCACGCGGCTGCGGGAGACGCAGACAGTGCACTCTCTTCCCCTGCTCATTTCGAAGTGCTGCCACTGTTGAGTCCGCGTTCACCTCGCTCCGACTGATCCGAGTTTCCAATGACTGATCCGAGTTTCCAATGGAGGATCGGACAACACCACCAATGGTTATCTCTGCGCGGCTGCTGTAGAGTCCCAGGGTAGCTTTGTCTGGGAATCGTGGGGGACGGGGGCGAATTCTACAGCAGCCGCGCAGAGATAACCCTTGGTGGTGTTGTCCGAACCTCCACTGGAAACTATCGAATCAGTCGGAGCGAGATGAACGCGGACTCAGCAGTGGAAGTACTTCGAAACGTGCAGGGGAAAAGAGTGCACTGTCTGCGTCTCACGCCGCCGCGTGCTATCTCGCGGGTTTACTCGCCTATAAAACCCAAGATAACGGGCTTATAAGGCATTTCCGCACTTAACGAGTATCAGAATCAGAATCTTCTCATATCCGATTACCTCCCATAGGCATATTTTGAATGAAAAAAGTGGGGCCCCAAAAGTACAATAGTACCCATGAATGTTGTTCGCGTATATTATGTTGGACTATAGTTGACAGTTGAGCTATTTATATTTCTGCATGTTTACAGGCAGACTTCACTCGTTCATAGTTTTAGAGCTAACATGGACATATAAAGCCAGAACTACTCATCTTCATAGTAACATATGTATTCACAGTAACATATATCTGTCTAACGTCGAACGATGGGATGAGAAGCGAAAATCTAACGATTAAGCAAGAAGCTTCTTTTGAAACTTGCGGTGTCACTGTACACCTCTCCTAACAATTCCTTTTTCTGCGAATGAAGTCCTACTAACTTCGTTTGTTTTATCATTGATGCAGTTGTGAACCATTACAGACCTAATTGGTGATGGAAACGCCAGAAAAGCGATGATTACTATTGATCGATCATTTCAAAATGTGATTGGAAACGACTCATCATCAGTGGCTACAAAATGGTGCGAGTCAATCTCGTCGATGTTGCGTGTCTCCGTCTACCGTTTTAAGAATCCACGAGTTGTCATCGGTAAAGTAACTGTGTAACATTTACATTTCATATCGAGTATCTCTCTTAGAGGTCGAAGTTGTCTGAACCTCGCGTAGATGTTTTTCGTTTGGTTTATGATACACAGTTCGCCCGCCGAACATTGGTAGTTCTGATTCTGTTGGGGAACACCTGTGACAGAAGCGACGGGAACATTTCCCGAGATTTTGTCGTTTTTTGCTAAGTGTTCCAGTGTAATGATATGCACTACAGCTGCAGATGTGTCTTAACAAGTTTCGTGACAGTTATATACATATAGGAGCGGCTTCTGTTTCCCGGCAGCGTACGTGTTATAATTTTTATAAGTTAGTGGTGTTCCCTCTCCCGCATTGCGATCACGATTTTTCCCCCTAAAAAATTCGTCGAGTGACCTTTGTGAGACTTATTTGAAGGGATGCCATTGTTTTACAGTGTTTGTGCCCTTTCTAAGTTGTTAATTTTTTGCTCAGGTATACTTTTCAATCTCACCATCACGTTGCCGTTCGAAGACGAGCTCACCCCACTTTCTGCAGAGGAAATTTCTCTTATGCTGGTGGTAAATGTTCTACATTTTCACTAGAATTCCAATACCTGTGTTCCAATCTTCGAAAATATTGTCCCATTCAGTTGTAAAAAGCGAAGGCAGTTAGTGCGAAAACCACACTTGAACCCTTTGTTTGTGATCATTTTTAGGAGTCCTCCAAATACCATGAATTCGACTTGCAATCAATTCAAGGGGAAACACTTCCTGTTCAGCCAATCACAAACAACGACATTGTCGAGCTAATCGTTGATCGACGTAAGTCCAACATGAGTATGATCGTTGGCTGGCAGCATTCTTAGCGGTGGTGTTGTGTCTATACCTGGACCAATATTTTCACGCTACTATATTCAGAATTGAACACGTTGGTACTGGTGCTCATCATTGTAATTTCATCTCTGCTAGTGGTTGCTTCATTGTACCTGGGAGGAGCAGTAATTGTTAAGGTCAGAACTGATCGACTTGTGGCAGAGGTGAGCAGCAGGGTCTTCCTTCATAGGATTCATCAAATAATGTGTGCGGAATTATGGTGATCATCACCTTCGTTCTCGTCATGCATTCATTTCATGTCTGAATTTGTTTCAGGAACGTAACAAGCTGATTCAACTTCAACCAGTAACACCGCCAGCTGCACCTCCTCAATACACTACTACAGTTTCACCAGCTGTTGCACTGGCTGATAGATATCGTATGTTAGAGAGTTTTTATATTAATATACGTCAAAATGGATAGCAAAACAGTAATATTTCCCTGTTTTGTTCAGTTTGCTATCGTTCACCCCACCAGCACTTCCTTGACAGAAGCTGATATCTCACGCGACACTGTTTAGTCTGCTGGGTGTTAGTTTATAATGAAATGCCTTTCCTCTATTTTAGCGGAGCAGCGGTTACGGCACGTCAGCGTAGCACGGCACAAGTGATCATCTCATCTCTATTGGCATATCAATGGGGTTGATCATATTAAACATGCCACGGTTGTAATTACTTTGTAAATTTGATGTAATTAGTTCGTTTACCAGGTGTTCAGATTTCTTTGATCAAATTTGTGGCATGTGTAGTTTTATGGTCTCACATCTGATGTTTTTGAATGCCGACGATTTTGTCTTAGCACAAACGTAAACATTTTACACGTCTCTCGGCGACTTGTTGATGAAGGATTGAAGGTACTGAACCGAATTTACTTCACCTGAGAGTAGTTGCTGTGTTCTTGTAACGACCGAATTTATGTTAGCGGGTCGCGGTAGTGTTTTGCTGTTTCGTTGCGAAATTTGGGCCTATTCCGCACGGAGACCAATGCACGGAAGAATGGATTTGCCTCTAGTACCTACTCTTTTTCTGGACGAAATCTCTAGACAAAGCGTAAGCAGAAGGACGTATGTGGCTCAAATTTGGTGAGTTCTACTTTGACAGCTAAATAGACACCACGTGATTCTATAGTATAGTTTTCTGTTAGTGTCTCTGTTATTAACTGCAAACATGTTTATCGTTCGGTGGCTTTTCGCAAAACAAACGTGATTAGAGGAGCGATAACGTGCGTTGTCCTCTATGTAGCGCAGAATTTACTCTTACCGTTCGGCATCAATACTTTCAATCCTTAGCTTCGTAAGACCCGCGACGTCCCAAGGTATCATTTTGCGCAGTTAGGTGAGGTACTTTGTAGGAGAATATGTGATTCAAAGATCTGCAATGTTTTGCACATTTTACTCTCCCATTACCTAGGGTGGGACCAGATCTGATTTTGAAGGATTACTATGTTCTGATCAAGATGTTAATTCGTGCTTCGAGTTATATTGAGTTTGTTCCTCTTAGTCGGGATGCTGCTGCTAAGTAAAACTTGATGAGAACATCTTTTTGAAGAAAAGGCTTTTCTTCTCAAAGAGTTACGGAATCATTGCTCGAACTTATCTCTCCAGATGCTCATTCCATTGTCCTTCACTCTTGTGCTTCCGCTTCTTGCACAAGTGCGATTGGGTAGTAAAATACCGATCGCGAACACTATAAAAACACCTCAAGCTGTAGTGATACGTGCAGGAAAGATCACAGTGAACAATCAGAAGGCTCCGACATCATCCGTTGCAGGTTTGGTTCTCATTGTGAAAGTATGAAAGTGAATAGTTTCAGCGGAGTGATTTCTTTTAGAGCGTTTTACTTCACCAATGAGTATCATATTCTACCAAATTTAAAGTTTCCAGCTGTCGACATACAACCATCACTGAAGGTGTTAGTCATTGGGTCTCGTCAAGACACCCTCACGACGAGGATCGTAAGGAAAACCGCTAACACACTGGCTGAGGATGGAAGTGAAGTTGTAAGTTATTGTCAATCAATGTCAGTGATCCTCCATTTTCAGCTGTTGCTAAAAGATTTATTGAATTGTTCTGCCGGGTCAGAAATCGTCGTGAGTTTGGGAATACACCATTTTTGTTCCGTAGTTCATAATTAATCGTAAAGTCGAGTTGGGTCATCAGGAAACCTCGAAGATTTAGGCATGCTGGCGCTCAGCGGAGTACTGTCGTTGAGCGCACTTTATTTCCTTCTACTCTACTTACTGAAAGTAGTATTTGCTATAATTACTGTAATAAGTGCTCTTCTTGAGAACGCTTTGAACTAGTCTCTAGTGTTACTCGTGCTTCTGCTGGAGGTTAATAAATGGCTGACAATTTCCAAGCGGTTGAAAAAATGCGTTATAGACTCTACTTCTGCCGTTTTCTGCACCTCCTAGTCCTTACATTGCAAATCGAGTCCGCACTAAGGTAAGACATCCCCATTAGCAATTACTTGAGTTTCTCCAATAACTATTGAAGGAAGAGAATTATGGACTCAAAAGTGAAGCGTTAATGAACGCATGGAGCAGCTTCGGAGCTTTCGATAGAATTCGATCAGTGAAAAACTTCTCGCACGAAATGCTCACCTTCTGTGAACGTAAGTTGCCAACTTGAATGAAATTCCATAGTAAGTGCGTGACGAAGGGTTTCGGAAAGTGCATCGCTTCACTAAAGATCATATGGTTGCCTTTCGACGGTATTTTTGAAGAACCTGCGCAAACTGCTTCTAAGTAATGGTTTTGCTCTGGTATGCCCAAATGGTTGAGTGACTTCGGTCGCTCCCGTCAGCTGCTACAGAGAGAGGCGACTGATATCTTATCAAATAGAATTCGTACTGCTGTGCATAGCAAGATAAGTTCTAACTATGGGTTTCAAGTTCAGGTTTCACCGTCAGATTTCTAGACATTGACGAATTAAAAGGACTCATTGTGTGCGCGTTTCTTTTCCGTTCACCTAAGAGGTTGGGCTCTAAAAACGGAAAGGAATATGATATCGTAATGGTAGTGTCACGCTCATGCAAAAATTCCACCTCAGGCGGGATTTCTCAAATTGGACGGTCACAATGAGGGACCGTTTTAGGAGTTTTCGAGCGTGTTGACATGATCGATTGGATTCGAAGCCAACAATTTGATATAGCTGTCACAAGCGGTGCCACCTGTTTCCAGCCTCTACTGAACATGGCTGGAGTTCACAAGTAGGTTTTAGATCAATTGTTATCTTCGCCTTCGCCGATTTGTTATTCTTCTTCGCATTGCTTATTGCTTGCGAGATAGAGATGATGAGATACGTTGAGTAGTCGGAAGAAATGCTCAACGCTTCATTTCTCGTCCTTTGAATTATAAAGAAAATGTGTCGCCTGGAGTGGAGTAGTAAGATTAACTGTTATCATGCCATTACACCGCTACGTTAGCAAATGCTGTGGCTTACGTTTATTTCGTGTGCTGAGCATGAGAGTAGTCATAATTCTAGATAGAAATAACACTACAGAAGTTATCGTGTTCCGTTTCATAGATCAAGCACCTCTTGAGTAGATTAACCAAACACTAGATATGATGGCAATTTACGCCCTGGATTATGTAACGGTATCTTCCTCACCCTCAATTTGCAAAGAACGTTATTTGTTGTATGTCCCTGCTAAAAATACAGTGCCAGCGTTCGTGACTGGGTACTGCAGAGCTGCTCTATAATTATAAAATTGCAGGTCTGTTATTCTTACAACAGGTGAACCTTCGCCATGGATATTACAAACGATGCGAATACCGATTTCCGGTGAATTATTTTCATACTTCTAACTATTGTTAGTGTTTTTCTTGAGACGGGAGAAAGAACAAATGGTCACTAGATCCAAATCTTATTTCGCTCCGCGCTTTTGTGGACAGTATCTGACTTGGTAAACTATTGTTTAACATTTCATCCAATATGTCCTGCCAGCTTCGTGGTGTTTATGAATTCCATCAGTTGATACAAAGAATAGTGCTACCGATTTGTTCTAAAAACTGTTGCTTGTAATTCAGAAAATCCGAGTGCAGGCGACATGTCTTACTTCGAGCGGTACGTTTTTGAAATACGAAATCCTCGGTTGCTTTGTGCAAGGAGAACATTGTCTAGGGCCAAGACGGTAATTGTGAATCAAATAGAAGGGCACATTCTTCAACGGGACCTTATACGCCGCATCGACGATGTCGGGCAACGTATGTTTGGCGAGCGTTTTACTCCATTTGAGGCCAGTTTTCGTTATCAGTTTTTGTCATTGGAATGTTTGTTTTTTTTCTCACTTGAAATATTCCCATATATTACCTTGCTCCAGTTCCATACGTTGGCTACCAGCCAAGTATGGTGGTGGCAAAATCATGAGTGGTACTTACCATAAACCGAATCCGGTCGTCGTTACAATGTGGTTTCATATCTATTTGTCCTTGTTGTATTTTGGAAACCTTTGGCTCCACAGATTAGGTCTGCGGCCCAGGTTCGACGAAGGGGTGTTTTTTTTTCGCCAAGCCATCCACTTCAGGCAACGCTGTGCAACCGGTTATCAATTGTCTTTAGACAGTAATACCTCGCCTTCTTCTCGACTAGCTCTTCATCTTTAGGATTGAACGAACTCGAAAGTCAAAAGTAGTTATCGAGGATCATCATATCGTTCTTATCATTTTCTAGGATTTCGAGAAGCAAGCGTCATCGTTCCTCCCGTGGTAGAATCCTCGCTTGTATCATCAAATAAAGTAGTGCCGTGATGTATTTGAATGCAAACGAATTGGCTGAATTCGTGATCTTTTATGGTGCGGAGAGAACATAGCAAGCCGGATCTCTTAAATCTGCTAGCTTTTGTTGCAAAATTTCTTCAGAAGACGATTTTTAGGAAGCTGTTTCTCAAGCTTCTTTCCTTCTCGTAAATAGCGATGAGTTACTGGACTACGACCGATCTCTCAACTCTCAGTGGGTTTACGTTGGAGGACTTGACACGAGAAAGCCGTCCGAACTCAATGAGGTACGTTATTGTATGGAGAAGTACTTTTGTGTTTCGTTTGCAAATGTACGACATTGGTAACACCTTTGTTGTGGAAGAAGAAAGTTCATTGTCGTCACTTTAGTACTGATTATTCACAGCGTTGTGATGTAGCTGCTACCGTGCAGCTACCTGTTGTTAATCTGTTGAGTTTTCACACCTTTATTCTTGCAGCAGTGGAGTAGCCTATTGTCAACCAGAGCTCGTAATGTGATCGTTTCGTTTGGTGATGTCTCTTCTGCATGCGAAAGAAGAGCTGACACACTTTTACGTGAATGATTATTCTATATTGCAAAACTTATTGACAACTACTTCGAACGTGACCGTTTACAACACAATTGCTCATTTGACAAATATCTTCATAGACTAAGATTGCATGAAATCGCTTTTCTCTGTTGTACGTTGAATTACGCGTGTTCCTCAAAAGATATGTTGCAGAGGCATTTCTGGAAATTCCTGATACAACATTTATATGGCGTGATGAGACTGGATCCTTTTCGAACCACACAAATATTGTCTTCGTCCACCGACTCAGTGAAAGTGCCTTGCTAGGTATACCCAGAGTGGATGTTTCTAAGCTCTGATTCCAGTTTTATTATGAAAATCTTGCCCATCTCAAGATGAGAATGCAGCAAACGACTCACCCGTTTTGACAACGATTATTAAAACCCTCAGTTAGCCATTGTTGGACTGTTTCGTAGATATGGCGATGACGGAAGTTTTTTTTGCATGGAATATTATCTTGTTTACTTTTAGCTGATTCTCGCGTATCAAGCATAGCTACAGATGGAAGGACGGGTTTGTTATACGACACTGTTGCTGGAGGAAAACCGGTAAGCTGTACTGAAAATTCTCTTTCTTTCGAAGGTAATGGTTAAATTCTGTGAGTGTGTACCTTACACGTTCGTTACTAATGCGTTAAAACAGTGGCTAATTAAAACAAGTAAGGGGATTTATGAAATTTTTTCTTCAACAGCTGTGCTACGCTTAGTTCTAAAACAGTGAAAGTGGTTACATGACAAAAGATGGAAGAATTTTCAATTGGTTCCGTATTTGTATCGTGTGAAAAGTTCAGGTGATGTGTATACCGTCGAACATTGAACAGCAGGGCAACTGCCGTATGTTAAAAAGTCATGGAATGGCAACTACAGCTGGTTGTTCTGATCTAACTACCAAACATGTGAAGGAGATGATCAAGGAAGGCACGACAGATAGGTAAGTACTAGATCAAACAAGAAAATGCTGGAATGTTCCACCACCGCTGAGCACACTATGATTGTGTGAGATTTGCTGATATGGGCAAAATTGTGTTTGGAATGTTGTCTTGTTAAAGCCAACACTTTTTGTATGCCCACGCTATTTCAAACGTATATTGCATGCGCTATCTTCAAGTAGCATGAGTTGAAACAAATACAAAGATGAGTTTTTCTATTCCAGAATGCAAAAGTCGTCGATCATGCTGTCCAATGCTATAGGTTCGAAAATAGCAAACAGAAAGGAGAAATTGCAGCGAACTGTGGAATTCGCCGCCAAGCATGCTGTTATTCCAACGATACATTCAAGCGGCTCCGAAACAACCATATTTCAGCGCTATCACATTGATATCTATGGTCCAATACTCCTCCTTCTACTAGTATCGCTCACTCTTCTAACCTGGATAGTGAAAACTATACTACAAAGACGGCGAAACAGAATAGCGAAGAATAGTGAGAACGGCGGCGCCGGTGACAAGACTCCAGAGCAATCTGAAGATGCGGAGAAACCTAAGCCCGTAACAGCAGACCCACTACAGGACGAGAAGAAGACATTCTCTAAAAAGAGCGAGGATATTGAGGACAACGAAAAGTATTGATTAACGAATGTTGTGATATTGATTACTGATGTATACAGAAACACGGAGGCACTTGATATACTACTGAGGAACAAAGGAATCGGCGGTAAGTTGTGCAGCGCGATTGTATACGACTTTTTGTCAATTCCTTATTTCAAATGTGGTCCCATAGTGTACAAAATCCGGTCCTCGCCATTATGCAACAACACAACTTTTTTTGCTGACGGCAGTTATTTTATGTTTTTGGCACAACTTCCGCATAACTTCCGCATATTTATATTTTACATATTGCAGTTTTCGGAGTTATTCCATGGTGTTATTAGGCCGACCACCAATAGCGGAGGAGTAATCTATCCGTAGGTGTGTTCATCACATTTCCACAAATTTTGATCTTGTTGATGTTGAAACGTTTTCCTTTAATTAGCCCTATTGTTCTCGTCCCTTTCTTCATGCTTTGGCTTACTGGTTTCAAATTAAGTGGTGCCTTAATTGATGTGATTTTCTGTACAACATTTTCTCACTTGTGTTGGTGCTGGAAGTGCCTTTTATGTGGAACCGTTTTTGAATTTAGTTTTCCAGATAATAGTTCGCTTCATTGTATGTCGTTAGACTGTCTTTCATTCAATTTTTCGCATTCTCATGAAGTAGATTCTCAATGTAGTGAGGAAAATTTGCTTCTCGATTCCTTTGACCCCCAATACTATATCAAGTACCTCCGTGTTTCTGTATGCTCTGCCGTCGTAGTAGCTAATTAGTAGTTAATTTTGTTGTGATTTTACT
Source organism: Nippostrongylus brasiliensis (assembly GCA_030553155.1). NCBI lineage: Eukaryota > Metazoa > Nematoda > Chromadorea > Rhabditida > Heligmosomidae > Nippostrongylus > Nippostrongylus brasiliensis. The sequence goes on from CP130737.1 coordinate 27,222,282, forward strand.
GTTATGTCCATTTATGTTGTTGCCTCTTCATTAGTTTGTCATAGTAGATGTGAAATGGATAAAGTTACGACGGCTTTCCTCTGTACTTCAGTACACAAGTGAGAGTATAGTATAGTAGTGGCAGAGTCCATGCCTATTGATATAGAGGTCGGAATTCTGCGCCTGCGATGAGTATTTTGGAAGTACCCTCCAGTTTCACTTTTTTCATAGGGTACAACATCGTTGTAATAGATGAACGAAAAAAAAGCATGAAGACAAAAGCAATCATAGTGCCGTAGATGTGTAGATCAAACAAAAATCTAAACCAAGAGAAGTGTTGTGGGATGGATTCAGAAGCAGATGATATGAAGTTAGGTCATTTTCGAATTCAATGAGGCTTTTTCACGGCTCGTATACATGAAATCAGGAGAAATAATCCGTAGTCGAAGCATTGTCATCGATAGAGTTAGCGATATGGTAGTAGTGACGCGGTGGGGTGCCGGGACAAGTGGTTGAATGGCGAAGTGGGTAAAGCACTTGCTTTGCGGCAAACGTCTTCGGCACAAGTCCTTCAGCTGACAATCTTTTTGCAAGGCGGTCACCTCATGGGCTGGTGGCCACCACGAAATCGACTAAACGTCGCAGGAGTCTGCAAAGTGCCTCGATAATCGATACAACAATTCGGAAATCTGCAACGTACAACGCGCGGGGCCAAAACGTCATTTAATGTGAGCTAAAAGGGAAAGCGACGCTGCCTTCATCACGGTCCTTCACGGGCCCTCAGCCCACGTTTGCTGTGCTTGTCACGGAATCTCGATGAGGACGCCATGGTAGGTAGCGTAGTGGTAAGTGTGGCGCTTACCAGTCGTGTGCTAAGGAGTTCAGTACACGTGTAGGTACACATTTTCGTATACATGCGTGAAGTGCTGTGAGAGATATAGCTCTGAATCTCTACGAGCGAAACATCGAGATTAGTGGAGTGGTAAGCGTAACGCTTACCATATGTGTGGTGAAGTTCAGAATCCGTGAAAGTACATATTTTCATATACATGCGTCAAGTCCCATGAGAGAAATAATGTGGAAACCTCTGCAGAGCACGGTGGTAAATAGCCGAGTGGTAAGTGTGACGCGCACCAGTCGTGAGCTAGGGGGTTCGAATCCGCAAGGAGGTTGAGTTTTTGTAGGGCTCAATTGTGATGTACTGTGCATACGGTCGCCACATAAGCTGTGCCGGATCGATCTCCGGTGAGGACAGCAAAAATCGATGCTCCCCGGCGGATCGGTGGGCGGGGGCGGCGGATGGGGCGGGACATGGGGTCTCGGGTAATCTCTCCCGGGAGGATGTCCCCAGATGCGAGGGCACCTCGGGTCGCCGAATCTGGCCGAACGGCCGGCGAGGCAAGGGGGTAGGTCGGGCGATCCCCCGGACGAGGCAGGCCCGGAGGGTCGTATGGTTTAGTTGTCCACGGGCATTTCCGTTGGTAGATATAGCCCAGAAACCACCTCTCGGATGTAGCGAAGTGGCCGAGGGGATAAGAAAGGAGGCTCGAGAGCAAGGGGTGCTGGGTACGGTTCCTGCACTGTCACGCTCTTTTGCTAAATTCCAACCGTTTTAAAGAACCGATCGTCTGGCCCACCAAAACCTGGCGGACCGGCCGGTTCCGCGGCACGCTGCTGTCCGCAAAACCCAGTCCACCTCGTGGGATCGAACCACGCCTCGATGAACACCAGGCGGCAATCCTATCCACTAGGCCATTTCGCATCTGCTACTATACGTGCTCAGTCTCAATATCAACCGAAGCAATCCAATTATGAATGCAAAAACCACCGATCTGGAGGAGCCGAACCACCGACACCGTGATGGTGACGGCGATTTCCTCCACTGAGCCACCTTGCTTCCGATATAATGGGGTATTGGTTGCTATTTCAACCAAACTTCTTGAATGGTGAACGCAAAACTGTCCGCGCGCTCGCGGACTCGATCCACGAACCTCGAGATCAAGAACCAAGATCATAGCCACTGCGCCATATGGACTGCTTCGAGCCAAACGACAAGTGCGTCAAACGCATCCCAAATATGGCTTGGTCAGCCAGCGACCTTCCAATCATGTGCGCAAACGCCGCTTAGTCGGATCAGCGACCTTCCAATCACATCCGTGCAATGTGGCTCAGTCGGATCAGCGACCTTCCAATCACATCCGTGAATGCGGCTTAGTCGGAACAACGACCTTCCAATCACATCCGCGAGGGGGGTCCCCGGGGCTCTCGGGCAAATTCTCCCGGGCGTCCCCGGATGTCCCCGGAAGCGAGGGCACCTCGGATCCGCGACGTCCGCCCGACCCGAGGTTTTCTCGCATCCGGGGACATCCGAGGACGCCCGGGAGAAATTCCCCGAGCGTCCCCGGGACCTCCTTCGCGGATGTGATTGGAAGGTCGTTGTTCCGACTGAGCCGCATTCGCGGATGTGATTGGAAGGTCGTTGTTCCGACTAAGCCGCGTCTGTGCAAGTGATTGGAAGGTCGCTGCTCCGACTAAGCCACACTTGTGCAAGTGATTGGAAGGTCGCTGCTCCGACTAAGCCACATTTGTGCACGTGATTGGAAGGTCACTGTTCCGACTTCGCCTAGATGGGATACGTTCTACGCACCTGTCGCGTGGAGCGGTACATGCTAGATGGCCTAGTGGATACTTGCTCGGTCTGTTGATCGAGAGGTCGGTGTTCTGATCTGCGGCTGTCCGATGGTTCGATTCGTCCACAACAGCGGTTTTTGCAATGTCAATCAAAGAACTTGAATGGTGGACGCAAAACTGCAGGCACCCCGTGGATCCGATCCCTGACCTCTCGATCAAGGTACCTACATCGTAGCCACTGCGCCACCGGAGCTGTTCCAGCAATCGCGATGAGTGGGTCAAATGCATACTAAATGTGGCTTAATAGGAACAGCGACCTTCCAATCACATGCACAAACACGGCTTGGTCGGAACAACGACCTTCCAATTACATGCGTGAATGTGGCTTAGTCGGAACAACGACCTTCCAATCACTTGCACAAGTGTGGCTTAGTCGGAGCAGCGACCTTCCAATCACATGCACAGACGCGGCTTAGTCGGAACAACGACCTTCCAATCACATCCGCGAATGCGGCTCAGTCGGAACAATGACCTTCCAATCACATCCGCGAAGAAGGTCCCGGGGACGCTCGGGGAATTTCTCCCGGGCGTCCCCGGATGTCCCCGGATGCGAGAAAACCTCGGGTCGGGCGGACGTCGCGGATCCGAGGTGCCCTCGCTTCCGGGGACATCCGGGGACGCCCGGGAGAATTTGCCCGAGAGCCCCGGGGACCCCCCTCGCGGATGTGATTGGAAGGTCGTTGTTCCGACTAAGCCGCATTCACGGATGTGATTGGAAGGTCGCTGATCCGACTGAGCCACATTGCACGGATGTGATTGGAAGGTCGCTGTTCCGACTAAGCCGCGTTTGCGCACATGATTGGAAGGTCGCTGGCTGACCAAGCCATATTTGGGATGCGTTTGACGCACTTGTCGTTTGGCTCGAAGCAGTCCATATGGCGCAGTGGCTACGATCTTGGTTCTTGATCTCGAGGTTCGTGGATCGGGTCCGCGACCGCACGGACAGTTTTGCGTTCACCATTCAAGAAGTTTGGTTGAAATAGCAACCAATACCCCATTATATCGGAAGCAAGGTGGCTCAGTGGAGGAAATCGCCGTCACAATCATGGTGTCGGTGGTTCGGCTCCTCCAGACCGGTGGTTTTTGCATTCATAATTGGATTGCTTCGGTTGATATTGAGACTGAGCACGTATAGTTGCAGATGCGAAATGGCCTAGTGGATAGGATTGCCGCTTGGGGTTCATCCAGGCGGTGGTTCGATCCCACGAGGTGGACTGGGTTTTGTGGATAGCAGCGTGCCGCGGAACCGGCCGGTCCGTCAGGTTTTGGTGGGCCAGACGATCGGTTCTTTAAAACGGTTGGAATTTAGCAAAACAGCGTGACAGTGCAGGAACCGTACCCAGCACCCCTTGCTCTCGAGCCTCCTTTCTTATCCCCTCGGCCACTTCGCTACATCCTAGAGGTGGTTTCTGGGCTATATCTACCAACGGAAATGCCCGTGGACAACTAAACCATACGACCCTCCGGGCCTGCCTCGTCCGGGGGATCGCCCGACCTACCCCCTTGCCTCACCGGCCGTTCGGCCAGATTCGGCGACCCGAGGTGCCCTCGCATCTGGGGACATCCTCCCGGGAGAGATTACCCGAGACCCCATGTCCCGCCCCATCCGCCGCCCCCGCCCACCGATCCGCCGGGGAGCATCGATTTTTGCTGTCCTCACCGGAGATCGATCCGGCACAGCTTATGTGGCGACCGTATGCACAGTACATCACAATTGAGCCCTACAAAAACTCAACCTCCTTGCGGATTCGAACCACCTAGCTCACGACTGGTGCGCGTCACACTTACCACTCGGCTATTTACCACCGTGCTCTGCAGAGGTTTCCACATTATTTCTCTCATGGGACTTGACGCATGTATATGAAAATATGTACTTTCACGGATTCTGAACTTCTTACCACACATATGGTAAGCGTTACGCTTACCACTCCACTAATCTCGATGTTTCGCTCGTAGAGATTCAGAGCTATATCTCTCACAGCACTTCACGCATGTATACGAAAATGTGTACCTACACGTGTACTGAACTCCTTAGCACACGACTGGTAAGCGCCACACTTACCACTACGCTACCTACCATGGCGTCCTCATCGAGATTCCGTGACAAGCACAGCAAACGTGGGCTGAGGGCCCGTGAAGGACCGTGATGAAGGCAGCGTCGCTTTCCCTTTTAGCTCACATTAAATGACGTTTTGGCCCCGCGCGTTGTACGTTGCAGATTTCCGAATTGTTGTATCGATTATCGAGGCACTTTGCAGACTCCTGCGACGTTTAGTCGATTTCGTGGTGGCCACCAGCCCATGAGGTGACCGCCTTGCAAAAAGATTGTCAGCTGAAGGACTTGTGCCGAAGACGTTTGCCGCAAAGCAAGTGCTTTACCCACTTCGCCATTCAACCACTTGTCCCGGCACCCCACCGCGTCACTACTACCATATCGCTAACTCTATCGATGACAATGCTTCGACTACGGATTATTTCTCCTGATTTCATGTATACGAGCCGTGAAAAAGCCTCATTGAATTCGAAAATGACCTAACTTCATATCATCTGCTTCTGAATCCATCCCACAACACTTCTCTGGGTTTAGATTTTTGTTTGATCTACACATCTACGGCACTATGATTGCTTTTGTCTTCATGCTTTTTTTCGTTCATCTATTACAACGATGTTGTACCCTATGAAAAACGGTGAAACTGGAGGGTACTTCCAAAATACTCATCGCAGGCGCAGAATTCCGACCTCTATATCAATAGGCATGGACTCTGCCACTACTATACTATACTCTCACTTGTGTACTGAAGTACAGAGGAAAGCCGTCGTAACTTTATCCATTTCACATCTACTATGACAAACTAATGACGAGGCAACAACATAAATGGACATAACAGTAAAATCACAACAAAATTAACTACTAATTAGCTACTACGACGGCAGAGCATACAGAAACACGGAGGTACTTGATATAGTATTGGGGGTCAAAGGAATCGAGAAGCAAATTTTCCTCACTACATTGAGAATCTACTTCATGAGAATGCGAAAAATTGAATGAAAGACAGTCTAACGACATACAATGAAGCGAACAATTATCTGGAAAACTAACTTCAAAAACGGTTCCACATAAAAGGCACTTCCAGCACCAACACAAGTGAGAAAATGTTCTACAGAAAATCACATCAATTAAGGCACCACTTAATTTGAAACCAGTTAGCCAAAGCATGAAGAAAGGGACGAGAACAATGGGGCTAATTAAAGGAAAACATTGAATTTTGAGAAAAAAAAACTGCCGTTAGAAAAAACACTGAAATGATTCTCATGCTGACCTGAACAAAAGAGATGAATAAATCCCAAGATCTAATTTTGTACGTGGAGATGCGTCAACACGTACCCGTAACATAGTCCATCAATCGAACTAACGTCAAGGTACAAAAACGGTCCTAAAGCTGCAAGCAGCTTCTCACATCATCTTTATACAACCTCTATGGACGCAAAATTGGAAGCTAGATCCCTACAAAACATCGAATATGGTGTTCCCTTCATGACTTTGCCACCGGCAGTGAGCCTAATGACCACAATAGTTTAATAGCACACCAACTGCAGTCAGCCGCGAAATACCGGAAATTAAGGGCCGGATATTCGATACTTAAAATTTCCTCTGAAACGCACCTTCTTTTTTCACATTAGAACACGGAAGCAGGCGACCAGACGTCGGCGATGTTGAAATCGAAGGAATATCTGAGGCTGATCAGACTGTGAGTTGCTTAGTAGTGGAATATCGTACAGTTCTGGCTACATAAGCTAGCTGAACTTGCTCGTCGAGTAATAACACAATTATAGAAGTTGAGGGAAACATACGGATTTTGCAGTAAAACAACTATTAGAGCAAGATTAACCAACATCTGCTGTCAATTCACCTGACAATGGCAGCATCAAATATTATTCGAAACCCCTACTATTCCGATTGCCTGTAGGACTTGTTACCAGTAGTTTAAAACGTCGCTAAAAGTCTGAAGAAAGCGTCGGCGTTCCCAAATTAGTAAAAATAGTTCTCAAGAAAACTCTTAGAACTCTCTGAGTACAATTTTATCAACTGCTTCCGGACGCTGACAAACTCATGCGTAAAGTTCGACGTGTTTGGCATGTGTTCGGCTCGGTATAGAAAAAGTTTCGGAAAACCAAAAAATCTGAAAACTGCAGCCCTAAACGACCGAATTAAATCGGATGCGAAGTTTGTCATAGCTAACACTGTTTGAATATGCCGTTAAACGGGACTTCTCTTTTGCTAAGACCACTAACTAGACCTGATGCAGATCATACTTCTCTCCGAATTTGTTGGTCACCCAGAATGCTCGCCACTTTTTGGCGAGGAAGCACTAAAAACAGCCATGTTGAAAATTAAAAGTAAATAGGAGAATGGCCTCAAAACACAGGTACTATTTTAAGCAAACAAACTACGCAATGTAATGCTCACAAAGATCTGTCGTTAATTGTTTGCATTCGACGAACAACTGCAGATGTTTAGAACACGATTCATTACACCATATTGTTGTCCTTTGCTTTTGCCTAGATTCCAGTTTAAGTCGCAATATACCTACGACCCTGAAATTAGACGAGCAGAGCCTCGTAATATTTGTACCTCTACACCACAATAAATGAGGTGGTAGCGCGATTGTTGATGAGGATGAAATATATTCATTTGGAAGTAAACTGTTTCTCTAATATCGTTGGGTATTTCGCACAGTTTACTTCACAAATAACAAGTGCTCGCGTTACGACACATATACATTGAAACAACGTCAACATCAATTTTATTTCATTCGTTTATTATATAAAACATATGACGATGATTGCGATGCTTATCCGAAGCGAATGAATTCGTTCTTGCGCTTTTCGACTGAAACGATTATTTTGTTTTTCGTTGAAAAACAACTGTACAATCAAATGAATAATTACGTTCACTCACCACCGGTGCTGCTAAAACTTGGGTACGACGACCTTCCAAATCTAAAAAGAAATTCGTTTAATTCACGAGATCTGAAGTCCTACCGAATGCACTGACAAAGTCGTACCGAATGAACTCGTTCTTTCTCTTCCCGAATCGAATGAACTCATTTTTCCTTTTCACGACATCACTGAAAGAATGAGTATTGGAACGTAGACCATTTTACATTATTTAAGTGCTATTAACAGCGGCGTTGCTAGGTACTTACTTTGTGCTACGCTTTCCAAAGCGAATGAATTCGTTCTTTCGCTTCTCCATGTTGGGCGCTTCCTCATCATTTAAAACGAACTCTGAAGCGAAACCAAAACTCATGATGAAAGCGAAATGTAATATTATACTGACGACGAACCTGATCCTTGTAACGCATCCGGAGCTACAGCATCGAGTACACCAAGCTTATTCTGAAAGAGCGTATCATAGTCATATCTTTCGTGTCGGTGTGTTGCCATGCGGCTAAGTGAAGAAGTCACAGGGTCAAACAATTCATAATAAAATAGATGGGCAGATGGCGCCAACACGCAACACTTGGCCTACTTCTCTGAATAATCACCTAATGACGCATCCAAGAACGAGCTCGAGAGAGCCTACCTCACCACTACGATACAGAAAACGCTCTATCGACAGGTGTCCGAAGTAGAGGAGTTCATACAAGTTCAGACTATGATAGTATTACAGTCAAAAGTACTATTGAAAAATAGGTATTTGGGAGTGCAGTGATCCTGAAATTGAAACCTCATTCACTGTAAAAATGGAGGAATTCCCCAAACTAGCTGAAATAGCGGTGTCTTCGAGCAGATGGGTGAGTGTGGCGATGGAATGAACACTCGTTGAGACCAACGGTTCAACATTAACTACGGGGTATACGACAGATGTAGAAATCAAGAGCAAGTGATCTCATAGATAAGACGAAATTCGCTTAATAACACGGCTCTGACTGTGGACTCTTCAAAGGGATAGTTCTGTGGAGGATTGGGATTTGACAAATTTCGTATCTGTGGATTTGACAAATTTCGTATCTGCTAAACTACACAGGACTGCGACTTATCGAAACGATCGTCCCGACGTACACTACACTTTAAAAGTTTCAGAATGATGGACATTAATGTATACCTCGAGCCGGCAGACACGACGTCCGAGATCGTGTAGTTGCTCTGGCAATTGGGTAAGATCACATTCATAGCTGACGCCTGAGGCGACGATAGCAGCTACCAGCAAGCCGAAAAGCATTTCAAGTGAGACACCCGTCACTTCGTCGCCTTATGTACCCAGGATCCGCCTCTAGATTCGGTTCAGCCAATGGTGAGGCACGCCCTCCAAGTAATCGACCAACATCATGGTACGGCTCATTTCTGAACGTCGTTAGATGAACTGCTATCACATCACATCATCTTCGTTCAAATAGCCATGTAAATCAGAACGATTCCGCATGAATTCCTAAATGAAGCTCAACAGCGTCTTAATCGCCATGTTCATTTAAAAGCTACGAGGGATTGACTTCGAGTGGGGAGTCAGCAGTAGAGCTCTAAACATTACACAGAACAATTAGAAGGCACTCAAACCTGTAACCTCATGAATGACAACAATCTCAGCAAACACTGTTATTTCGGAGGGAGAGCGGATGCTAAGCTATTATAACAAAATCCTTGTACAGGTCCAACAAAGACATTTTCTACCCACCAACGTCAACAACCACCGTTCATTTCAAACCTCAGTATGAACGTCGCAGTCGGGAATGTCACAACTCAAAATTAGAAGCGGTGGCTCGTCTTTACACACTTGTAAAGCGAGAACTATTGCATAATGCAAGGCGTGTTCTTTCTCAGCCCTCTGTTTCACACAAAACGGATAAATAAGAACACAGCAAAGAGAAAAAGTGAAAGATTTAGAACAAAGCTCACCTGCTACCGTTTTCCACGAATTCTATAGTGTATGCGCGTTTTAATGTGGTAACCGTACAACACGAACAACTCTGCAAATGAACCAACATTTCCATTTGATCGCCTCATGCTGTCTCTACTAAAACACATACCCTGCAGTTTTCTCGAGACCTGTTCAGTTGCAGCATTTATGAGTGGAGTTCAAGATTCGGATAAGACGCCACGTACCTTTGTCTACGTCTCACGTGAACTGCGAAAGCCTAATAGCGTGTCAATGCATTCGAGATGAGTATTGGCGAAAAGCATATCAATCACCCCCACACATCCTGCATTTGAACGAGAACTTGCATGTGAATGCTGAAATACATTTACGTCAAAGCATACGATAGTGTCGCACACGGATCGATTGAAGATCGATCCGTAAATCGATCCGTTCGATGATCACGTCTAACGATATTTGATATTCTACTACAGGAAGTTTGCAAGTTCTGCTAATATTTCATGACGCTGAAACATTCCTACGGTAGCGATGTCGTGTGTGCGATGCGTGTCTTTCGCATGAGTGGCTGAGCAGGAGATTTACATTCTGAAACATATGCGACTGGCCTAGCCCTTACATATGATGGTGGTCCATTCTGAACTCATGCACTCCCACTCTTGAATATTTTCAATAAATATCGGATTTGTGTGACTATAGTGACGCGAATAACACGCTCATTGGACATGCTCAGCCGTATAACAGCGGTACATCAACGAAGACGTCGACACAACTCCGTCGACACAGGTCGAGTCGTCATACGCCTCGTTTGTCATTTAAAGGAATATTGCGTGATAAACAAAGCATCTTGGTGTAACTCAACTCGCTCTCCTTCGCAGAACGAACAGATCGGAACTAGCGACGGATGACAACACTGCAATGTAACTCATCTCTTTGTATCGTCGTGCATAAGAAGTCCGGCAAAGGGAAATATCCGCTAGGCGACTGCATCACTCCTGAAAGTATTCATTTCATTCAAAGAAGAAGAAGTGATAAAAATGAAATAAACGTTGGTTCGCTCTCGATCCTTATTATTTCCTAAATTTACTACTCAAGACACTAAGTATGCCGGTAAGACAGTCATAAAGGAGAGCAGCAAAGAGAAAACCACTAGTGTCTCAAGGAATTTGTGGCATATAAACCTCACTCACACTCAGTGGAAGGGGGTAACTTATACTTAACGCTGCTGTCGTCACCCATCGGCAGGAGCGGCGGCAGTGGAGGGCAGGGCCGAGCACTAATTTCCGTCTAGTGCTATAGGGCCATGACTTCCACGTAAATTTGTTGATTCAAATAGTTCTTTTAATTAGACATCAATGCGTTGTTGCTGACTAACGACATGGCAACTACTTGTCACACCAGAGCGTCAGCACGGAAATTAACCACTTACAGTACGCCTTTCCTTCCAACGTCCACCAGGAATTTGCCAGAACGACGAAAACAGCACTCTGTACAGCTGCGCTTAAGGAAGGTCTAAAGATATTGTGTTAGGCCCTTGTTATACATTCGCTCGCGGTGAGCGTCAGCGGCTTGCGAGCGCAGCGTGGAAGGTTCGCTAGCGTGTGCATAACAGCCCGTGAGCGTCACCACGCCAGCGTCAACGTGATAACTCGTACAAACGTGTCTGGCCCCACGGTGTCTGATACTGAATGGACGAGTTACGCTGGGGGGTGAGCGAAGGTATAACAAGGGCCTTAGACATGGGTGAATCTCACGTATTACATCATCTCCAAGTAATGACGGCCTTGAAGAAGCAGTTGTTGCCAAAAGCACCAAGTCTTGTCGAGTTTATTTGTCAACAAACAACTAACCAAACAACTAGAGCATGACCGCTCACCTAAAAAGTGCGGTTCAGTTGTGTTCTTCAAGTCATATGAAAAATTAGGTAGTGGGGAAGGAAGGAGAGACTTATTCGCTTGTCATGGTATCGACTTCGACGAACAATTATTATGATTGATTATTGGACACATTTAGCGTAACTGGAACTGTGATATAGTATAATAAAAGACGACACATATTTGGTTGCTAACCAAATAATGTTATAAGGAAAATATTGCATACGCATTTATATAGACGTCATTCACTACCCTGAATGCTACAGAATGAATATACAAGCTACAGTAATTTGGCGTTCAGTACGGATCACAATACCATCGGAATTTGGCTCAATATGTTATTATTATTATTATAGCTATATGTCATGAGCCTATACAATGGCTAAAAGGAATGTTGAATGTATGACAATTGCACCGTGGTAAAAGAATATTTGGGAGAACATTTACAGCAAAAATCACAGCGTGAATCTTGTTCGTGCAAAGAGGACAAACTATTTCTGAATATGTGGATTAAAGCAGTTAACTTAAATTGTAAACTGAGGGAAGTGTTCGGAGTTTAAGGCTCGCATCCGCACCACAAGAGAAGAGGCGTAGTTGTTGGTCAATGAACAGTTGTTGCACACCTTGCACAGATGATTGTGCCACTGAAATGTTCCAACTTGCAGACATACAAAGCAAAAATAAAATGCAAAAGTTTGGATCAAAATCGGAAAACGAACCCTGTCTGAAAGAAAATCCACTCTTAGCGGCATGCTCTCCAGGTAGCGAATACATTAGCTGTGGATTTAGATCTGCCGACCATATCTAAATTATAAACGTGAACAAGATTTTCGTGTATGTGGATGAATTATCGCGCATCAAAACTACTTTTTTGCGCCTGTCAATAGGGCAACGGTAGGTCATAGGGATAAATGTCTAGAAAAGGGAACAGGAAGGGTATAAAGCAATACCTTTATGTCACCATCACTTGAGCCTGCGACAATAAGATCCTGAGCGTAGTCGGTAACCAAAGTTTTGACTGTTTGATGCCAATCGAAAGCTTTAACAGTGGTTCGCAACTGACGTTGTCGAATGTCCCACAAACACAGCTCTCCATGCCGACCACCAGAAACAATGGTCTGAAATATTTACTCATCGGAAGGGAAATTTGGGAAACGCTACCGTCAATATTGCACAGAAATAAGAGATATATCTGCTGTCACCAAAGATTATGCACAAAACAGCTGTGAAATGTCACCAAACATGCTTGCCTGCTGATTAGGTAGATACATTGCAACCGTGGCCCCTTCCGTGTGAGCCACCCAAGAATGAACGAGAGCACGATTTTGTGGAAGAAGCGTATCCCACAAACTCAAGTTGAACTCGCCAGACGAAGCGCCAGCTGTTACCAGAACTGATGAGCTTGGTCCAAGGAATCGTACATCCGAAGCGGCTTTATTATGGCAACGATGGCTCTGCGAAAGTAAATAACCATTTCAAAGTTTCGAAATTTTATACAGAGGACAATATATTGGAAAATATTCCCAGATTTCGGTACACAACGACAAATATAATAACAAATTCAACTTACAAAGAATGGTTTTCTATGGTCTGCTGACGGTGTCGCTTGCCAGAGGCACAACATTCCATCTCCGTCAACGGCTGCGAATTTATTCCCATTGCATGAGAACGAGATTTTAGACACCTTAACAACTTTTCAAATAAATTTTGAAAGAAAGATAATATATAAGCAAGAACTTTAGCATGTTGACCGGCTACACGAGCTGTGTACACAGGTTGTCCGACTCCCCACTCCCAGACTCGGATTGACCCGTCTGATGAACCGGTCACATCTGAAATCGAATAGTCAAGCTCCTGTTGAAGGAAATATTCTGAATTACCGTGTATTAGCTGTTCATCTGAATATTACTCAACCTTCTTCAAAGAGTTAAACTAATAATAATTCACATGCAAGTATTATGATCTTACACAAAGACGCCGTTGGATGAGAGTCGATTCGTCGGATTCCGTTTACTGTTCGTTTGAAAATCTGAAGAAAAGCAATCGAGTAGAGGTGGCATTCAAATGAAGAAAATCATGAATCGTGCAAATTTCGAGCTTAAAGCGCGAGTTCGCATAAGACAAATAATGTACAAAAGATCTCGACACTTTTGTTGTGGGCGCGAGATTAAAATGAAAAAAATCCCTTCTTGGCCAATGGAAAATAAAACCACTAAGGCATGGCCTGGAGAAGCAAGGTCAGACAGTATAGCGAATTCTGACGGCCACTTACTCGTTTCAAGAAGCTGAAATGGTAATTATCTCGCAGTCGAACCTCCAAGGTTTCGAGAAACATACATTGAGGAAATGTTTCAAGAAGGTTCGGAATGGTGCTTCAGTCAATTGTCATCTATTGCTATTTATTGTTCACCATTAAACTCAATTTTGTTTAAACTGTCCTCAACGAAGTCAAACTAATGCATTCCATGCGTATTCACACCACACAACAAAATACCTACACAACAGTGCTCACCTTTTGAAGCCCTTTCCTACTTCTATCAGTAATCCACGACGTGACCTGCTTGAGACCAGATGACACAACGAACAAGGACGAAACTGATTACGACTTGAAAAAGAGCTTACCATTGATGCCGTTTTAGGAGGTTGGACGACCTGCGTCGTCGACTCCGTGAAAAGTTGGTAATCGTCACAATCCTTCGATGGATCACCACGACTTGTCAAGAGACTCACCTGAATGCACTCATGAAATAATGAACCAACCGCGTTTGAAAAACTTCGAAGCGTTAAATCATACGTCTAGCTCTGCGCGGTTATACAGCCATGACGATGAGTTCTTAGAATCCTCAAAAATAGAGGAAATATCCATCTCTTGTAGTTCCCGTCCAGTGGAGACTACTAGCCAGCCCGGCTTTTCCTGAAAAAAAGTAATGGGATAAATAATGAGTAGCCACACTATACTCTTCGGAATTGGAGCCAAGGTCGCAATTTATGCATTGCATCTCGATAGGATAAGCTGTATGTTCGTTAATACCTCACACAAAAAAGGGATCTAAGTCCTACCTAACAACGATGACCAATATAACGCAAATATAGCGGTAGACGGGTATCACATACCTGATTACATCCGAAAGCAACAATTGGTTCATGATCTTTCTGAATTATCTTGAATGCATCCGGAAGAGACTGATTTTCAATGTCTGCCAATGTATCGCTTCGATCGAACGGCAGCTCCTGTAGTCATTACATAAATCACAAGGAATAAATAACGCGTTGTAATGTAAGAAATATCGGAACGCACTTGTTGTCCCTTAGCAGCAAATATATGACGAACAAAAATCGGCTGAAGATGCTCCTGATTAATGAGATACGCCCAGAGTCGTTTCAGTGGTGCGGCGCGAGGATCTTCAGATTCGAATGGAGTGTTGTTCTTTTCCGTCATCAAGGTATATTTTCTGCAAATGTAGAACGATGAGTATTACCTGAAGGGAGAAAAGCTATGTAAAGCTAACCGCTCCGCTGATGAATAAAACAACATTAGACCTAAGGCTAGGAACGGAATGTTGTGAGAACATCAAGAAGCATACGAATCTTCGAAGGTAACTGGGAAGATAATTATGAAAAACGACACCTTGACGTGAACGGCTGATCAGCAACATCTACATTCATGTTGGGAAGAAGATCGACGACAGCATTTCCACGAAATGCTTGTAAACGCTGTTGAAGTTGCACTGACCAGCCATCGAGAAGGCGTAATATGCTTTCAACCCGTGGCGCGATAGCGGGCACATCTGAGAAAAAAAACACCAATGAAACACCAAACCACATCTGCAGAGCACCGCATATCAGTACATACTACTGATATGGAACATTTCGAACAGGAGGTCAACAGAAATAATGTAGGTAAAACCTACCATCAGGATTAAATCCAACGAGTGCCAAAAACTGTCGAATTTTGAAGATTTGTTGTTCGATTAACGCAAGACGTATGATTTCCCATGCGAATGACTTTGGATTGGCATTTTCGCACCTGAAATTGGCACATTCAGCATGTAAAAGATTGTTGCATCCAGAATAAATAGCAGTTGAGCAGGTTAAGAATTACCTGTCCTCCTCTTCATCACTGGCAATGCTACCCTCCAAATCGCCGTCGGAATCATATTCAACACCATAGTCATCTTTGCAATTGACAGAAGGCTGAACAATATGTTACGATGTAGAGAAAAGCTAACATGCAAAGAACACTTTGATATCAACGAGGTCGAGGCGGGTAAATGCCTGACTGAACACTTCAAGACATGGAAACAGAGAACTACGATTCATTATTGCGAAGGAAAAAGTTGAAATTTTACCATAAGTTCTAATCAAAGTAAAATGAGCACCTCCAGCAGAACAATTGTGGCCAATTACTAACCCACATACGTTGATACTCACCTTATCGGCAAAGAACTGTACGATGTTCTTCTGCGGTGGCACCCACTTCGTAGCCTTAGTTTCCGGAATCTGAGGTGATGGAGGTGGAACCACCGAGGACGGCACGTCTGGTCCAAGCACCTAGATAATCAATCAGTTGATCAAATATAACAAATAACCACCCACATAAGCATAAAATTGAAAGTTTCCAAGCATCTAATGATATCTTTGAATACTAACCTTCGAATTGAACTTGGACCTTAGAGCTTGTGCGTCGGTACTTGAAGAGACGCTTCCAGGACTTCTAGTACGAGGATCTAAGCACGGGAAAGTAAACTCTTTGAAATTGACTTACAAGGTACATACAAAACTGAACGGCAGCTCTACACCTACTTGGTGGTCGCACAGGTGGAGTCGATTTCGACCTTGTCTCACCACCTCCACCAAAAACGAACGAAAAATTCGGCACATCCATCTTATGAGCAGCTAGTCGGTACAGCCATCTTGAGTCATACACGGCAAAGGCAAAGCAGAAAAGCGACCTGGTAAAATAGTAGGAATAAGTTCTTGTATTAATCTATTTTGTAGTTGTTGGGCAGTTCTACGCTCAAACTTTTTACAAGCACACAGAGCAAATACGCTTGAACAGTACTCACTGTCTGAACAACTCTTACACATAGCAATTAACCAGAAAGGCTTAGAAGTTAAAATTCGCAAAACTGACATTGATACGGCAACGAAGCATTCGGCCAAAAGTTGTCGAAGTCTAGGAGCATCGAAGTCCTTGTCACGACTTAGTAAAGCAACCTGAATGATCACATTTTTCTTCATTTCGAACAACGAAACGGTGGCATTCGCATTTTAAAAATTGGCGTATAGCGTTATAGAACATGCTGCATCCGAAAAATCAACGAATGATGTCGATTTGAAAGAGATTACTCCATCATACAATCTGCAACTCAAAAAAAGGATGTAAGCGTTACCAGATCGTCAACTCCAGGCCATCGTGAAGGCAGGGTAGTCACTTGAGAACCGCCACTCACAGTTCTTGATCGTCTCGTCGACGCACTGAATAACAAACAACTAACACGAACGTTGAAAAGCAACGAAACAGGAAAACAATTCCTACGATACAATTCTCACAACAAAACGTTTCTAATTCTTTGGAGTAATACCCCTTAGCTAAATTATAAATTCAATATTTGACTATTTGCACGAAATTATTACGAGACTGCGCGAAAATCCAACAAACTATTAGCTCTGCGAAAACGAAAAAGATGAGTTAAATCAGATTCGCAATCAACGCGAATGCTTTTCACATGATTTTCAAATCTGCTACCTATTTTCACATCAAAACGGTTAACAGTGGTTAGAATCCCATTCCACATCAGAATTGGATGTTGAATGCACCCGTGGCCATATTTGGAGCCTTTTGTGTATTGGGTATCTAATCATTTCGAATTGAAGCTCACTAAATACTCACCTTGGGAGCAACGCGCTGCTGGACACCGCGCTTGCGAAAGAGCCGCTTCCACACAAAGATTGGTACAAGCTGGACGAAAGACCTTGACTGAGATTATACAGTTTGTATGCCTGAATAACTACGGTCATTAGCATTTAGTCTGACGAGTATCAATGGAAGTAAAGCAAAAAAAGAAGGAAAACTCGCACCTTCTGCAAATGATTGTCCATGTCAGGCACGGCGGTCATGTCCGTTATAGAGATGAGCAAATCGTAGCATTGGTTCTCAATAAATGATAGAGGGGACGAGACGAACATCTTTGCACTTGAGGCCGACGCAATTAGAAGAGGGAACCAGTTTGTATCTCCATCTACAAATAAGTAATAGAAGAGGCTAACAGTTGAAGAGAAGCTAACGGTATCGCTATTGATTCACCTGTTTCGTTAAGCATTTTACTGTCTTTCTGCACTTCGAACAATAGAAGTAGTAGCTCCATAAGTGCAGAGGTCAGCCGATGATTCTGAGCACAGTGAAGAGCGCAGAATGAGGTGAATGACCTTAAAATATAAGTACTAGTGCGCAATCTTGTCGACTCCCGCTGGTCCCAATCATTGAACACAAACAAGAAAAGGTGAACAAATATAAATATTGTTTCCCCTGCTTTTCTTCTGCTTCCTTACAGAACTCACAAGTTTAGTTTGTTAGTTGTGTAGAGTTCTAGCACATATTCACCTAACCTTGAGCACTCGCTCGACTTAATTGTCGTTTGAACACAAACAGAAAATATGTTCGACTAAGAACTGTTTAGACACTTACGCGTCGAACAACCACTATTTGAATTTAATCAGTGGAGAAGTGGAATTCTAAACCACAAACCAGCGACGATTTAAACTGCCGAAACACAAACAGACGCTAAACCAACAAATACAAAATCAACAAACTACCTAAGGAGCTTCTGGTTAGCGAAGAGCCACTGCCATCGAGTTGCAATAGGCTTCTGAGCAACTATATCGCTTGGATTCACGGTCTGGTTGGCCGACTGATGTCCATGCCTGAGTTTGGAAAAAATTACGTAAGCAATTACCTTCTAAGCATATAATCGCAACTCACTTTGAACGTGCAATTGCTTCTGTATCCTCATCGGTAAAGACTGATGTATTATCACAGCTGGGACGATAATCGCACGACTGCTTCAACACCTCCACTTCCTTTTCCAACCAAATCAGCAGCTTAAAATGAATAGTGTTCCTTTATTTAATGACAATAGCGTACAATACTACTGTGCCAGATAACGAGGGCTATTTCTAATTTTTCTCCATTAAGCAGTACTAGTCAATGAAACTTAGAAACCTGTGAGAGAACAGAACGTCTCAAATGATTACTAAGACCAAACCGAATATTATGCAGCTACACCCACCTGCACGAAGAAGTGAGGTGCTAAGTGAATCCTACTAGTGATAAACACTGACTCTCAGAAATTACCGTCACCTTCTATGCATCGAATACACAGTGCAAAGAAAAAATCTATGTAGCTATCAAGTCACATATGAATTTCTTTACACAACGCGGGACAATAAGCGCCATGCATACGAGTGTCGCGTAAACGGTCATAAGAGTAAGGAGTTGTGGCGGCGAGAAAAATAAGGTCATCCTACTAAACAGTCGAATTTCTGGATCGAAAAAGAACCTGTTGACGTAGTTGTCCACCATCAACCTCGAAACCGCTTGCCAGTGTGGATAGTTCGTCCGTGAAAATTCGTAACGATGCCACAAACTTCAAGTGTTGCGCAATCACGTCTGTACTTCCTCCCGTGTTTGCATACTGAAAATTATGCATCAGATTTAGCCGGGTCTTCTGGAATTATGCAGGTCAACGATATTCCAAACGAAGCGTTGCTTCGTTTTCGCTTCATAGATTTATTTCGACATGCTTCCATCTTTTGTCAAGTCCAATATTTCAAAAACTCAAAATTGATTTGAAAAGATACTCGGAGTAAGGTATAGAACTAGCCAAAAATTGTACACAGGAAAGTGAACAGAAAAGGAAGGGGTGCCGTCACAGCATGACAAAATGAAAGGGAATTATTTTTCGAAGATATGCCAAAACAATAAAAACCTAGACAAAACAACGAAATCAACCCACGCTGCTCTCTGCGAGTAGATCCTTGAGCGGATCATCTTTCATTATACTGGTACTCTTTGGTAGCCGACTTAAAACATCCAGGGCAAGCATGGGACAACCGTGAGCCATGTGTACAGCCGCAGTTCGGAAATACAGTCTGCAAGAAAAGATAACATTTTCGTAGACTTCACTTTAGGTTGGCAATACAACATTTCAAAAGCGTTAGATGTCCTGCGCTTGTCACCACTGACTGTCAATAGTTCCTTTGAATGAAATGAGCCAATGAGCCCGTACTGTTTCATGGTTTTTCGTTGGCTGCAGAGAAGCTCTCAAAACATTTCGACGAGAATTTGATGTCTTGAGGGCACAGTATACAACAATTGGCATGCCCACAGCGCCTTATGCTACAATGCAATCGAATACTGAATTATAATCAACTAACAAACATACAAAAACAACGGCGTAGGTAGATTATAAAAAACACACCTGCGCTCCGGTGGCGTAACAAGCGTTTCGAGACGCTTGGCTACAGCGAGGAATTGCTCTGTGGAACCAACCTGAATGACGCACAATCTGAATAAGGAAACCGCTCAAGTGATGGCATCTTAGCTATCCCACCTTTGCACCAGCATCAGCAATACGTTGCCTCACCACCAATGGATGCTTGCGAAGAAACGAATAGAAATTGAAAATATCCGACAGACTTGTGCGCGGGCTGACATCATCCCATTGAGCTTCTTGGACAAGAGTAGTGGCTGCACGTGAGTAGTCTTTCAATAACCAATATGCCATAGACCTCACAAATGGGTCCCTAAATTATTTCTCTATAGTACAGCAGCATTTTTTACAATGTTTATATCGCCATACCTGCTCATTCCTGGTCCTAGCATGCTGTCATGTTCAGCAACTCCACGGCCTTGTTCAAAATCTTCTGGCGACTGTCCAAGAACTTCCCTGAGAAGCAAGCAATGGTGTCAATAAAAAATCCCACACCCTATATAAATTATATTTAAACCACATCATACCGGCAAAGAATCTCCTTGAGCATAGCTTGCTGCAAATCTGTGTCTGATTCGTACAGACGTAGGACCACCATGGCTAACTGCAGATCGCGGCATTTCCGTAGGATGGTCTGAGCAAGAAAATAATGTTAAATGATACAAGTAAGAGCTCAGAGTAGAGTAACGAAACCGAAATACCTGAAGAGCATCTTTGACACTACCACTTAGCAGAAAGAATGCAGCTGCATGATGAAATCGTTGCTTACTCATGAGCACGAATGCATTTTTTGCAGCAACCTAAAGATCGGAAAGGGATCAACAAACGATACATCGCATTCGAAGCTGATAGAACTACCTTCTTCCAATGTTCAGTGTTGAAATCCTGAGTGAAGAAATCTGCCATTTGTTGATCTCTGACCGTCTAAATACAAGGTAACGTAATACCACGTGCACCGATTCATCCTTTTTTCTGTTACTAATTGAGTTCGCTACAACATACACAAACGGTATTAGAAACATAAACGTACCTTGAACAGGTGAGTAAGTATATTCTTCTTCTTTAGAGCCAGATAGTACAGTGATGAATCCATTGGATCCTGATTCTGTTGAAAGGCAGCCTTCGCTATCTAGAAATTGAACATTAGAGATGTTTGTTCTCCGAGGGATTTTCGTCGTGACACGGCTGAGCACAAGTAACGTTAACCGATGAACAGTGAAATATAACCGATACCTTTTCCATGCAAATCTTCAGGCTGGCTGTATTTTTGAGCCACCATGCAACTCCAAGATTTCTGAGCTCTTCCCAGGTGGAATTTGATTTTTGCAGGCTTGGAATAGCATTCAACAGCTCCATTTCAGTTTCCGAATGTTGCGCCCAAATGATATCTGCCGACGAAAGTCCGTTCTTCTGAACTACTTGAACGTGAACCGATGATCTCGAACCCAAAGATACGCAATTCATACCTTCAACTCCATTCTCTGTTTGATGGGTAAACACAAGAGAAGATACTCATGCTGCTTGACTGCCATCAGAAATCGTAGCCCACATTCGTCAACCGCTTCTATACCAGATGCTACCGTGGCATACCCTCCTGCGGAGAAATTACCTATGGCTGTTGGAGCAGTAGGTTGAAAGCCTAAAAGATGACTAACGCTGAATTTCCAAATAGAAACATGCAAATGGTCTTATCACGACAACGGCAAATCTTTCATGACTGCCAAATTCGATGAGAACTTGCCATAACCGTCGTTGTTTTCAAAAAAGAATTTTGCAAACGAATTGACGCGATTCTCCTCAACAAGTTTAGACTGGAAGGGAGCGTTTTACTTTCTTTGACAAGAATACTGCGTAGAAAATGTTTGTTTACCAAGTGGATAATGTGTTTAGAGGAACAGACTGTCCGCAACATGCAAAGGGAAACAAAAATGGGACAGGGCACCATCTACCTCAAAAACAACAAAAGCCATTCTTCTATATAGAACAAAAATTACAGTGTGATAAATGATTCGCTTACCAGCATTCGCTTGAGTGACCTTATCAACGACATCAGCGGAGAAATGACTCAATGTATCTGCGATGGCAAGGAGATGCATCTGATCAACGCTAGACAGACCAGGAAGGTGAGTATGAGTAAGTAATTCGGTAAGCATCCTGTAAACCCAGCATTTGTTGGAATAATGTCGATTGAGAACCTTAACAAAAAAGACTAACCTGTTATGTCGTGCAGTAAAAATACTAGGAACTGCTGGATTCCTTCCACGATCGCTTGTTACCGATGGCTGGCGAGAACGGCCACCGGAAGCCTCGTCGTCTTCGCGTAGCATTTCGTCTAATTCTTCGTCATCCATTTTATCCGACGAGAACAGGGAATCATATTCGTCAACGCCACTCTAAATAATACTCAGTAATTTGAAGGTGACGAATCTTTTTTAGCTGATGCATTACAAGCCATCACTACAAGCAAACAGTGAGCGATAAAGGGTCCATATCGCTAGACAGAATTAAATAAAGAGGAAAAAGGATAAAGGATGAAGAATGAGGCCGCACCTTTCCAAAACTCTCAGCTTTCTCTCCATATTCCTGACTACTGCAGTCGGTATCAGCTGCCAGTAATGAGTACAGAGGAAGTGGAGCTATATCATCGATTTCGTTATAGTCTGGACTATCCTCATCGAAAGCAATTGACGGTTTCTTAACAATTATTGCATCAAGTATATATAATTCTAACATATTCATCGAAAAATAAAAATACAAACCTCAACACCGCCCCCAACTGCGTCCTCCATCGCGTCCACCGTAGACATTCTCTTCATAGATGCAGCACGAGAAAGCGGATTGTGGCTTGAAACTTGTCGTTGCTAAAAAAAAACTTTTGAAAGGTCTTCCAAACAAGGCAGTCGTGATATTTCGAAGAAGATATCACCTTCAGGGAAATGAGCACATGAAGAAGAATAGCCTTCACGCGCTTCGTTCGGCCTGCATTCAGAAGGACAATCAGCTGCTTTGGATGATACTGAGGCAAGATTGGTGACGATAAACGAGCTGCTTCGAAAAGTCCCTCAGCTGATATGACATCCAAAACCGAAGATGACCGAGCTTCTTTGTTTGTAGTTGTCCTGAAGGTTTTTTTGTAGAGAAAACGATCAATGGTTGTGTAGTACTGTTTCGACAAGATTCCTTTACAGAAAAATCCTAGGCAGATACTCAGGTATAAGCAGCACTCAGAAAACTCCCGAAAGAAACTTTCTTTTGTTCACCAATTAACTAGGAGTACAGAGATGATTTCTCCTTCTTAGGATGCATACTACTGAATGAAAATATTAGGTTGGAAACTAATTTCGTGGACTCTCACGCACCTTCAACAAAAGTGTTAGTTACTATATAAAGAAAAGCGTTGCCCAAACGACATATGAACCACCGAAACGAAGCGAAATTTCTCCACTCTCTGGTTACTGCCCCATTCCACATCCTAAGAAATGCTGAGTTTTTTGAAAGGAATTATTTTCACAGGTGCATTTTGACCTACACCTCATTACTGGATCGTTTTTGTTCCAGAGAATGCAGGAAAAACCAAAATAAATGACATACATATAGTGCTCTATCTGCACTATAACCTGCATAAACAAGAGTCTCCTAGCTTACATCTTCGGATTTTTGGAGCGATCGAAACTCAGCGTGATGTTTGGCGGTGTCTTGATGAGTGGTGACACAACTTTGAGAGAACTGCTTAAACCGACTACCGCGTAGTTCGACCTGTACACAGCCAGGCTAAAGAGAGTAGGGCTCTAGGTGAATACTGAGACTACCACCGATCAATTCTCGAAAGGTGGCACCTTCGTAGAACCTCCAGGCTGAGGTCAGCAGCTTCTTGTGAGGAGGTGGATTTGAGGATCTGTAGCGGCCTTCATTTTGTTTTGGGTGGCCGGCTAGGAAGTCAGTGATTACTAAGAGATATCCTCTTTCCATCGCACGTTAACCCTTTCTGAACCGGTGATTCGCTTTTAGAGAAAGCTCGAAGTTCGTTTGCAGCATCCGCCCCATCCTTGTCCGCGACGGGTCAAATCGCAAGGCACCTGTTGGCCAGTTTTACAGAAAAACTAAAATAGTGCAGAACCGTTTCAGTTCAGCTTTTTGAGCACTTGACTTCGAGCGTCAACATAGCCGTTGTTGATCTCTGGTTTCTTTCGAAGGAACTAGTTACGGCCTTCCAACCGAGCTCCGTAGGTCATCCGAAGTGCACTTCTGTTTTCGTTTGGAACTGCTTGCTCAAAATCTCTTGATATCTTTGAGTGCCATAAGTCGCTTCAGGACATCATCCCCAGATTCTGCACACACAAATTGTAACGTTTCAGTAACCTAATGGCTACACAGGTATTCATGAAGAAGACTTTGGCAAACACTGGTTTTGGATGTTTTTATTTAAAGAAGAAAAACATTCCCTGCAAACAAAATTAACAGGGTTTACGGATGGTTTTGAAAACTACTTGATATGCTCTATCAAACGGTCAAAAGAGCAGTGAAGTAGGTGAACTTTCAAGCCAGTTGTGTTTGCTAGAAATAATGACTGCAAAACAGTCCACGAAATTAGTTTCCAACCTAATAGTTCCGATGAGTCTATCGAACACAAAAATTCTGGAATACTGATGTAAACATCACTTACTTATTTACCAGATCAGTAAATAGACGGGTCCGGTTTGGCGGCAGATCCTTTCGCCTCTGGAGCTGATCAAGCATCAAATGTGACTGTGATATGGCAAGACTGAGGACGTGAGCATTATGATCCTGTTGCCTGAAAAGTCTTTCCATAATACAAGGAAAGTTTTCCAGGGAAGACACCTCAATACTTTAAAAACGCAGACGAACTCTGTCTTCCCGGGGAAATTCATCTGCTTCATATTCCACTGATTGTAGACTCTCATTTCGCTCTGCATGCCGACAATAAGAAGACCGTCGCGAGCCCAACTTAACGTCGTAGGAATTGGAGGCAGTCCGTCGGCGGAATAAAGTTCAAGAACACGAGTACATACCCATCGGATCTTCAAAAAATAGTACATGTGGAAAGAAACTCCTAAATAGATAAAATATTAGAATCAACCTACAAGGTGACTCTGTGAATGGGATTGAGCAACGAGAGACGATCTCTTCTGCAACGACGGTCTCCGAAGGGTTGTTTCACTATCCTTCATAAGAGTGACGTTCTGTTGGGCTGGATCAAGGGAAACCTGTAGCGATTCGTATAACGAAAATGTACGAAAAGGTTTTCTGAAACGGTACAGCGATAGAAAACCACCAGAAAGTCTCACCTGATTATACATAAAGATTTGTGATCCAACTCCAACGGTGAGGATGTGGGAGCCATCCTCTGTCGACACCCAGTCTAGGCGTACCATATCCTTTGTAATAGCTGAAATTAGAGTGAGATACCTCTTTAGAGAACTTACAACAATTTAAAAACAACGCACAATTCAAAGACGGAGACTGTGACAACGCCGACGACCGCAACGGTCTTCCAGTTTCAGCTGGCGTATTCAGGGTGTCAGAAAAGCTGGAAATAGTTCACCTTTCTCTAGTATTACAGTGAAGCGTTTGCCACATGAAATGACCTGAACCACATGAATAAAAAACACTCACAACGAGTTTGACATCTTGACGTTCTTCAGCACAAATGTGTCCTCGCGCATCCACCCAATCCCTCCCGTGGACTCACATTCGAAAACGCCCACTTCTACCTTAAATTAAAAGCTTTTTCAACGATATATCGAAAATCAGTTTCCAATTGATCGCAGAAAAGCAATTGTGAGACATACATTTTGCTCGGTACTGTATCCCGACTTCGGGTCGTAGGCACAGGCAATCCGACCACTATGAGCTGCAGAAACCGACAGAACCGGACCTGAATTTCACTCCTATGAATATAATACGAATTCCCACCCGAATATTTAGACAATTTGCAAACGTACCATCTACTTCCAATTCGCTTGGGCGATTATCGCACACCATATGCCATTCGTGCCATTCGTATCTGCGATCAGATCCCGAGCAATACTCAAAACATTGCCAGAAGCGAACCGTTTCATCTGTAATGAAATCTGGTCAAAAGCCAACATTCAAAGACGACCAATTATTCACATATGAGACAATGACTGACAGAATGGTAGAAAACGCTAATTTCAGCTAAATCGTAAAGAAAATTAGCTATCTGGAGACAGCTGTCGCATTCAGAGGGTCGTTCAGTCCCGGCGGAAGCCCGAGAGAGGCAATGGCGAGTTAGTTTAGCTGAACCTTTTTGGGAAGTAGGGAGGGCCTTTTGGTTAAAAAAAAACGAAATTGAATGCATAAATTTAGTCAACAATACACTTGCTATATGACACCAAATCGATTGGTTGCAACACGGATGTCTTTGACAGGTCATTCAAATGAGAAAACGAGCGAACCGTCACAGCTTGTTATCATCAGATACGGAGCCTGACACGCGGGATAAAGGGATGACGACGGTAAATGTCCAGCAGCAGGTGCAGCTGAGAGGATCTAAATTCAAATTGATCAGAAATAAGCCTCACGAAATTTCGAAAGTGGTGTTATTTCCGTGGAAGGAGAAGAGGAGAACACTCACACGGACGTCAGATGGAAGAGGAATTCGCTGTTTGCAAACTTTCTTCGTCGTAAACATCAGCTGACAAAAATGTGGTGTATTTGTGCTATCCCATCGCGATTGATCTTTACTTCGCAACGATTCACCATCTATAACACACAAGATTCACACAATCAACAAAAACGAAAAATAAAGACTATGATTTCGCTGTCTCCTAGTCGACGTGAGGGAAAGGACAGAGCACGGCGGAAAGCAAACGAAAAATGGGAGCAAAAAAGGCAAAAAAAGCCAAAAGAAACGCCGAAAGCATAGACGGCGCCAACACAATTCCACATAGCCTCAGGCACTTGTCATTAACAACTGCATCTAGGCTTAAATCTAAGACAGCGTGACAAAAACCAAAAAGATCATAGAGAAATCTATGGCGGAAAAAATCTATAAAACTAAAGAAATATTTACTATAGGAACTCACCAAAAGACAGGGATCCACAATTGCGTTGGGAGGAGATAAGAAGCGAGTACATGACGAAACTGTAATGTTCAATAGTAATATGAGAAGCATAAAAAAAGACACGAGAGAAGTTTGAGAATTATAGCTCTGGAAATATAATCAAATAAATTGTATCGGTTTTATCAACCGTCAACCTACTAATCAACGTTGTCTTCTCGTTCGACAACGACAACGAAGAAGTGGTCGTTGAAACCTTCCGTTTCGCTTCGATTTTTCGTAACGTCAACGTGAGATTGACCTTCGCCTTGCATATCTTCAGTACTAACCAGAACTTGCTCAGGGAAGACGTGCAGAAGAAGCACTTCGGAGTCGGGCTTAAATGAGAGCATTAAGTGAGAAATCAAGCGAAGCAAAAGAAAACGAATTTTAAAGATGAGGCAAAAAAATTCCCCAGCAAACGAACGGAAATATGCCATTTCCTTGACACCTAACACACCAAACCAAAGCTGACACCTGACCTCAAACGGGAAAAATGGAGAGCAACATTAAGGTACCTTAAGCACGTCGACGATTTTTCCAACTTCCAAAACACAACCGGGTTTGGCAGTTGATTGCGTGGATACCACATTAAACCGTTGGAGAAGACCAACATTTGGCCGTTTTTCAGCTGACTTTTCCGATGACGACCAGCTGTAATATACGTCACTGAGGTTTTCCATCATGCTTTCGTTTCGTAAGAGAAAAAAGCACACGGTGCTTTCCCGCGCAATGCAAAGGCAATAATAAGTATGATTATAATTACTCTGCATTTTCTTCCACATTTCGACGTGTTGAACTGTATATCTCGGCAATAAAACCGCGGGCATCCACCACCGCCTGCAATTCCACAATGTATTAAATGGCGCTCAAGGGAGAAATAGATTGAGAGGAACGTAGCACTAAAGAAGAGAAAGATACCTGATAAATGACGAGATCGCATCCATTGCTGGCAATAAAGCACGACGATGGTGAATTGCAAACGGTTCCGAGAGTGCAGCTAAATCAGAAATTATGGCGGAGTGTAGATGACATCAGTGTCTGCTTCCAGAATCTTGGCCAACTGAGAAGTGCTATCTACAATTACGAGTGAGGATAAAATCACGAAATCGTCTCAAGGGAACGCTCTCGAACGTTTCAGGATGTTCAGCAGCATATAAAGATAAGCCGAATTCTATTGACTTATACGACCCCTTTAATACTAGAAGTTCAGTCTCACAACGTTATAGTTAACCTAGAATAAGTATAATTCAGCAAAGCAGGATAGCGCAGCCAGCCACGAAGCTGCCGCTAGAATCTGTATACCAACCTCGGCAAAATTACCGGAATCCATCCAAGATAATCGAAACCGGTGCGCAATGGACTGGCGACACGCGCAAGCTCCTTCACTCCTCCACTTTTGCACAACGGCCCAACTGGTGAGATCTTCCAAAGAATTACCTCCGACAGAGCACGTTCGTCCTGAAAAGTTGTTTATTTGTTTATTTGTTTATTTGCTATGCACGCGAAGGGCGCCATAACATACAAGTTTCGTAATTATTAACTTCAGGTAATCATGTTGTTTCTAAAATGTGGTATTTGAGGTGCAGAATTCATTTCCGGGAAAACCGCACTCAAATAGAGCTTGTGAGAGCGAAATCGAAGATTGTTTCCAAAAATTCTTGACTTAAGAGCCCAACTTGGGAGAAAGTTCGAAAAAAACTGCGTCTCAAATTTTGAACGAATGGCTATTCTACTAGAATCCAACGGCTCTGATCTACCTCAGAAGACGCCGTTGATTCGTAAAAGTATAAGGTCATTCCAGTTGTCTCAGTTCTAGAATTCACTTAAACGGACCGTCAAACATGCTCAGGTGATAGGTCTGGTATGAATCGGGATTCTGAGCTGTACTATGACCTGTACTACTCAAATGTATGTCATATAGTATATAACAGGACCTCGAGTTTGGCCAAGGCTCTGGTGGCCATGATAATTTAAAGAACTCTTCATGGTCTACAAAGGCTAGTACTCACTTCACTTTCCATAATCTCTTCGGATTGAAAACGTGACGTTGTTAACAGAAGAGGTAAGAATGGATGGGCGATGATCTGCCAAAGAATACGATATTAAAAAGTAAAAAGAAACGGATCTATTGGGTGTCACCTGATTAATCTGGAATCGATGACCACACATACGTGACATGTGTGTGATGTTGAGTATTGTAGTGAAACCGCTGTCTTCATCAACAGCCATATGCCACAGATTAAGAGAGCCATTTTCGTGATTTGTTAGAAGATGAATAGTATTTGAGGTCCTTCTCTCCAACAGTCGTTCATTCAATAAACCCTCTAAACTAGAAATATCTGAATAAGATGTTTCGCTATTATGAACCACAGTATAAGCTTGTTTCCGCAAACAATTGTGGGTCTGAATAAGCACAAATGAAACGAATGCCCTCAAAAGGCACCCACTATATCAAAAAGCAAGCCTGACAAACGGTAAAAATAACATAAAGTAGTTGTAATCAAACAAACCTGGAACCTTTCCTTCTTCTTTTCTGTACGTATCGACGTAAATAGGCTCAAATGGATTGAATGTGTTAAGCGTCGGATGTAAAGATGACGCATCAGTGACAGGAAACGCAGCTGTAACGAGCACCTTCACACACTGTTATTCAATCAAAAGCCCATCTGGGGAACACTCACATGGAAATCTTGAAGTGAAAGAAACTACGGGTTGTCGCTGCAGATCATCCAACCACTCGATGGTCCTATAAACTACGTTCCAACATGGACAGAATAAGACGTAATTAGCATGTCACTCTTTTCAAACACCAGAAAATCAGTGAAAACTGAAACTACTAATCATTTAACACTCAAACTCACCACGTAAGCAAACTGCCATCCACAGGATGGATTGTAAACAAGACATCACTGGATCTACTCCATTGTCTCAGTAGAGTCTCCAGTTTCACATCTAGTATGTCTTTTGATGACGGAGTTTCCTTAAAAGCCAAAACAAATTTACAAGTAAGCAAGAACTGTGAGCACATAGGCACCAGGAATAGTACAAAAAACAACAAGAACTAATAGAAAGTGCCTGGTACTTTCATGTGGCTGAGAATACGAAGAGGCGGTCATTAATAGTGATCAAAAGCAATATGCACAACTTTCGCGCACAATCGGAAATCGATAGCGGGAGAGTGAGCTGAGATCATGTTCTGTCATTATGATACAAAAGACACATACTTTCCGCAATGCTAATGAAACGTTGGATGGTCTGTTTCCCCGATTATCTCGAAACATTTTATAAAGCAAAACTTATAAAAGGGTGTGACACAACGCTAGAGAAGAGAAAATGAAACACGAAAACAGATTGAATACGACTTACCGAACAGACACTTTCCATGGCTGTATTTGCCCATTCTCCTCGCTCCGAATGATCGTTTGTAGTCAATGAGATGTTATTTTCTTTGTCTTCAGCGTCCACATTTTCGCAAGGACTCATTGTTGCAGATCCTACAACTAAGTTTTCTCAGAGATCAAAAAGATACAGTGCGCTAGTTTGATTCAAATTACTTTCGGACTGCTGCAGAATTTCAGCCAGCAACTTCTCCGCTCCTACGCTGAAGACGAGCTCCTTATTGTTCAGCCAATGCACACAAAGCGGTTTCTGCAAAACGCCTCCGTTCTCCATCGACGGAACAAGCATGCAGTCTAAACCAGGTCTAAGCATATCAGAATCAAAGTTATGCTGAAGAAAAATAACGAGAATAAAACAATGAAAAACATTCACAAATCACTGCGCTTACCGGTTTCAGCGTTTATCGTGGCTGTCAGATGAAACTGAACATTATTGTATGAGTGATGTCCTGACTGTAGATCGCTGAATGAAGGACTCTTTCCGATTTGCGCTTTCAAACCTAACGCATGTGGTTGTTCCTCGTTATGACGCTTCCGCTCCGATCTATAAGAGAAGTAGAAAAGTACGGAAACCATTCCAGGAGAACTGACGTATGTCGAATCAGCAAAGAAAATCCCCGACACAAGGCAATTACTCAACGTCCGAGCTATTGCGAAAATGAATAAGCAATTGAGTGCCCGAGACACCGAAAATGACATTGATTTAGAAATCCAGCAGTAGATATCACTATATGGACATGGTTATCAAAAATACTAGACCTAAAGAGATAAAAACTTACACCATGCCCTTTAATTTGTTCAGTATCTTGTTTCTTGCCTTCTTCACTCCAAGGTGCTTTCCAAATAACTTCCTTGGTTTGTTCCTCTCCATTAATGGTTCACCTAAATGAGCGAATAAAACTGCAATATTTACTAGTTTCAGCAAAGTAGCCGGAGTCAGAGTACATCCGATGATTGGACGTCAAGCATTAGATCGCACCGAATGCAAAACGCTCCAATAGTTACGTGAGGTAAGTAGAAAATACAGTAGTTGTTCACAAAGTTTGTAGGAAAAAAGGCTATCAAACAAAAAACAACCTCCATCGCCACTGAGATCGATAATAGCCAATTCATGGGAGGGAGTTTCCTTCCACACACGAGATGTGTTATCTTCGCACCATGTTATCAACGCAGCTTGAATGCATTTTCTAAAAAGAAAGCATTCAGAGCACCGAAGAAACCATGATAAAAGACTTCTACAACCTCGGCATATATCTGCCGGTTCGTCGCCATTCGAACCCTCGTACTGGTGCGGGATGGTGGAGAACAAAGAAGCCAAAACTAAGATGTTCTCTAGTATCGTCTGCAAAGGCTACGCTGGGAATGAGACATCGATTCGAACCATTTCGTAAGGGAAAATAGAAACGAGTAATGACAAAACCACTCAATGAACTCACCGAAAGAGTCCTGGTAAAATATTTTGACTAGGTAGTCGTTTTCTCCTGAGATCGCTAGGAAGGCACCATCGGGAGAAAATTTTATATATTTCGGTCGTTGAGCTAGCTGTACAGACCAAACGATATCCCAAGCACAAGAGTCATGAGACTGTTCCTAGACAGAAAAACGTAAACACTCATAAACGTCAAATCACTATGCACTGACCTCTTCGGCTATAGAAAACATCACTGGAGTACTGAAATTGGAGCGTTGAACGCAGCTAAGACTGCGATGTTGATAGAGGAACAGTTCTTTGCCAATCACTACGGTCATTCGAAGCCCTTAACAGTACTTATTAAGGTTAAAAACCAGTGCAGACATTCGCCAACAATCACTCTCAACACCTACCGTCCATGTTCCAGAGAACAGAATGCACTTGCTCCTTCACGGTGAAACTTTGCGTTTCTACCCATTGATAGTTGAGGACCTAAAGTAGTTCGTTTAAGAACAGAACTAATAGAATCAACGTTATGAAATCTGACCCTACCGAACTATGTTTTTCATGAACAGCACTGACTGGCTCAAAAACTTTAATAACATTGCCATACGTAGCCGCGATCTAAAAAAGTTGACAATTTAAGTTTCTTGGGAGAACGTCACGGGATTTTTTCCAATCATCAGATAGCATTATTTTCAATTCACCACCAGGTCCTCTTCTCGTGAGAACTTAATTACAGCGCTGAATAAACGCAATAAATTCAGCACAAAGAATAAAAGAAAATGGAACAGAACCAGAAGAAACCTATAATTTATAAAACCGCAACAAATTCACATACTTTTCCGGAATCTTGACAACAGCTTATGCTGCTAATGAGTTGTTCAGCATTGCGAGAGGCTCCAGGTATAATCTATGAACAAACTAGAAGTTTAGCAAATGTAAAAAGCAGAACTTTTTTACTATTACCTGCACTCTGGAAAAGTCTGCAGCAAGGATAACTACATCGGTGCCAACCGCACATACCTGAATAGCGACTAAAATAGACAGACATTCAAAAACGCTATTACATTAAAAATAGCCATTAGAGGTTGGAACAGATCGTAGACAAAAACCAAACAAAAATTTTACGACGAGCAAAAGTGGTCAGAAATAAAAAAGGTGAAGTTTAAATTGAATACATAAGCTCTGAATCCAGAAACCCATCTATTCTTAGGCGCGTTCGCGTGGAAGATGGTAAATACCTTATCAGAATAAGCAGATACCGGAAACATAAAATAATGAATAGAAATAAAACGTACAACGAAGGTGGCTCCTTCGACACTTCCGGTCGCATATACATTTTCTCCTCTATTGAGTGCTCCTGTTATCACCTGATGTGGTATGCTCATCCGACGACCACAACTAAAAAGGGAGAAAAATAGTAATGAAACATCAACATAACAAATGGACAACGTCTGTCCACATGAAAAATACACCGTGTTTTCCTAACAGAGAAATAGTCTGCAAATCATTAAAAAATAGAAAAAATGTGACAGAAGTAAAGGAAACGAGAAATCAATAAATAAGCAAGGACAACGGGAAACCGCTACTTGGTTCACAATGTTTACTCAATAACGGCAAAAGCACGCTCACAAACTCGAATATCAATGTAAGCAGAGGAAATATTAAACACGCACCGAAACAGTGAATCTAATCGAACCATCTCAAACAGGAATGAAAAAAGTACCCTCTTAAGGCCACCATGGTTCACGTCCCGAAATATAGTGAAGGGGAATTAAGTTCGAGGGAAAACGGACGTAAACTAGTCAAATGAAGGCCATTCTGTGGATTAAAACCGGAAACCGATATTATTGAACTGAGCGTAATCTCCAATGTGTGTGGTGCAACGGCGATATGACATTGAATTTGACGTTTATTGAAAATGAAAGATCGACAACATAGTTATCGTCGATTTCGCACTGCAGTAGGCAGTAAGTCTTGGGTGTGTTGGAGAGTGGTTAGATTGAGAGATCTAGGGTGATGCGAGATCGTAATCACTTGAGTTAAACGTAGGATTTTTCCCTGTGATGATGCAGAAGTGCAAAAGAGTACCCTACTATGAATACTTGGTGAGATCGACCAATGGAACAACAGCCGGGGTCTTCCGCTGCACTGGTGCCAAATCGATGCCCGGACGGGACGCCGAGAGATGCCTAGGGCACTGCTCAAGCACCCTAGGCATCTCCTGGCTACTACTCGTTTGCTATCGGCATGGGGAATCGGGGTCGTATCCTCTCACTATATCCTTGCCCGACGCATTTTTGAACATATAACAGCTGTGATTTACCTATGCTTTTTTGTTTTTTTTTTTCAAAATTGGTCAACATTCCATTATGGACTACCTTACTTTGGACGATAATACCTTTACTTCCATTAATGTCGGAATGACTAGAAATTAGGACGTAACATTTGCAATTTAATTTCTAGCCCATTAATTGTATTGAACTAGTTTCCTTATTGTTTATCATCTCAGGTTCTCATCAGCATAAAGCGTAATAGCGAACAAGAGAGTGAACTAAAACGACTTGATTTATAATCTGTTGGAGTTCAGCGCAAGACCAAAACTCGTACAGCATAATGCAAAAAGCACACATTTACAGTTGTTCGGCAGCATAGTGAGATTTTTTGCGCTCCTTCATTACAAGACCAAGATAACAACAATGTGAAACAGCAAGGAAAACTTGAATGCACATCCTATTGGAAGACGGTTTTGAGAAGAGAATACTGCTCTTGGGGACTTCTGGCAGTAGTTGCGACGAAAGTGGTGATGGGTGGGGTTGCTGTATTCAAATATAGTGCTCCGACGAACTGCAACAATGTGCAGCGACAGACAAACGTTAAAACATATGGGTGGCCGTACCGACAATGCATTGAGTGGATATAGAACGTTGAGAAACGATAATGGTCAAAGGGTAGCATGTGTATGTTCGAATCTACATAAATGCACAACTTACCGTTGAAGATGACGCTGCAACAGCGACTACTCTTACGCTTGAGCTGTACAGCACACAAAACTCCACCGAAGTGAATGTCATAGAAAATCTCTCGATGCTGGGAGTTCACAAATTCAGTGGCCACTTAACGCTTCACGTATAGCTATCAATTTGCACCCCTCGTCCTACCCTTCAAGCTTGAGTTGAATGTACACAGAGGAGAGGATGGAATTCAGCAATAATACGCAAATAATGCATAGCAAGTATTTATTTCTCTAAAGGCAAAGCGTGAGATCTTCTACACGTTCTCTGTACAAAAATTTTCTCCTAAAAGGACAATAAGGACATAGTCATAGCAAGGAAAAAGAAAACAATCTGGTTCGATAAAGTACAAGAATGCAACAGTTGCACCTGACATCGCTTAGGAGGCTGTACTCGAACAAGCATAAGTGAACTTCAATGAAAATTGTAAATGAGCTCCAAACACACTCCCGCATTCAAAAAAAGACTAGTTGATCGCTGAGGAGAACTGCAGCCAACGTTAATGAAACACAACCAACTGCTTTCTGATGACACACAAACATAAGATCATCAACATCTCAAGACAAATGTAGGCAAAGTTGACGTGCAGAAGTACCGTAGACACCTTAAGGCAATTATGATCGATAGCTTCGTCGGATTTAGATCAAACTGTTCAACTATATTGACTATTTCGAGGAGACTACTTTAATCACAAACAATAACAATGTCTTCATAAGAAACTATCGATAAGTAAGAGAAGGAAGACGTGACTTGCACATGTGTATACAAACACTTCATAACTGCTTACATGCAACAAACATACCTCTCAACTTCGAAAGAGTTTAGAGGAAATTGTCAGATTTGACGTGGATGGTGCAGAAAGTCTTTGATTCATCGGGTCGCTTCTCCATAGATTTAAGTGGATCGTTTCCATCGTTATTACAGCTTCGGGACACCTCAGAGTTTTCATATCGCTTTTAAAATGTGCCTTGGACACGAACTAGGACGAGGCCTATATTGATACACTACACGTTGCCTTCCCCTTTTGCAAATTTGACAAATGCAAATTAGATAAGCACCTCATATGCGAAATATCTGATTATTAAAACACATTCACTTGAAAAAAAAAGATATGTTGTTAAATAAATAGAAAGAAAATGGTCATAGAGATCTGAAAAAATTGAGGTAAACCAAATTTGAGTCCCGCTAGGGGATGAACCTCGGCGGAAACTAACTCGAACCACTCGACATTCCAAAGAAAAATGTAAAGTGAGCTTTAACTGAAGATACTCAATACAGTGGATCATCACTTTGGGCAGGTTGTTACAACAGAGTCTCAGTACGGAGGAATTCTTTAGATATGTCACGTAATTCTCTAGTTGACTTCCGCAAGTGACACATCTATCGTCTTAAATTTGTACATCCTACCTCAGTGAGCAAGGGCTTTGTCGTATATGAATTGAAACAACAAATAAAAAGCATGCAAACGCTATGACCATCAGACACCGGATACATCAACCCTTTCAGCTTTGAGCAAATTGTTACTAAAGAATAGAACATCGAAAAGCTTTGCCAGCACTGCCCTTGTTCCCTACTGAGATGCCCCTTTTGTTGGACACAATCTCCCAGAGGAAGCACAAGGAATTAGCCTAATATCGGTAACATCAATGGATTAATACTTCGTGATAAAACTTCAATGTATGTACGCGCATGAATTGGAGCATTCTGTTGATAACAAATGGTCCGTTGATTGCTAGTATCGTCATCCTTTGACAATTAGAGAACGATTGTTACTCGAGTAAAATGGGCTGATTAATAGATAGTTAATAATACGTATGCTTAGCAACATTTTTGAAAGTAAAGAGGGAGATTTTAGTAGTATTACAGCGAACAGACATAGTCGCCACGGAGTGCAAAGTACGCACAGTTACAAAACGTTAATTGCGAACTGAATTGCAAAAGAGGGATGGGCAACCTGGACCAATCAGCAGAACAATGCTGCGGATTCTTTTTTTTATTTTTTATTGCCAAGCGTTCGAGCGACCCACACAAGTGGTATTCAAAATAAAATGTCACGTTATGGATCCTACAACAAAAGAAATGTTTCCACACCGATGTGATCAATAGCTGTAACCTGCCAAATTTTTAGACACAAACCAAAACCCAAAGCCATTTCTGCACCAACCTAACACGCCGCGACAAAAGCCACCGACGATCAACATCGCTCTTGGTTGACTTCAATGGTCAATATTCTGTACTTTCCTCCAAACATCCATGTAGTCCGAAAGAATAGCATTCAGCCATACTTTGCATTTCTGAGCCGCCTCGACCGTCTTTTCGGGAGAGAATTCAGGATGCTCAGAACCAAGGCTTTCGAGCTGGAAACAATATTCCTCCACATGGGAAAGAATTTTAAACATAAATCTCGGAAATATAGTCACAAACCTTATCCTCGCACTTCTTCAGAAGATGGTATTTCATGTGAAAACACCTGTGATATAGTTGAGAAACGACGGAACAAGACAAACAAACGAGAAATTCCTAAAACTTTCATTCCTTCAATTTTTTCTTCGACCGCCTACGATTTCACTCTTATATGTCATTCAGATGCACTTACGACGGCAGGAAGTGGGCTTGTATTCGTCGACGGCTTCTCGGTTGCTTGAAGGGTCTCATTATCGTAGCAATCAAGAGCATACAACTGAACAATCCGTTCAATTGGCCGGACGGCGCATCCCTGAAGAGATTCTCATACAAAAACCATAACTACTACGTAACACATGGAATGGAGTGCTTCAAACTGTAGGGAACAAGAGCGAATAGCGGAAATTACTTCACCTGACATTGAAATGCATGGCAGTCACTTTCGGTGACACAAAGTTGAGTGTAACAGTGAATGGCGTCTTCCAGCTTCTCGCTGAACTTCACGAGACCACGCAGTTTCTTCAGACTCTCTGCGTTCACCTTTTCTATCTCTGTTACAGCCCTCAGAAAATTCCAGTCTGCAAATATTGACATAGCAATACAATATAATACAGTTACAATAAGCTGTTAGAAGCACTGTATTTCGATAGAGAAATACGGATCTGCTTCCAAGTTTGGCATTTTCCCTCTAGGTAGGATAGCTTTTGATTTGAAAAGTAGCCCCCAGAAATTTCAAATCCCACTTCCCCCAAAAAATGTAACACTGAAAGAATGAATGACAACATAAACAAAGGACTAAATCTTGATCATTTCGCAGCAGACGAGTCGTCAATGAGAATAATACCAATCATTACGGAACATGGTAAAAGTAAAACTCACCGTTTTTACCTTTCATCTCTTGGAAAAATTCCAACGTCAGTGCATGGTTGATCATCGCAAGAGTGAATGTATACAGTGACAATCGAAGGGGATCACGAAGCATTGTAACATGGTCTTCAGAATCCGCAACGTTTTCACCTGGAAGCAAATTATGAGATGTGAAAAATGTTACGTTTCATTCTAAAAGAAAGGCAACATAACGAAAAATTCCAGCCGCGAACTTTCGGCCAGGAAACCGAGAAATTTTTTAAAAAAGTTATCCTTTTCATGTTCTGGAATGCGGACGTATCTCAATTACTCGAGATAGCCCTTTATTCGATTTTCACCATAGTTGTGAGGTACAGAATACCAGCTATTTCCATCCTTTAGCAAGATGCATGATCACGCAAAAACTCTCACAACTTACAGTCATTAAATTATGAAAATTACGAACAGCGAGACCAAAAAATTCTCAACTATAAATCACGCGATCACGAACGCTAAAAAATACCAAACTAGGCACAAGACTCACCATCCTCCTTCATAGGGGCGATAATATCTGGGCATTCTGAAGCCACAGCAGGAAACAGGTCAGAGATGGGGATTTCAGGCTGAATTATTGCTTCGGAACGCGTTTGCTTGATGTGCTTTATGGCAACACGGTAGTACCCGAACGCAACTTTATCGCACCATCCAGAATACTGAAAACGGATATACTTTTCAGGATAAGAACACAACACAAGAATAAATGTAGAGATAAAACTCACCGTACTACTGTTTCTGTAAGACACATCTTTAGTTGTGGGGTCTATTCGAGGCGGATACTTCTGAATCATATTTTGGTTGTCCACCCTCCATAGAGCGCAATCGTCTCGAAACAGATCAGCTTTGCACACAACAAAGCTACCTTTCTGAAAGCACAAAGCATATTTCAAATGCTCCTTTTCAAGAACCATCTTGATAACTGTTTTTAAAGACACGTCTACAATTCCATGCCACAGTCAACTAGGTAGTGTGACAGGGAACGCTGGCCATATAGCATATTGTTTCCCTCCCTTCTCTTTCGTTCAACGGCGAGAAGATAGGGAGGCATGAACGAACAACATTATATCCACCAAGTCAACAGATTTTCGAAAAAAGATAATCACCGGAAGGTGGCCATCCGCAGGGCCAAACATTGATAATCTCGACTTCACTGTTTCAATATTGAATTCACTGGTAGTGTAAGCAGCACTCGAAGAAACGCTGGTCTTGTGCTCACCTGTAAAAATTTGATGTAGAAAAGTGAGTGTCGTACCTTTCTTGAACGAAACAATCAGCTAGCGCGGCTTCTCAATGGGACATCATCCTACAGCTTGCACGCAAAAAGTTCACGTATTTACAGAAACCCGATAATTGATCACAAATTTAGGGCAACTACGCAATAATCGGATTATGTTCACAAAATTTTATGAGGGCCGACTGAAAATTGAACAGATGTGATTACCGTTCTCCCTATTTTGATTTTCCTGTCCCTCCTGCCACTGCATCATCAGGCGGCGTTTTTTCGAGAGCATACTAACATCTATCTGTTCCTCTTC
This sequence comes from Nippostrongylus brasiliensis, assembly GCA_030553155.1. Classification (NCBI taxonomy): domain Eukaryota; kingdom Metazoa; phylum Nematoda; class Chromadorea; order Rhabditida; family Heligmosomidae; genus Nippostrongylus; species Nippostrongylus brasiliensis. The sequence continues at coordinate 27,261,944 of CP130737.1, forward strand.
CGTCCTCGGTATTTTGCTTTCTCCTTCATGAATCCGTTCAACTAATCGCAGGGTGTACCTGAAACAACAATAAAGTAGGAACAATTTGAAAAATCTTAAGCTACTTAAAATAATCAGGTGAGAATGATAACTTAAGAAAGGGCATGATCGTGGTCTCTATGACAACAACGAAGATTGAACACCCACCCCGAGCTTCCTTTATCTCTCTTATCTCGCTTCCGTGGCTTAGTGCGTTCGCTGCCTTCCCATTCACTATCATATTCCTTCCTTCTTCGCTTTTTCTTCTTCTTCTTCGAATCATAGCACTTCACTGCTGACCGCCTATTGAACTTTATAATTATCTTCGGCAGCCTCGGTTGACCGTCAAATCTGAAATATCAATGGTATTCAAGATGTTCTTCCAGGTAGGTGAATTTATTACCGCGCAACGAAGAACTACAGAGTAATCCGAGAAACCCTCCAGGAACTTCTTTTTGATGGCCATCACACAGTTGAAATCTACCTACATAACTCCGAATAACACAGTCGATTCGTTGATGGGATAAGCCGAGCTGAGAAGCAATGCAAATGGTCTTACTCCTTCTTATTCTGCTCATAACGAGCATCCGCTCCATCTTCTTTCGCACAGTCGTTCTCGTTGGTCTGTTTCGTCTGCACGAAAGAGCTAGCAAGACGTACACTCCGGCGTCGCCGAATCGACTCGGCAAGTGTTACGATTTCGGGCTCTGCTAGTCTCGCTAAAACGAATTCGTACAATGTAGTACTGAAAGTAACTCCTTTTCGAGGATGCGACCGAGACTTTCGTGAGCAATGTTTTACGAAATCCTAGAGGTAACATTGGTAAGACGACAAATTGACAAAAAAGGATAGCAAAATGATCACCTGCTGCTTTACTAGCCTCAGCGTGAACAGACGGTGGTAGCAGATTTGCCGCAGGTATTATTGGTCGGTTCTCACCAGTGGGACGCTTCTTCGGAACCACATGCCTCCACAGGTCTTGCTAAATTGATATCCAACAGAGATTAAAACGAAGCCCCAAGTATAGTGAGTCACGATAAAATTGTCCAACCTGTTGATCAGGAGGAACTGCAAAGCCAATACCAGGCACATATACGTTCCTACTTCGCCCTTCTGGATGCTGACCAGCAATTCTTGATAATTTTTCACGAACCTGAAGCATTTTGAGCTCACTCAGCCTTTTGCAACTGAAGCAAACAACCCCATACCTCAGCATCGAACTTTTCTTTAGAGCTTATCTGCCCAAGGGCATTCTCTTCTTCATCGTCAAAGCTATACGCGTCACCGGCATCTAAATCGAGTCAATTTACATTAAAGACTGTTGCAGCCTACACCCTCGAAGGAAAACTCAAAGACATCATGATGGAGATTGGAACGGAACTACATGAAATCGGGCGTAACATCCGCAATGTACTCGACCCCAAATTGAAGCGCCTTTAGTTTTGTACATGACAAAACGGCTACTTCGGATGGAAACTAGTAATTCATTACGTGTATACAACACAACGTCCTTACCTTTTTTGGAATCAGCGCCGCCATCGTTAGGTATCACTACGCTGAACGCTCTCTGCTTGTATATTGGCACCTTATTGCACTTCTGCACTGGCCGTGTGACCAGTGGTTCTTTTTTGAATGAGGACGGGGTCTGAGCGATGGGCTTCACGGAATCTGAGATAAACAACAATACGCCGCATATTAGAATGGGGAGTTCAGCGCTTTCTGATTTCTCGATTACCGTTTTTTCGCCGAGAAGCTGCAACAGAAGCAGGTGTCTGAACCCGTGGCGACGTTGGGACAGTACTGGCCGACGATGTCGATGGCCCAACGAACAAACCCATCATGTTCGTTGTGTCGTGAGATGAACCGGATGGTGAATCAGGAGGAGTGAACTAAAGTTGTCGTGTGTTCCTCTATTTCACGAGAGTCATGATAGTTGTCATGATAGTTGTAGTCGTCAATTCAAACCAACCTGAACAGGACTAAGACTCGGGTTATTCTCACCGCCGTGAAAATCGAAAGAAAATGCGTTAGTAGCAGCGTTATTGTTTTCCAAACTGCTGAATATTTGATCAAATTCTTGGTCAGCGGCTGTGATTTCTGTATGATTAGTTGCATTCTCTGCGGCGGTAGCAGAGCTGGAAAGTAGCGATTGCTATCAACTATGCGGTGTAGAAAGGTTTCCAGAATATGTACGACTATCAACCAACTTTTGAGGAGATTCATGCAGTGAGCTCGAAAACAGCCCCCCTCCGAGTTCGAAGACGCTTGGAATTTCTGACTCGTTTTCCTTCGTAGATGATCCAGCAAAGAGGTCTAGATCACCCAGATCAATAATGCCAGCCCAATTATCTTCAATCGGATGGCCATTGCTTTGTGAAGTTGACGGATGAGTTCCCTGAAAACATCATGTCATCAAAAAGCGTCACCAACTTGTCCAACATGGCTCTGTGCACGCATGACATTATTTCCAATCGTGCACTTGACCATATTAGACGAAGACGTCCTGCCGAAGTGACCAAAACCTCACACTACACTTAATTTGTGTTGTTCTTTTGTGTGGACTGCTACTACATGGTCCTAATGCAGATCAGAGACCTATTTTTTACTTCTCCCAATATCGCGTATCGAGTAAACGGGACAAGAAGAAAAATGCATCCGAAGACTCACTGCATTCTAAATGTTATCCCACTTCTGAAAGGAAATACTTAGCGTTCAAGATGTAGACAACAGATCAGGACGAATCAAAAGACTCTTCGGAATACACCGACGCCGAAGTATTTCGATATTCAAAAAGCGCAGATACGAAGACAGAACTTACAGAATGAGTGGCTGTAGAGCTCGTCTTGAATGGAGTTATTGGTTGAGTGATGAAATTTTGAGATCTGCTAACACCGGGCGATTTTGTTGGAGTACTCTGCCGTACAGTGAGGTCGTAGGCTTGAGTTTGACTTGACGGCTGAGAAAACATCCCTACATCAATATCGTTTGGAGTCGATGTTGATGGGTGTGAAGGAGGACCATTAGACGACGGACGTTCGCTTGGCGAATTCTTAACGAGAAGTTTCGATTCCCACAGAAGCCCACACTCCTACATTACCCCAAAAGAATATGATTTCACCTCCGCGTCAACTGCTTGAGGAGAACGTCGCCCAGCAGACGATTTTGTTACGGTCGTCTTAACGATTGTAGCGGGAAATATCGAAGACGACGACGTTGTGGCCGACGAAGAGCTGCTTGTGGGAGCCACATTTTGCTGGCCAATTAGCTCAGATTGAGAGATTTCTCTTAAATACTTTACTAACTCTCAAAAAATTCAAAGCGGCATTCAAATATAGTCGCCAAGTTGGGCCGAAATCGAAACTCACAATCCTTTAACACCCGAGAAAACTTGGTACATTGGTAGCATAGCGGCAACCTTCGCCTGAAACACACGGCTGGTTGCCTTGAATGAAAAAAGAAACATATGGAACTTAAAACATGAAAAAAGAACTCAAAAACGTTGACTTCGGTGCATTTCTAGATTCTACACTTACCACCAGATCACACCAACCCTTTCATATAGATACGACCATTTGTACAACACAATAGTGATTCACCCAACTCTTACCGGATCAATCCATGTCTGTCCCGAAGACTGTGAACTAGCCCACTGCGCCGCACCAAGTGCGGAACTAGGCAACAGCGGTGTCGAAAGGCTGGAAAGTTGTTGCAGCGTCGACATGAAGGCATTGGTTCCGGCGTTTTGCAAACCTGAAAAGGATGATAGGCGAAAAATAAGGCGGAACATTTTCTTGGATATGAACAGATGTAAACAAGGTGTACTGGTTATCACGATGAAATTTAATTGCTCTGCCCTCGAATATCATAGCCTGCAACATCTTATCTCAATTTCGGTAGAATATATTTGTGCAGAAGCTGAAGATAGTACTAGAATTCACTTAAGCTGTCCAGAAATCGCCGGCTTACAGTCCCGCTATGCCAGTTCGTCGTTGAATGATGATCGGTCATCAGAGCTAATATTTTCAAACGTGCTCGGGCTATTTGGGTCACGCGCGATAAATTTTCATGTGAGGCAGCTAGACGCATTCATCCAGATTTTCGCACAAAAAGCACGGTGGTATATACTTGCGAAAAGAATGAAGAAGCACAACCGAAGAGCAAGAAGAAGATGAACTGTATTATATTAAGCAGGTTAACTTCGCTAGCACATAGTTCGATACAAAAACCCCTGGCCAATGACTTCATCCATTTAGCGGCTGTCAGTCTCACTAACTTTTACAACTCTAGCCCAACCTTCACAAGGTGCCAAAATCAATCGCATGTACTGAACATTCATAAAAAAGGGCGATGTGCTGGGAAACAATGAGTAGTCACCAAAACGCAAAGTTATCAGTGCGGATTCCCTGGTGCAATGGATCTCTTGCATACCGTTCTCAAATTGCTTCTACGAAGAATGCGAGTAGGGACAAAATACAAACGAAAAATAGTAACAAAATAACGGTGTGGTCCCGAATCAAATAGTGAACAAAAAGATTTTTACTTTCTATGTAGAACCCCCGTTTAATTTCAAAATGTTGAGAGCTGTGAAGAATACCATTAACGAGTTATTGTGACGGCAACATTACAGATGGCATTAAAATGACATTCACGGCTACCGTGCAGAAATCGCATGCTGAACACGCAAAAAAACCAATCATATAACTGATTTGACATCAAGCAACTCGTGATAAGGTTGGATATTGAACGAAAACGAAAAAAACCGAAAATAATCGAAAGATGAGTTGAAACGTGAAAAAAGACACGAAAGTGGGATTTTAAAAGGCAAACCTGCAAATGCTGACGGAAATGAAGTGGGATGGAATCCAGGAAGGAGATGTTTATTGTTGTGCTCCATCCCATCGGTAATACGATGTGGTTGTTCCTACACAATTAAAAACTGCACACCCCCAGTCGAAGTGGGATGGATGCCGACCGGGCGTCCCAATGTCTTGCAGCGATCGATCGCAGTAGCAGCGCGGCTGCGAGGCGGCCCTCGCAGGCTCGTGGGTGGTTGTGACTGAACGACAGACGCGTACTCGTCCCTTTGTGGTCGGCGTCGAGGCCGACCTGCCCTCGGGGCTTTTAGGGCAGCTGATTCTGTGCTCCGATTCCGGCGGACGAGAACCGTGCGCAGATCATTGATTGGGTCGTGCTGTCGCGCCGCAGTCCTTCCACATAGCATATTTGTAGTCGCGTCTTTTGCATTCGTTCTACGAAGAGAAAGAATTAAACTGTGCTGTTGCCTTATAGTTCAACGTTCGTGCGGTGCCATTCTCTGCTCTTATTTTTTCCATTTTTAATTTTCAAATTCATAATTTTGCATTCCATGATGAATACTGCTAAAATAGTCGAGCATGATAACGACCCACCTGCCGTTTATAATTGGCTCAGAAACAAGAAGCACGATGTCAAATGTAAGCTACAATCATTATCCCACACCCTATATCATATATAATCGACTATGGGCTAACCACAGTTGCCACTTATGCGAACTGTAAGATGAGATCAACTTCTCACTCTGAGGCCTTTGTTATACGATCTTAAAACGACGCTCATCAGAAGAATACTGCGCTCGCGTGATTTTTCTACGATATTTGATAGCTTACTATTTGCTTGCGGAAAATGCGATAATTGCTGTTCGCCAGTGCGATGAAGTGCAATATTCGCATTTTTCGGTCCCCCAGCGTCGCCACACGCGCAGCGATATTGCGCTAAGATCAGCATAATCTTGCGAGATAAGGGAAATGTTCACATAGGCGAGACTTACTGTGCCGACCAAATAATATGAATTAGCCACGTACAGTCTATAAGATGTCTATAAGGTGGGTGTATATGATGGTTCACCCGTTCGGATACAACATACAATCACGTACAAAATCCTAACAGTATCGAATCTGTTCGAGGAGATGAAATCGTTCCCGTTGAGTTCAGAGATCACGGAACTTGAATTAAAATTTCATTGAGATGGACAAAAGAATCATCCTTTTTGTCCATATGAAGTCCAGTACTTACCAGATCGTTTTACCGGTGCAAATTATGTGCTGACATATACTTTACCATTAGACAAAAGTCAATACTTTTTCCAACTTTCACTGTGTTGGGCATTTGAAGCAACCGTTCACTTGTGTTTAATTTTAAGGAACTAGAATAGAAAAGTGCAAACAAATGAAAGATACTTCTTATCATATTACTTCAATTAAGCTAAGCATTTAAAGATGGAAATATGCAAAAAAAATACCATCCATGAGATAATAAATAGTTTAATTCAGCCTCGCAGAGCGAAGTCTAAGTCACACATAGTAATTCGCCCCTCCACTTAGGTAAATTTCCACGATTCGCAGAAAGAGCCCTCCACTGCGACAGAAGCAACTTTAAGCTTACTTGAGCACACAGTATGTCAAATAGTCGTCTTCGCATTGGTACATCAGAGTGCATATTAGAGCTATCAAACACAAAAAGTTATGAAATGTTTCTAGTTATAATTTAATTTTTTCTCTTTCGATGAATTGATGATTTCGAAGATTTCCAACGTTGGGCACTTGCATAAGACCTTGGGTTAACAAACGGAGCCCTACTATAAACCTTGCGTGAAAAGCAGGAAAGCTTAGAACATGGACTGCAAAATTTGTCTTGGAAAATTGCAATGAATTGTGTCGAGGTGTGCTGAATTTAGATCATAATTTTGAAATTAGTTTTAAAATCAAAAAAAAATAGGCTGCACGATATTCAAACGGACCTTCAGGGAAAAACACAAATGCGTAAGTTAGCTCTTGTGACTTTTTGGGCTCGAGATTTCTGCGTAGCAAACCCAACCGGCTTCAAATTGAGATCCATATAACTACTTTTTTTGCACGGCGCTTTTTGCGAAAAAAAAAGAAAGCAGCAATTCTCCGCCTCTCGGTAAAAGATCCCCAGAAAGAACAACATTAATACTTTTAAAAATCTTACGTCAGCAGTTGATTTTGTAAAAATGCTAGCTAGAATCAATTTTACGATAGAGATCCAGAAAGTTCAATGCTGTCCAATTAGCTACTGTTTTCCCTCTGTTGGTTCTTTACGCATAATAACCGGCCGCCAAATTACACCGTCAAAGTCTCGAGAACGACTTCGACTTTTGAGTGAGCGAAGAAGAATATTCCTCTCAAGGCTAAAATTTTTGTTTGAATACAGTTAAGTTAAGCTATTATTGTCTTTCTCTTTGGGAAAAAAAATCGCATTGTGGTCACAGCGGACTGCGTTTTGCAGAAGCTGCCGTGGACAATTCGTTAGTTTCGTTGTCAATTTGCTTGGCAACTAAGTAGTATGAATTGCTACTTCTCCAGGTGCCAAGTTAAGACTTGTATTAACTCGATGAAATAACTTCAAGGGACTACAAACCTAAATGAGATAAAAATGCGAACTAACGTAGGCAAATAATGTACCAAATGTAGTTTTTCCTCTAATTTTGATGAATTTCAAATTGAGAAGTTCTTGTAATGGATATGCATTGAACTTATTTAGTCTAATATTTGATCACTTTGTGATTTGGAAAAAAAGACTATGGTAACAGCGTGAGCAGACTCGGTCTTGCACAATTATACTGAAATTTTTTCTTTGCAACTTCACACTACGCAAGGTCCCATATTTTTTCTGCCACAAGAATTTTCACAAGAAAACTTCATATTCTCCAGCGATTGCTGAGGTTATAGGAGAATACAGTATATTACAACTATCGAACTCAGCCGCTCTAACAAAAATATGCAATCTGCCAGCGCAGCGCAACTCGTCTCATTCAGTATCAGACACCGTGGGGCCAGACACGTTTGTGCGAGTCATCACGTAGACGCTGGCGTGGTGACGCTCACGGGCTGTTATGCAGACGCTCGCGTACCATCAACGCTCTAGTCGCTGTGCATTGCACTGCGATTGACCCTTTCGCTGGGGGTCGGTCGATCACCTCGCGCATTGCTCTGTATGCTTCGTGCGCGTGCGTGCGTGCGTCGCGTGCTCAGCGTCTGAGGTTAGCGGCTGGGCGCTCACCGCTCGCAAGCAGCTGACGCTCACCAGGAGCGTTGGTATAACGAAGGCCTGACACTAGTATTTATACGACGATGAGCAACAGCTCAGAAAAAAATTGTGTGTAAAACTGATGTTCAATAAATACTTTATAGCAAGCATTAAATGAGGTGCATCGAAGATTCACCGAACGAAAAGAGCTTTGAAGACAGAAAAATCATAACGTAAACTTCGTGCAAAAGCAAGGGCAGAAAGAAGCAGAGCACGGATTGCGTGGCATTTGGAGCAGACTGTGACACAAAAAGGAACAACGATATAATCGATCAAATATAAAACTTTTCCACATATAACGATTCTACTTGTTTGTGAACAAGATGCTTGAGACAACGTTATTTTTGTGAAAGTGGAAATAATAATTCAGAGGCTCTCATCTCGTACAGTAAGAGGCATATTCTCGTCACGAATAGCTCGCCTCAGTTTCTCTATTGGAAGAAGAAGCAGGCGAACAAGCCGCTGACGAGCTGTGGCAGATCCAACACTCGTTATTAGAATGACATCGTTGCGACGATTTTGATACATGTTACGCGTGAGTATTTGAGAAACTCCTGTCCATTCCTAAAACGCAGCGCTCACTTGAAACCGTTAGAGACGTCGTGGAAGTCAGAAAACGACGCAATGAATAAACTTCTTTTTCTCTCAAGAGACGGTCGCAATAAAAACAAGAAAATGGTTGGATGCCAAAAGAAGCAAGTTTTTGAACGAGTCTTACATAGGAAAGCCAAGCACTAACCAACAATGCACGTTAGCTAAGGTACACCATAACTTATAAATATGTATGGGTAAAACTACACCTACTCGAAGAAGGTCGAGAATGCGATTCGCTGACAAGGGGCTTTCCCCGTAGCCTTGGCGAAGAAGACTACTTGATACTATGACCGGATCCCTAGAAATTACAAAATAAGACTGGGATGTAGTATACTACAGATGGACACTAGTCACCTCGATTCAGTTTCACTCATGTCCTCCGCCAAGTCACCGATGTACAGCGAGTCGAAACGCCCTGTGACAGCGATGTGGTGATAAGTACGAAACGCTAGCTGAAACAGCTCATATAAATTATAACTCATAGATGCAAATAGATAGATGAAAAACACGATAAAAATAGCCTCACGTAAAACTAGCCATCAATGAGCACCTGTGGTGCTCGCTGCATGTCGAAGCAAACTTCACATAGACCTCACCACATCATACAGGCTGTATGACGGAGGTGAGAGCTCTCTATCACAATCACACATCCAATAGGAAAATTACAACACGCAACATTACCTGATGTAACGGCTCCCATGTGGTTTGTCGCAACAAGATCGGATACGGGTCCGGACGACCATCACATAAATCGAGATCAATCATTGACGACATCGAGAACTGTTGGCTTGAAAGCAGGCGAAGAAAATATATAATTGCCAGACCAATTTCAGCTGTGCCATGATCTATCGTGTTAATTCTGTCCTTCCACTTGAGCTATAATTGGAAATTTGAAACAACAAACTGGTACTAAAAGTATCTAGACGAACTTCTTTCAAAGCCTTTACCTTATGTGGAAATAAGCGGATTTTGCACGTCTCAGAGATATCAATATTTAACTTCGATGTTCCCGTCCCGAACAGAATAAAAAGAAGAGCAATATGTTCCATTGTGAGACGAGCGAAGCGGAATAACTCCTTGAAAATTCGAGCTATACAATGCGGCATCAACCAGTTCTACGCACCATGGCAAACATTAGAAAAAAATCGCGCAAACATCGAACGAATGTAACACCTAACAACGTAAACTTATAGCTCGACAATTTTATGCAACGTGGAGAGGTATACGTTTTAATAACAGGAATTAAGCGCTTCCGGAACACATGTTAAAACTTACAACAGCCAACCATCTCTTGAGAACGTATAGAGGATACATCAACCGAGGTCCGTATGCGATGTTATACCTGAATAACACATTATCATGGAAATTATGATTATCTATCAGCGGACAAGAGAAGAGGATCACAATATCGAGCAAGCAAAAAGAACTTAGCAACAAAGGCGCACCTTCGAACAAACTCGTACTCGTCACATAATTCGGCGCAGAATGCATCATAATCACCGATATTTGCAGCGATATCTCTTTCAATTTCTAAAGAGAATCGATCAGCCAAAGGATGCGTCGATGTTGGCATTAAGCCCTGAGTGAGCATCTAAATGGAATGCACATGCATAAGGATTAAATTATAAAATAATTGGAACAGAATGCAAGAGAAGGAAGCTAACTTTGTTTCTTTTGTAAGCACACAACACGTCCCACACCACCCATGGGAAGCTCATACACGGAGAAGGGGATCGGTGACGGGATTCATCCGCATAGCACACCATGTACCTGAGCGATGGTAATCGAGCCCCTTCTAGACTAGGACCACACACCTTTAATTGAAGTCTAACCATTGTAACGCCTTCGCCACCATCTTTTCATCACAACGAAGGCTGGCGCGTCCTGATGGATCTCGCTGATATACGACGGTTTCACCGCCGAATTCCTGAAATCCTTTTTTCGAAGTAACGGCAGAGAAGATCATATTTTAAAGCTCTCATAACCGCTTTTAGTGCACAGTAAATAGTAATAAGTAAATAGTAAGTATCTCCCCCAACGCCCTCAGTACACTCACATTAATTTACGCCTTACTCCTAAAGTTAGGACTCGATAAATACCATCAAAGGACGGGACGAGAAGGCGAACCCTTGTTATGTGCTAGGGCTGCATTCTGCATCACAATTTAGCTCCACAAAATTGGAAAACAAAAACAAGAAAACCTCAAGAAATCTTGAAAAATCCCACCTCGAAAAAGTACGCACGATACTGGCGATAAATTCTTGAGTACCGAAGTTCGACTATCTTATCCGTGTGATAGAAAGAGTAATCATCGCGCTCCATTGTTGCTAACCTCTTCAAGCTAACAATGTGTCCTGATACTATAGAGGCTTCATCGCAAACACCGTACTCATCGAGTAGTTGCTAAACAAGAAGTTCGGAAACATGAAAACCTGTATATCGAAGAGCCTACTTTTGCTGGGCTAGAGCCCAGCAAAAGTAACGAAGTCTCGCCACAAAGAGATCACAGAATTTCTCAGTAATTAACCTGTATTTTTGAAGCGTATTCATCTCGCATCCGACGAACATCTTGCCGTTTGGCTTCATCACCATCAAACGCGTCAAATCCGGGAGGACACAAAATCTAGGATAGCGAATACACCGAAGGCCCTGGAGCTTTGGCCCGACTTTAACGCTTTACACAAAACGAACAAGCAGCCGTTGTGTACTTTCCGATCGAACAAGAAAATTTCTACTTTGACACTTTGACATGTGGACTGTGTACTGGTTACTACACTCCAGTAAAAAAAAGACACCCACTCTGTCCACATCATAATCGAAAACACTCGTAGGCAATTCGGACATATCAAGTACTTCCTCGACCTTTTTTGCTTTTCTAAAATTTTTACATGAACGAAACGACTTGTAATGAGCATGAGAAAGTTTACCTGTATATCTGCCCATTAAGCCTAGGACTGCGATACATTGGTTTGACTACAGAAAACATGTAGTCAGGTACAACATCGCTTTGTTCATGCATTGTTAAGGGCTCAGCAGGTTCTCCACTTTTCGGAAAATCCACAGCAACCGCGCATTTGCGTGCAATTTCGTTGCAAACCTCGCTGAATCAAGATCGTCCATAGAAACCAAAGAAAATTCAAAATCATACCGTAACCACCGAGAGGTTAATAGGATAATAGAGCAGTTAGTTAACCTACTCGAATAATCCCTTGCGGTCCGCGAGGATGAGATGGGCATTGCTCATTCTTCCAATAGAGTCTTGGCGTAGATATTTGAGGAAAAAGTCCACCATATCATCCGTCTGCAATTTTACAAAATAAGACTATCAATGGAAACACTCGAGTAGAGCAAATTATGTTCACGGTCGGAGCTGATTCAAAGTCATCCGGTGAACATTTCGGGAACGTCATCGCATCCTCATTACGATCAAAATAGATGTCCGGATCGAATATCACAGAGTACTCATCACCGTCTAGATCACTCCCTTAAAATGATGTTATGAAAACTTAATCGTAACGACAAACATGCACCGAATTGGCATAAATGACTGTTACCAGCCATCTCATCAGGATGCGGGCGAGGCCCGTGTCTCGGAAAAACCACAACATCAAATAGATGTGCAAGAGCAGGTTGGTATACAGCAGTGAACATTCTAACATCGCCAGCGACGTGGCACGGATTTTTTGTTATCATCACAGGACCTGAAAAGCCTCTCGAATGTAATCTCATATGTAGCCGTACCGCTGGAATATTGAGCACCGACCTGTGTAGATTTTTAGCTTCCCGTCGAATTTCTTCACGGACACTGAGTACTGGATGAAAACCTGCCCATATTGCAGGAGACCAGTCTCGTCGAATACACCATACATTGAGCGCCCAACAGAATGAGGGAGAAAGATCTTTGCCTGAAAGGTTTGTACGTCATCAGGTCGTCTTAACTGACATCACGCAATCCGAACCTTAGGGCAACTATATGGTTAATTATGAGCAAAAAAGAAACGGCTGATTCTATGACTGACGAATACATTACCCTTGGGAAACTATCAAAACGCGTACGTTGACTAATCACAAACCTTACTTAGGTGATTATTGATATTATAACGATAAACTGAAACGAGCACTCTGCGGAGGAACGGCTCGTTAGTGATGCAGAAACCACACTGCCGGAGTCGAACAAAATTGATAGGAAGATTTAAGCGAGTAGTAAGTTCATCGCCGGCAACACTATCATCTAGGAGCATGGCTGAAAAAGAAAACATTCATTCGATAGAATTCTACCTGTAAGAAATTTCGTAGGGTCACCTCCAAGTTGAGCAAGCTCCTTTTCCAAGAAGAAATGCACTTTACGACAGAGTTTCTTGTGAAGTGTGCGCGATTGTTTCTGCGTCACCTGAACTTGCAGACTGGTCTGCGATACAACTAATTTCCAAAGGCCAAATGAAATGAGCAACTTCTCTTACATCGGAATCAATCACCCTGAAGGAAACAGTATTGAAGCAGAAACACAATAAAGTACGATGCATACCTGATCCAGTATTGTGATCAGTGGACGATTCAGACACACTGGTGAAGGCATGGAATATTTCACGACCTAAAATTGCTTAAACGTTAGCAATTGGGCAAACCACTCTCAAGCTGACAATATTTCGCCAAGGATGTTCCCTATCTTGAAAGAAGTGGGGAGAACACACAACTTGCAAAAGCCGCATTGAGGGTTGCACGGTGAATGAAACCAAATTAGCAACGAAGTATGCGTAAAAACCTTAAGTTCTCAAGACAGAGCAAACCCACCTCCAAAATATTATTTTCTTGTTCATCGCATCGCTCCTTGAATTTCATCTGACTTCTTCTGAAACGATTTTGCTTGATCTAATAACGTAATGCTTCAACCATGTATGGCTGCAAAAATTTCAAATTATAATGAAACCAATTTTAATTTTTTTAAATGAAACTACTTAGCAGCTGCCAAAGCACATCGACAGCTGTAAACATAATTGCTACAGCTGATGCGGCGAACGCGCATGTTTCTGCCTGAGCACCACATATAAAGACATAAGGAGGTATGATTTCGCAGTGGCTTTCATACAGCAGGAATGAAAAGAGCACAATATCATGCTAAGCATTTTGAAAGTAACCCATATGTCTTCCAATTTTTGAGCGTGTACTATACCTGACAATACTAGTGAGAGCGATCTGCATTCGTACTCACCTGAACACAATTTTAGGACCACCCTTCGCTAAATCCAAGCAAGGGTCTATGGCTAACACTCCTTTGAAACCTTTAAATCGCACCTGAACAGAAAGAAGAGATTTCATACCGTATAGTACCAAAATGACAGAATTTTAACCTGGAAGCAACTGGGAACTACATCAAGCTGAAGGATTAAAGCGATTCTTCTCGCAAGTGATGGTGATATACGACCGCATCCATCTGAGAAACAGTATGGCTCTCTAGTTTCTGGATGACCACAACCTCCGTCTATATCATCCTCCACACAACAATCCCCCGGCATAATAGCTACTGTCGGCTGAAGAAGACATTCTCACAAAAAAACAAGTGTGGAAAAATCTATAGAAATAGTGATGTATGAGAGGAGTCGAGACGGACCTGAGCCTGCGTGAAGCACTGTCCCATTCTACTCATTAATTTCGGGACATTTTTACTGCTACTGAAATCTCCCATCCATTCTCTCATATCTTCTACTGTCATGGGCATATCACCGGTGCGACGATTCGCCGTTGAAGCGTACATGTAACACCCATGATCGCGCATCTGGAAAAAAGAGATGCTTTATTGCTCATATTACATCTCTATTAGCTCTTGTAACTTATAATTTTACATACGATATATTCGTTTTATTATATTCGATCCGCTTATATTCGTTTTATTTATTAGACACGATTCGTTTTACCTAGAACATAAGACGAATATGAGTTACAGGAAGAACCAGTCAGCATTTGCAGAGCCCACGTAAAGTTTATGGAGAGCGAATAGCCCATGAAGCATTCCTTTTACAATTAATGCTAAAAGAGTAGCCAATTCTTTACTTAATGAAACTTAACAGAATACTTCAAACAGTAGTGCTCAAATATATCCATCGAAGTTATGCAAACACACAATATGGACAAAGAGGACTAAGATAGTAGGGGCTAGCTGACAAAGCATACCTGGGAGTTACTCCATGCCAAGAAATGATAATGCCGATTGTTGATCTCGACGCCATGGGAAAGCGTTCGCTGGACGATATTGGACACAATAGACGACTGCTCTTTAACAAACCACATTAAAATAATGGAATTTACACAAATATTCTATATTGATGCTGTGTGATCTCGTTAACAGCTGTTCGCCGGGAACATCGAGAAATTACAAATATGGTACTGAAGCTCGAAATTCAAGAAAAACAAAAATTATTACGGTCATAGCAGGGCCCTTGAACGAAGTCCTTAACGATAAGGCGTGCACCGGAGTCGTCACGAAAAACACAACGAAGAGCGTTCTCTTCCCCAAATCGACGAACAACTCGATTTGTCATCATTACCTCTGGAGCCATAAATAGTGTGCGAAGTGGAGTTACCATAACCTAAAAACAGAATATGTACTACAGACCATCACAACACCACGGCCGTCATATAATCGAGCTATGCAGTGTGAGGCCAACAGTTACACCAGTCATTTCTTTACTGTTAGACAGTGCTCGGTCCTTTCATCGAGAGTATAGAAAATTCAGAGCACACCTACATAACATCAAAAATGAATGCCATTCATACAGTCTGTCTATTCAAAAGTCAATCGAAGCTCTTATAGCAAACTCATCTTTCTAACGAGCACGCAATTTCTAGGTAGCGTTCGCCTCATTTCTCGCGCATCTCCTCGATAATGTCGCTTAAATCCGTCAGCACGAATCTGAACTATATTAGACAGTCTACGCAAGAATGTTAATCCATGGATGCTTTCAAAACTCGTGCTGAACGAAATGGCAAAGGATTATGGACCGTTAGGGTCGTTCGAAGGGTTCTAAAACCGAACTGATCATGCTTCATGCTTTTAATTTGAGCAACAACACCGTAAATGGCTCAAATCGTGAAATTCGTGAACTGAACGAGTACGAGCTTCTATTCCTACCGTGTACATCTGATGAAAGGCGCGAAGAAGATCCATTATTCGTCTTTCATCTATTGCACATAATAAGTTCTCCAGGGCTTCCTCACATGCTCGACTACATTCCTATAAGTGATGTTGGATTCTGTTGCACTTCAACAATCATTTACGAGCTGAATAATTCGTTTTAATTAAGTGAATTACTTTCATACACCATCGTGCTCTCTCGAAAAAGATATGCGTGTCTACTAGTCCTTCATTGGGTTTCTTCTGATATTCTCCTAGTAGGATCTGATCCGAGACTATACAGCCGCGAGATACCAAAGCCTGATATAACACTATAATTTTAAACTACGGGAATATGTAAAAGACAAAGAGAGGTTACCTTTGCAGCATAATCGGCACGGAAGGATCCCACAGGCCTGATGGTAATCTCAGGTGCCATGTCACGTCGTGTTGTAAACACGGACCCAAAGTGGACCTTTGCGCTTGAACGTTGCATAAGGCGAGAGATGATAGAAAACAGATGGAACGTTAGAATCTGAATCAACATAATACAACAATCGATCGTTTGTTGAAGCTAAGCACAGTACTTAGCCAACTAAACAACGGCACGCGGAGGAAGGACACCTAATAACGCTATGTAGGATCACTCTCAACATGCACCAACAACGCGAGCAGCCCACAACACAAGAATAGTAAACGAAACGTAAATCTTTGAGGTACAAATGAAAATGTAGATGGGGTCATGTGCAGGTAGTTCGTTTGCCACACCGAAAAAAGAAACAGAAACGTAATCTCAATTTGCAATGTTTCTAACATAGCCAATTGACAACGGCAGCTTGTTGCAGATGGGTAATATTAAGCTCGTTCCATATCTCATCTACGTCTCCTATTTAGTAGGGTGGCTTGGCAACCGCACTTATCAAAAAAAATCTTCATTCCTACGCTAAGGTCATCAAAGGTACATAACATAACATAACGCTATTGTGATCGTAATTAATGGGTGGATGTTGATATCTGCAAGTGAAATATGCATAAAAAATTTCGTAGATATGAACCAAAGCTAGTTATTCAAACTATTCCTTCACACCACTGAACTGAATAAGTGCTACAAAAAATGCAAACTCACATCATTTCCGTCCTCGTTTTTCTTCGGCAGAGTTATGCGTAGATACTGACAATCTGCCATGGCATCACTAGAACAACCGCTGGAACGATTATCGCCAGGCCACTTTAACACACGGACCTGAACATTTGTGATGTAGGGGAACAAACACACAGACATTATGCAAAGTCAGTTGGTACCCATTCCTTGCACTGCTCCATATTAACAACGCGTCGAGGTCTGTTTCGACATTGTTGGAACCGTGGGACAGCTTGCCATACCTGCAGCAGAACGAACACAAATAAGGCTTGGACAAATGAGGACTGAATATAGCTGTGATCATTAGAAAGGCACCAGATTGCTTACTACAGAGTTATGCCTACAACCATGTCATTTTCCCTTTCGATTGGATGGAATATTTAGCATCACACCAACTACAACTAGTGTTTCGACATAAGACACAAATTTTACCTGTGGAGGGTATTTCAACCTCATATACAGACTATTGCTAAGACACAAATTTTACCTGTGGAGGGTATTTCAACCTCATATACAGACTATTGCTTTGAACATCGCTGACATCAGCTGTTATCTGAAGAAGTAGATAACATTGAGGCTGTTGCAACTAACAACAGAAAAGGTAGGTCCTAGGTTCACATCATGTTCACTCCTATCAAAAAAAAAAAACTCCTACAGATATCCTTATAGTAAATTGTGCACAAATGCAATCACAGAAATTTTCTTGCAAAATTCCAGAACAAGTTTAGATATTAGAAGGTTCAAAAGCCCGTAACTGAGGCTCAAAATCTGCTTTTGACTAACTCACTGTTACCACTTCTGAAGAGCTCGATATGTCTCATAATGACTGGCCAGTTGCTAAACACCTTTCTTCAAAACTGCTTAGAACATTTGAAACCTATTGCCTTCAACTTAAGCTTTTACTTTCGATATAAGGTGAGTTAAATGATCCTCTTCCAAAAAGGACTGTTTAAATCTAGACGCACCTGAACGATAGCTGAATAAGGCAAGCAGATTTTGTACGCGGCATATCTCAAGCCATCTATTTTCTCTTCTAAAAAATAGATGATAATAGCACATGTCTGAAATCACTGAAAGTTTTTGACCCCACCTCGTTCACACAAACGTACGGCGAAGAATAATGTTAGGAAACGTCTGTCGTGCTCAAAATGGGCATAAGACAAGAACGGTTGTTCACCTGAAATCAGATGATGTACCGAAACGGATCTCAGAAACGGAATAATTGAGCAGTTTCATAAATTGTTCAAAATCCAATTTCACTCGCCGATAGATATTATTACAATTAGCATGTAACAGTTTTGGAACAATATTCGTAGTGACTGTCGTGTTATTACCTGCAACTTTCAATTGCGAAGTGAGATTGGTCCTTCTCGTTTGACTCGCCTCTCCGTATCGTTCAAAGCAGTTCATGAAGAAACTACAAAACAATGTATTATCCAAGTCCAACAAAGTATACAGAACCTTCTCTAAATGGCATCATAGAACCACCTGTTCGAAATTTCGTTGTAGTTCGTAATGTAATCACCACGCACAAAGAACAGGCCCGGGTTCGGCATGTTACCAATCGCCATACTTGTGACAATAACATTGGTGTGTTGTGGTCTAAAAGCCAGTGAAACACTTCAACTGACGTTAATAGCAAGAAATAAATGAAATTTAGGAGCAGTTTTGGAAAATGAGTTTTCTTGGTTGCTCAAACTCTGAACGTAAAATTCCCATTTCATCGAACAACCTAACATCTAACACAGACTCACCTGACCTCTGGGAAAAACAATTTCAGGCCAGGAAACTCAGCCAGTATTTGATTATGAAATCCTCCACCAAGGTAATAGCAAAGCTTTTGAATGAAACGCACAATGGTTGCATCTCTGTAAATAAAGTAATGGCTATCACATTTTATAGTGCTATGTATGAAATAAGATTCATAATTTCCACAACAAACACACTGTTCTTCAGAATGTGGTGGTCTTATCAAAGCCTGGTACCAGTATTCGCAAGCTTGTTCTTCATATTCAGCACGAGGAATGAGAGATGAACGGTCCAAAGCAATTTGAGAACATCCACACTGAAAGTGATGTTTTGGGCTTAGTTAAGAATAAATTAGATACAAGGAAACGCTACTTTAACAAGTGTTCTCATCAGAATTCCCTTCACGAGTTCAGCTGGTCCAACGTTATAGGATACGATGAATTTCAACATTACTTCCACATCATATCTTCTGCAAATCAAAAACACCATTAGTAAGCCAAACGGTAGCTCCAATCAGAGATCGAACCGTGACGGTGAGAGGAGTGAACTGCAACTGTACTGCAATGCATGGTCCCTTCTTTTTCTGATGAGTAAGAAAAAGGGGTTCTGGTGAAACTCGCTCTTATCGACTCATAGAATTCAAGCGTTGAGCTACACAAAAGTACAAACCGCAAGCGTTCTCTGAATTTACAGGTGTCGTTGTTGCAAATGTAGGAACAAGTAGCTGAAGTAGTCGAACAAGCCGCTAACTGGGAGGAGGATCTAACGATGTGTAAACCTGAAATGCTCAAATCACCTTTATAGTGTAGTAATAACGGCATTTAAGAGTGTGCAGCTGTCCTTCTTAGCTAACTAATTGTATCATCGTACTTTGCGAAGTATTACTACCAGAGCAGTTTGCCAAACCTGTTATATGCAGCGCTTACTCAAATATTACGCTAACGAATGGACACATACCGCTTTTTCAACTCTATTATTCAACACACCGTCAACATTTTAACTATCGTAGTCCACCCTAAGACACGCCTAAAGTTAAAGTTAACCTTAACGCGATATTTGTTACTGCCGCTTAGTATCAAGTTCCCGTTAAATAAGTATTACTAATAAGTGCAATTTCACCTCCTGATACATCTCTACCGTCCCAATACATCTCTACCGTCCCAATAATTTATTTGTCACGATTAGACACTGAGAGATGAATAACGCCTTTTCACCGAACAGTTACTGGGAACGTTTTTGAAGATATCAATGACTTGGCTTCCAAGGACCAAGCCATCGATACATTCAAAAGGAGTCTACATAGCATCATCAGTAGAACAACACACCTTCTCTAGAGTGTCGGGATGCGACTTCCAGGAGCGAGTCTGATCCTTCCGAGACTAGATCAGGAAGAGAAGGCGGATAAACAGCAGACATTTCACTTGCCGACCCTAAACTCGCTCTATTGGCATTGACATTTCTCTGAACTATAAAACATGATGAGAAGTAATTACTGATCAAGGAAGAAGACAGCTAGCGGTAATTATCTGTAAGCAGAGTGCAGTTTCGTGCCAATGTATTGGTCAGCAACATCTTTTCTTTTCAGCACAAGAAACCTGATCCGAGAAATGATGGGCAGGAGGACAACTCTTATTGTCTCGTTCAACATCTACGTATTAAATATTTCTCTAACCATCTATCTTAGAATCCTCGTAACGATACGAGAGTGGTCCATGCGATCTCATTGAATTTTCGAATGAGATAATTCTGGGCATCGGCGCTGACTGCATTGAATGACGCGATGATGATGCGCTCCTTGGCATCGCTCCACGCTAGAAAACAAAGTTGAATTGAAGAAAGAAAAAAGGAGATCTGAAATACTAACCGGTAAGAAATCCTGTGGGTTGTTTTGCTTGCTCCCACAGTCACATTTGCAACTTTTATGCTTTTCAACATTTGCAGAACACTCGTGTGCTTCTTCAATTTCATGTCTACGGAGCGCATCTTGAGCTCTTTGCAACTTCACAGCAATATACTGCAAATTGAAATGAGAAAATGGGCTACTAGGTACAATTGGCAGTCACACTACATATGTGGTCTGAAAGTTGGGGACACCTTTACCGACTCCAAGATGAGAAGTTCTCCTAAATAAATAAGTATACACCGAATTTATCTGGGTTCGGTGTTCCAAAGGCAACATTCCCCCTTCCTTCCTGTGATAAACGGTATACCGAAGTCCGCAAACAAACAGTTTAAACAAAGTTCTGCTCCCACGAATACGGAAAAAATCCCCCAAAACTTTTATACAAACAATAATCTTTCATGTCAAACCTGTCCGTCGAGAATTAACTCCGCAGCACGATCAATGTTTGATTCTGACTCTATATAGGCCCAACAAACTTCTTCTTTTCCGACTTTGGGGAACAGATTCTGAAATACGAACACGTTAAGTGATCGGTAAACATAGGTACCATCAGTAGCACTGCCCTTGCACAAATAGAATTTCATAACATCGTTTAATTGAGAATGAATGAAAAAGTATCAGATTACATAAGAGGAAAAGAGAAACTGAGCAATTAATTTGAGCATTCACAGGGCAAATGACGCACACTTGGCGCCACGACATCGTAGTCATCGACCAGCGGAGATCAAAATGATCCACCTCATATCAATACTCTTTCATTTATGAGCAACTGCAACTATAGCTGAGATTTTCCTTGCTTTGACAATTCTATTTACCTACTTATCTGATGTTAACCCGTGGTACTTTAAAAGGCTTTCCTTTCATTCTGCTGGGAATATCGGGTGGGACCTTTTTTCCTGTCACTTTTATTCTGGTACATCGATTCGCACATCGTGATGAAGTTTGTTCAATTTGTCGTCGTAATTTTTGTTGATATGGTACCACATAAGCCTTGTACGCGCAATAAGATTAAATTTAGAAGTGAATCTTGCTACTGTTGTAGATGGATTCGAACTTATCAAAAAAGCGTGAAACTTGGTCTACCCACACAGTAGAAAAGTGTCCATATTTCGTAAAGGTAAAACCGTACCGACAAATACTTGATGGCTGCCTCATACTCCTCCGAATTAGACATGCAGCTAACCCTGAAAGCGACACTGCTAAAATCTCGTGAAGCACTTTGTTTCTCGTTTGTGCTTGTTTACTGATAAACCAGATGAATAAATAACACTGATCGGCAGTAAAGTAAGGTATAGAAACCACAAGAAGGAAGCGAGAGAAGACCGCGCCGCATCCAAGCAGATCCACGACTATTGATATGAGCCCTCACGAGTTACCAGAGATAGGTAGCGAAGACGCGTTCTAACAGGTGATGCGAGTCTTCTCATAAACCTTCAGAATTTTCCGTGTTGTAGTACCCCTGACGAGACTTGGACATTATTACACCGTAGCTTGCTAGCTGTGCTTACGGTACGTTGGGCGCATCTCGCTGCGTCCTCATTTGCACTGCTTTGCGCCGCGCGTCGCGAGCACTGTAAACGGACCCTTAGGCCTTTGTTATACCGACGCTCACCCTCAGCGTCTGACAGCGCAACTCGTCCCATTCAGTATCAGACACCGTGGGGCCAGACTCGTTTGTGCGAGTTATCATGTAGACGCTGGCGTGGTGACGCTCATGGCCTGTTATGCAGACGCTCGCGTACCTTCCACGTCTAGTCGCTGCGCACTGCGATTGACCCTTTCGCTGGGGTCGGTCGTTCACCTCGCGCATTGCTCTGTATGCTTCGGGCGCGTGCGTGCGTGCGTCGCGTGCTCAGCGTCTGAGGTTAGCGGCTGGGCGCTCACCGCTCGCAAGCAGCTGACGCTCACCACGAGCGTTGGTATAACAAAGGCCTTATGCTACCCACCGTCTCACCATACCTGTCCAGTCCACCTACATTATAGTGGAGTATTTTAGCGGTGAAATCCACATCTGTGACGAATCTTTTTTTTCCATATTTTCGCTAAAATTTTATAAACTTCCGATCATCCTCCGTTTCAAACCTTGCTGCGATAAAAGCGAACACGTTACTGAGGTGTTGCTGTTTTCTGTACTACGTACCGTTTGTATATGTGCAGAAGTAGCGATTGTAAAAATTCAATTAACTTCATTGCAACTGATGAGCGCTGACAGAAATGAATACAAGAAAACAAATTTTGAAAAAAAAATGACTCAACATGACATCAACAATCTACGGCCAGTACGATTTCTTATTCAGACACATCACTAGAAATAGGGTGAAGTAATTATTTGTCTATCATCCAATGTTTCTATTGCAACCCTACACTTCTGCGTAAAGAAGTGAGAACAAGAAGAACACGTACTGGCAGCACACAACAAGGAAAATGATCCTACACAACAACTCTATAGGAGCACAGTCACCGTGAAAAACTGATAACACTTTAGTCGCTAAAATATTCAAAAGAAATCTTCGAGCATAACTATACATCCCGTCAAAACTCGATTTGAACCGAACAGTTCCGTGAAAACAGAACACTAATCATGTAAGAAGCTGCTGATGAAGACAATAGAGCGACTTAATTACTTGACATCAATATTTCATAAGACATGAGAAGTGCTATGTAATGGAGGGCAACATAAGCAGCGACGACATGTATTTACGATTTTTGGGGACTCGGAAGTTTACACAGCTCAAGAGAACTGTCAACTTCAACGACTAGAAGGACGATGAGAATACTTTTAGCCTCTAAGTCTATGTATTAGCTGTAACTTCACATCGTCGAAGAATATATACACAAGTAGGTTTGGCGAGATGTGGCGCATGTTCACATCCAAATCAAATTCAAACGCCTACGAATATGTATGCGATATGAGGAATATTATCTGCAAAGGTCTGAGAAGAGAAGCGGACTAATTACCTTGACGATTCTCGGCAAGGTCTATCCTTGAGGATCACTTAGAAAACCTGAACTGATTTTCAATTTTGATGGACGCAAATGTGTGCCTCAAAAATTACACAAAACCGTCGTCTAGTAAAATCTTTATGGCATGTTAACTTCGACGGGATTTTTCGCCATTTGACCTGCCCTTTTTGGTATAAATTGAACCCACTTTCACCCACTTCTATCCTCGTTGTTTGACGCTCTATAAGAGAACATAGGCACTGCAGACAGTTTTTGTGCAAACTTCACTGACCTCCCACGCTTAACTGAATATGACGAACAAAGCGAATTCAGTATAAGATATGTTTTAAGACGCATCAAGAAGAGGTCGCGGAGTCAGAAGAGAACACAAACAAATGGGAGTGAAGAAGAAGCAAAAGATGTGAATCCACAACTATCATCTGAGGATACAGGTAGAGATCCATGGGAAAGGCTTGCTGACAACAGCATACAGTGTAAAGTCGTAAAACGAAGAGCATAGCCGCAAAAAAAGATGTTACATGAAAATAATACGCTAGGCCATCCGAAATACTCAGAAAGGAAGACTATTAGCTGAATATGATCATCAACAATAGAGATTTCACTAAGGTACTAACCAACGCAGAGTGGCAGCTCTAGACAGACGTTCACACTCCTGCTGCGACAGCAGCGCAGCAATGAAGAAGGGTGCGCTACGCACAACGCAGCACCTCTTTTATCGTTGCCGCTCTGTTGCTGCTACGCAGTGTAGTGGACCCTAAAGGTTTCGCCGATATAAATGCGAATACAACAACTCGATATGGAGATGAACGTACAAAGACATCCAGGCGAAACGCACCACTACCATCTTACCATCGATCGACGCGCGATTCGTTTAGATCGCAACATCGGTGTGATTCGATGGTGTTGCACGCTATACATTCACTGCAGGAACTAAATCTTGACGCTGAGACTGACCAGCCGCTGCTGTCAAACATCGGGCCATCAAACTGCTGGAAAATTAACCGTGTGACTAGACGCTAGGAGTGGCACGAGAATAGTAAGGCCGCTTCAACTAAATTTATGACATCTAACTACATGCCAGATCCCTAAAGATGCGTAAAAATTAGCAGGGAAAGGTCCTGAAGGGCAAAAAAACTAGCTTAAAAATCGACGTCCACCCCTTCCTGATGCACATTCCTAAGGCTCAGTTTCGCACCATATTAAAAGCAAGACGCATCTATAGTTATTCGTTAAAGGGTGTACTGAAATACAGAAATTGACAGAAGGCAAAACTGAAGGACTCATGGAAGAGTGGAACGGACCATACCTAGTGCGAGCTCCACGGTAGTTTGAGCGATTAACAGCTACTTCAATCGGAGCAGTGGGTCCCGTCTTCAAGCACCCAGAACTTCCTGGACGAGAACGACGAGGTCGTGGTTTTGATCACGTTCACTATTGAGGATAAATGGGTGACTCTAAAAACGCAATAATACTGAAGAATACAAGTATTAGATTACAATAAAAATGAAATGGCAGCAAAAACCGATCACTAGTACAAACATATAGTTAGCCTGTTTACACACTCCCAAAATGAGAACACGACCACAAGTCGAAAAGGGGCAAAACGGTGATAGAAAACGTGAACGCTTACCAGAAGAGCCTTATACTTTGGACGAAGCTGGAAGTCTTTTTGTAGACACTGTGATATGAAGTCGTGGAAATGCACACTGAAGTTCATATTCTAAAAAAATAAAACTTCAAAAGGGACAACAACAGCACAGCTGGCATAGCGTATGCACGTATCCAGCCACTAGGCCACTCGAACTGTGACGCGATGTGAACGTTTTCGTTAATAAACACGTCCATGCTATATTTAGTTACATCAACCTAATATAAAGTGGAACGAAAACGAACACCATCAAATTGGAAAAGGAACGCCAGACATTGCAATATATATAAACAACAGTTACTCACAGTTGGAAGTGTTGGAGATGGATCCCGTACGATTGCTGCCAATATCCCGAATTCGGACTCAATATGTGAATAAGGATATTTCCCTGTTGCTAGCTCTACCAAGGATATTCCGACAGACCAGACATCGCTCCTTATGTCATAGTCCGAATTATACTGCGAAAAAAATGTTTGAATGAAAATCTGAGCACCGTCTAATTCCACCTTGACAAACCTCGGGATCAAATCGTTCAGGAGCCATATATGGAGGACAACCGGCTTGAACAGTGTGAGCACGAGACTCAATCAATTGTCCGCTGATGCCAAAATCACACAATTTCACGGCACCGTTCCAATCCAGAAGAATGTTTGATGGTTTAACATCACGATGAATGACATTCTGGAAGCATTATTTCCAAGAATTCTACATCACTTGTAAAAAAGCCTTTCAAACACCAGAATGAGAAACCCGAGGAAGGGCTAAGACCTAGCCACTATCAAAAAGAGATGTCCAGTCAAAACACTTACAAGGTGGTCCTTCAAATAGTCCAAGCCTTGCACAATACTTATTGACATTTTCCCAATGTAACCTTCCGCGATTCGAATTCCCATACGATTTGCACTCCGCAGAAGTGTGTGAAGGCATGAAGCCATTACTTCCATACAAACTTTGACACTTGTCTGTAATATACCACCACTTATACACAATACAGTAAGAGTACGACACAATTAGAATTCACCTTACCTCTGAGATGAAGTAACCGTAACAAAGCACGATATGGTGAGAAGCGTCCGCTCGAGATATCACATCTAAGTCCATGATGATTCGTTTATTGTCCTCTTTATTCGACGTACGGACCATGTCCTGTACAAGGATTATCTTATAGGAAAGTAATCCTCAGAAATCAATGAATTAGACACCTTAACGGCCATTACATGACCTCGATAGCTCATCTTCGACACATGCCCACAGCTTCCATTCCCGATGTCCGAAATGAACTCCAGCTCGTGAAACTCAGCTTTAACAATCTCACCTAAAAAAGTTTGTACTCAAACAGACGATACAAATCCATACGAATCAGGTCGTGGCAGAAGACAGCATATTTCAACGCGGTTATCCTTTTTCAGGTGATTTAGGATGAATTGAACGACAACTGCATCACAAAAATGATGGATGATTAGGGAAGTGATTGGTACAAATATCGGTGATTTAATAAGGTAACTGAGAAGATTGTGGCGTAGGCAAAAATTGCGCCAGCCTAGCAAAAATTCAGATTTCAAAAAATAATGATACTCATTCTGAATTGATGCAACATACCATTTAACCGCAGGATTCCAGAATTCCGTTTCACAGCTTCATAACGTTGCTCAATGTCATCAAGTTCACGTTGCTCATTATTAGTGCCATTGAAATTGAGAGTAACTATAAAATACTAATGAAGACACTAGTGAAAACGCCTTTAAGTGACAGTCAACTTAGTACTCACTAGGATGTCAAAATAGCACAAACTATGCACACAAATGAAAAGCATGAAAGATCCACTGAAGATACTTACATGGCTTGCGAGCCATCGGACTCGAACGGCACCCAGCAGGAATTGTGGCAGCTGATTTATGAGTTGGTGTGGTATTCGTAGATGGAATAAGACCTAAAACGGAAACACTTAAGTAATTGTCCAGCCGCATAAAATAGCCTACTAACCAATATATCTCTTTGGATCTGATGACGCAGATCTGCGAGGTGGAATCAGGTAGGACGAATCAACGAAACCAAACTTCAGTTGCCTCCATCTACGGATACGATTTTCGAAATCTGAAAAAATTGATTTGCTTGAATGATAATGTATTGGATTAGAACTAGAAAACGTCAGCATCGTTATGACGCTGAACTACATATGGATGAAAAGAAGGATCAATGACCAAATGCATACGAAAACGCCCAACAAAAACGCCGAAATAGTCGTAAAAAGTGACTCAGCTAACGCTCAGACTATACATGAAAGTGGCGACGTCCAATACATAACTGACACAAATTGCAAACTTTACCGTCCATAAAAAAGAACTACACACTTTAAGAACATTTTCAACGAAAGATTTTGGATTCAATGGACGTTTTGGTGCAATTTATACTTATTCGCGAAATTTTCACAAGGATAACAACTACAACCAAGGGTGAACTACGATTCCACATTGTCGAAAGTTGTCTCTTATCTTAGATGATTCTGTCTCATTCCATATCAAATGAAGTGCGTTTTGAGCAGCTTCTTGCAAATTTAAGCATTATTGCAATTAAATGCGGACTCGTGGCAAAAATTTCGTGAAGAAAACATACTCAAAACAACCTAATATAAAAGTAGCGACGATGACGAAAACACGGATCCATTCGTTAGCTGTTAATGAAGAAGTAACGTACCACGAAGCTTATTGTTGAGGGAAGCATGGTCCATGGGTGAGACGACATCGGCCACTGGCTATTATCGATTTTGTGCAGCACCCCCTCCCCCTTGTATACGCGGCCACACTAAGTAACTTCGCTTCTGTTGTTAGAGCTCGAATTTGTCAACGATGATGGTAAAAATAGTTAATTCAAGCATACCCCACACTTACGTCAACAGCAAGCAACAATTTCGTGACATTCGTCAGTCAGGTGTCAGGCATGTTCACTTTTGTGTGAGGTGGTGTGTACGTACACCACATACGCTGTTGCTTAGAAAATGTTGACGGCCGATTGAAAAGCGTACGATTGGTGCGCTTTGGTGATGCTGGTGGTTGTTTATCTCTTTGCGAGAAGTGTGTAGGTATTTCTCACATTCATGACGCTAATTCCTTCCCTCGTGCAGGCTGTGCGACTAGGCGGATCGATGGCGCGATGCGGCTACTCAATATGGTCATTTGCGGTCGTGTCGCCGAGCGCACTTCATCGGCGCCTTCCGAGAGCTGCCAGAAGCTCCGCACATGTTATGTAAAGAAAAACCACCTTGCTATCCTCAGAAAACCCGAATCTTCCACACCACAACCTAAATCGACATGTCGTTGTCGATTATCGCTGAAAAATCTATCTTTTAATTCATTTGTTTCCTTTGAAAGAGGAAATTCGTAAGCGAAACTGGCAAAAGCTCTTATTATCGGTAAGTCTGGGCAGCTTAAAGTCACAACGACACTTTTCCGCTTGAATAGTCAATAGTCCATTCAACCACTGTATTGTTTTCAGAAGACACGGTACAGTGCTTACAGCTTCAGGGAACATATACGTAGTTTAACACTTAGAAAAGGATATTGTTTAATTACTAGTGTAACGCAGTTAATTTAATTAACATTGTTAATTTGAGAACCTGATACAAAAAATGGTTACAAATCCATGGCTTCAGTACACCATAGACGACGAAGTACTTCAGTTCCTGACATGACTATGTATAAACGCACCGGAAACGAAAGCTCTGATTGGGACAAGTGCTGGAAGACAACTGTAAGCTGCGTAGAAAAATATTCTATTAAAAAGGAAGAAACTTTTTACCCAAAATCACCATCGCACAAGGTTGTCTTCATAAAGCAAAACACCATTGGCATTTGACCAGAAAGCTC
This sequence comes from Nippostrongylus brasiliensis, assembly GCA_030553155.1. NCBI lineage: Eukaryota > Metazoa > Nematoda > Chromadorea > Rhabditida > Heligmosomidae > Nippostrongylus > Nippostrongylus brasiliensis. The sequence continues at coordinate 27,291,017 of CP130737.1, forward strand.
ATATTATGACACAAATACTCCTCCTGCAGAAGTTGCGGCTGCTACAAATCGAGCTGGAAAGCCAATTTAGACTGCACATTTCAGCTCGACTGTGACAAAGCTGATTTTGAGACACACATCAACCCAAAAAAAGGTGAACACGAGGATTGATGACATCTTGGCATTTTGTCAGTTTGTGTAGTTATCGTGTTCATAAACGTTTAAATATGATAAGATCCATTATCCAATTATACAGAGCATGCGACATGAGCCGTGATTCGACGCATACGTAAAGCATGGTAAGCCTATTGCAAACACCTGTAAACCTATGATTGGAATATAGCCCATTTAAAACTTCTGAATCTGGGACAAAAGACCGTTCTCATAGCGTTGCTAATGCTGCTTTTCGTTCAAAAATGTCGAAACGTTGAAAGCTCACATAGGAGTATCGGTACTCAGTCGGAAAAAAATTCAAAAGTGGTTCCTTCCACGGCATCTCATTAGTTGAGTGTTGGCGGTAGGCTTGTTTGTGTTCGTCCTCCGATTAAGTTATCTCGAAGTCTTGAGAGGTTCAAGTATCGCACGTAGGCCCTATACCTTTTGCTTCCTTGGGGATGATAAGTATGTGGTTTTGGCCTTTCGCTGCTCTACGTTTCTATGTTAATCTTCAATTTCCTCTCCATTAGTAGGGCCAGGGCTCGCATAAGCTTTCGGTGGCAATTTTAAATGCATAGAATACTTGATGCGAATGCTTCCTGAGCTTTTTTTCGTTGTGGACAGGGAAGAACAGCCTATTGAGATATGAAATATTGCAGCATTATTTCCAAGGTAACTGATAACGTCAACCATTATCGTTTACCGATGAGGTCGTTAAAACTGACACACGCCTTTCTCTTCATACCTCCCTTTCTCACGACCGAAGGCTTAAAGCAATCTCTCACCCTGCATCTATTTCCTATGAGCCCAGAAGTGCTACCTCTTATGTCCTGTCAGGATTCGAGTCTAAGACCAATTTTTGTGAAGTGGACCTGAGGGACCAACACTAGCTCCCAGATTTCAGCGACCCTTTCATGACACTTCAGTTTGGGCAGTCGGCACTACGTCAGCATAGAGAGCTGCGTCCTGAATTGAAGATGATATATTCATGACGTCCCCTGAGGCTCAAAAATATGGGGACGACGGCGAATGGAATTTTATCGGTGCCATTCTCGTCGTCTCCCGTCCGGCTTAACATGAACATTGGTGCTAGTAATGGCGACGAGGAATTTGCGAGCTGAAAAAGAAAGCTCAGAGCGTTTTTCACTTTGCGCTGCTGCAAGGCATGTTGTTCAGGGGATTATGAGGCACGGGAAGGGTGGCAAAATGAAGAATTGTTCTGGTGTTCTTCAAAAGAGAAAGATGCCGAAATTCATCAATGCCCTTAGATTCTCGGATTTTAACAGACTTCCCGCATTTCTTCTATTCAACAGGTGGTAAATCATGGAACAACATGAATTACGAAGCAAACAATCGTTTTAGACTTCGTGAGTACATACGGGGCTTGAAGGTTCTTACACTTACAATACCTCTACACACACCGACAGAGCAGCCAATTTTCCCCAACTAAATGTCGCCGAGAAATCATTCTTTTCCTTGAGTGCACACGCTTCTTGATCTAAAAATTCCGAAAGTTTGGCCAAAAATGAAGGTATGGCCTTCTTCTACTTGTACAGCAGTAGATTATGTTAACGGAGTAATTATTTGGTCACAGCAGAGTGAGAAAGATATTTTTTGATATTTTGCTAATAAAGTAAAGCTTTCACGAAGGAATCTACAGGAACAAATAATGCGTTACATTTGAAGACAGAATTCATTTTTAGCTAGCTGAGAACTAATTTTGTTTGTTGAAGAAATTACAGTGATTAATGATAGGCAGCGAAACTTCTCACACAAACATACACCACTGTAATGTCTCACTGCAGCAGTGTACGTTCTGACTTGAAAAGAGCGCTAGTATTCGGTGGAAAATGAGGAGAATTTCGAATGGGAGATGTGATGCAAGTAGGTGACACACTAGCACAAGTTTGACCTTTCTGGAGTGCTATTTTGCCTGTGGCAGATCAGAGCTGTTTATCGATTGACTGGGTGAGGTGGTCGGTTGCTGTGTGTATGTTTATGTGTATATGTTTGTGTTTGTGTATGGGTGTATGTGTTTGTGTGTGCATGGGTGTGCGTGGATATGCACGAGTGTGTGTGTACGTGGATATGCACGAGAGAGTGTGTGTGTGGATATGCTCGAGTGTGTGTGTGTCTGTTGGAGCCGCGAATCGATGCTGCAGTGTGCGCGCGGCATGGCACACGAGTCGCAGGTCGCCAAAGTCACCGTTCCACAACAGGTGAGTGAATCGGCCAGTTGATTCAGTCAGTAGGGTAACCAGTGCTGAGCAGCACCAACCCTGATCCAGTGTCCTTCCGATTCTCATGCGCAACGCTTCACCGACACTCGTTGAATGTTTGTGGCAGCTCCTGCCCCCCGCCCAAGCCCTCTCCTCGATTCTCGATGGCCCGCCTCTAGGTGAGCCAGGTGGTGGTGGGCTCCCTGCCAGTTCATGGACTCGACCCTATTTCATCACAGTCTGCTAGCGTTGCTCATCGGATCATTTCTCGTCTTCATTGTCTGCGTCATCTGTATTGGTGCTGCTAGCGATCGTGGTCTTTGTTGTCGCGATTCCACGCAGCAACAGCAGCAGCAGCAGCAGCAGGAGCAGGAGCACCAAGAGCAGCAGTGCAGCTCTGGCGAAGCTATCCAGCCATCCTGTGATTGCAACAGAAACGGCAAATCAACGGAAAACGTACTCAAAGGAGGCCCGTCCTGCCATACGGAGCCAACTTCTTGCCAACAACTTGATAGTGGTGAGAAATCCATGTTCCATTATCTTTCTCGCTTCGGTTCTTCTTCGTTTTCCCTAGCTCTCATATAAGCTCGAACACATCTGGTTTTCATCGTTCACAAGAATTCATTTCCAGCTCGCTGTTTACACCGTTCAGGAAATCGAATTACGCTCTCACTATCCCCGAAAGCGGCTGCTTCTTGAAATAAGTCTAATTGGGTTGTTGCTCAGAAGTCTGTCCGAAACTGACGAAGGCTTCGTATTGTTGAGGTCGAGACTGAACGATTTTTGTTGCTTCGTGTTTTATAGGACTATTCTTTCTTTAGAACTTATTGTCACAGTGAAGTCTGCATCCTAGGGAGCTTCCTCGATAGTGTAACGCATATACGTTATTCATGATGATTTGGTATTATGGCAACTGAACCTACTGAAAGTTGAATAAAATTAATATTGACATGTCCCTTAAGCCAGTTTTCCCTCTAGCACTCTTTTTGAACAAAGCGTCAATCCTCATACTTCTTTCTGGATGTTTGCCGTTCTACTTCTGGTCTAAGCAATCTGTCTCGTAACATTTGATGGAATGAAAGCCGCAACTTATGAGAGATCCAGTGTTTATTTGAAAAATGTGAAGCGGTAATCAGTCCTTAGAACTATCTAATCTTCCCTCGTGGTTTGAATTCAAAGCTACTACTTTTTCTGTGGTAGTTCATGCAATGGCTGTCGAAGTGTTATGTTTCGTCTCACATTTCTTTCGGAAGCTGAGTTTGCCGTCAGTTGGTAAATATTACACCGTAAGCTGTTGGACCAGATCTCGTTTGAATTAGACTTGGCGTTGGATCTGATATCCGCTGCTCTCTGCAATGGTAACGGCTGTTTCCTTCCCAATGTGGCTCTGCTATCTATGCTTGAGATGTTTCTTATCTATAAAAGATACTTTCATTCATATAGCCATCTGTACGGCACCCTATGTTATTGCGGACATAGTTTGGATAGTTTGTTTGTAATTGGAAAATTGTGGCATTTTGGATCACAGGCTCGATTCAAGTCTAATGCAATTTTACGACCCTTCATCGTGTCATTTCGTTAGTCAAATAATTCAAGAAGCTGTGAAGAATTTGACTGCCAGCTTTGATTTGTGCACGCTTGTTTGTGTAAGGTTATCATTCAACAATCGTGCGGCTAATGTGATTTGAAGTGCCTAATTCAGCCTCTTGGAGGAATTGTCCATCGTCTGAGTGCGAAGATTTCGACGTGAAGTGGGTGGGGGTCACTTTACATTGGCATCGAACGTTGGTATTACTTCACGATGGCGTTCACATCGGACAAAGTACGGCTACACCTCTATTTCATTAGTAATAACCTCTGATTTCGATGTAAACTTTAAGCCGCGAAGTTCAGTTGTAGTTGTACCCGAAGGAACAGCGTCTGTTTTTGTAAGAACGCTGTTGCTGCTTTGGTTCGGTTCCCAAATTTTGACTGCTCATGTTCTGTAGAGTCCGTTCATCCACTTGAATTTCCGTTTTACTATCGGAATCCATTCATGCTTTTAGGTCTGTCTGGTAACATTAAGGAGTTTATTTGTTTAACAATTTATTCTTAGCCACAAAGGAAACAAATGAGTGAGAAAATTACTGCACGTGCTGCCGTTGTTACTATAATACTATAACTTTATTTCAGCTGTATGATCGAATTTCGCAACTCAACTGCCGTCCAGTAGTTTTGGAAAAGGAGGCGTCAGCTATAAGCCGTGATGTGAGTTTTTGGTTAGCTTTCTTAGTTTTTGAGACTAACGAGCTCCGTCAGTGAACACACGTGTGTTGCCTCGCCATGGTTTTTGATATTTCGTTTCATTTTGTGGTAGCACAAACCATGAGAACCTCTTAATCTTCTTGACATTTTGGTCAAACTGAAGATGGAAGATGTATTAGTCGGGTATGGATGAATAGCGCCCGTAAAAAGGCACGAGACGACTGTTTCTATCGAAGTAAGAATTGTTTCCATTGAAGGTTGTGTCGCACATTGAGACTGCGTTCGAGTCTACCTCAGAAACGCTTGAATTACAACAGCTCCTGCAGTCGAACAGCATGGAGGTGAGTGAGAAGTGCACACACTCCACTGATGACGTACTTTCTCGATTTCATGGTCAACAAAATGGGGTTCAAACTCCAATAAAATCAACCTAAGCTAGCAAACGGGGCCCCGAATGTTTATGTCACTACGACGGAAAATAATGCTTTTGGTTCACTCTCCCTTTGATAAGGAATAATGTACCAAGATTCTCCTTCCAGTCAACCAAGTCTTTAGTGTGTTGAATGTGAAAGATAGACGGCATTCTACTTTACGCAATGGAACTTCTAGTGTTATCATTGTATTGAAAGGGAGTCATTTCTCTTGGAGGCTTGTCTGTAATATGTTTCAGTCTTGTCTTCAAGCCCATGATATCGTAATATCGGAAGTTTATGATGATCATTACGGACGGAATGCACAAGCCGCCGCCTCTGCGTCCTCGCAGGTATGGTGTTTCATCAAAAAATTTCATGCATTTCGAAATTCTATAATGGTATTGCGTGTTGTCTTCTCACCAGGGAATGCCGCCAACCTCCCATGGAACTTTGAATTGAGACCTATATCAATCGATAGATCTCGGAACACTGATTACAGATCTGTAGATCAAATTTGCAAAATGGGTCTCCTAAGCGAGTTCTGGCTTGCGAAACCCTGCGTTGGGCGCGGTGTTGCGTAATGAGAAGGGCCGCTAGCCCTGCTGGCAGCTGCGGCTGTGGCGCAGAGGTTGAGGTCTCGCCTCGCAGTGGTGGGGTTAGGGTTCGGTCCCCCGTGGTGGCATTATTTTTGCATATGTTAGTTATAGTCCGTGCGGACCATAGGACGAGATCGAACTCGTTTTTAACACTTTTTCCAGTGAACGACTGATGGTGACTTTCACATAAGTCTGCAACGTCACTTGAATACGGAAATTTACTCTCTTAACTACAGTTCTAACGATCTTCAACACTGAAGAAACAATACAGAAAAGCAAACATGCTGTTCGCAAACACAACTACTCAAATCTGAATCTAACTCTAGCAAGCGCTCTCACTGCAATTCTAGCAAGTAGGTCAAATGCCTGCAGTGGTAGATCAAATTTGAAGGCTTCGACGTGTTATTGATTTTTACTCATTCGTTATGCCCTTGTCTCCAGCAAAGGTGGTTTCTATTCTGCTCTCCGAATTTGGATCAGCTGAAGATAGCAGAGCAGCTACACGCGAAGAGAGGAAGATTGCCGCAAGGTTTGCCGACATTCTTCGCGAGGCTGCTGCAGCATTGGTAGAAGTTGAGACGGATGAGGATTTGGAAGCAGGCGCTTCCACTGACAACGACGCGGATTGGGATTATGACGAGGATGGAAACACAGAAAGTGCGGAGGAATTGTACTTTGGCACCTCGGCACCTGGCTATTGGGTGTACTTTGGCACCCAATATTTGTGTTTTCTCACGCCATTACAATGTGTTTGCTGAAATGCGTTCCCAACTTCAAGTAACCTAGGAGACTTATGTGAAAGTCACCATCAGTCGTTCGCTGGAAAAAGTGTTAAAAACGAGTTCGATCTCGTCCTATGGTCCGCACGGACTATAACTAACATATGCAAAAATAATGCCACCACGGGGGACCGAACCCTAACCCCACCACTGCGAGGCGAGACCTCAACCTCTGCGCCACAGCCGCAGCTGCCAGCAGGGCTAGCGGCCCTTCTCATTACGCAACACCGCGCCCAACGCAGGGTTTCGCAAGCCAGAAATCGCTTAGGAGACCCATTTTGCAAATTTGATCTACAGATCTGTAATCAGTGTTCCGAGATCTATCGATTGATATAGGTCTCAATTCAAAGTTCCATGGGAGGTTGGCGGCATTCCCTGGTCAGTTGCAAAGTTTGATGTCCGGTTGTAGCGATACTAATCCCAGTATGCCCCTTCATTCTTCTTGAGTTACACGTGTTTCACTCAAAAAGGAGAGCGAGCTAAAATAATTTCTATCCCACCGAGCAGTTTGCTCCCAAAAAATCGCGCAAAGTTATTATTTCTGCCTGATTTTTTACCAGATATTCAAAAAGGTCTGGGAAAAGGTGTTTCCAGATCTATCTGATCTTTTTGCTTTTGAATACGGCTAGAAGCACCTATCCCGTCGTCGTCTCTAATGTTACTGATTAGTTATTGGACATATCGTCACTGATTAGTTATTGGACACATCACCTATCATCAGTTTTATTGAAACATGCACATTTTCGATGGCGACGCTCCCTCATTCATTTCGCAATGGTGGCACGTTGACAATGGGAAGCAGGAAAGCGGGATTCCCGGAAGGGTTGTCGCTAACACCCTCTGCAGGTACAGTCCACGGTATTCTTGATTTTGTATTTCTTTTGAGATATTCATATAGTGCTGCTTTCCGACTAGCTTCGCTTGTGGAGTGGTTAATTTGCGGTAGTTTTTTTTCGCATCATCTGAGATTACGTTGATGAGCTGCTCTGAGTCCGACTTGCACGATTTGAATGATAAAACTCCACATATAACTTGCGCAATATATCGTGGATCAGGCGCTATCACGTCACTCGATTTTTTCTTAGAATCCAGAATTGCTGAAGAAAGCTATCTCCTTTGCCTGCTGTTTGCTTCTGCCGCAAAGTGTGGATTAGTTCCCGAAGGTCATTAATGGCGCCGTGTGGTTGCAGCTAAACTAAATCTATGGTGTGTAGTATGCAAAGTGCCAGCCAGAGCAGTCCTCATTTACGACAGACGCTGATGTCCTTTCAGAGGAGCTCCTAGCTTTTGTGACGGCCCTGAGGCAATGGAGGTTGGAGACCATTGGGTTGCAGTTCTGTGCTACAGCACCTCTCTAAGGGCACCTTATAACAGAAAGGATGTTGTTCTGAAAAGTTATTCTTTGATACATACGAAATCACTGGCAGAAGAAAATAGATCTCAGTGGTTGAGAGATATCGTCACTCTGGTTATCGGATAATGTTCAGGTGAGGATGATGATCCACTGCTAGACTCCGTCTCGAGAATTCGCTTGGTCCATTTGAAGAAGGACAGCGAGGAGCCCATGGGAATAACTCTAAAGGTAATTCACTCTAGCTTACAACCACATTGGATCAACCACCTCGTTGTTGTGGACCCTGTCCCTAACTAGATGATCCCTGAAAATGACGTACAATATAATAAGTTTCGACATAATTATCTGGACATGAATGTCGAAAACCTGAGCATCTTAACAGTTCTGATCTGCTATCCACAAACGAACGTGCACTGTTGTAGGTTACGGAGGACGGGAAGTGTTTTGTCGCTCGCATCATGCACGGAGGAATGGTTCATAGACAAGGTGAGGTATTCATGCTGCTGTGGTTGGTAGTGTTTGGATTGAAAGAGTAACACCGTCGTCTAAAATTTCCATTTCATACACAGAGAGAGGAATATTGAGTTGGAGAAATTGAGGGTTCTTTTAATCACTTATATGCATTCAATGCATTTATCAACACATTAAATCATAGAATTTCAGCTGCCTTGCATGTGGGCGATGAAATCCGCGAAATCGATGGGCTGAGTGTTACAAACTGCTCTGTAGAATCTTTGCAACAACTACTAAAAGAAGCTCGGGGACAGGTTTGTTAGCTACATTTTCAATATCTCGCCAAATAACCTTGTCATTGTTCGTTAGAAGTTGGAAACCTGGAGTAGTGGTAGTGTACACCAGCAGCTGTTTTTGTACTTATAATATAAGGAATCCTTGAGCACTTCCCTTTATTGCTTTTGATGCCAACCGCCTTTTAGCTGACAGTGAGCTTGCTTTTCTACGTGCAAATCCTTCATTATTCAGGTCACTTTCAAGATAGTGCCTTCATATCGTTCGGCTCCACCTGCCTGTGAGATTTTCGTTCGTGCTCAATTCGATTATGATCCCTCTCAAGATGATTTGATTCCTTGCCCTGAAGCTGGAGTCGCCTTCAAGACTGGTGACATTCTGCAGGTAAGACATCGTGTATGAGTAAGTGAATAAGAGTCGCAGTGGAGTGTTTGAGCTTCTGGGAGCCGGAACGAGGGAATTCAAAATCAGTAAAGGTAGCGTGCTCATGAGTTATAGTTTTGTTTGTTCATAGGTGATCTCGAAGGATGACCACAACTGGTGGCAGGCAAGATTTGTTTCAAGTTTCCCTTCTCTCGGTAGCTCCTCTATGAGTTCTGGCAACGTTGCTGGGCTCATCCCATCTCCAGAATTGCAAGAATGGAGAACCGCATGCCTTGCTATGGAGCGGGCCAAAGATAACTGTGAGTTCATAGACTAGCTTTTGGTGTTTGATGAACGGCTAGTCAGTTATCAAAAGATACGTGATGCGCTCGTACCAGTGCACCGAAACATATCTGCTTTTCTTTCAGCTCACTGCATGTGGTTTAATCGGAGAAGGAAATACTACACAACGAAGTATCTTCAAAAACACGCAGCCCTTTTTGATCAATTAGATTTGGTGACTTATGAAGAGGTGATAAACTAAAATTGTATTGGCACGGTTCGATTATTGAGTAATAAAATTTGCTTTCAGGTGATGCGGCTATCACAGTACCGAAGAAAAACTTTGGTGTTATTAGGAGCGCATGGCGTTGGACGAAGGCACATTAAGAACACATTGATACATAGGCACCCTGGGAAATTTGCTTATCCTATACCACGTACGTTTCAGTTAATTCAGTGTAAATCAACACCCTTACTGCTTATCCATTGTACAACGTAGTGCTGTGGTCGCTTTACCAAATAAGATACTGATAGTTTGCTTATGTCGACATAGATTCTAGAGTCATGCTCATTATATTGTGCTTCCTTATATATAAACAGCTGCCCCTATCTTTTAGTACTTCAGATACAACCAGACCTCCACGGAAAGACGAAGTTGGTGGTAAACACTATTTTTTCGTTTCAAATGATCAGATGCTGGCTGACATTCAAAACAACGAGTATCTCGAATATGGAACGCATGAAGAAAGTAAGTGACACTCTATCCTATAAATAAATTCACCAATATTGTTGTCATGCACGATGTTCTAGGTATGTATGGAACAAAACTGGACACTATAAGGAATATCCATAAAAGTGGTAAAGTTGCCATTCTAGACGTTGAACCACAAGCTCTCAAAGTACGTCGTATTATTTTCACGAAGTGAATTATATCGTCCTATTTTGTACTTTTATTTTAGGTTCTTAGAACTGCTGAATATTCTCCGTTTGTTGTTTTTGTTGCAGCTCCTAACCTGCAAGGACTACAAGATGTATGTTAAGTTATAGGCGGCCGATATTGTTTTTCGAATGTGATTATTACGACCGTGTTTCTTTAGCCCGATGGTAGCCTTGAGAGGCTATTGCGGGAATCGGAGATATTACGTCAAGCGTTTGGTCACTTATTTGACTACGTTGTCGTTAACAACGATATTGATGAAACAATCAGCCAACTGGAGAAAATTGCCGAAAAATTACATGTCTGCCCTCAATGGCTGCCGGTTTCATGGGTATATTGATGTCACTGTTTCTCAACATGTTCTTTGTCAAGGCGTCGCACCTTCAGGTATGAGTCAATTTGTTTCTAGTTGTCTGCTTGTTGATATTGAGACCGTAATTTTGAGAATATTTGTCGAAGTTGGAGGATCAGGCATTCTGAGCTTTCTCTGATAGTACTGCCAGCGTCGACTTAATCATCCATACGCGGGTCGTGAGCGGCTGCACAAGTAAAGAGGTCTTGCTTCACATTAAGAACTCTGCAGAACTCTGCTACTCCATCGAACGGCCATCATTTACGTCGAGCTCATTCGCAATGTGACGAAAACTGTTGCTGTTGAACTGAGCAGTAGACCAGGCATAACCGTATCCCATATTATAGCCGATGTGAAATCCACGGAGAAGCAGCGGTCTTGTTCGGCTTGTGGCCTAATACAACAATACGACCACGAACATGACCACTGCTTCTCCGAGGGTGGGGAGGAGTTAGGCTTAAACCTCACCTAGATGTTGGCTCGAATTCCTTTTCTGTGCGACGATTGTTCTACCTTTCAGAGCTTGACAGATCTGCTCCACCTGATAAACCTTCATCGATCATGCATGATCAAATGATGAATCTTCATCGATGCAGTGCCAACAAAATGAGGTGGTGTCCGGGTCCAGCTCCCGGCTATCTTAGTAGGATATATTATGTGATTGGAAGCATTCCACATGCAGACATTTTTGAACCAACCTTTTCTAGCGAATTGGCATTATTATGTGTGTGTGTTTCACCAGCTAGGCACGCCAGACATTAAGCTCTATTTTCACACCACAGCGAATAACCAGAATACATGCAGACCGCAGTGTTTCCCCGACGAAAATCGAAGCTAGGCGGAATAGCATTGCAAGATCTAACGAACGTCTGTATTGCTTATCTGGACGAAACTAAACTGGAATTTAAAGTGGCGATCATGTTGCTGCTTTGAGTGTCATCACTTTTTTACCACAGCCAATCTTCTATGCTGGTGCGGACAGGGAATCAAAAACTTTGGGATAACGATATGATGTATGTAATTTTGTTATTGATATCTTGATATTACTTCTACTATGCCAACGTTGTTTTTTTTCTATTATTTCTGCAATTATATCTCATTGCAATGTTATCGTACGTTTCTAGTCTGAAAATGATCGTGGACAAGTGTCCTTATTCCACTGTGGCTTTATACGTATTCGATAACATCAGATTGACTATTAAATCGTTGCATAATTGAATGTTGTAGTTCTTTTGTGACACTAGGTTGCGAGCAGTCTCTTTCGGCGCTGCCTTGTGAGCGTAGGCATCATTAGGAACCACGCAGAATTCCATTAAAGGAGAAATATTTCATCAACTGCGGAGTTTACTGACAAAATCCGACCTTGAAGCTTTTTATACATCTCACAAAAAGAAGCAATAATGGAAATGTCTCGTTCTCTTAATCCATTTGCTATCCTTCTAGACCCTTTTTGGAATCGCCAAGACTGTTGCCACCCTCGTCTTCTAAAAAAAAATTGATGTTCAACATATCACTGCGGAAATGCTCTAGAACGTTTCAACAAAATGCGAAAAAATGTCAAACTGCATGTAGGGCGAGGAATAAAGCTTAGTTTCTGATAGTTGAGCGGTACGCCATTAAACCTTACCTCGTATGAACAGAGTTCCTTCGATTAATTGTGACACATCTTTAAAGACGGTATCGGGATCAGAATCGCCTTCCACCTAAATTTTGTCCCGTTAGTAGATGGTGGTGCCAGCCAGGTCAGTTATTATTAGCATATGCTGCTGGGAAAGGCCAGAAGAACAGAGAGAAATAGGAAAAGCAAACTCACTACTCTCAGTAATCCTTGTTCATCAAGTAACTTTAGCATCGGAAGCGTGTTCTGTTTGAACAATGCCATCCTTTTCTTCACAGCGTTCGGATCGTCATCTAACACAGCTCCATATTATTTAACGATATAACTCACGGTATCATCTCGAAAGTCTATTTTAGGGAAATACATTGTGTAGTATAGGATGTGAGAGCGGCTGACCTACATCACAGAAAGGAAGGGATACTTCTTCACTGCAGAGAAGCCGGATGTGATTTGGTCATTCAAGATGAACGTAATTGTTGCGCGAAATTTAGCGCAGGACTAAATTCAAGTTGAACGTACCATCTCTCTTGGGGTTGCTCTGCTCGTATCGCTTTGTAATCGTAGAAATGCAAAATTGTTCCGTGCAATCAATTAAAATTGCTAGATCGATTCTGCTGAGCTGAAAAATTCGGTAATGTTAACCATCCAACGGAAACAATTTCTATTTTCATTGTCTCACCGTTTTTAGCAGATCTGTTAGTTGAGCTTCAGTCCTTGGGTATCCTTCTATCACGTACCCCCAACTCGACTGCCCATTGCGATGAATCTCGCCGTACAGGAGCTCTCGGCACAGCTTCTGAAACGGCTTTCTCATCCATAAAGCATTTTTGAAAGAAAAAAAGTCGACTGATAACAAAATCCAACTAAACGAGCAGAAAATAAAGAAAGACGCTTGAAATGAACATTGTTCCTGCATGGAGTGTCCCATGCAGCGTTCTACAACAGCTCGTAGCTGCAAAGGCGAATGCAAAACCATGAGAAAGAAAAGACAAAACAAGAATCGAAATTCACCATTGGAACTTGTTCTCCCTGCTCGATTTTTCGGGCTATTCTCTGCCACAGTTCATCTCCGCTTTGTGCCACAACATTTGCCCTCAACAACGTTCCCATTGAAAGCAGAACGAATCCTTCATATTTTTGAGCGATTCGCTTAGCGATCTCTTCTTTTTGAGATCCTGGTGCACCTGGAATAGTTCAGCTTTGGTTACGACCATAAGGATTTTTTATCGTCCTCTTGAAAAGTGAAGGTGTCCGAATGTTTCAATCTGCAGGATGAGCCGTTTGTTGACGATGCTCTAGGAAACAGGTTAAGACTGCTGGTCAGTATTTTGGTGAGAAATTGGATTTTATCTAGGTTTACAGCCTCATCATCCCGACGTTTACTATGTTGTGTGCACAGCTGCACACAATTGTCTCAAAATACCGACACCCCACTTCTAGTTGAATTACCCAGTATTATAGTGGAGACGAGGAAGTTGCCACCGCCGTATTCCCTTACTGGGCAGCATTCCTATAATTGAACTAAGGTACTCGACAGAAACAATCCATGGGATTAACTGGTATAAGGATGGGATGATCCACTCTGTCCATCCGTGTCTGCCAATGTATGATTTCTCGCGAACTGTGTTATTGATCGTTGGCAAATACGCCTCGGGGTCACGGTAATGGTCTGTGACAAAGACGCTGTAACCATCTGCCCCACTCGAGAAACCCTTCCCGATTTTCCCTCTTTTCTGGTAAACTTTATATCCACTCCAAGTATTTCTGCCTATATGCCGATTAATCTGAATAGGTGGACTGTTCGAAACCGATTCGCCTGTTGTCACTGTTTCTAGTACCATGTCCTTACCTATGATCTATGCGGTCTATCATCCCTGTGGCAGAGTCGTTTGTCAGTCTCTGGTACGTAGGTGTCAGTGATTACCCAACGGGAATTTCCAGGCGTAACCCTTGTTTCTACTATCATCCTCCTTCTACCGTTCAATTCTTATCAGTAGTTTTATTTTTTTTGTACCTTAGTCTAATGTTTATGTAGCGTTTAGTATTTGTGATGCTGTAACTTGTTTTGGGATTTCCCCTGAGCTTTACCTACTCAAGTGTTGTTTGATGGGCTTTTCGTGTTTGCATTTGCGCGTTTTGCGTAAGTAAGCTTGAACGGAAATTTTCATTATTCAGTTTTTTCGCGTTCCATCGCCTAAAATGCCCTATTATAGACAATGCTACACTGCCGAATCAATTAGCATTGGATGCAATTTCTTTTTTTCAGGTAAGAATTATCACATACCGATAACCAGGACGAGAGGTATATTGTTGGGCAGTCCTTGTAATATGACCTCGGCTGATGATGGAGTGTCACGAGTTCGTGACGATGCTGTAAAACGCGAGATTAGTAATGTCCCCTACGTTAAAGTACCCACATTTTGGTGTTGTCGGAGTTTTAGCGTTCGTTGAAGAGTTTTCAATAGGTGCTGTAGAAATACGCTCAGATGCTGCATGCGAAGGAGTGCTCCTCACGGAATGGGCAACTTCATCTGTTGTGCCTAAACATTAGCTAGAACATTAGTATAAGCTGTTAATAGCGTTGCCTATGAACAATTCGACATGGACAGAACTTTTCGTGTAACGGGCTCAAAAGATTTTGAATGCCTTTGTTACAATGGTAAACCTACTCGAGACTGCATGCCCATGTGGTGTCTCACTGGCACCACGTATGTGTGGATCTTCAGTGCTGGCACTGCTCGAATCTAAAACATTTGCTACTAGTAGCTCCTACCGTTGCCTATTTTGGTGATTTCTGTTGGACACTCATTCACCGCCAACTAACGATGTAAACGATTCCTACCTGTTCCCTGGTGTATCTCTTCTACGTGTTTGCTTAGCCGTCTCTCACTATGTGAGCTTTCTTCCAGCGGTGGTGTGCTGGTCTGAATGGCAACATCAAAATATCAATACGAAACGTTGCTATAAGTTTAGTTCGCAGTACCTCCAGTAACTCGTCCTCTTTAGTTGGTGGTTTTTGTCCAGTGCTTTGTCGAGATGGAGCTTTCGACTTCTGAAATATATTTTCGAGTGCTTGTTGAGGATTATTTCTGCCTGTACGCCGATGAACCTGAGTAGGTGGATTGCTGTTGAAAACCGGCACGCCTGTTGCCATTGCTTTTAGTACCAAGTCTTTCAACCTTTCATAGATAGTATGATCGTCCTTTTCGCCAGGTATCTAAAGTAGTGTTAGCTTCGCTGCTATTCGAATTAGTTATTGCGTAACAACAAACCAGGTGCAACAATCGCTGATCATCGAAGTATTTTGCCGACGGAAGAGTCTTTTGCTTGAACTCCTAAATGTTTTGATGCAATAGCGAACCACTTCTTGTTAACATTTATGACGGCAGTAACCTTATAAGTCAACTTCAAGGCTTCACCTTAATTCGCTGGTCTATCACCTCCATCCCCATGCCACGCTTCTCCATGTGCTCGCGTAACGTCTTCTCATCATAGTCAAGAATAAGCGCCATGTTCACTGACTTTACCTGTCAATGAAATAGATAAATAGAAAATACGCAAAATTCCGCCATCATTTGCAACACACCTGCTTTTCAAAGTCTTCGACTTGACGAGCTTCTCTTGGATATCCTTCAAGAAAGAACGCACCTGCATCGGGGTGTCGACCCATTTCGGCTTTAACAAGCGCCAAAGCTAAGTGGTTCGGGATCAGCTCTCCTACAAAAGTACATTGATGATTAGAAGGAGTAGGTTTTACCTTCTCTGTCGTGATCTGCGTAGACAATAGCGCTTAACGAATTCCACTGTGCATTTTTTGAGTATGCGAAGCAATTCTTTTTCAGTTACTGCCTGTACTCTGATGATGCACTTATGCATCGTACCTCTTTGATAGTGTTCATTGGCCGTTTTCCATTCGGAGTAGTGGTCCTTGTACTTCATCAGGGCTGTTCTGAAGATGATGGTTAGAATTCTGTATCAAAACTGAAAGAAAGAGCGCCATGCGTACCGTATGATATCGGGCATACATATATGAACGAGTCCTTTATCGGCAAGTGCATTGGCTATTCGAGCAGCGTGTCTCGTTTTGCCTCCTCCTGGTCCACCTGCAAGTAAGATGAGAGTTTTCGTAGAAGTTTCTGACTCACTGCAGATCTCTATTCCTCGCTGATCTTTACCCTGTAGCCACATGGTGTATGTCTTTTAATATATTGGTGAATGAAATTTGTTACCCACCAATGAATAAGATGACGGGAATGTGTGGTATTTGGGCAACTTCAGCCGCCTTCATCACAGACGGCGATCGCTGCGTCCTTCCCATTTCGAACTCCGAGTCTGACGGAACTGCACTGGTTGGCTTCTGTACTTGTTGCGTAAGCGGAGGTTGTGGTGGGTGTTGCTGTTGTGCTGATGGTGGTTGTTGCTGCTGCTGCCGCTGCCGTCTCTCTTTTCCTTGTTTGAGTTTTTTCGGCTTTTCTCTTGCAGTGCTGTAAAGTACGGAATACTTCAACATTGCAGTAACAATTAGAAGATGACCATACGTAGCCTTGGCAGTACATATTTTAGGCATTTTTTATGTGATGCCTTCACAAGATCTGGAAAGTGAACCCAAATTGAATGGAATACCATTTTCACACTCTTCCCAATGAGAAATTTTAGCAACGGTATTTGCGGAAATAGAAATGTTTCCTAGCATATCTTTCTTTTGAGCTTGAAAAGTAAGTTCTTCACGACTCTCAGCAAAATCGGCGGAGAAAAAAAATACTCACCTATTTCGATCCTCAACCGAGTTGAAAGGACTTGTAGAATTCTGGTTGACCTTTCCTGTGTAACTTCCAAACTGAGCTGCAAAGTGAATCAGTAAAGATGGCGATAAGTCTGACTGCAGATAGGGTAGCGGTGTAAGGACATATGAATATCAGGAGATAAGGAGTAATATGAGTTGCATGTATTGCATTGTTATTATTTATATGTACAATTATACAAGGCAAAAGTAACGGAGTAGCGACGCAGGTTAGATAGGTGCTGAATAAGTATGTATACAATTAATAACGTTGATGTATTCTGAAAATTGTGATGGTTAGTATATCGTTTGACAGAGGATGTTACGTGAGGATTTCGCGACGCCTCTTTAAAATGGGAATGTGTGGGATGGCTTCCTCATTGAATTGAATATCAATTCACTTTTTCTTAGTTACTGTTCTTCTTTTCGCTTGCTATTTTTCTTTGAGATGTTCAATTACCTAGAGTGCTTATTACCTGCGTTTTGCAGTAAAAACAGATCATCAAGACTGGGACTGAAATCAATTTCGCATAGGAGACATATAATCAATTAGTGTTTAGATAAGGTTCAGGTGGCGTAAGAGCGCTGAACGAAATGCCCAGTGGCAATCCAAGGTTTAGGGGCGCAGACTCGAATCGAACGAGAGCAATTATGCCCGCCAACGTAGGCACACCTACATCTCCTGGTTCCCAGGTAGAGGCTCAACTCCAGTGTTGGAAAGCGGTAGGAAGGTGCCTTCGGGCACATCATCGACTTTAACCGTTTCTTGACATGCATGTTTTTCAATTTTTTCATTCAATTTTCTATTATACATTCCTTTGACCGTCGTGACTGCTCTGCGTTTGCTGTGTGCCACATTAGCACTCACTTGTCCGTAAGTAATTTGTGGCTGGCGAACTTTTCGTGCAGTAATAAAGGCGAGAGTAGGGTGTGATTCTGTTAGGCGGTGTGAATTACTGGTTCGCGCTGGTAGAAGCGCAATGCTTTTTTTGTTGTTGATATTTAAGAGCGAAATACAACAACGGGCATCTTAACAGACTAGCAACTTGAGCGGTAGGAATAACAAGAAACTGAGGTCGTTACGAACCTAACGTATTGAGCTTTGCTTTGTCTATAAACATGTCCCATGACAGTTCCTCTTCAGGATTGGCACGAACTTGAGCAATTGCAGACTCGAGAAACTTCAATGGTTCTTCAGGTCGGTTGTAGATTAGTCCAGTCATGAGGCCCTGTAATGGAAGAAGCTGTTCTACAGTATATTTCTGAAATGCGAAGGCTATCGTGATAACTTCTAATGTTTACCGGAATCGCAGCGGTTGTGTGAACACGTTTGCTCTCAGTAGTCGTTTTTTTTTCGGATGCTACATTTGTAATGCACATCATGGGTCGAAAGTCCAGGGTGTTCAACTGGCTCGTGCTTCGCTAATTTTAGAATACTATTTATTGCTACAACATTTTTCTTGCCCGTTTTTGAGGAATTATGATGTGTTACTCAGTGGAATCACTATAGCGACGGACTCGTAAATGTCGCTCTCACCAACCTACTGCATGAACACACTTGGGGGAGCATGTACTCACTGCATTCAATTGAGTTATTGAGACGCAGAAGTAACGAAAGTAGCAAATCCGTGCGAACATTCGGCATACTCTCTCGATAGAATGCGAAGAATTTGTGCATTTGTATTATAGTTTGGAAGATAAGCAACTACACCACCCATTTATAATTCTGGACCAGAGCTCGAGATTAATTAGAAATATTCGTTTACATTGCGCAAACATGTGTCTGAGAGGTCTGAGGCAAAATTATAGTATACTTTCTGACTGGATGGCTCGCGTTGTGCAGTGGTAAGAGGCTATACTGACACCTGCACGGTCAAGTGATCGATCCCTGCTCGGGCTAACCAATCCTCTCATCCCTCCGGGGTTGGATAAAATGGTACCAGTCTTGTCTGGGAAGGGAAACACACTGACTTGGTATAACGGCTGCCCCTGCAAGTCATTGTATAAGCCAAATACACGTTCACTATCCCAACGAGTCTGAATTGAATACGAATGCATGGCGCCTCTTGGGGGGACTGGTCAGCGCCGGTACCTTTACCTTTACTTTTTATTGACCGATATCTACCGGCATCGGAGTTTTGCTAATAATATTAGTTCCCCCACATGGCTGAGCAAATGCCGTGCATATAAATACTCGTGCAGTGTTCCGTCAAATGTCGGGCGTAATTACGACCGCCGTTCACCGTAATCAGTAGTGCTGACGGACGTTGCTCTCAGAATGACCTCGCCGTGCGCGTTCAGTTTGAAAGTTCAAGGTTATCCATCCGCTAAGAGGACCCTGTGCGGCAGTTGTCTCTTATTCATGTTATTAGTTTTTAAAACCCTTGAAGTATTGTTCTTGTAAATACTTTCTGAAGACGAATAGTGCCAGAATTCTGATGTCTGACCTCGAACAGCTGCGGAATGCAATGTTCCTGAAGATACAGCTTCGCTTCGGCACCCATCTCCCAGATCAAGCGCAAGAAATACCCTAAAAATTATCAGAAACACATATTATAAGGCTGGTGGAGACATTTAATAGAATACTAGACTCCTTTTCACCGCAGTTTTTGTCATCATACGTGACGTCCCTTATGTCTTAAGTCTCAGAGAAATTGTTCTAGTGCTTGAATGTTGCATTTAAAACTCAATAGTTCAAGCTTAGGGTTCTCAAAAAGGAACTACCAGACTGGCCAACTTGAATTCCCGCACGGTGGTCAACATTTAACACAAAATCGTAGAAGTATGCGTTATTTTTGAATTATACGCACCTTGAGCTGGTGATGCTCGAAGAACGGAACTGCTGCTGACGAGATGGCGAGAAGGATTGGCGTCGTTTCCTACCGATTAGCTGCGCCGGAATCCAGTGCGACAGTGGAGAAATGAAACCGTTGCCAGGGGTAACGTCTATCACCTTCACAAGAATTGCCACAAGTATTAAATCTTCAAAGGCACGAGCATCATCTCTCTCGTCTTTGCAGGCGAACTCTGATCGCCAGAATATGTTAAAAGCGTCGTCAGTATAATTGGGTAATCATCCCCATAGGTAATTGTACAACATCTGTAGGATGGGAAACTAAAGTATCAGATCATTGTGTTTAAACGCAACAACTGTTCTGTTGCAAAGATCTGAAGTTGATATCAAATGCATCCGTACACGTAATTTACAAAATTGCTACAAATTCTTTTAAGGACTTTATTTCTTTGTACGTATAGAGAGAATTATCGGATTTTGAAAATGTTTGAAAAAAGTTACTCGTGGTTCAGATCTTGCAATTCACAGGTGATACTGTAATAACTAGTACCATTCAATCTGACCTGTTTCAGCACGCACACTATCGCCTCATACCGTGAACCACAATTGACAATCTGGTCTTTTGGAATAGCCTAATAACTTCGTCGGCTTCCACCTTACCTGTAAGTACTACCTGATTATTTCTATTGTTGAAGTTCAGTTCCCTTTTTCACGTTTTACCCATTTGACAAATGGAGTGTGGTAAGACGGGATGAGGATTGGCAAAAACTGCGAATTAAGGACATCGTCGTATTTAAGATGGTTGCGCTAGTGGAACGCCACAATATGATTATAGAGTAGAAAACTCGTTTGCCCCGTAACGGTCACCAACATCTTGAATCCATTAAGGTCTTCGTTCATGTAACTCCCTATGTGCTGAAAGGTTTGGGATTGAGGGGTGAATGAGGTGAAAGAACACTGAGCAATTGGAGTATCTTTTACTGCATAGAATTGAGTTTCTTTATACACGAAACAAGTATGTAGGGGACAGGTTGCAAAGCTACAATACCGCTCATAACTAGGTCATAGGTAACTGTGGAATAAAATCAGGCGTGTTTTTGAACTCAGCGTTAGGAGACGAATCGAACGGTATCTTCCAATCTCCAAATAGTCCACGGGGTAAGATTCTGACGCTTAAATCCGTCGAAGCGCGTCGGCGACGCGTTTTGGGACACTAGTTATGAGCGGTATTGTATCTGTTAAAATTGTCGCTAGATATGCTGAGAATTTTTCTACGTTTTTCCTTCTTCCTTAGAATAAAGGGAGTCGTTTCCGACCAATTGCTCTGACTCCTTTGCACAACAATCATTCTCGATTTGCCCAATTAGGAACTAATGTCCACGATGGCGATGGTTACCACGCTGACCGTTATTAGTTGTAGTTCTTGAAAAGGTCGGGAAAGCTACCCCCCTCTCCATCCAAAAATTAAAATGACGTGTGAACATGTAAAGCTCGCCCTTTCACACCTCGTACGAAGGATGATCTAGTGCTAGCTTTGTGGCTAAGAAAAGTACTGTTTGGAAAGATTGTTGTGCAAATTAGGTGCAGCTCGTGGCTCCGCGTTTAGAGGTTGCTATTTACCTCTTAAATGTATTTGTTTCCTGATAATTTTTTATGGAAATTGTCGACTTCTGGTCAGACTCTTTTTGACGCATTGCGAAAACGACTTCAGCGTGCACTTTTTCTGCCCGGACGAAACCATCAGGACTTTCACCGGAGGCCCGAGAGTGTGACAGGTATTAGTGCCGGTTGCCGCGATCTGCACTCCTACACCTCGACACTGTAGGTGGTATTCGTGGGCGTGGTTGGACCGAAATATATCGATCGGGAAATACCCTACCGCGTCATCTGGACGTTCCCATCCGCATAACCTGTGGCTCTCTTCACGTCTACCGTTCACATTCTGCATGAACTACAAGTCCCTTACTGTTTATACTGTAAATGCATTACTGTACGTGACAGTGTACGTGACTGTGGACGCCGTTTGGACGGAGGATGACGAATCGCAGAGAATAGCGATGGTAAGTGACGGTATTGTTGGCTTGTCCATTGGTTATCCTTAAGATTTGCTATTATGTTTCACACTCTGACCGAAAAAGGTTGGTAATGCTTGGAAACGTCAGCCCCTTCGCCGATTTTGTTCAAAGAAAGGTTGCATGCGATGCGTCTTGGTGAAGCTGTCTGTGTTGAATGGATTATTTCTCCATCGGGGAGATGGTTTATGGGTTTATGTTGGGTACTTTCAAGTATTATTGTATTTGTACACCGAATTCACTACATTTTAACTAAGTCGTTTGTTTCCTCTGATCTTTTACCATGCGTGTTGTCCTCAAAGGCGCTATTTAATGTCAGATAACATCTTCGAGTTGGCACGAAACTCTACGGGCCTATGTTTTGTCCTTCTAATCTCTGGTTTTAATTTCCGTCTCAGTGGACCCGGTTGCGGATCACCCTCATAGTAGGCTGGACCGGTTCTGCATGAAGTTCGCTACCCTTTCTAAACTTTTTCTCGAATATTTTTATGTTGAAAGGTATTGATAGTATGTGGTGAGTTTAGATAATCAACAATGACAAGAAAGCGTTCGAAGAGGAGATGCGTTCTCAAAGGTTATCGAGACCATCAAGTGCACAATTGCACTCGGAACTCCCAAGAGAGGTGCATAGTCCCGTTCCTAGCAGTGCTTCTCGGTCAGTAGGTAAGCAGTTGATTTGATAACAGCGATTTTTCTGTGCTGTTTCATTTTTCTTTTATTTTTTGCAGGCTATTATTGACTCCAACTCATGCATTTGTTTTAGGTGAGGAGAATTGGTGCTACCATTGCGTCACGCCAATGAAGCATATTACGCATGAAATGAAGAAAACAGTCAAACAGTTTCTACATTTAAGAAGAGCTGCATACCATCATGGTTCGTCATCCCTTCTTCTTTATACAATATATTTGTTCGATTAGATAACAGTATGTGTTTAATATTGAGTTGTCGGTAGATATGACGATGAAAATGATGTGATATGCAGTGGGTAGAAGCTCTAAGAGAAATTAGTCCGCACGCAATGGATTGGAAAAATGGTAGTTCAACAATGAGTTTTATCGTGTGATTGTTTCAGAAGTAGCAACAGAACATTGCAACAATGCGAAAAACTTCTCATTACTGCAGAAGCAAACTTGCAGGCATCAACATTGTGCCACTATCTCACTGTTGGATCACGATCAAGGTAATGTTATCGTTTTAGTATCTTGATTTGAATTCCGAATTCCGCTACTTCAGAACCATTTCAATTTCTTCAGCGTTGAACAAAAATCTGTTGATGTTTGCTGCTCATCGTAGCTTATTTTTTCGCTTCCCTTGTGCAATATTGATATGCCGTACAGCGCCATTGCCCGAACGGTTTAGATGAAGAAGTAGGAAGTGTGATGATATGTAATCTGCTTAGAACAGTGTGCTACTACTGTCTGCACCTCTCATTGCGTGTTGTGAGGTACTACGTGCGTTGATATACCCGAATTGAAAACAGCTAAAAAGCCTCCGATTTCGGAGGGCGTCGTCCATTTATCCAGTTGGAGAGAAATTTTGCTAGTTTCCTCGAATAAATGCTTTTTCCACTTCTAGACGTTTATCCAGCAAATCACTCTTGGTACTGGTTATTTTTACTTCGATCCTTGCAGGTGTTGCCTTTGTGATGCGTGGTTGTGCCGAAAACTTTGGAGCCGTTGACAGCAAGTATTTGGAAGCGCAGGGTCACAATAGCTGCACAAAGTGAGCTATCGTTGTAATTTTATTAGCGTTACTTGTTATAGAATTTATCTGAATGGAAATATGCGGAAAAAAGCCTCGAAATTCTACCTCAACATTTCAGTCGCAGCTCTATACAGTTGGGTGGTAATTGGCTTAATTTTTGGTGCAGTTGGAGTTGTGGAAGATTATTCCACGCATTTAGCAGTTTCCTCCATTCGTTGTGCCGATGTTTTAGAGGCGGCCATAATTCATACTCGGTAAAAACTTCCATTGAAGTTCATAGGACGAACGGTCTGAAGCGAAAAAATAAATAGTTGAACTGGACATATGTTCAATAATCATGTTTTCAATTGAATGCATAATCTAAGTGCTCATATCACCTTTCCAGGCTCCATGATCATCTCGACATGGAGGAATGTCTTTGTTCAACAAGACGATACTGTTATGCTGGCCATAAGCGACGACGATCGTCTTCGCATGCAAGACTTTCATTTCTTTTCAGTGTTTTACTTATAGATTTATATCTGCGATTGTTGTAAAGTACCACTATCTTCACCTTTTGAGGTGAATATGAACGTAATTAGCTATAGCGGGTAACGATGATATCAGATATCGAAACAGTATATTGAGTTGTGCTGCAGATCATGAGGAACATTAGAAACACAGGCTTCTATAGTATTTTATCGTTGTGACGTGTTTTGTGTTTTCTGTTAAATAACTGAAATCCGCGCCTATTACTGGAGAGAAACGGACCGATTTCTGATGCACTAGCTTGCCCAACAAAACGAATGAAGCTCTATCGAGTGATCTGAGTATCGATCTGAGCAAGAGCTTCGTTCCAACTTCTGTGAATGTGTATAAAAGGATAAAGATTTAGATTAAATGAATTTCGTTTTATTCGCTCGCATTTTGGAAACATATCGTGCTAGGAATGAATTCAGTTATCATTTCAGGTACTAATCAGTGGGGTTCCAGTAGCTTAGAGGAAAGAAAATATGACATTCCTTAATTCGGAATCCCACTTAGGTCTGCGTCAGTGACCTATGTAACGTTCATTTCCAGAAGTAGTGCTACCCTAAAGAGGTGAGTTTGTTGAATTTTTGCGAAGTTTGTTTTTATTGGTTCATTTCACCAATGAGCACTTTTTATATCCTCTGTTGTGAAAATTACAGTGTTATCTGGCTTTTACGAATTGTCCCAAAGAGCGGCTCTGAAAAAGCGCATCCTACTGCTTGTTATGCCAACAACAGAACCATAATTATCAGCATTTTGAAAGCGAAACGAAAAATGGCGTGGAACGTAACAGCGAATGATAAGTGCTTTCGAAACAATTTTGAAATACCCAACTAAAGCTTTAACTCGAACAGCGTTTTCAGTTGCGAGAAATACACCCTTATAGCACGAATAGATGTCATAATTATGGTGCTGGTATCACAAAGGTCACAGTTCAGGCGGGATTCGAACCCGTGACTCGGGTCTATCGGCCCAACGTGATGTTAAACCATCACCCCTCCGAACCGACAGTTCTTCTCCCCACTAGTCTGGCCTTTGCGCTCCTCTAGAACCTTTCTTAAGCATTTTTGCATGTTATGACGAATGACTGCTGGAACCTACAAATGCTAGTCTATTTTTGGAGCAAGGACGAAGTCTTCGAAATTTTTTTTTGCAGTCATCCGTGGTAACAGTATGAGTCTAGTTGGCTGAAGTGGGCATTGTACCAGTAAAGCTGAACGCATTTTCACTTTCTCTCGCAACTTCCATTCTTTTATTTTTGCGATGATCCTAGTACCATTGTTGCAACATCTACTTCTACAGTACATAGCAGTAACCCTCAAAAACGCGGTAATAAAAGTGGAACTCCACGTAATGTGCTTTTTGTTCGTTTTTGTACATCAGTAAACCGGCATCAGATTCAACCGACCTTTGACGATGAGCACGTTTTGTTAGGAAATATGACGAATCAACAGGCCATCTCCCATCAACGTTACGCCATTTTGATGAGGCATCCATTGAGGGGGTGCAGTGTGTTCAGTGTGAGTCAGCATGAGGCCTGAGTGCTCATGCGAAAATCACGTACGTCGTTGTGATGATGGGTTCATCCGATACGATGTGAACACAATAACAACTGGTGGGTCTTGTGGCTTGAAAGGAGTTGATTGTGCCGAAGAAAGGTTGAAAGATGTGCTCTATTGACAGCTCGATTGTGCCGGTTTCGATGTGATGGAAGGCGAATTATGGTTGTGACGGTGGTGCCTGCTGACAAACACGAATTCACTCGGCGGCCTGACGCTCGCGCGCAATCAGTCTGTCGCTGTGTCGCGGCCACCCCGCATTGCGGGCAATCCGGTTCCGTCACCCAGACCGTTCGCCTGCACTGCGGTCGCGATGCGGTTTCCTCCAAATCGTTTGATAAGCGAACTTCGCCAGACATAACCCTCTCGTTCTTTGTCCTGTTGCCGCTTCACTGTCGCCTCCTGACGCCATTCAACCCTGCTATCCACAAATGTCCTTATCTTTTCTTGCAGGAGTCTATGCGTAATGACAAACAAACGTCGTTTTGGCGGCCAAAACTATGTGAAGATCAGGAAGCAGTGCATCAAGAGCGGCCATCTATTCGTCGACACTTTATTTCCACCTACAAATGCTAGTCTGTTTTTGGAGCAAGGACGAAGTTCTGATATTGTGTGGAAAAGGCCACCGGTATTTGCTTTCCTGTTTGCTTCGAATTTTTTTTTTTTGCATGGAGTCAGGGTTCACCTGTGAACATTAAACATGTTGTTCGCTAACTCATTGAAAGCTTGTTTGTTACTGTGCGACCATACCCTATAACCGTTGTTTATTGCATCTTCGATATGCTACCGTGAGACTTTACGATTCTTTTACCGATTGCCCATTACCTAGTGTCTGCTATTTGCAAAATACCGCCAAGTGTGAGAACGTAACCGGTACTGTTAATTTATGGTAGGATGATGGGAGAAGAAGTTCCTATAGGTAAGGAAAGCTAAATAATAGAATAAATAGTAGAATTAAAACACCTGGCAGGGCTCAAAGCGGTAGTTCGGCCTCTTATCGCTTTCCGGAAGTTCGGATTGAATTCCACACTTGTCTTCTACGTTCACTTCAAAGAAGATGTCGGAAGAGGAATTAGTTCCTGTACACTTAATTGGAGCTAGTTTGAAGACAACGAAAGATTTTTTCACGGAAAAGTGGTGCTATCAAGTCTTCCTGTAGAGATGCAAGAATACGAAAAAATAGGGCGTTCCGATGCTTCCCTCCCCTATTTGAAGCCGGAAATAGGGGTCGGTTTTTTTCTTAGAACAGCATCATTGTTACAGTCACGGACGGTGACGTGCGCACACATCCTTCACGTCGTGTTATAAGATGACGTATGACGAATGTACTTTCCGCTAACTGTGTCTCGAGTTCCTTTGAGTGTTGAATTAGTTCTGAATCAGTTTGCTAATGTATTTAAATAAAGAACCGGTCGTTCAAACAACCGTGCGCATATCCGTGAACAATTTGCGGTTGTCACATAGCAGCAAATAACTGGCACGAGATATGAGAGACGGGTGACCACAACCTAAGCTGAGGAACTTCTCTAGTGCTTATTTCCGGAGTAGCAGTTCTGTTGCAAGCGAAGGGGTTCATCCCTAGAGCATGGCAACCGCGTTGTGAATTTTGATGGAGAGCTCTATCTCTCTTATTTTCGTTTTCTCGGTCGTCGCTTTACCCTATTATCTCATAATTACAAGTACCTGTAATTAGCATAACATAACTAGCATGCGTAGTGTCTTTGTTAGCCTGACTGGTAGGGAACATGCTCTGAACTGTTAATGGAATTTTGTTGGCGTAGAGGATGTTCAGTCGCCAAAGGCAAAGTAATATTCTAAAGTCTATTAGCGTGTTTCGACGGGGTTCTAGGTTAACGTTTCTGTGATTTCAGGAACTGCACGATGATCCTCATTTGTTTGTCGAAGGAGCGTCTCCAAACGATGTGACTCAAGGTATTCTTGGCAACTGTTGGTTCGTATCCGCTTGCTCAGCGCTTACCCACAATCAGCATTTACTCAATAGGGTAAGAACGCTGGAGTCAGCCCCTTGTTTGATGTCCCTTCTACATTTGCTGTAGTTTATAACTCTTAGGTAATACCGGACGCAGAATCACAGGAATGGAGTCCCAAAAGACACTATGCAGGAATTTTTAGATTCCGATTCTGGAGGTTCGGCAGATGGGTTGAGGTGGTCATCGATGATTTGCTACCTACAAGGTACGCACAAGTCGTTTTTGATTCAAGCGAGCTACAGAAGTATGCTAGTTAGTGTTATGATTGCCAGCTAGTTTTAGTGTGTTTCGCCATCTACCTATCCATACCAATAACTGTTTTCCAGGGAAGGGAAACTCCTCTTTGCAAGGTCAAAAACGCCAAACGAATTCTGGTCTGCTCTTCTGGAAAAGGCGTTCGCAAAGTGAGTGAATAAATCTTTGAAAGTGCTGCTTTCGTTTTCGGTGATATTTCACATTACGGGATTAGACAGTAAGTGCCCTACCGTAGTTTACTGTTTGTTTTGGGTCTGTTTTTGAAATTTGGTCAGTTACGTGGAACCGCGGACTGTGATTAGTTCTGCCCATGTCTATCGAGCCCCACTGTAATTGGCCACATTTTCAGAAATCTTTTGCTATTGACAAAGCAAATATCCCTATGGCACTTTTACTGGTACCTAATGTGTAGTGCGAGATTACTTGTTGTTGTCGAATGTTTCTTTTGCAATTTTCAGATTATATGGATGCTACGAAAACTTAGTTGGCGGTCACCTATCGGATGCATTACAGGATGTTTCTGGAGGTGTTGCCGAGACCATCAATATTGCTAGATTCTTAAGAAGTGTAGGTTTTCGTTCCTTCATTCGGTGATCGAGCTGGTTTATCTAAGTTCGAATCTAGGGTAGTACGTGTAACACATACATCTGAGACTGATATTCTTACCTTTGATGTTTTAGGATGCAGCGGACACTCCACAACTTTTGTTCAACAATTTGAAGGAAGCGTTCGACAACGATGCACTGATCGTTGCTGCAATTGCGGTTGTTCTATTCGCCGTCGATCGTTTTATCTCAGTTCTTTGTTGTAAGAATACGTTTGCTGCTAGGTGACGCAAGGTCATTGTGTTATCCGCACTTTAGGCGAAAACCAAGGACGAGATCGAGCAAACCTTAGATTGTGGATTGGTAAAAGGCCACGCTTATGCGGTTACTGCTGTTAGATACGTGGAACTAGATGCGAGGTCAGGCGGTTTCAGGTTGGTGTTTTCGTAGTCGTGGTTCATTTTTTAATTCACGTATCTTTTACGTCACTTAGTTTCACAAATGGTTAGCCGTAAATGGTTTGAGATGACTGGCAGATGTATAGGAGACATCTTCCGCTGTCGTCGCCGTTTCTTTGTTGCTTGCGTACCCTGGCGGCGGCTGCGTCCAATATTTTCCAATAGATTTTGAGCATTTCAATTTTGGCCGTACCCATTGAGCACTTTTCATTTTTGGATTGTCGCATTCTGCTTACTAAGCCTGTCGTTACTATCTGCGATAATGTTACTATGTACGTTTTATTGCTTCTACAGAAGAATTCTCAACGGGACTTGAAGGCTTTTGGCCAATCGGGAAAGTATGTAAAAGAACAACGACTTCATATCAAAATGTTTCTCACAACAACGTGAACTATTACTTCGTTTAAGGTCTGCATTCGGATTTCATGACCGTATACAGATGATTCGTCTACAGAATCCTTGGGGCGAAAAGGAGTGGAATGGGCCCTGGAGCGACGATAGCAAGGAGTGGGAGCAGGTTTGTATCCGACAATTTTTTAGCTGGTTCACCTATGTCAAAAAATTCATTCGCAGCATTCGAAGAAAGTTGCTAGAGCGCAAACCTTTGAGGTTTCAATTCCGTCCTCGTTGTTAGGATGTAATTGTTGCCACTGCCAAGATGTATTCCAGGTCACTGATTCTCAGAAACACTCGCTTGGAATCACAGTTGATGAGGATGGCGAGTTCTGGTGGGTCTTTAACTAGATTTCTCAATGTCTCAATATTGAGATACCTTCCTTGAGATATATTGAGATACCTTGATATGATTATTTTCTTCGTTAAACCTTTTTTTTTACTAAACCTTACGTCACCTGTGATCCGTTGAGTGGTTGTAGTATTATATAGACGAATAGGCATTAAAAGCTTGCTGAAACATCGATTATATAATATCTGTTATTGAGTGATATTTCTGAAGCTGTTCAATCTGTACCTGACAATGGGATGGTTGTATGAGATTCTGTTGTTCCAGGATGCCGTGGACTTCGTTTATTGAGTTTTTCACTGATATATCAGTCTGCCAAATGTTTAACACGAAAATATTTTCGTTGTCTAAGAGGTACGATTATTATCCAGTTTTTCCCTTGGACGACACATAGTTTAATTGTCAAGGGAATTTTCCCGTTTAAAGGGAAGTATCATCAGTGTAAATGATACTAAGCTTGGTTAAGGTACTGTGAAGAGATTTTTTATGGAGAGTGGACATCTAACGGAGTGAAGAGCGGAGCTCCTGACGACTTTGCGGGTGGATGCTTGAACTTTTCTGCAACATTTTGTAATAATCCACAGGTCATTTCTTTTCGGAACGTTATTACGCTTATTCAGGCAGCACGTTCTTTTTACCAGACCTATTAATTGTAGTTATCTCTCAAAGTTATTTTCTAGTTTCTGCTCAATGTTTCTCGCCGAGGGGAAATAATGTTGGCACTGACTCAAAAGGAACCCAACGAAGGGATGAAAAGAAGAGATCCTTACGTTACCATCGGGATTCATGTCATGAAAGTCGAAAACAATCGCATTCATCGCGTTCATCAGGTGAGCTTTTCAGGTTTTTTTGCCCAAAAATGCTTATACAGAGAATGTTAAGCTTTAATAAAAAATAATGGTGAAGGTAAAGTGAAAAAGATCTTCGATAACCATGGTTTCCATGGTTTCGCGTTCTTCTAACTTCGTCATTTGCTGTGGCGCTACTTCTTCTCCATTGTTTGAATTTTCAGTACAATGTCAGGGTCTGTAGGTGCTGTTTTCTCTGAATTGCTGATCGTGTAGGTTTATTAGTCGATGTGATTAAGGCTATGAATCCTGCCGGGACCTCGGACTACGCCAGTGCGCGATCCATTTTTCTACATATGAGGGACGTTCCAGTTGGCCGATACATTGCTATGCCTACCACTTTTGCTCCCAGGGAACAGTCTACATTTATGCTGCGGATCTACTCCGATCACAATATTGACCCGCAGGTTCTGTTGAAGGTGGGTTTACAATAACTTTCAATTATTCAATAATATGTTAGAAAGCTCTTTCCTAGCATGCTCCTTCAATGGGCTTTTTTGGATGTAGACGTGCCACATCGGTCACAAGGATCACCGTTGTTGATTTGTATCTTGAGCGCGCAGAAGGTGAGCTGAAAGTGAATTGTCTTTATCGTAAGCCAGAGCTGAATGCGGAGTTTCTGTTGCCTTTCTTGTGGAGATGAAATGATAACTCAGTATTCAAGATGTTAACGCCTATTGTGTCGTGAAAATGGGGAAGAGCGTTTCTCGTACCACGTCTGTGAAGGGTTCTGATCACTTATTATGGGATGAGCAGTTTGTTTTCCACAGGTAATTTTCTTCGTTCAAGTTTTCCGCCGTTTTCCGTCTACTATTTCTATGGCGTTTGCATTTTGAAGGAATTCGAGCTCTGAGGAGTTCACGATCGAGCTTTGGAATGATCGTCACTTGGCTGGTGATCGCCTGTTGTCTCGAGTGCATTTTTCCGGCCCAGTTGACAATGATACTCGCGAACTTCAATTGAAGCTGAGCGATTCTCATGGGAACAGCGTTGGTCACTTGAAAGTGGTGGTGGCTGCATTTGATGATCCATTGTACTTATGATTGTCGTTCTTATAGAGCTTAATGTTTATTGGTTGTAGTACAAACGTTATCATTAGCAGCTATTTTTAGTTGTAAACAATTGGATTGATGGACATTGATTGTATGATTTATTTCATGAAAGAGTGCTAACAAACAGATCTTCCTTCCTTCAGACGATAACAGATTATCAGATCTTTTCTACCTTCAGATGACTGCACCGATCGGTCCAGATGTTGCAGTTTTTTCACCCTGAACATATCTAATCGTAAATGTAATACTGTGCTGTACTGTGTTGAGATGAGTGCTAAAATTTAGTATAGAGACTTAGCATCTTTGCTCCATTAATTCTGGTCTTTTCAACGCAAGTCACATGGAAACACGTGAGACAATGTAAAAAACGTAATAGAAGAACTATAAAAGTGAAGTTAAACACCTTAACGATTCGACATGACAATTAGGAATTGTTCGAAGCGACACCTCCGGCTATTGCGACAGGGTGAGTATTGTGATGATTCGGAGCGTGTGCTTTCGCATGACTTGCAAACGTGCTAAACTAGTTCTCTTACATGAAATCGAACACTTTTTCTACAATTCCTGTGGACGTACTAACCGAATTATGGCGGGCAAAACGAGCAGTCCGTGGAACAAACCCGTTGCTACCACTAGTACAGATGTTCGGGCAAACATTCGAACAGCATTTGAAGGGACAAGGATCATCACGACAATGGCTGAAATCATGGTATACTGAACTCTGTCCTTCAACAATATTGCGGAAAGGCAGCTACAGTCAAATTAATCAACCGTTCACATTCAGCACTAGAACATTTAGAGGGTGGGTGTTAGAAAACCGCAATGCACCGTTCATAGTTTGCAGGGATTATTTCAACCGGAATATGAACGAATTCCGTGACTCGGTCCATCAAATGTGGTAATGGCATTGATATACATTCTCAGGGCTGTTCCCTGAAGCTTGAAGCTGATTAAAGCATTAAAACCAGCAATATCTATGTAACTAACCCGTACTGTCGTCGAGCCTAGTGTGAAGCTGCAATTCCCCAAGATAAGCGGGTGAAGCCATCTATGGAGCAAATGACACACTGGTGACTTACCGTAACTGCTACTCTGGCACCTTTTTTTTTGAAGAGAGATGGCATAGATGTTACACAGTATCACCGGCACTATTCCACTTGTTGGACACCAGTCATAAAAATTTTTTCCTTGGTCGGCGCGTTCATGAATGCGAATAATCGCGCCGACCGGGGTTTATTCTCGGGTATATTGTGCCGATACCCTTCATGAGACCCTGATTCGTGATCAGTGCCCCAGATTACCCCCCGGTACCAAATTTGGGCGAAATCTGACGAAGGAAAAAATGGTATGACTGGTGTCCAACAAGTGGAATAGTGCCGAAGTACGCGTTGCGTGCTCGCGTGCGTATTGAGGGAATTCAAAAATCAGCGATTGATCCACTGTTGTAGTTGTTGGTGTGATTTGTGACTTATTACGGTAGTATTTCCTCATATATAGTCAATACAGGAACTACTAACGCAAAACCGACCGAGTAGTGTTGAGCTTCCCGCCTGAAGCACAGGCCACGCGATGGCGCCAAGAGCGTCCCTGATGCGATCGGTCGGATCGACGCATTCTGATCTATAGATTCGATATCCAACATGTGTTGCGAAATCGATACACTGTCCAATCGACATCTGCAAGTGACACCGCTTTTCTCTCTTTTTTCTCTATTCTTTCTCTATTCTTTTTCTATGCTCTTCCTACATCTCATATATGATTTCGCTTGTCATCTTTCTGAAAACCATCTCATTCTCTCATTACCCAATGTTACTTGAATTCTTTTGTAGAATACTTGTTGTTAGTAGTTGTAAGCTTCTGTTTGTTTTTTCGGTATACGATTCTATTTCTAGATCTCCACTGCTAGAGAAAAGTTTTTTGACCAATTTCGTTAAAACCTCATGTACAGAAATTATTCGCGGTACAGATCACGCTTTTGATATTCGTTTTTATTTCTTCCCACTTAGGGTGGCACAGGTAGATACAAGCATCCGTGACTTTACTTACCCGTACGTGCCGAACTTCGAACATTATTACGTGGAATCTAGTCTTCGTTATTATCAGCCCTAATTACCTCCATAGAACAAGTTTGGGCATTTGGGTTTCAACAACGTCTAGAGCACTCGAGTGCTTTAAGTGGAATATGACCAGTTTCTCTTTCGATTTTTTTCGATCAAAATTCGTTGTAAGGCATTTATCGGTCCCGAGGCAGTATTTTCGTGTTTTTTTCTCTTGTACTTCTGGATCCCGACCTTACATAGCTGAG
The DNA here is from genome assembly GCA_030553155.1 of Nippostrongylus brasiliensis. Lineage (NCBI taxonomy): Eukaryota > Metazoa > Nematoda > Chromadorea > Rhabditida > Heligmosomidae > Nippostrongylus > Nippostrongylus brasiliensis. The sequence continues at coordinate 27,324,672 of CP130737.1, forward strand.
TTTCCTGTGATCTTTGGGGATTAGTTCTTTCTAATAATTTCAAAAAACAAACCAAAATGTTAACGACGGTCGTAGGATCGAGATCGGCTCCCCACAACGATAAGAAGCCAGCTGTTCCAATGTCCATTGACACAAGGCTGAACGTAACCCAGAAAACAATCGAGGATTCCGCGACGAATAGGATGCAGACTGAAAAAAGCGATGTAGTTACGGGTAATATCGCCTCTTTGAATACTACGCGTCCTGTTTTCTCAACTCCGGTTTGAGAATATTCTTTCAGGTGAAAAGTATCACCTAAGAAACTGGGAAGACTACTTATGTGATTGGATTAGATGGCATATAGTATATTTTTTACACGCGCAAGGCATGTGGTGTATAATAGAAAACAAAAACAATGAGGCAGAACAAACACTTATGGCTAAAATGCAACGATACGGTCGCATAAAACCACGGCATGATTGACAAAAAAGTTAAGTTATACATATTTACAGTAACGAGAGAGGTAAGAGATGCAGAAAAAGTAAAGATAGGTGGATACTGAAAAGAAGCATCAGGAAATATCTGCCCGCTAACCCGAAAGATGCCTCTTAACAATATATTCGAATTTGCCAAGTGTCAGGAATGTGAACTGATTTGCACAATCTAATCATTCCCATCCCCACTCTGTAAGCGAAAGAGCCTCGAACTACACAATTTCACAACCATAATGAGCCCATGTCTCTTCTTTCTTGTAAGCAACGAGTCAATTTGAAGGATTTTTCTTCTCACTAGGCTACGTGAATGCTACGAAACCTAGGCTTTTCAATAGTACTTTGATTGAAAACTATTATATGTAAAAATACGACTGTAAACTCAGGAGTTTACAGTCGTATTTTTACATATAATAGTTCACAATCAAAGTACTATTGAAAAGCCTAGGTTTCGTAGCATTTCACGTAGCCTAGTGAGAAGAAAAATCCTTCATATTGACTCGTTGCTTACAAGAAGAAAGAGAAATGGCTGATTATGGTTGTGAAACTGTGTAGGGAAGCTTGTTACTACTTTTGCATTTGCGATCTAGTGTACGTAGCCCTTTCTGCTGGCTTACTCTCTACCTTTCAGGTAGCGTTCTCTCAGTGCTTTCTTCTGATCTTCTGGGGGTCCCCCCCCTCCCCAGACCCGAGAAGAATAGAACAGTGTTGAACTAATTTATTCTGTATGAGGACACTCTCCTCTGTTGTTCCAGCAAAGGTGAGTCCCATGTGGCGTAAATTATTCTACACCTTTTTTCAATTTGTGAGTGCTTGCAATTTTGTTGTTGCCAAATCCACTACTGTATGCGACAGGCGAACCTTACCTGATATTAAGATAAGTATTGCTGTTCCAAGAGATTGTAACGTTGTTGTCTGCAGCTCTAACATCTGAAAGAAGTGGAAAATTCTTGCGTGGGTCTTTCAAAGCGATTTTTTATACCCTGACATCCCACGCGTCTTCGGACGAAGGGGATTGGGTTAGCCATTGGAGAAATCTGAATAGAACTGAAAGGTGATGTTAAGAAATCCTCACCTGATCAGAATAGAAGTTGTTCTCGTCGAACACAAATGCCTCGAATTCCGGATATTGACTGGTAATGTTGCGCCACATGAGAAGGAGTTCGGTGCGTACGTTCCAACTCTCTATTTTAAATGCAGTGGTGAATACGAACTTTTCCACTCGTTGTTCTTTCTGAATAGTGCACTTGATCCAGTATATCAATTCACAGTTTCAATTTCGCGCATTTCATTGCGGGGGGTAACACTTGTTTCCTAAATATACACTGATACCTCGTTCGTGTGATTTGTCCATTGAATGTCGGTTTCCCAGTGATTGTTGAACGACACTTTGAGGAACGATTTGAGCGTTGAGTAGAGCCTAATGTTGGGAATAGAGAACAAGAAAACATATGAGATGTAACGTGAGAGGATTTTTTGGAGATGACGTCACCTGTCATTGTCTTCAGAGAAATACTGCATGTAATTGTTGAAGTCATTTAACCAAAACGAAGTGGAATTTGAGCCCATTGAGTATGGTGTGCTTTCGAGATCCAACACAAGGCCGAGCATTCGTTTTACCTGGAAAAACCTTTACCTTATTTGCATTCTTGTATCATGTTGGTGCTTATCTTTTGTAAACACTTCCAAACGTAGCTGTTACAATGTGAAGAATTTGTCCTCACTGCACCGATAGTGGGCTCAGCATGCCATTCAGGCAGATAAGAGTAAGAGACATTTCAAGAAATGGCACTCGAATTAACGCAGTTCGTTACCTCGTTGGGATTTTTGATGTCTGGAGCTTTGTTAATGTATACTCTTCCTATTAGTCCTTCTGCCCATATTTTGCTTTCAGCTAGTTGTAGATAATGCACCAGAGGTGAGTCGTCGACGACAAGCCTTGATGGTGTCAAATTTGGTTCTAGTTGAGAGCACCCGTAGAATGCCAACAGAATGTAGATTCCGTAGACAATAACCTGAAAAAGCGATATGTCATTATGTAGATGGATTATTTCTGGTGTTCCAAATCCTTTGAGCTAGGTCGCTGAATGTATTTATTTATTGTGAGGATCGACCAAAAATGTCCCCCACTGTCGCATTCTAGAGTCGCATGATCCGGTTACTATTCACCTAGATATCTCGGCATGCAGCATTGTAAACTGTCCCGTCTCCACGAACAAGTTTTCACTAAAGTTTCGTTGCTAATTGATCCTGCCACGCGAGCGACATAATTGGTCAGTGTCCGTTCTCCCTTCTAGATGGATAGTGTTATTAGAACGATATCTTTAGCGGGAACGAGAAAGGTGCAACAGCTGATAGTTGATTTCGGCTCTCACTTTATCTTAGTCTGAAATTTCTACGATGTTCTCGAGAGATTCATTGAGTAGTTCCAGTGCCTCCAAGCTCTCTCATCCTTTAGTGGACCAGTCTGGTGGGTCAATAACTTTGAACTGAGGTCAAGCTCTCCCCCTCACCTACTGCAGGTGCTAAGATGGTTCTCCTGTTGTTGATAAGATCTTAGCCAGTGAGACATCTTTTTCGTGGCGAGCGATCAGAGGTCATGATGCCACCACTCATCGTTATTGTGCTTGCATAAAAACTCACAATTAAAATCCTCGTTATCGGCATGCAAATCAGAGGAGCAAATATGTTTGAGAAGAAGTGCTTTGTGGGTGAAATCGCATCTGGCGCTTTCGCCTAAAAGACGAATTAGCATAATGTGATTAGAAATTCAAAACGAACGGTAATTCGGAATACTCCTGTCACAGAAAGCATACCTTCTCAATTTCAGCTCTATCACATCTCTTCCAAACGAAAATGCAGTGATATCCAGCCACTTCTCTCCTTGCACCCAAGACCATTACTGCCGCAAAGAACGTGAGCTTCAACGAGAGGTGAAATTTTGAAGTATTTTGAAAAACTTGATGGTGTATTTGTTTTTTGTTCTTCAAAAACAACCGTGTTGCGTCAAACCAACATTTTCGATTGAAATTGGTCGTCCAGAATTGTTCGCTACAGTAATGTATGCTCCTATTATTTACTAGGCTATAAAACTGTCCGTTGTTTTGGGCAAGCTACTTTGGGAACAGTGCTGAAAGTTCCTATCAGCAACATCTTCCAAAGCGACGAACTTCTTTTTAGAAACTCACCTGGTACACCCAATCGAATGCCACTGCAACCATAATGAATTTGCAGAATATAGAAATAGCCGGTGTAGATGAAAACGATCCTATTCCAAAAGATAGAATTGACGTAATTGATGTCACAGAAATCGCGCTGAAAAATTCCTCATTAGCGTAAACAGAGCAGTGTATGTAGTGGTCGAACCTTCCTGCTTCCTCCAAAGCGAGTGCCATACGTTTTTCAGGTGCAAGAGTTCGCTTTGTATCTTGCCAAGCGCCCAGCATCACGTAAACGTCATCGACACCAATTGCTAGTGCGATGAATGGCATTACAGTCACCTGTAGTTAATGGCATCGAATATAGACGTTTTTCCACAGGTAAATCGCCCAGTTATTCATTCGTTGTGTTTGTAGTAACTTGTCACGAAATCCTAGCGGCGATTGATGAGTCTACTTTTTTCGACTTTTTTTTCCGATTATATAACATCATTAAGCGGTTTTTTGGAGATAACAGTGCCCCTTAAGAGACCTGATATATGAATGGCTCTCCCAATGCGAACAGAAGACCTCCAGAGCTTATGATCGCCATCGACGACGTAAGCACTCCAATCATCGCTTCAATCGGTTTTGATGTTATCCAGTCACCAGTCATACTGAAACAGATGGGCTTTCGGTTTCTTGGAGATATCGCTACTCAAATTTTGCTAAAATAAAACCCACCAAGATCCAACAGTGAAACTGATCAGCAAGAGCACAGTCAGAGAGATGAAAGGAATTGTGTAGGTGGCATTTTTCTGCATTTCTTCTTTTAATATAGAAAGACTAAATACTGAAGTTTTAAAAGGTGCTATTTCCGTCCCGAAAATCTTCTGCAGGGCGTTCGTAAAAAGGGTTGATACTTCCTCAGATGGTATCTAAATGTTTGTACCTCATTAATAGGCGATTTGAAGAATTGGAGCATTTCAATGAGCAACCAAGAAACTAACGTCGTCGTAGGAAGGGATTTGGTAGATCAGATGGACCATGTCCAAATATTTTATGTTGTTGGCTCCATCAGTTCGTACGCCATATAAATGCGTAGGGAGGAATAATTTGTTCCCAAAGAATGTCATTGTTGGATACTCAATCTTGATTCGTGGGTCGTTGCGCAGCTGAAATCGACAATTCGTTGGTTACATCTCAATAACTGCGAATTATTAGTGTTATCAATGGCTTGAAATGACCCACGGAGAAGTACTACAATGTAGAGTTGACGGTGTTACCTGTTTGTTGTAGAAGGAGTCGAAAAACATATCAGCAATCAAATTACTCAAGGTGCACTGCTTAAGTCGAGGACACACATCCCTGCCAAAATTGACCTAAACAACAATTTTGCTTGCAATTTTTGGATTTGTACGTAGAATCGGTCGCATACGTCACTAAGTTTTTAATTACTACATGAATAATGTCTTCATATTTTATGGAGAGTGAGCTAAATGAGCCGAAACCGTTGATTTTATTCATTTTCGCAGTACTTACCTCTTCCCCTCCCAACGTTAACGTCAAGTTTTCCATGACGAATTTATTGAAAGCTCTGATTTTGGTGCACATCTCAGGATTGAGCAGATTTTTGCTCATCGGATCCACTGACTCAAGGGTGACAGAGACGAAGGAACTGAAAAATTATTTTTGTTTGATACTGACAGCTCAAGGTTGATCTCTCTGCATTCGTAGTTGGGTGCACCCATGTGAGCGCTCAATGGTAGTCCTTTCATGGTATATTATTTCAGTGCACACTACGAGAATATCGGTTACCAAATGTTTTGCGCAAGTGTAACTTACCTATTCAATGAGGCTCCAGTGAAATTCTTGTGTATTTGATACTCTAACCTTGATCGAGAGTGTTCCGGCGAGTACAAGAATCGAAGGTCATCCTTTGAAAGATGTATTGCAATTAAGTTTTGGCCAATCTGTTATTGCAACTCACCTCCATTCTGACATTGAAAACACCAAGCGCAAGAACGCATGTGAGAATCAGTGGTCCGAGTGCGAAAGCCCTCGGGTGATAACTAATAAAAAGGCCATATTTGTAGAAACAACTGGCGAGGAAGTCCTGAAGAACCCCGAAAGGATTCACACAGTGCATCAGCCCCATATCCACTGTAGAGAGGAACACGCACTGTTTCCACTATACGCAATTGTTTCTGATCTGAAAAGTGATTCGCATTAAGGAAAGCCCTGAATGTATTACGGTTTCAATTGTCGATCGACCAAATAACCATCCAACAATGGAGCAGTATCGTGGTTATCCAGGTGTGATAGTGTGAAACCATACATTTTTCACTGTTTGTGTAAACCTACATATGTTATCAGATGAATCAGCGGTCTCCGCAGCCAACTGATGCGTCACCACGAACGTCAGAAAACGTCCGAACCTCTACGACCTTGAAGTGATGCTGAAACATCAACAACCATTCTCAGTGTAAATCTCCAAGCCATGTGGTGAGGTAAACAATCCAGAAAGGGTAAGAATTAGAAGTGTTGGACGATTTTTGAGCCATTGAAAATGTGTTTGGTTTAACTCATTATTAATGCTGTCTAACTGCTGCTTGAACATTAAATTGTCACCATTCTGATACCAACACATCCCCAAGTACTCCGACTAATTTTCGCTGAAATAAATCGACAGTAAGGTCAAGAGCGCCATTATCGCGGCTCGTCACTTGAATTCAACCTAATCTGAATCGACACTGGTAATTGACGGCATTGCCAGCATCGTGAGAATTTTGGAAAGTTTGGGAAGAATGACGGTGAGGAATACAATACATCAATACATGATATACGACTACGATCATCGTTGGTCTAGATTCGATTTTCACTAATCACACCAAACTATCCAGAGTTTCTCGTCATTTGGGCAACAAAAAACAATTTGATGAACATTAGAAGAATTTTTAAACGTTTTCGGCTGAATCAGTTCGAAGTTTAAAGCAGAAAAATCGAGAATACGTGCACGAAATCATGCTAGCGAACAGAAGTCGTTTTGAGGCACTCTGCGTCGTTGACCCCATTTCCCTTCACTGACCTTGTGGATACTCACACGTTGCGCGCGATTTGTTGTTGTTCACCACTTTATTACTATTTATTCAAATCGCCTGTATTTACAGGAAGAATGATTTTATAGGTTAGATTTTGGGTTGGAGAAGAACACAGGCCCCCAAAAAATGATACAATATTTATTAAATACTTATGCCCAGTGTGGGGTGATCGTATGAACGAGTGAAAAAAATGAAGTGCTTTCTCCATCAAGTAAGACACCGCATTGAGGACAAGAGTTGAGCATGAGCAACGATTACATTCCTCGAGATGTCTGATTCTGCTGGAAGTGCTGCAGAAGTGAACGAGCAATTACGATGCGCTGAATCTGAAAGATAAAGGTTGATGTAGCAGCAATGCAACTGGAAATCAGATCAAAGATCTAGGATTCGTTCAGCAAATGTTAAGAGAATGGGCCAATTAACGAAGTCTTGACCCATAAGACAGTTCTTTGCTTTAGGCATCGATCGCGCCGCGACACGACTAGTCGCATCGCTCTGTGATGTGAGTGGATTGGTGATAACGCGTCGCCCGGAAATAATGGAGATTGGATAGCTAATAGGTCGGTTTGTTTCTACACAGTTGATATAATACTTGTATCGCATTTTTTCATGTACGTTCATGCAGCATTGCTCCCCTACTTAGTCCTATATTTGAAAAAAAAATACCGCAAGAACGCATACAATTGCTCAGTGCCGTTAAACGAAATCATCTATAAAACCGCTGGCAAAAGAAGGACACCCACTTGACTTGTTCCTTCGTAAATCTGGTAAATTTTGGCGTCACGCATAAGCTTCTCCACGGGGTACTCAGAGTTGAATCCATTTCCGCCAAATATCTGAAATAAATCCTTCATTATTTTTGTCCGGTGCTAAACAGTATTTGCTAAAGCTGAAAGGACCCTGTTTCCTCAGACACTCATTCACTCTGCTAGAATTTTTGTTTCTAAATTTTCCGGGAATTTTTAATTAGCAGAGAATATACCTGTACAGCGTTCGTTGCAGCCTGATTAGCAGTGTCCGATGCGAAGCATTTAGCAATCGAAGCGAAGTATGACGAGCGAACCTGGAAGTTCAATAATTCCTCTTGCGAAGGGAATAAGGAATGTGCAGAAACGTTCAGTACTACCTCGGTTGTTGCCATGCCCTCATTTTTGTCAACTTTAGAAAACTATAACCTATTATAAGATGCTACCTGACGGTCGACATTGTGAGCAGCCTTGTAAGTAACAAGACGTGACAGTTCGAGATTGACAGCCATATCGGCCAGCATGAACTGGACTGCTTGGTGCTGAAAAAGAAGCAGTAGAGGGGAGAAGTCTCACAAAAGTAGCACAACAAAGGGGGTACACAACAGTGGAACTCACATTCGCGATCTCAGTTCCAAATGTCTTTCTCTCTAGAGCATACTTTGCGGATTCGTCTAAAGCTCTCCATGACAAGCCAAGTGCTCCAGCAGCCACTCCAGGTCGAGTCATGTCAAACGCTCCCATAGCCACCTAAAAATCCCCGTGCTTACATCAGTTAACGCTGAGAAACATTTCTCTTTGAGGCGAATATAATTACCTTGAAACCAGATCCTGGACTACCCAAAACCTGACTGGCGGGTACTACTACGTCTTCAAACGTGATGGTGCGAGTGTCGGCGCATCGCTGACCCATGTTCTTCTCCTGAAAAAATACCTTTGGCAATGGGTTAATTGTTTACTTCCTAGTTGAAATGGTAGCTGTCAACGGCTGTTTTGCTTTTATTCTTCACAAGATGAAATCGTCCGATCCTTATGCATTCACTATCTTATGCGATGTCTTAAAGACAGTTAAGTCATCGATCACCATCAGTAGTGGAAATTCAACGAAACTAACCTTTTTACCTCTGACGATTCCTGGAGTATCGCCATCTACAACGAATGCCGTGAACGCCTTACCAGCAGGTGCTTTTCGGTCCGGGTCTGAACGTGCCAAAACGAAGAACCTGAAGCGGCGACTAGTAGCAAATTTACGACGCCAAAATTGAACAGAAATTGTTACCCATCAAGGGTCAGTCTTTACTACTCTTTAGAAAACATACCACTTGGCATGACCTCCTCCGGTGATCCATGCTTTTTGTCCACTGATAACATACTCGTCGCCTTTCTTGACAGCCTTAAATGGATGTTCTCAAGATTTCGAATAACTTGAATTTTGAGAGCTAACTGTTTCCAAAGAATGAAACACGGTTTATCTGAGAACATTTGTCTTACCTTCGTTTGTACCCCGTTAACGTCAGAACCTGCACCAGGTTCAGTAACACAGTACGACGCTATCACTGGTTCACTAGCAAGCCAGCCTTAAAATAGAATTTGAGGCACCCAAATCGCCGCAGAGGGTAGGCAGATAGACATAGATTTTTTTGAAAACCCAATGTTTTCTGCTAGAATGTATGCCAAGATGGTGAAATGTGAGAGTAAAAGATAAAATGACTACGAACAAAGAAGGCAGAAAAAAGTGTTTTGATTCAATGCTCTTTGTACAGTGACTCACCCAAATATTTCTTTTTTTGCTCTTCATTTCCAGCTATGTAGACGGGGGCTAGGGCCAGAGATGGTCCCATAATAGCCAGTTGTATACCCGTACATCCATATGATAAAGCCTCAACGACCAGTGCCGTTTCCAAGGTAGACATACCAGGACCACCTTAACACGAATAGAGCTCAAAATATGCTATGTATGTACGAGAACAATTTTGGATTCATACCGTATTTCTCTGGTATCTGAGGATTCATCAGTCCTAAAGAATGCGCTTTCTTCACGATATCCCACGGAAATTCGCCACTTTCATCGTGTTTGTGGGCTGCTGGGAGAATTTCTTCTTTGGCGAACTGCAGTGCCGTAGCTTGCACCTCTCTATGCGTGTCGCTCAAATCTGAAAAGAGGTAGATGAAAGTATGCAGAGCAATTTCAGAAAATTGTGAACTGAAATGCTTATAAAACACCATCCAAAGCACTTTCTCGTAATTGGAGGTAACTGACCCACCGAATGAAATACACCGGTTGGCAATGCAGGGACGAACTCGCCCAGCCAATACTTTGCTCAGACTCCTAGCCAACATATTCTAACCTGCAAAGACATGTTAACCAGGAATGAAAGATGAAATCCATAAAACAATAAAAATCACGCAATATGAAAGCGAAAGCGCTATGGCGTCTCAGGTTCCTTCCCAGCTTAAATAATATTTATTAATTAGAAAGCCAATGAACACGATTTTGACAATTGGAAGGCAGGATGACGTCGTCAGTGTTTTAGTAACTGCCGTTGAGACGAACACGAGATAGCAACTGACGAGCGATGACCATGCGTTGCACCTAATGATTAGACTGATACAGAGTACATACCATTTTATAGATTGGAATTGCCTAGTGACTTTTAGATAGCACAGAATGCTTTCACACTGTGCGGCAGTCGCATAGAAAACAACGAACGCCTACCTGACTTGTTCCTTCATAAATTTGGAAAATCTTGGCATCTCGCAATAGTTTTTCTACTGGGTACTCGGTGTTGAAACCTGCGCCGCCAAACACCTGTAAATGCGTATTTCGTCATATTCAAGCGAAATGAACCCTGCAGAAGATTACCTGAACAGCATTAGTAGCTGCTTGATTTGCAGAGTCGCTGGCGAATAACTTCGCCAAAGAGGCATAGTAGGACCCAGGGCGGTTCATCTCGACCTTAATAAATTTTAGATGGGTAGGATATCGTTTGAGAAATTCTAACAAAAAAAAAGAAGTGATCAGGAACAAAAATACCTCACAGGCACTTTTGTAAGTCATCAATCGAGCTAGTTCAACGTTCATTGCCATATCAGCGAGAATAAACTGGACGGCTTGATGCTAAAGCATTTCTTGAATAAATTTACAGTGATAAATGTTCTGTTCTGATAAAAATACGCTTGGAACTGTATACTTGTCCGCTCCATACCATCTTAGGTCTCTGTTCAATAGCTTCTTAGTGCTCAATCTTTTCTGAAAACCTTACGTTAGCAATTTGAGTGCCGAAGGTCTTCCTCTCCAATGAATATTTCGTGGCTTCATCAACACATCTTGCAGAAAGACCTGTTGCTAGAGCAGCAACAAGAGGTCTAGTCCTATCGAACGTCTTCATCGCTACCTGAAGCGAAAAGTAAGAAGCAGTCCAAGTGAGAGAAGTCCAAATCTTCAGGTAAGTACGTTATTTTCTACGATGTCTAATTTCTGAGACATATTTGTTATGTTCCAATTTCTGTTCGGCTATTGTTTCGTTACAACGTTTTTCAATTTCTCTTCTACTGAGTCATGTCGATGCTCTATTAGAAGCATCTTTCCATTTCTTGTTAAAGAAACGAAAGTTTTCAAGATTTTTGCTTACCTTGAATCCTTCACCTGGAGCGCCAACAATGTTTGAAGCTGGTACTCGAACATCTTCAAATGTTAAACCACGCGTGTCGGAGCAACGCTGTCCTAGGTTAATTTCCTTAAAACACTAGCTGCGTTCAATATTTTCGGTTACAATTACAAGAAAACAAAAGGAAATATTAGACCTTCTTTCCCCGAGTCAGGCCTGGAGTATCTCCTTCAACCGCAAAAGCAGTGAACGCTTTTCCAGCAGGGGCTTTCGGATCGGGGTCAGATCTAGCGAGAACGAAGAACCTAAAAAATACATTGTACACCGTCAAATGAATGCCAGCTTTGCTGACTATTTCAAATATTATTTAACGCCTGTCTTTTGTTCTCCTACTATCGAGTATCTACGAATGAGCTCTGTATCACCGACCAGTTTGCGTGTCCACCGTTTGTGATCCACATTTTCGAACCATTTATCACATATTCGTCCCCCTTCTTCTCACATTTTGTTTTAATTCCTGCCACGTCCGATCCAGCGATAGATTCCGTTACGGCATATGCCTGGAGAAGAACACTTATTTAATTGAAGTCGATAGATGACTTTACAGATAATTTCCTTCCTTTTGAACGTTTTCTTTTTCGATCTCGGGAATATCCAACTCTTCACAAATTTACGAAATAACATACCGCCATCAGAGGCTCTTCCACCATTCGGGGCAGAAACTTTTTCTTGACCTCATCACTTCCACAAAGAATTACAGGTGTTTCGGCGAGATCGTTGCCCATAATCGCCGTTCCTATTCCGGAACAACCGTATGCTATCTCTTCACTAACAATTACATTTGACACCATGTCCATATCGAGACCACCTAAATTGGAAACGTTCGTTGATTTGACCAAGTTCTACGTTTTGAAACGCTCTTCGCTAGCTTTTTTCGAAAACCCCATAGATTTATTTGCGATGGCAACTGAGCAGATGAACAGCTATATATGTCTCGCCTTCAAACCTTTTTCATTGGGGAATTGCCGAGCCAGCTGTTCTCCCCCACATTGATAAATCGCGTGGAGGCCACTACACTACACGCATCACCAGCCATAGGGCCTGCCTATTGCATAGGTTTATCCCAGATACTTCAATTTGCGAATGACCAATGGTTGCCTTTCAAGGGGAACTTCGTGGCAGTGACCGTGCTCCAGCGCTAGACCGCGCCGCAACGCAGCGCAAGCTAGAAAGCGGCTTCTTCCATCTTACCACCGTGAGCGATAACACCTGGGAGGTCTTGGTTGTATAGGTGATACGCTTTCGAAACGTTACAAATTCTACCATGGTAGAAACTTTTCACGTTAAGAATCACCGACCGACCATTGTGACGAAATGACCACCGTTGTTTTCGCTATCACAATGTAATCATGTGAGTGAAATTTAAAGATGACGTACCGTACGCCTCAGGAATGTCGGGGTTCATGAAGCCGCAAGCATGGGCCTTTTTGATGATCTCCCATGGAAACTCCATAGTCTTGTCATAATGAGCGGCCTTTGGTATAATCTCTTCCGCTGTGAACTTTCGAATTGTATCACGCAGTTGCACTTGGTCCGGTGTCAGATCTTGCAAAAGAAAAAGATAAGAAAGATGTAAACAAAAGGCCAGTACAAGGACGACAACAACTAACCGAAGTTAGGGCCGTCCACAGCAGTTGCATGACTACGTCTGACATGTTGAGCAACACTGGTAAAACGTGGCAATTTTGTGAAATTCTTTGCCAACATTCTAAAAGAAAACACTGTTGTCATAGAGAAAAAAGGCTCACACGTTACTACAAGACCATCAGATGCAAGAAAAGAGCGATCTGGTGTAACAGGCACGTTCTTCGCCGCTCAGAAGGTACAAAGTACGCTTACCTACGCATAACACTCTTATCGCATCGGCGTAAACAATGCGCCGAACAACGCACATTGGGAGTTCTAGTAGTTTAAGAGGGAATACCTGTACTAGTCTGCAATCCACTTTGTCTCTGTAGTACGGCAGTTCACTGCTGGTGCAGTGCGGAGCACTGAATATCCTAACCCATTTCAAAATTCCGGCTCGAAACCGCTCGAACACAAATAAACGCTGGTCCTGAGCGGACAATCATGGTGGCCGCGTCGCTACGGTGTGGTCTGGCCGCCTCTCGTTCGCCTTCCGCTCGAGATTTCCTCACTAGCAAAACGATTTTTAGAGGTTGATTTTAATTCACTTTCTTTCCTAACATACTCGTGTGTTTTCGTACTTGGCAGTATTTGTATATTTGAATTATTGAAACTAAAACCCTCTGTAGGCGATTCGATATATAAAGTTTGATTTGATGTTTGGCCAGCTGGGGTAGGTACATTTGTTAGCTGTTTTTGGCTTGAAGATGATCACCTTGGTGCTTCGACTCTGCCGCCGATTCATGATCGTAACCCCTTCTTTTGGTTTCTTTGGTCGTTTTTTCTTTTTGTGTCACGTTTTGACATTTTTATCATAAAACTAAAAAACTATGTAGAAGCTTCTCTATGTGCTGACAAATTTTCTATTGCCGTGTGAGCTTTTTCGTTTTCTGAAAACGTCAGAATACGTGCGACACTCTTGCGTGAAACACTATCGATCCGATTGCTGCTATTGTGAGCTGAGCGCACTCGCACGTCCTCTGCATGGGGGGCATCTATCGTCTTCTGAGATCTTGACGCTCGTCTGCGCTCCATTATTTGTCGGATTTCGCTCGTTTATGTTTGAACCTTTGCCGATTGCACTTCTCTACTTCGATCGTTGAACAGTTCTGCTAAATATTTAGCGAACTATTTTGTAAATGTTGTCAATGACGATGTTTCCCATATATAACAGTCTCAATACTGAGAAAATTCTGTTAGCCTGGAAAAGTGCTATTAGCTAGCAAACCTGACAATTTCGTTGTGTCACGTTGGATTTTTTGTGTCCTGACAAACATCAGTATGCTCATTAAAATTACGTTCATGAGGCTTCATTCCGTCTGTCGTTTTCATTTCTTTACAAACTACTCCGGAAGACGACCTCCTCAATCTGTTGTTCTACCGGCACGGTATGCTGAAGATTCGTTTAAAACTTTCTTTTGCGTTTTCTTTGAAATTTTGCAATAGCGTGAAAGTCACTGAACGAAGCATTAGCCCCATTCATACTCCGCTGCAGTAGCAGAAATCCAGCAGTGCTGTTGCTGCAGCTTATTTTTATCTTATATGTCGAATAGCAGTTCTTATTTCCTAATGGAAGTCTGTTGAATTGTGAATTAGCTGCTCATCCCAACTTACATTCTTCAAATGTTCTTGAAGCTGTTCAAATCCACCATGCCTTTTTGAGTGCGTAGCTGGGACGAGAGTGTTGACCATTTAAATTAACCTGTACAGCATTAAACGTCGGTATACTCTCAATTAACTCTTCGGCAGTGCCTTTGAGTTCTTCTCCAGTGAGTCATTGATTTGATTTCACATAGCCTTTTTTTAACAAAATTGATAAGTTGTCTTTTGTTCGTATTGATTCTTACATTTCTACCAATAAGACGTCATCAGTTTTATTTGCAAAAAACTTCAACGACAGAATTCTATCTATTGGAATATTTTATTCAGTTACATCAACGTTATCGTCTTCTGGTCAATATTCTTCGTTGTAGTTGTCGTGTTTTCATTTTTGCTGTAGCACATCGCAGATGACTTAATTCTGTCTAGTAAAATCTTCAGTTATTTTTGTTCTAGGGCAGGGTTCTCGCTAAGGGCTATGGCGTCGGATTTCGGAAATCCGTTAAAGAAGTTCAAGCTGGTGTTCTTAGGAGAACAAAGTGGTAAGGTGCTCAGTTTGATCACTAGCGTGATTGTCGTGATTGTCTGCTTGGGTACGTACAGCGTACAGTGTGTGGTTCGCACCAATGTGTGATTTCTTGTTTAATCGAAATACTCGATTCAGTGTTTGTAGGATTGAGGGTGTTGAATTTTAAACAGAAGATCCCCGGCAAATGCGGGCAAATCATTTTAGTAAACAGGACAACTACTGGCAGTGCAAACTTCAGTGTCACTTTCTTTCGTCTATTCTATAGTATACGTTTCAGTAGGGAAGACGTCATTGATCACGCGATTCATGTATGATTCATTTGACAACACCTACCAGGCGACAATTGGTATTGATTTCTTGAGCAAAACCATGTACCTCGAAGATAGGACGGTGCGTTTTTTTAAATTTCGAAATATGTCGTAGTATTGATGAAGTTATCATTTCAGGTGCGACTTCAGTTGTGGGACACTGCTGGTCAAGAGCGGTTCAGGTCGCTTATTCCATCCTACATCAGAGATTCCACTGTTGCTGTTGTGGTTTACGACATTACGAGTGAGTCAGAAAGTCGTTTTTGTTTTCATGGAAAGCATCTGCGGAGATAAGATTCCGAAATTTATTCTCCTAGCGATTTTAGAATAGTATTCGTTTTCAACTATTGACCTATTTTATGTAGGTTAATTAGGTCATGTATTTATTCAAAAGAATCTGAAATATTTGGTTTCGAAAAACAACGGAGTGATGCTCCCACATTCTGGAGTTAGGCTTGAGCATTCGTGGAATGAGGATTTACGAGCGCCGAGTGGTTTTTGTGTTGCAGATGCAAATTCATTCCACCAAACATCGAAATGGATTGATGATGTCCGCACCGAAAGGGGAAGCGATGTCATCATTATGCTAGTCGGGAACAAGACGGATTTAGGAGACAAAAGGTTAGCATTAACTATTGTTTTATATTTTCGTTTCCAGGGATATTATTGTTTCATACATTTCACATATGGCTGTTTATAGACAAGTTTCTACAGAGGAAGGCCAACGCAAGGCTAACGAACTCAACGTCATGTTCATAGAGACATCAGCTAAAGCTGGGTACAACGTCAAACAGGTACTGGTATCTTTTGAGTAGCACGTTTTATCACTTCATCTCTAGTTCTACCACAAATGCGATGTTGGAGTTCTGTTTTGGCCCACTTTTTCATGTTTCTAAAGCTGTGATGCATGATAAGATCAGCGCTACTAACATCTAAGTAACATTGTGACCTCAAACTGGGGTTTTTGTTACTGGTTCGCAAGAATGCGTCGTTTTGCGTCGACACAGTGAAAGACATGCAATGAGGCGTTTCGGTTCTGCATTGGGATTTGTTGAGGTGCCTATTATTAGTCAATTCGAAAACATTACATCATGGTTATCGTCTATGATCATTTGGGCTCCCACAGCAAATCGAGCATGTTTTTTTTCAATTTTCTGACGGCACATGACGTAGCACTACTCGTGAATAAAATGATTCTCAAGTGAAGGAATCACTTTGATTCTCTCTTTCTTTCTTAAATAGTGTTTGTCTCAAATCATGGAACAGGTACCAGTGTAACAAGGAAGAGCGGAATGGGATGAAATGGGAATTTTCAGTTCCGTTTCAAGAAATAGTTCAAATGCGCATATTCGATGCGTGAATGTTCTTACGTGGCAAAAGCGGCGTTAACTTGAAGAAATGACGTTAGAAATGGATTATTTCTATCGTTTCAGCTTTTCCGTCGCATTGCTGGGGCTTTACCAGGCATAATAAAGGAAGACGACCGTATCGACAACAGTAAGTATAATTTGGAATTGAATTTGTTTCGCCGTTATGAATTGCTTTATCTTTCTGTTTTACCTAGTCAGGTGTTAGGCCTTTGTTATACCTACGCTCACCCCCAGCGTCTGCCAGCGCAACTCGTCCCATTCAGTATCAGACACCGTGGGGCCAGACACGTTTGTGCGAGTTATCACCTCAGACGCTGGCGTGATGACGCTCACGGGCTGTTATGCAGACGCTCCTGAGCGTCGTCGCTAGTCGCTGTTCAATGCACTGCGGTTGACCCTTTCGCTGGGGGTCGGTCGAGGACTGCTCTGCATGCTTCGGGCGCGTGCGTGCGTGCGTCGCGTGCTCAGCGGCTGGGCGCTCACCACTCGCAAGCAGCTGACACGCACCATGAGCGTCGGTATAACAAAGGCCTTACTGATGTGAACATTTATAAATTTAAAATTGAACTGAAATGCGCCGGAATTCTTGTCCACTGGTGCCTTTATTTTGATCCGTCCTATTGTTTAAAAAAACAATCCGAACGCAGATCAAAACAGCCGTTTCTTTTTCTACAGATAGAAAGCATTTCTCGGATTTTTTAAATGTTATTTCATCGTATACTTATATTTTATGGATGAATTTCTTAGTTTTTGTGCTAGTCACTTACTATATCGCACACAAAAAAATTGCAGGAGCGATAACGATAAACCTTCTTTTTTAAACGTAACATTTTCTTGTTCACGGATTGTACCCTGTTGGTTACTGATCCAGCTTGTATTTCAGCTACTATCGTAAACATGGATCCTATAAAACAGCGACAGATCGTCACCGAAGAAGGCTCTTGCTGGTGCTGATATCCAGACAATCCATCTGGCTTCGCATCCGAACTCGTTGGGACTTGCGTAATATGATCATCTGTTTCATGAAGTGTGAACATCTTGACTAGTAGTACGTGAATCGCCATATTGTCTCTTTAAGGATTCTAGGTCGTGTTAAAGATTGATGAGTGGTTAAATGGTTAAAGGTTCGACCCAGTTTCAATGGAGCAGCACTGAAGCAGTGGTGGAAGGGGCCGCTACGAACTGCGTAACAGCCCCTTAACCATTGCAACAGTGTTGCTCCAGCGCACTACAACGAACACCTTTCCGAATTTGTGACATATCTGATTAGGATGGCTTCTCGTGCTGCTCCATTGGTGAAAGCACTCATGTTTTCCCCGTTTGTTAGGCACACGAGTTTTCGGTTGTGTTTTTGCTGTCGTTAGCGGTTCGTTGTTACTACTTTTGTAATTGTATAATCTATGCTAATTGTGGCCTACTGTGGTACGTTGGGATTATGCATCAAGCCTAATCTGTTTTTGAAAAATTTCGAAAACGGAACTGTGCACTCGGTTAACTTTCTGCTAATTTATTAGTTTCTTTTCTGCTTACGGCTTTTACCATTCCACGTGGTTAAGTTGCTTTCTTTGTTCGAATTGAGTTTCTCCTTTGAATGATTTCAAGCGGTTTAGGGACTACTAATCTGATTTCCGCGCACATTTCTGTACCCTTAATACAACGCGTCTGTGGTATTTTGTCGCTATCGGATTAAGCGTTGTCCTCATGTGATAACATGCATTGCTGAAAATGAATTCAAAATTGTCGACATTGTTAAAATTTTCTTAAAATGAGCTCATTCGTTTCGTACTTTAATTATTCGTTCGAGCAGCTGGTTTCATTTTGATATATAATGTGCAGGAATAATTGCTTAACTTTGTCATTTTCGAATTTGCTTTAGGGAATGGAAGATAAAAATCGCTCCCATTCTAGTACGTGATGTCATCATTGTTAACACTGTTTAAATCCTTCCTTAGCGCCTTAACAAATTGGTTGCCATTTCACTTATGAACAGCTGAGTGTCCAGATGTTTTTTAACGGTCGAGTCCGCCCGAAGTTCATTCGGAGGGGTTATTTCCGGTGCTAGTCATGACTCTGGAATCCGTTCCTTGTAGCTAGGAGTACATACACCATTGCAAACATCGTTGATTCGCCGTTACTATTGTGAAGTATCTTATACCCGGCCGAGCCACGAAACCGCGGATCCTAACTCGAAATCATCTCGTCACGTTTAGCAGTAATGAATCTGGAACCAGATCGAGATCGGGTGGTTCGTTGCTTGGTTGGTTACTGGACAGCAAATCTTTGGCTGCAGTTTGTTCTATCGCGGAAGCTAGAAGTTATGGAAAATTTCTGTAGTTTCACCGCTTTATCATGGATACTTCTGTTTTTAAAAAGGGGGGCTACGTCAGTTTTCGATCCAATAGCACCAAGAAATTAGACAAGCATTCTCGAGCGCAGTATGTGTTCGAAATTCATCTCATCTCGCTATCCGTCGCGGCGCGATGCGATTACATAGTGGAATGGTACGAGTTATGCGCCGAACGAGGCCTCCTCGTCCTTTCAGATGTAGATTTGTGCCACTGGCATAAAACAATTATTGAGTGCCATCCTAATAGTAGCTCCTAATTATTGAATTGCCTATGGGTCGATGTTCATATGTAATCACAGATCTGCTGGTAGGTCATATTCGTAGAGGTTCCAGCCATCTATTCTATTGCCTTTTGTACATTGCACACAACCGTGTCAAAATACCGTACCCCACGTCTAGTTTAATTACCCACGGGGACGAGGGAGCTGCCGCTGTTGATTCCGCTCTCTACAGTCAAATTGAATGCTTCGTGATATACATGAATGAATAAATAACAAAATAACTTTCGTTAATTCCAGAGCTAGAATCAGGATAAAGCATGAGGATCGATTTTTGCCATGGGTGTTCGGCCGTGATTCCTTCGGAATTAGTCTGATTACGATGCGTACAGCGCTGTTATGCGTTTCAATTTTTTAAAGGTACGTTGTAGTGAACGAATTTGTTTGCGAGTTTTCGATGTGATTTTAATATGTTGCTTTGTGTACTCAAAGTATTCGAAGAGATGTTATTTCTCCAATGGGTCAACGCAGACGTTGTGGACATTTATTCATGTTCCATTCTCCTTCAATCATCGCTGTTTAGGAAGCAATCAAGCATGCATAGCTGACACCGAGTGGAGTTATTCGATAGCTTGCTAAAGGCGTGCAACATTTACTTCATTGTTGTATACAGTTATGTAGTGATGGGTACAATAATGACGTCGTGTACAAAAATCCTTTAAGAATTTGCTAAGGTTGGTATTATGTGATGTTCATCACTCATCGAAAAAACTCGGCTGCAGAGGTGACCGCTTGAAAAACCTGTAAAACATCAAGGTTTTCCGATTTTTTTCACTCGTTCGATGCAGGTAATTGAAATCGTTGAACTGAATATAATTTAATGAAATCGAACGAGATCCTTACCTGATACTAGGCTCCAGTTTTGACCACTTCTTGTTTAGACTGACAAAGTCTCTTGGGTATGTGCCAGCAAACTCGAAATCTTCATGGAAAACGCCGCTGACGTGCATTGTTGAAATTGCCAAGAAAACTGGAAACATATTCAACGATCCTGAATTGGGTGTATCGAATTCGTCACTTACCAAACGCCACTGCAGTGAGGAGTGTTGTGAAGGATGACTTCATTTCTTTACCCGGAAACGAATATTTTTCCTCGGTGAACAAATGTGATTCGAATGAGCGGAATTGTTCGCGGAAACAGCTTTGAGCAACGAAATCATGAGAACAGTTGGTCTCAGCTCTATTATGAGTTAAATCGTGATTATGGACTCCATAACTTGCTGATTTTATTATTCTAAGTTCTTTCTATAGTCTTACGTGAAGATTCTAGATCAAGAACATAGGAATGCGTACGTGATGTGTGAAAATAGCAGAATATTAGGTTTAATTCATTGGACAGCTGAAAATCGAAGCAGATGCAGAAAGTAATTTATGCTCTGAATAGGCCGAAAGTCAAGTTGTTCCTATTCTTCTCATCTCCATTTTCCTTCAAGAATTGGTAACGACTTCCTTAGATGGGCTGTTAGTAAATATTGCTTAATATCATGACAATAGAAATTTATCGTTTCGCGCCTTCGTTAAACTACTGAAAAGTTGATTCACATCAGAATTTTCTCAACCAGTACATGACAAAAGAAGCTTAAACGTGAGTGGACTTCCAGCAGCTTCCGCCAAGGAGCGACGCTAAGGCAGCGTATTGCAGCTGCTGCTAAGTGTGACTGGATCTTAACGGTGGAACCATTTTGTTGTAAAAGTGCAGTATAGGTTAATGATGAGAAGAATGACGTAGCATTTTTAACATTGCTAAAACCAGCTGCCGCGTTCATATTCTTTGATCATCAAATTAAGCTATTTTAGTGATAGTCGCACCTAAATGATACCTCAGGAACTTTACTACGTTTCGGGAGCTTAAATTAAATTAGAGGTTTTTTAGGTGTATGTTAGATAGCAGCCAAAGTGGAACATGTCAATAATGAAGAGTACGTTGAAATTCCAGTTGAACTCTTATAGAACTGCGGTAAAACTGCGGTGCTTACGGGTACGTTGTTTCGGTGAAGAATCCTTGTTAAGACCACCTGTTACCTCTTAATCTTTAGTATTCTATAATATAAACGAATAAAAGTGACAGGAATGGAGACACTAAGTATGAATTTTGTGAGGCCAAATACATCGAATCAATAGGAAATATAATACGAAACTATTCTGCTATTTGCCGCTTTCTGTTTAGCGGTTTATAGACGAGAACTAGTTGACTGACTTAAATATTTGGAGATGCTAGGTTATTCGCAAAACGCTGACAGCCGATCCGTCAGCGTTTGCGAATAACCTAGCATCTCCAAATAGGATATCTCTTTTTCAATAAGCAAGTCGAGACTGGGTTAACGAATTGGTGGAAATTCGATCGATCTCTTGACTAAGGAAAACGAGTGAAAATTCCAGTAAAACAAACAAGACCGTTTCATGATAACTGCGAGTTATACATAATTATTAGAGATACGCCAAACAGTAAGTAAAAGTTCCTGGCATTCACCCTGTGGAAAGCTAAGGGCCGCCATTCGAAGCGAGAATGAGTAGAAATGAATATCGTGTGTACTGAGACGGAATGATTCATCTTCTCGATGAGGGACTTGCCAAGATGAAGTTGTTCTGAAGTACACAAGAAATGTGAACATCACATATTTTCCAGCTGAATACTTGATTCTCTTCCTTTCTTTCCTACCTCAATAGAATTTTCGTATACATCAAAGAGATCGTTGTGCTATTAATCGCTAGAATTTATCATAGTTATGGTGTATAGTTTTATTGACGTCGTAGGAGACTGGGATAGTTCGGCAATGTTGACAAATGTGCTCATCGTGGTGTGAATGTCAGCTGATTTTTAGCTACCCTCTAGTCGAGCATTATGCTGTTCATTCTCTAAAATGTCGAATACGAAACGGGCATACAATGAAAATTGCTGTTGAAATGAAGAGGACAAGAGTTCTTGTGCCACAACGTGTAGCTTATCGTTAGAAGTGCATGAAGGCCTTTGACGGAATCTTCATCGGGGAATAGCAAAGAGGGGGCGTGCGCCTAAAAGTGTTGAGGATCGTCTGACGGATGCCAATATCCCGCTCATCTCGAGACATTGGAAATGCAAAGTTGATTAGAGGGTTAGATTAGGAGAAAAATGAGAGAATCTGTGATTCCTCAAGGAAGGTCCCTGATACGACCTGTTGGTTATAGAAAAGGGAGGCCTTTGGTTATAACTGTAGGACTTTCTGGTTCTCACTTCGCAATGTACAAGATGGAAGAATCGCAAATTGATATGTTGTAGTTAAAAGGTAAAGGTAAAGGTGCCGGCGTTGATCAGTCCCCTGAGGACGCGCCGCCGCATTCGTGTTCCATTCAAGTCGTAGAGGCTTGGTGAATGCGTATTTGGCCTATACAATGACCTGCGGGGGCCAGCCGCTATACCAGGTCAGTGTCTTTACCTTCCCAGACAGATCTGATACCAATTTACCCGACCCCGGAGGGATGGAAGGCTTGGTTAGCCCGGCCCGGGATCGATCGCTCGACCGTGCGGGTGTCAGTAGCGCCTCTTACTACTGTACCACGCAGGCCCTGATGATGTTGTAGTACAGCATGAAAAGTCTCCCTGTATTAGATTGCTCTCAACTTTATAATGAGACATTCTCGGTCATGTTTGCTGTTGGAATGATCGATTCGACCCTCTTCTTCTCGGCCTTTTGGCTAAGATCAAAGTTTAGTTCTTTCTGTTCAGCTGTACTGTCCAATTTCGATTTGCTCAGGGCAAAGTTACCGGTTACATTACGCGTTGCCGCGCAATTAAATGTAGCCACAGGCAGTAATTAAGGGGCCATCGGCTGCACTGTATGTCTCGTTAATCACACCGTAGCTATCCTCCATTTCAGAATCTCGATCGATCTCCAGGAGTGTCAGAAACGATTGCATGGAGATTTTGGACAGCTATGTATGGCTGAGCTTCTTCATCGTATCCTATTTCTTCAGGGAAGTCTTCAATGCGGCTATCTACTGATCTTCGATTAAAAGTAAGTTGATAAGAAATTTATTTATTTATTGCATTGATGATTTGTTGAGTACGGATATTTTCACTTTTTGGTTTCCTTGTGGTCTCGAAAAAGAACCTTGAAGCACCGAATCTGGGCATTTGAACAACTGGATGTGTTATTCCAATTTCGACGCTTTTTTGCCTTCAAATGAATGACCCGTTTTTCTATTAAGGTCACGATTTCTCTTGTATTAAACAGTTTACGCAAATTATCTTTCTTCTAGTAGCATAGCACATCAGCAAGTTGTGCCAACCCGAAGTAGTTTTCCATTTTTTGGGCACGTCTGTTATGATGGAGGCTATCAACGGATCAGTAATATTTCATTTACCACTGTCGAATGCGCATTTATGGCTTTGCGATCATGTAGATTAGTTTATGTGTTTTCACATGAGTCTGTCATACGTATGGCCTCATCATTGGAGAGTAATACTCAGGAGTCCATATACATCTATATACCTGCTGAAACCCTTTTAAATGGAAGCATTTTTCTAGACGTCTTCTGTAGGGGGTGAGACAGTGTCATAAAAATAGCAATGCATTGTTTACGGATTCCTAAAGAACCGTTTCCGTTCTACATTGTAAATGAAGGCGGCAAGAAATGAATAAAATCATGGAACGTGGCGTCTAATCAAATCCATCTTGACGAAACGACGTCTTAACCAAACACTATAAAACTGGCTGATTTCGGTCCTTCAAGGCTTAATTAATTACGACGTCTGTGATGCAAAGTCTTACATTCAACTTGAATATCTTTCTTCGCTAATATAAGGGAGGTGTGTCGCATGAAGTCACTGCTGAACTTCGCAAACAAAAATATGAGGTTTTTTCAGCATGATTCAAGGCTGAAATAACTTAAAATGTTGGACTCAGCAGGGGGAGATTTCTCGTCTTCTACTGGTTTCTCCGGCCAGTTTTGGTACGTTAGAACACCACCAGTTTTCGTGTTCGGCTCATTATTGACACTGATTCAACGAAATTCTCATGGATGGATTCAGCATCAAGCATAGCAAATCAATAGGAGCTGAATACACAAAAGCAGTGCTGCTCCCGTCGAGCTTCCACAGCCATCATCAGCGCCAGTTTAGTTGTTATCGCCAGCTTTCCGACAAGCTCTGAAACCAGGCAGATTTTGAAGTTTTGTCTGTATTTCGACATCTCAGCTTATTAGTTGATTACTTCGTTACTGGTTCATATTTTCAAACTTAGCCAATTTGTAACCATATATACCACGTTACGTGCATATACTAACTCGTGAAAGGAGGACAACAAGAGTTTAAGAACGAGCGTATCGTACTGTATTGAGTTTGTTGATAGTCCGTCCATTCATGTTCTTTTCTGTCGATCTTATCCACAACTCTTTGCTAGTCTGACTCATGAAATAAAGCTGCGCATCCTTGGAGATAATTTACGGCCGTTTATTGCCGGTTTTTTTCTACAATTTCATTCGATAACATTGCAACTTGGCAACATCGGCATTAGAGATTATCCGTGTTTGATGTCACCCATTTAGTCATGTCAGCAAGAATCAATAGTTTTGATCAGACGGACAAAAAATACTGGTGTCTTTGTGGACAGCTACATATCAGTGTGAGTTTCATCTTCTCTTCGTTCTTTGAGTTTTTCAGTCAAAATTGCTGATGTGCAATGATTGTTAAGGTTCAGATTGGGTCGAAATTTCTCAATAAATGTGCCGAATATGCTTTTCAGAAGGGATCCCGACTGGTTGCAGTGCTCCTCAATATCTTCACCGCTACAAACATCATCTTCAGTTTAACAAGAAGCAGTACTGTGGCTTTATACACGCTAGTGACGTAATGGTTTCGATTTCACGTCCTTGCATCCATTAGATTTTATTCATCCATTAGATTTTATTTTACACAGAAAAATTGATTGTTCGTGGTAGTTGTAAACATTGAAGAATCGAGAAATTTTCAATTTCTAGCGTTTTAGATAAACTTATGTCTTTCCCTCAAGAGAGAGAGCAGAGTATGAAGATATCGGTCCATCATTTGGTACCAGAAGACCGCTATCAACGGTTATTTCCAGAATAGAAAATCATTTCAAAGCCTCTTCACAGTAGCTATTGTTGTGCAATTCAATAACATTACGAGCCACGTCATGCCGACCCGGACGTGGGGTTTAGTATATCAACCAGTTTTGACGTAATTTTTTCGTTTCCGTCAAATCTCTGGTCATTTCTAAATCCTAGATGGAGGTGAAAGTGTGTAAAGGTCAGATAGTTTTCTTCTAAAGATTTGCTCTGACTTCGCTTTCATGAAGAAGATCCTGTCAAATCTCACTGTCGATGTTTTGATAATCGTTTTGCGACGCACTCAGTGAGACTGGCTATCTTTTTCCTTTCAAAATTTCCGAGTTCAATTCTACTCGTTTCATCTCAAAAGAACAAAACTAGTCTCAAATAATATTATGGTGTCTCATAATTGCAACTTTTCGTGGAAAAACATGAAAGGTATGTGTTTTACTAGTGTTTTTCTTATACATAGACATATGTTGATTGTGCGTGTGTTCACCATCTACCCAAAGCCCTATTATTCCGCTCTTTTTACAGCTATGTGCTGCTATTTTCATATATCCTTTTCAAATTGAATGTATTGCTTAAAAAACGCATGAAAAAATTCAATGATGTACCAATACCTTAAGATTGGCAGTCTTTGGTCTTTTTCAAACGTCGACCACGCGAAGTCGACCTCATTAAACTATTCTCGTTAATTACCGCTTGTGGTTACGCTGAATTGGGTTCTAAATAAACTTGACAGAGGAAACTGAGAGGATAGTGTCTCAACATGGAAAAGGGCAGCTTCGATCTTTTCAGTTTTCGCTCATCGCAATCTAATTCGTGTTTTTTTTCGCGTGACTATCAATGATTTCTTATATTTAATGTTATAGTAAGGAAATATTGTGCCCAATATAGGTTTGAAGAAAGATGTGTGTTTCATTTCGTATTCAACTCAACAGTTCCACAGCAGCTAACGAGATTGCCGAACTTCCTCTTAGGTCGGGTAATTAACGTGAATTTCCTGATGAGGTCGACCTCAGGTGTTTAGGGTCAATGAATGCTCATGGCAAAGCTGTAATGTCTGCGAAATAATTAATCTTACCTAAGTTTGAGAAGAAATAACATAGGCCTAAAATACAGTTGCTAGATGTTTTTGTGAATTTGGGTATGTATGTATCGAGCGTGTGATTCAGCAATCAATTCTTTCAGGTCCGCTTTCGCAGTCGTCATATTCGGAAGCCTACTTTTTGGCGTCTATAGAGAAAAGCGGTTATACCTTGTACCGTACCTAATTTTCCAGGTGATGGCTCTGACTAATACTATTATGTTTCCTGAGGCTACGTCGTCATTTTCAGCTTATTTCAATCGCAGTCACCGTTCTTATCCTGTTTGCTTTTGTGATAGCAATTGCAGTCAATTCGAATGCGGTTGTTGAGCTGGCAAAGGATCTCGGAAATGTCGACGTTCATCGATCCCAGAAGCAACTGGATCATGGGAAGCAATGACAATGTTACTGTGTAAAATATTCAAGGTTCTTCCTGATTCAAATGTTTTAGATATGACGACGTTCACTGTGCTGTTCATTCTAGCGCTCTGCGTTAGTGGATTTCTTCAAGCCTACTTCTTTGAGGTAAGCCAACTATTATATTCTCCGCTGTTATTTGTGTTTCGAATTTTGGATCCTTGTCGTTCGTAGTCGCCTGCGTACATAACTGGTACAGTAAATTAACTACATAATGTGTTTCGTACGATGGAACTGTTCGGTTTCATGTTGATGAATGAACACAAAACCAGAAAGCTCACTTTCCAATTTATTTATATTCGTCTAGGATTAACAGCTCTTATCTACACAATAACACGTTAACGACCGTTTGTGCGACGTGATTTCACGCCTATACGACTATGAGGGATTGTTGCTGGTTTCCGGAATTCGAGAATTTTCTGTTCATTCCCTGTAACTGTGATCAGTGTGGAGAAAGTAGAGGTCGATGGACGTGACTTTTGTTATTGGTTTCCTGATGGAATGAAAATGTCATTCTACATGTCCAGTATAAACGTTATCATTTCAGGTAATTTACTCCTTCTACAGTTTTCTCAGTGATCGTGAATCGTCGTTCAACTTCAACTTCGAAGAGACATCTGCAACTCGTCTACCTTCTACCACCAGTACCCCGGACGTAATCAACGACACTGCTGCTCGTCCACAGTAACAGCCAACCGTTTCCGATCGTTATCTGATTCTAATGGGAGCCAAAACAAATATCTTTGCTGCTAATAACATTTTCCGGTCACTCGAGTCAATTATGTTATGTGTTTTTCATACCACCTTTGTTCGCTTGAGAGAGTCCGCTTTGATCATAATTTCATGTTCTGTTAAATAGCTGAAAACAAATGTTGCGACTTTTAAAACACCAAACATGTACGGTACGTACGTGCCTTTAAAATAAAAGCCTTATCATATCATGTCGATTAGGTTGTCGTACGTTTCATTAATCCGTTTCATATATTTCACTTTTAACAATTGAGAAACTTGGGCGACATTAATAAAATTGAGCTGTTTCTGGAGACTACAGCACAACGAGGCGAGTCACCCCAACCGTTGTTTTTTTACCATAGTTATTCCCAAATATGTGGATGTAACCAGTCGGCCCACACGAATTTCAGAACCACCTGATTCAGTTGGCGCATATAAAACAGAATTATATTTAACTCGAAATGCCCAGGAAAATGTGAGATCCTCTCTGGTTCTTTGGTCCAAAAGAGTTTCTGGCACCGAGAAAGGCTTATTCACTTACAGGTCGATGAAGGCGTGAAAATGATATTACTACACACGTCGGCAATGAGGTATAATTTGATAAAGCGCACCTCAGGCTATTGCCACTAGAACTCACCCGTATCCACTAGCACATATGTGTTCATAACAGGGCTTCCAACAGCTTGTTTCTGAATATGATTGGATTGAATACAAAACCCTATATAGCCAGGACTCCAGCATAAAAGTAACGGTGAAACACGAATCAATGAACGAACCAATTAGGAACATAGTTTCCATTGAAACTATGCTCCTAATTGGTACATAGTTTCCATTGAAACTAGTCCGGCCGGCAGCCTTTGATTGAACTCAATAAATAGTAGGCTTAGTTGAGAAATAAGTGAGTAGAATTTTTCTTCTACATTTAAACGGTGTATGGCAGTGTAACACCAAGATGAAACGTCGAATAGATAATAAACTACTTCCAATATTGTATACTTACGCGTAATGCCCTCGTAATGGAGACCACGCAACTGTCACTGCTTATTGGCCATAGGTGATATGTCTATTTCTGCTTATTGGCCATAGGTGATATGTCTATTTCTGCTTACCTGGGACAGCTGGTACAAAACCTGAGCAATAAGTCATTACCAGAGTAAGCATCAGTAAAGAGCGAAATGTAGTCACTAGGCTAATTCCCGTTTATGAAATACCTGACTTTGCAGGGGGGAAGCCATTTATCGTGCTGCAGTGGCATTTTGAACTTCAAGGAACGATTGAAATCGCGAACTGATCCTCGAGAGATCCCATCGCGTAAAAAGGAAGAGGGTGAGACAACAGAATAAATCGCACACACTATCATGAGAAAGCGCGCTTTATTTCAGCTGGACGAGTTGTCCGCGAACATTCAATCACAGGCGCGCAGCGTTTGCGTTGCAGTCGCCGCTATCGGCTGTTCTTGAAAAAGGCATGTATAATTTTTTAAAACTACGATTGAGGTTTGTGCTACGTATGCTGTCTTGTTGTCGGAGGGACTGTTTGTGCTTCCTCGTCCTATCCTGTTGCTCGATGTTCGCGGTAATCCACGTGGATTCTCGTGCACTTTTCTATATGCCATATGATTGCCCTAACACAGTGTCCGTGTCTTGGAGACACGTGGTTTCTCCTGTAGACAAGTGAAGGTGGACAGGAAGTAGAGTGGTTTGGTGACTTACTGTTTTAGATCAAGTTTTGAGCTCTGTTCTTTTTCTGTTAATTTTACCGTAGCACTATAAGCTCGTCCCGTAGTCGTCGTCGATGTGTGCTCCCTTAAGCGTCGAATTTGAAAAATTTTATCGAACACAATTTTTTTGGCGTCTCCTTTTCCTCATCTCTGTCCTCGTCTCTGTTAAGCCCATAGTTACACAGTGGACTCACCAGCTGTGGATGACAGGGGAAGTACAAGAACCTCAGATTTCGAAGGTTTCTTAGTGCAAGGCAAGTTTACGTTAGTAGCTAATTCAGGAGATTTAAAATTCCTGTTTTAGACAGCTTCAATCGAAATATGTCATCCTCAGTGGCGCTGAGGATTCGACATTTCTCAGCAGTGTCTGACATCATTGATCAGTGTAGCCATACTCGGTTGCATTCCGCTTGCATTAATCATATTTTCGTCTCCTACCATCGGCTATAATTTGTTTGCCACACCAATATTCAGGGTTACTTTTGATGCTGTTAGCGTGCTGTGTCACATAAGAAGATCCGTCTCATATGGAAAGCTTTGCTCTTGTGGTGTCCTCGCATATGGCCACCTGTGTTCCAATCAGGAAAGAGACTACCAAAAGTGTATTTGTCCAGCTGCCATATTGGGACGCTAACAAAAAGCTGAGCCGCTCTTGGACATTATTCTTCATGTCACAGTGCTTGGAAGGGTTTCTTTCAGTCTATTTCATCCATTGTTTCAGCGTATCGATTCCATCTTCTTATTGATCCGTATGAATTATCACCTAAATACATCTGCATCTCGCTGAACTCCTTTCAGTTGATTTCCTTACAGTACTCCGTTTGACTAACGGCAGGGACAATGGCTAATGAAGACGGTTCGTCTTCGCCACCATCCAGTAAAGAAGCCACTCGAGTTCCTCTTTCAGTGGAAAACTTTCAAACTCTGCAGCAAGGTATGGATTTTTCTCTCTTTCTCTTCTTGTTCATCATCATTGTTTTACTTCCCTTATTGAAAGAGTAGCCTTCGCGATGAATTATTATTTAAAGTGAATGAACCTATAGGGGCATTATCAGCAGTCTCTGGTGCTGTATACTGAAATTTTTTTGAATCTCTCACTTCAGGCATAGAAGAAAATGCTGATGCGACATCAGCAGCATCCAACAGTGCAGTGTCTTCTGTGGACAGTTGCTCTACTGCTGAAACAAACACTACGAGCGAAAAAGCCAGTGGTGAGTGTTCTTTTCTGTATTTATTCCCACAATTAAGAATGTCTGATATAAGCTAGTAGGTTAATTTAGTGCGTTTATTCATTTATTTATTTATATTCATTTATTGGTCGTTTGGATGCGCACTTGGTCCTCAGGGCCTATCTACAGTTTGGTTTCAGAAATTACGTCAGAATCTCGAGTGCAATGGAGTCCTGGTGGAAAGAAAGTAGATTCGTGTCAGACTGTCTTTGAAAATGTTTGTTTCATAAAATTGATTATTACTGTGAATTTTTTATTGTATAGCAGAACATTCAAGATTCACTATCTCGGCTGTTCTAAAATCGACGATCCATCAAGCGAAACGGAAATGCTGAAGCTGATGCGATTCCTTGACGAACAGACAACATCAAGCAGTGTCATGGTATCCCTTGCTGTGCCACATTTTGCCAGTGGTATTGTCGTGTACGTTTTTTTCAAATATCTGCTATTATTTTTTTTTCGCTGTTCTCTGAATACCGTGGAATTTGAGCTTGTAGTGTGAGAAAGAAAAGCACCAATTCCTATTGGCAAAATTGATTTGCTGATGATTGTTACTTCTGTCACGGTTTAATAGCATCAGCATGACGACCGATTGAATTCTTTGTTTGAAGAAATTGCTAGTACCACCGGAATGCCCACTACTTTTATTTATTTATTTATTTATTTATTTATTTATTTATTTGTCTATTTATTTATTTATTTTTGCGCATAGAAGCTTTGAAATAAATAGACAGTGACTTGAATCAACGACTTTTGGTATTTTTTATCATTGATAAACTGTGTGCTTGATGTGTCAATTCATATTTCAGGTTGCGCGACAGTGGTGGTGCTGAATTAACCTCGTTTCCTGTGCAGAGGATACGATTCTGTGTACGTGGACGGCTTGATTCGGTTCAGAAATGCTGTTTTAGTATATCATTCACTCAACGAGGTACAAATGGTGAACAGTCACATCAGTGTCATGTTTTTCGTTGCGGGCAGTCAGAAACGGTGCGTTCCGCCTTTACGTTTTTTCCTTTATGATACCTTGTATTTATTGATCCATTCCTTACTCATTTTGCGTCGGTTCAGGCAGGGCGTGCACTGTACTGCTTCTCCCAAGCGTTCAGCAATAGCGGTCCTACGAATGTGGATGGAAATAGCAGACGGCTGGAATTCAAGCTGGAAGCTTGTCTTGAAATAAGGGTAAATTCCTTAGTCCAACACACAGCGTCTTCTTTCTGCTGTTTTTTGAATATTTACCATATATATTTAGCAGGAGAGTGTTAATTTCAGGAAAATGAAGGATCTCCTACCACTCCCCATTGGGTTCTTTGCCCTCAGCAAAACAACACTTTGAAATTGCGTCGAGATCGGCAGAAAAGACTTATAATACAGTTAAAGCAGGTGACGTTTCTTACGTATCTTTTTCCTCGTTTTCTTCTCTCCCGTACAGTGAATGCTTATTTGTTGCGTTAGACATGAAAGACAATGGAGTCTTTGTTCTATTTTGAATGGAATATTGTTGCAGATTTCTGGTCTACCTCTCACTGTAACCAAGTGTTTTGGAATGTTATTAGCCGCTGGTCGAAATTTGCGTCATAGTGACATGCATTTATTAGAATTGGAAAGTATGGGAGCCGGTAGGTGTTCAATATAAACAGTTTTTCTCCGGCGTCCGTGACGCTGATTCATTTTAGGAGCGGCCCCGTCCACTTATGTGATAAATGCCATTTGGGATCCGCGTATTCACATTTTTGATGTGCTGAATACGGAAACCCCTCGAGGTACAGTTTAGTTCCATGAACAATTTGTGTAATGTCATTGTCTATCTGTAGCATCTTGTGGTTCCGTTTTCTAGTATTTCCACTTTCAATTTTGCAGAATCGCGCGTGTTCCTCACTGTTGCCGCTGACGTTATAATTGCTGAAGTTGGCGAGCCAATCCGCTTCAGAATTGAAGCTAAAGCGAGGGTGTTTCATCGTGACGAACGATTCTATAAGCTTCCTCGTGTGTCCGTTCGAGAAGGATACACCCTCACTCTGGAGGTGAGGTGCTCATTGTTGCATTCCATTAAGTTTTATTCCGTGCCCTAGTGCCGTTTCTTTCATCGTGTGACTCAATCGGGGGAGAGGGGGGGGGGAGGTTACTGCCCTGCATCAATGCTTTAGAAATTGTAAAATGGTCCTTTCTTCATAATCACCGGTTAAAACGAAAAGGAAAGGGAGCAGTAATTTTTGGGGCCTATTTGAATAATCCTATTATTCCACTCTGTTCTCTTCGATAGCTAGTTTGGAGACTTCCACATGGCATTTGGCGGCGTGATAGTCATATCGACTGCGTCATGTTTCGAGTAAACAATAAGCAATAAGCATAGACTATCGATGCTTTAGCTCTGGCGTTCTTCAGTGATTCCTTGCGGTTTTAGCTTCCAAAATAGAAATAGTATGAACCTTGAGCTAACGCTTCTCTGAGTGTGACCCTAAGATTCTATATTCCTTTGAATTCAGCGCACCGAAGATCCGTCAGGCGAAGAGACGCCTGGAAGTTTGGTTTTCGTCAAAATGGAGTCGGATACGGATCGGATTTCCGCAAAACAGCGGCTTGGCCGTAGTCCCAGCCGGATGCCGACTCAGTTGATTCAACCCACTGGTGATGATGAATCTGGTTCGTGCTATAGTTTATTTTTCTCTCTCATAGTCTTTCATTTGTTCCATGGTTTTCTTGTTGAGCAAGTAGTGAATGCGGCTAGTTTTGCATTAAATTCATTCGATTGGTTGTAAAATGGTTATATGTAGCAGAACCATCTCTTGTCACTACTTTCCGTGACAAAAATCGATCTCCTTGACGGTGTTTGACAACAGTGGTTGCATATGCTTTGGAACAAAATCGATGTTTTTTCTCGGTCCTCGTGTCTCTTGCCATCTCGTCGCGGCATTTTACCATCGACCACCATCCTTTTAACTGATGCGAGAGCGAAAAAGGGTAGTGACATCATCAGACTTTCGGCTGCTGTTAATGCATGTGCATCGGTGAGACCTGAGTAGGGAACTTTCAACTGTTGGGAATGGCGATGGTCTGCTTGTGGCGTTGGTTCGTAATTCGCGTACTTTAAATTTGCCTATTCAGCGCTCCATCGAAAGTTCTCTCTATAAGGTCAAGGATGTTTTCTGAAAGCGGGTTAGCGACTGGGTGGCTGTAAGATATGCATTCTAATATCCGTTATAAGGGTCTTTTGCTCTCTTCAGGTGCCGAAAAGCCGTCTGGCTTGAGATAGTGGCTAGGGGAGCGCAAATGAGCGGACCAGTTGTGGAGGAGTGCCGTCGGCTTGGTGTTATAATGGTGCACCAGATAGACCCCAGGCATTGGTTCGAACCCCGCTCGAACCGCGATTCTTGCAATGATCCTAGCGCCATCATTGCAACATTCGCTTCTGTTTTAGGAGTGCTCTGTACAGCATTATTGAGTAGGGTCAGCTTGATTGTGTGAATTTAGATTCTGATGAGCCTCTACTCTCTGGCTCTGGTAATGTCAGCAAGGACTGTACTGAGGAACTAATGGAGCAATGGAAGAAATGCATTGAGGAATGGAAATTGAGCTCTGAGGGGTGAGTGCAAAAAAGCATGTTTGTATTGATGTGATTTAGTTATCCCAATTTTCTCGCTGGTGTTTTCAGATCAAAACCCGCGATGGTTTCGGGACTCATCCTGAATGGCGTACCAGATGTTCTTCGTGGTGAAGTTTGGAGGCTTCTTGCAAAGGTCGGTGGTCAAATTTTTGAATGAGAAAGCGGTTAAATTCTTCGATTTTCACCACTGCTTATGCACGGTAATGTTGAGATCGCATACCTCTTTCTAAATTAAGGAAAGTTTGGTCGGATAACCGTTCTGACTCTTCCCAGCGGTTCTTTAGGTTTGGTTGCTCCCATTGTACAATTACGCTTTTGTGGTTAGAGTTCGTTTAGCGATACCCGGGATTGATACAAATCTTTTTATTCGGCCAACGTTTCGGCGTTGTCGCTTTCGTTAGAGCCTTAATTACGATTTTGATGCTTTACGTTTAGGTTCATCTGGATCCAGAGCTAGTTAATACTTACCATCTTCTTTTGGAAAAGGTAAACTTTCTTATATCCTTGTTAAATCACCCTACGCTCGAAGTCACTTCAGGATTGTCCGTCAGAGCAAGTGATTCTAAAAGATATTCATCGAACATTTCCCGCTCATGACAATTTTAAAGAAGCCGGAGGTGAAGGACAAGAATCGCTCTATAAGATTAGCAAGGTTCGTTCCTCAAGTAGCCTATCGTTTGTAACTGTTGGCGTCATTTTCTCATCAAGAATAAGGATGTCGTTTTCATTTTCAGTTGAAGCTGCTAAAGCTGGGTGTGAATATTTTGTTAAATTTCTCAGCAATTTCTGTTTTTCGTTACTAATTGTTATCACAGGCACATCCATCATTCCAGGCATATTCTCTGTATGACGAAGAAGTGTCTTATTGTCAAGGGCTATCATTTCTGGCGGCTAGCTTGCTATTACACGTAAGTACAAGTTTCGAAATTTGCCCATTTTCTGTACTGCCTTTCTAATATTTTTTTTAGATGAATGAGGAGCAGGCTTTTTGTACGCTTGTGAAAATAATGTATGATTACCAACTGCGAGACTTATTCAAGCTAGGATTTGACTCATTACATTTGCGTTTTTATCAGCTGGCACGTCTGCTGAAGGTAAGTTTTATCCCTTTAGATGGTTACTCTATGTTGAAATTACAAGCATAGATTATATTAAAACTGTTCAGGAATACGAAAGTGATCTTTCTGCCCATCTGGAGCATATTGGTGTTGAGACTCACATGTATGCTTCGCAGTGGTTTCTGACACTGTTCACTGCGAAGTTCCCCCTACAAATGGTGTTTTTCATCATTGACCTTTTCCTAAGCGAAGTAAGTTTTTGTCCATTGAATTGAAGGCGACGCAGTCCTTTACCGGCATAGTATTTTCTGTTTGAATTCTAATCGTTCCGTTCAGGGGATGAATACAATTTTCCACATATCGTTGGCCCTTCTTCACGATGCCGCTGCTGATCTGCTTCAATTGGATTTTGAAGGAGCTCTAAAGTATGTTTTTTATTTTTCTTAGCTTTTCTTATTTAACGCTAGCCATTCAGATACTTCCGAGTAACTCTCCCGAGAAAGTACAGAACCGAGGCGAATGCGAAGGCCCTTATCCATCACGCTGTTGAGTTTAAGGTATGTCGGATTTTCTCATTCGCAGAAATGATTAATGAGATATCGTTTTTCCTCATTTCCATGATAACTAATTTCATTCGCATTCTGAAAAAGCAGCGGAAAGGAACTAGTTAGGTACTGCCAAATCACTGTCAACTAATAGGTACCAGTTTTTTTATTCGAAGCGTAGAGGAACATTTTTTTCTCTTCAGTTGAAACATAAGCGTCTACTGAAGTACGAGAAGGAATATATCGAAATGAAGGAACGAGAGCGCGAGAATGAGGACCCTATCATTAAGCTGCAGGTTCGCGTTTTTTGTTTAGTCTCTGTTATTTGTTTATTACTCATGTTACCCAATCTGCGCATCTCGTTCAGAGAGAAAATGCCCGCTACTGTGACACAATTCTTCGTCTTGAACGAGAAAATGACGACTTGGCGCATGAATTGGTTACAAGTAAGATTGAACTACGCAGGAAACTGGACACTGTTGAGGTTTGTCTCACGAGCATTTGACGTTATTGTTTTACGTCCTTTTTGCGAACTAAATTGAAAGCGAAAATGAGTTATTTGAGTTGAGAGCGCTTCTCCTTGAAAACGGTTTAATTTCTCCCTAATGAAAAGGAAGTGGATGGATTTCACTTGGTTGTACATGAGTGCTTGTGAGGTTCATCGCATTTTCGCCTTTTTTAGGATCAAGTGGAAACGTCTGCCAACACCATTGAAAGGCTAGCTCGAGAAAATGAGGATCTCGCTGACGAAAATAGGAATCTACAGAAAGAATATTCTCAGGTACCAACAATTTATGAAATGTTCATTTTTATAGTAGTTTGTCGTCGGCATTGCTAGGTGGGTTCGGTCGAGTTTGAACAGAAACATAGTTTGCTGCTGAATTTCTTAATATATGTTATTCAGCTGAAGGAGATGTATCGACGAGAAGTGTCACGTTTGGAGGAAGAGGTTAATCGAACGAGCAAATTATTGGCGGAATACAAACACTTATTTTCGCAAATGAGTCGAAGGTGCGCAGATCCCTTAATTTCTCTTGTGCGCTGAAGCAAGCAAGAATTTTTGTTTCAGATGTGACACCGAACGAGAGCAGTTCAACACGCAAAAACGAGCTATAATTGTGAGTTTCTGTTAATTACGCTACGAAGGTGTATCTCCTTCTCCTGAGTTTTTTTACCGATATAAGGACTGTGATAGGTATCGCTGTAAAATTTGGATCTCTTAATCAGCCTTATGAAAAAACAGGGAATGAAAAGAACTCCATCGTTCTGTGGGTGTTTATTGTGTTGTGTGCAATTGCACACTACTGCCTGGTACCGCGTTTCGCACCAAAATTAAATCTGGGCCCAAATTCACGAACGGACCAGCGGTCTCCGAAACCGCGGCGCAGCCAGAGCCAGACGGCGGAGTCGATGAGAGATTGCGTTTAACATAGGAAGTTTTGGATACGTAGAGAACGGTGCGCGCCGTTCACAGGCTATATCTCGGGGTTTATAGGGGTTTAGCAATGATGAATGTGGGCCCTGGAGCTCACTTGCCAGCAATTTTTGGTTTCGTGAAGACGTCTATAGGTGATTATCGTTGCGAGCTCATCAGCTTTACAATTGAATTAAAAATTTAGATAAGATTTAGATATTGTGACAGCGGAAAGTGAGATGGAGTTCAGTTCGCTTATAGCCTCAATACGTGTAAGGATAAATGGGAAAGAGGAAAAATAAAAATGGTGTACTCCCTGAAATATAGCAATGTAGTCGACACTTTTGTAGTTAAAGCCGTTCTTGGACTATTCAAGTTCATTAGGTATAGTGTGGCGCGTGAACACTGGGTGGTTCAATTCAAATTAGGCTCGAAGTACGATACTTGTAATATTCAATTTGTGCGTAATATGCCATGCTTGATATACACAGCCAATTTGAGTCCATGCTCTGGGCCCAATATTTATTAGTGGATCGCATAGTAGGTGGTGGGCTTGACTGTTGTAGGTCGCATACGCGGCAATTCTGAGATGCTGGTCGGTTGTTTTTAGGCCATTCTCTTGTTGCGAGGACGGCATAGTTGTTGATGTTTTCTACTTCTTTTTATCATTTGTAAAGTTCGTTGTCATAATTATGGATATGATAACTACGCTTCGTATGTACTTTTCTGGTTTTTTTCAAGTATGAGTAACTGTATGTTAGAGGGATTCTACTTCGAGTTCATTCAACAGTTTAGTGGTTTGTAGTTTATGGTTGAGTTTAAGCATTACCGAAAAGTAACTCCCAAAAAAAAAAACTTAGCTTCCTATGCTACTTTACCTTTGCCAATATGTCTTCCTAGTTTGTTGGATCCTGTTTACAGTTCCTACTTCCGACAATAAGTCATGATTTTGTAGTCATATCCGCGAGATGGTGTTCTGTCATGAGGTGATATACTGTTGTTGTTTTGTTGTACTAATGCTTAACGATAACTAATGATTGCTGTGGTCGCAGCCGACAAGCTTCATTCGAGACTAATTTGTGCTACAGAAACTGCTAAACGAGCGACATTTGCGGATATGGCTAATAGTAGATGTCATTGTGCGCTATCGTTGCCTTTGTTTTATTTTCTGTGCTTTCAGTCTCGAATTTCGTCGTGTAACAATTGTTGGCCTGCGGTGGAGGAATGGGAGGCAAATCGTAGTCCAGCCCGAGCAGCTCAGGATGGTCCCGATCTGCTTTCTCAGCTTGAAGAGCGAGAAGCTCACGTCAAGTACGTTTGTTTGTATGTATTGATTCAGTTTATGTGTATTGATTTTATTGACTCTATCCCTTTAAGAGCCTTGGAAATAGACTTGGCACAGACAAAATTGGCACTTGTTGAAGCGGAATGTAAAAATCAAGATCTCACACATCAGATGATGACGCAGTCTGAAAGCGATAGCAGACGGTACGTTCGCTATTAGGTTACCAGTCTCCGTTTATTGAGTCCTAAAATTTCGTACATTTTACGCTGTGGACGGAACCGTGACATTTCAGGTGGCTCAAGAAAACGATATCCTCACTTCGTGAGGTCGGATCGTCGCTCAAACAGCACGAACGCTCCCATAGCGTAGTGTCGGTTACAGAACAGTAACGGATCGGTCGGTAAAGAGGAACCCGATAAGTTTCCATTTTCATTTTACCATGTAAAGAACACCACCTATCATCAATGTATAATGTGCAGCGTCTTTCAATATTGTGAATACGGTTGTAGTTTTACTTTTCATTTGTGGCTATTTCAGCATTTAACCGGCGCACTCCTCATTTGTTATTAGAGATGTGAATATATTCCTGTGCTTCTGAAAAATTGTACTGTGATATGTATGTATATCTTTATTTATTGAACAATACAGGGTGCGGTCATAGGCCACTTTTTTCGTAGCATAAAAGCGGCGTACACCGCAACTAAATTGCTTTCGGGTTTCAAGCTGATAGTTCAAGGTGAAGCATAATTGAAGATTATCATTATACTATGTCAATATACGCTGTGCTTATTGCTTTAGCGGTCTTAAAGTGATGTTTGTCTTAGGGAGACGGTTAACTTCAGCAAGTGCAGTGGGTTGGAAGCCCTATTTAACTTTTGTGTTCGGGTAAGGTGTTTAATGCTGTTGGACGAGGTAACGGCAAGCTACCTGGCTTTTTTTAAAAAATTTTTTGATAAGCCACAGTAGTGCTCTTTATTACTATGGATTTGCACACTGCGCGAAATTAGGCCTGGCTATATTTCGTGCAATCGGCGCTGTGCCCCGATTTATTGTCCTTACGACTTCCTACCCACTGCAGTTGTCACTGTCTTCGAATCTCAGACGGCTGCACAACAAATATGTATTTATACATGTTTCTATTTTTCGTTTTGGGAACGTTTGTGGGGATTGTTGGAAAAATTTCCTCATGAATGTCCGTTGGTAATAGCTCACATGTTTGTTAGAGAAGCTGCAATTTGTGCCGTGTGCTTTTCAAGCCGCTCAGAAAGCCTTAGGCTAGGACAATTGTCGCATAACAAGGCAACGATTGTGCTTGAAAACATGCGAAATAGCTCGTATATCTTCATATGTGGTCAACGTCATTCTGCGCTATAATGTTTTTGCTTATTCTGTTCTCGCTTATATCTGATATGCCACTTGTTGAGCTTTTGGCGGCGATTCCGCGTCACGAAAGTGTCGCCATGTTGCCCAGCATGAGGGAGAGTGGTCGAAAGCGTAGCGCCGTGATGCGTGAGATTTTTTGATTTCATTCCGTAGCGCTTAATGCAGTCGTCTTCGTTTCGTCGTAACTTTCAGCATCGCTTAATATTGAAAATCACTCCACGTCTCGTGCTGTGATTCGTAAGCTTTCGTCGTTTATGATATGACATTTTTGTGAATGCTCTGCCTCATTTTTTGACACATTCGCTATTACGCCGCATAAGATAATGAATAAAAAATCCTTATTCGGTATTCGTTGCAGTTTCTTAGCAGTGGTGTAGTGTGACGTGTCAGGTACAGTGCAGAGCTAAAAGCAGAGTTAAAACTGAAAATAAGTGGTTCACCACATAGTTGGTCTCCTATAGTGAAAAGATTAGGCATGTGCTTCACAGCACAGCTTGTTTGGAAATCAGTTATTCGTATAAAGAAGCGCATATTCCAGTTGAGTGACTCTAGTAGAAGAGAAGCTGTGCAGTTTCTTTTCCGTCTTTTTCATGCCATTATTAGACGACTGCTCTTGCTTTTGCAGGTGGTTGGTCTCGCGCTTTTCGTCCAATTGTCTTACGGATCGCCGTAGGCGGTTGCAGGTACCTTTTTTGTATAATCAGATGGGTGGTAGCACAGTTCCATGGTGGATTGTAGAGGTTGGTAACTTGGGAAAGGTTCTAACAAATAATGACAACTTGTAGTCTAAGGCTAGTTTTGTATGTCATGTGACAGTCTTCAGTAGCATGTAAAACAACACCGTCGGCAACAACATTCACTTTCTTGGCGATGTTTCAAACAATTTATATATAAATATATATAATAATACAAAGATCGCTATACACATAAGTTGGTACTGATCTGTGAGGCTAGTAGAAGCTGACGCACAGCTTGAATCGACATGGTAGGGGTTGGTTTTCCATGGCTGAAAAAGAGATCAATGTAGTTAGGTCTTGGTTTTGCGTATGTAGATGGAGTCAACTTCAGCCCGAATCTACACCATGTTTATAAACGACACGGTGCATATTCATCATCGATATTCCTGCGGTAGGTAAGAGCGCTCCAATGCTAATTTCAGCTCAGCTGATATGCCGCAAAGTTTTCATTTTCAAATTCCATTTTTTAGGATTTAAGGCATCGATTTTGGACTGACGGTCGTTTACCTGTGTCGACTGTGATCGCAGTGTGAAACGAAAATGACGCGAAGGACAGCGGGCGGACTAGGCGTCAAGTATGCGTACCGTGCTCATTTGCACAACACTATGTGTATTTGGCGTGCATTCGTTGTGGCGCCTCAGAATGTGTACCGTCGCCACGCCTCAGAATGTCTCTGCGCATGGAGTTCTTCGTTTTTGCTGTGATGTTTTGATCACATAACGGGAAATTGTAGAAAATAGTTGTATCGGTATACACAATGAACCCTACAAATGCTACGAAGTGCCTCAAATGCTACAAAGTTAATAGACGAGAATATGAATTGAAAAAAAGAGAATTGAATGTGGAATATGAAGTGTTAGATGATCCAATTACGCTGGCTGTCCATACTCGAAATGTCCGTTGTCGTGGATGGATCCTACATCGGCACACGCTTCATGTGCCCACATCCCACAACAACATTGTGGGATGTGGGCATCCAGTCGTCGAATTCGTTCTCACTGGCGACGTTTGGTATTCGTCGAAAGCAGACTATACAGCACAGAAGCTCGTCCGCAGTAAAGCCACACATCTTCTCCTTCGGGTTACTTTCTGCCCTTCTTTTCGGTTTCATGGCTTAGGCCTAGGCTTATCTAGATTGCGGTTGTCTATTTTAAGATTCTCAATCTTATCTTTCGTCCACGAGTGCTTAGATAAAAGATGGTAATAAATGTCCTTCCATCTCGCAAAATCTGCTCCACATTCAGGGCATTTAACATCACATCAAGAACATCAAATTCGCAATCAGCACCCCAAAAACCCGCTCTGTGCCAATTTGTTTGTCGTCAAGTAAAGCAAAAAACCCCTCTGTACCATTTGTCGTCAAGTAGATCATGGAACCCCCTCTGGACCATTTGTCGCCAAGTAGAGCAAAAAACCCATCTGTCCCACTTGTCGTCAAGTGGATCATGAAACCCCCTCTGGGCAATTTGTCGTCAAGTAGAGCACATTGTAGCCATTGTGGTGCAGATGCACACAATACGCATATTTGTCGCCTGGTCCGCCCGCTGTCCTTCGCGTCATTTTCGTGCTTGTTGATCGCAGCCGTTGCACCACTACACGTCAGGTATCAGGATGCATTTCCATTGGGATATGCCGGGTTTATTTCGCCCGGATCGTAATATATTCCGATTCCCATTCGTGAATGTGTGCGTAGGTCACTAGCTGTGCCCGATCGTCTTCTTTATCTGTGTTCTCTGGTAAGAGGGGCAGCTGTCACCCACATGGACTAGCGATCGGTCCTCGCCCAGGATAACCAAGCTTTCCATCACTACGGGGCCGGTTCAGTTGGCACCAGACTTGTGTGGGAAGGTAAAGACACCAACTCGGTGCAACGGCCGCTCTCCGCGAGTAGTTGTTCAATTCAAATACGCATTCGCTATGCCTATACGACTCTTAAGGAACAGGAGTTCGGCATTGAGTGTTTATGAGATTGGTCAACTCCGATTCCTTCGCCTTTATTTTCTGATTTACACTTCTTGTTGTTCAGATGTGTTCCCTCATATGCCATTAATTCGAGGCGACAGGAACATTGAGGATACTAAACTACCACCTTCTCTGTTGGAGCGAAGTGGAAAATGGATGAACATGGCCGCTCGATGAATTCTCGTTTGCATATTCGAGCTTAAAAGAGGCAAATTGTCCTAGATGTGCTCTTTGACGAGTTATCAGAGTGACGAGTTGTCGTTGAGCCTGTCATTAGTTTCAATGAAGGATCAGTGGACTTCAGAAACTACACAGGAGACCACCAGGAGATGTTACGAAGGCCGGACTGAGGCTGAAGAAAATCTGCCCATCCTGCCATCATTGAAATAGATTCATGTTAAAGAGATCCGCCACAGGTACCATCTTCACCCACCTTTATGGTGTTCCTGGTTCTAGAAAAAAGCGTACAGACAGGTTACCTCGCTCAGTACTGTGAAGAGCATTGCGAGGGCGGACTGTGCCAGGACACCTAGTCGAGATCGTGTTGGATATATCCTGGGCCGAATTCCGCACTTCGCACGAACCTACAAGGAAGGCGAACATCATTTCAGAGGTGCAGCAATGGTCAGCTGTGTGCCTATTCCTCCCTATCCTTAGCGGTGGTAATTTCGGCTCGTAATCTAGTAAGAGGCCCATCCCATCGCATGTGACCCCAATGGCAGATCTCTGTACTACTACGAAGGAGCCGTAAGTAAAGGATAGACATTGCAGACTGATTCAGTGGAAAGCAACGTTGTCCCGCTTGGCAGAATTCTGAATGCCGTACAAAACGAGATAATGCCGATCGTGAGAACAGGCATATTTGCGAGATGGTCTGAAAACCACCCAGTACGAAAAGCACTGGTGTTTGAGGTTACCGGAAAGCGACCGCGAGGAGCGCCCAAGATAAGGTGGAGCGACATAAGTGAGAACGACCTCAAGGAAGTTGGGGCAACGCTCCATGACGCCCAGGATTGATGTAAGTGGCGACTATTGACGAGGGCAGCGGACTCCGCGACTGAGCGGGACCAAACGCTAAGGAGATGATGATGTTGAGAACAGGCATGTAATACTCAGGAACGGTCAGTCCAGTGATACAGACCCTTCGTGAAGAAACCATGGCATCTGGAAACCGTAGGAGAGTAATACGAGAGTCGTTGCAGAAATGCCAACATGTACGACAACAAGAAGATTGACTCAACAAAGATAGCTGCTGCTGACCACGCTGCCGCAGCGCAACAAGGTATGTACGCTCGTTCGAATCTCGCCTACGATAGGAGACGAACTTGAAGATGACAGGCAGAAACAGTATTTTGTCAATCCTAGCTGAACTGGTGATCGTATCTTGAAGTTGAGCAACGTTACGAATGAAACCACGGTATGTTCCTGTTCCAGGTAGTCTTCAACCTTCAAAGTAGCACCTCTTAGCCTTTCAAACCCATTTATGGCCAATCCAGGCACGATATTTCGTTCTCCAGTCTCAGGTATGTATTTTGTATTGTACTTTGATAACTTGCTTTAGACATAGCCCATTGATCAGGCAGCGATTTCGTTCCAATTCTCACCTGATGTAAGATCGGTCATTAGTGAGCATTGGTCTGAGTCCACTTACCCTGCCTAATTGTCCTACGCGGAACGTTGTAGCGAACTAGGTGGTAGAGATCATCGGCATACATCCGCGATGACAGAAAATTCGGCTCGTCCTGAAGTTATCATAAATGTTATGCACACGGTTACAAGTTGAACAGTTTGCCATTCCATAGTTTTCTGGGAACAAACGCATAGAAGATCCGAAAATAGCTGAACTTTTGATGCTCTCTAGGCTATTGTTGGAACCCCGTTAAAGAACGTCATCAAATGAGTACTATTTAAACATATGGTACATGTATGTCCCTGTTTTCAGGTGGTGACACACCGAGCACCTGGCTTTTACGGTCAATACATAAGCCGCGCTTCACCTGGCCTCGACAATAATTAACATGAATCGG
This sequence comes from Nippostrongylus brasiliensis, assembly GCA_030553155.1. Taxonomy (NCBI): domain Eukaryota; kingdom Metazoa; phylum Nematoda; class Chromadorea; order Rhabditida; family Heligmosomidae; genus Nippostrongylus; species Nippostrongylus brasiliensis. Next base: position 27,369,103 of record CP130737.1, read on the forward strand.
AAGAAACTACGCTAATGGCAAGAAAAGAAAAGAGCTCATGACGGTACTCCACTCCCTTACTCACACTGTGAAGAAAGCAAAAAATTTTACAGAAAAGTAACAAGAATGGAGAAGCTGCGCAAAAGCCGACGGAACAACAAAACGATTGAGTAGTTCACTTCTGTTCAAGAAAATAAGGCACAAAACGTGTGGAATGTTCGGGAACCGGGTCTGTAAGGACACAGGTTGGTTATTCATTCATTTATCAATGAAATTCTTTGTTCGGTAACACTAAATCTTCACTGTAGAAGTAATATAGGTAAAGAACGACAAGGTCACTTGTAAAAATATTTATTGGAACTCACCAGTATTCGAGCGTCGGCGACTAGCGCAGCGACAAAAACAGCAAGGAGAGCCAAGAACAGATGTCTCAACATCTAGTATTACCTGAAAATAGGGTCACTACTGGTAAATATGTGAAAACGACAGTAGTGGTTAAGAACGCGCGTTTCGTGGTCAGTAGTAAAGTGACAAGTTCGGGAATGCTGGTAGTTCCGAGAAAAGTGTTTTGTTAATAGAATAGTTACTTGTTGAATATATTATCCGTTTTTCTTCCTTTCAGATTGTCTGAGTAAGCTGGTCGGCTTTTTTTTCGTTAGGAAATAACATGAGAGCAGCTGCAACTACTACTGTAATCAATTCAGCATGAGGGCTTTTACTAGTAAATGCTAGGCCAACGATAGAATGCGAAATTTTGCAAAAGCGATATTTGGTTTTCAGCATTTCAATTCCATATTCTTCTCGCTCTATTAATTTCCGATAACTAGTCAGATTACTGCCATCAAATTGGCAGGGAAGGGTGGCTTCACTGTTGTGTTTCTGAGCTCCACACAGTATTCCTTCATATTCTTGTGAAACAAAGTTCGAAAGGTGTTTTTTGAATTTTTCATTTTGAAATTTTCATGTGATTCTAATGGAACTAAAAGGTGCACAGTTAAAGTGGCGACAAATGTGACGAGCAGGCAGGATGTTCCAGAATTTTTCTTTCTATTTTGGGACCCTGTAGAAGATTAGGTGTAACAGATGTCCTTGAAGACCGTTTCCGCTTTTCGCCTTCCATCTTACGTCATATAAAATTAACATGTTTCAAAAATCATTTAGAATGAAGGGAATATACATTGCCACACAACACCCCATTTATTCAGATAAAAAAAGATAATATTCTTGTATTCAGATCCTACATAGAGTACCCCGTAAATCCTTTTTTAGCGTACTCCTTAGATGAAAATGCAATGCTTGATAGTTCTGTAAATGAAATTAGTGAAATGAGCATTTAAGAAACAATCAACTAAGCAAGAATATGTCCTAGTGAAGAAATGGTGAGCAAATAAAACACAGTCTTCAAAGAGTTGGGTGGGTCGGACGATGAATCTAAACATAGACACGATAGAGGAAAGAAAATCCTAAAGCTGGAAGTTGTGCAAGGGAGACGAAACCTCATTAAAATGAAAGCTGATGTGTATATGATATTGTAATCTGAGCACTGCTGAGGACTGCGTATAGCTCGAGCTAACTAAGCCCACAGAAATCTAACTCGTGTAACGAAAATGGAGTTTTATGAGATTCTTTAACTTTTATCTTCTATAATAACTGCTGAACTTTGGGGAAACATTGAACATTACGTGCATACACATCGGTGTTCTCGATTGACGCACGAAAGTGCTCGACTGGACGGGATTTTGTGATAAGTGTACAAGAAGAAAAGCGAATAAGCTACAACAGGTTAATGTCATAGCAAGACGTCATCGAATCGGTTTAATACCTCATCATGCTCTCCTGCTGTTGTATTCGAAAGTGACCAACGCCACATAAACAAATCAATTTGATGAATCAGAGGTGGCGCATTAAAATCCCATTAACCGTAGAAAACATCCCGTATAACGGAAGTTTATTCATTACGTTGCGGAACTATGAGGTTACCGTCAGAAAATTGCAGTTGCCATCCTTTGGAAAAGTTTTTTTATGGCTTCCTCCTTGCAACACTGACCATCTCAAAGAAAAAAGACCCAAGATTGTTGTCTAGCATTGGTTTTACCCATCGTCCGATAATTTCATCAAATTATGGAGCCGATTTTATTTATGCGATAATTAATTTTCATGAGCTCGTCGTCTTCGAAGCGTTGACGAGATATTAATAACGTTGTGGAATTTCCTTGTAATTTTGACGGCGAAGAAAAATCTATTATAGATAGACATTTAAGTATTGACGGAAATACGGCGAACGAAGAGATCTTCTGTTCTGCAGATGCATCTTCCGTGCATGATATCAATGCTATCTGCCAAAGCGGTATTCGTTTGTGACAAAGCACGAAAATGGGATCTTCCAATCGTAAGCTTTATTTGAAAATCGATTTCGAATGCACCTCTCAAATTTTGCCCCAAAGGGTATGGTTTTATACTGTTTCAAGATTTACAGATAGAAACTAAAACGGTAAATATGGCGCTGAACGGGGGTGCTATGTACAATGATATCTGAAGGGGGGCGGAACGTACATTCAATAACACAGTCGTGCTAATTTGTTCCGGTAAGGAAATGTGCTGCTAACCTTCTGCCACAATGGAGGAAAATATTTTCCAGTCATCTTTCTAATAAGATTCCTGATGTGCCTCTCTAATCGATCCTATCTTTACCTTCAAAAATCTATACTCTGCTTGTTAAGTGTTGGTATAGAGATTACGGTTACAAGTAAGTATACAGTCAAGCTAGGAGAGCACATAGCTTTTTTCGTCATTTCTTTATTTATTATCTCGTCAAAATTTCAGAATGAAGTTGAGAAAAACCTCTATATTGTTGTATTTCCTGTTGGGCATGTATTTAATGAGTCATTTGGAGGGTGAATCTCTTTCTATGCGTGCAATCTCATAAAAACGTGTAAATGGGAGGGCGATGACGAGGAAATATTCTCACATATTTAATTATGAAAAAAGTCGTTTGTAAGTTCTGTTGTATCTCATCATGGTTCTTTAAGTCTCACTCCAGATTGCTATTCTATTCAAAATTTATTTTTGTGTTCTTATCAGTGTTACAAACTCAATTCATCAACTGAAGGTCGCCACTGTGAATTTTAAGAAAGTAGATAATGTTTTTACACAAAAACTTACTCTTTAAAAGCGTGACTCTTGTAACTGGAATGTGAAAATGCAAGGGAGAGCTCTGTAATATCGAGACGTAAAACGCTAGCGTAAATGAATATAGTAGGTAAAGCAGTTGCTCACAGAAACCAACGTACATTTAACAGTACTTTTTTGTCGGAAATGGGTTTATTCAGGAATTGCATGAGGTTCTTAGATGTATTAAGTACTACTTAATTGTGAGCTTTGTTGGAAAGTTATTAATACGGTACTCTTGTTCGGCGAAGTTGAATTCCTGTGTGCCAAGTGGTCATAATTCTACCAGTTTATGAGGTAGGCAGGTAATATTTCGTGGAAAAAATTAACATATGGACCAAGTCTTAGCCGGAAAGAAGAAACGACGATGTAACTCTCAGTAGTGGACAACATTCCGATTATTTCCACCATGTCATAGTTAATCTGGGCACTGGAAACGATTTTGAGTTTATAGATTTCGTAGTATGACTAAGAAGATTCTAGAAGGAACTTTTAGTATTCTCTCCAACAAAAGACTAAATAATCTCCTCTCTCATGCGTAACTTTCACAGCTGCTAAGATTCACTGACGAAATAGCAAATAACAGCAAAATTAATGCGGGATTCCATTTATTCGACTCTCGTTTTCTTTCTCGGAATTCCAAATCTAGGTCTGTGATTTGGGGCAACTCGTTAAACTGGACTCACATTTTATTCTCACCTTTTTAGTGTTTTCAAACGATAATCTAATTCTCGTGTGCTATGTCCGCAATGACGGCAGCGCTAGTGTTACCTTCATATATGTTTTTTTTTCGCATCTATTAATTATTTATTGGTTCGCTGTCTGCCAGAACATCTGACAGGTTCTAGTATTGTTTTCGTTTGTAAAATAATAAGGTAGAGTTACTATATCGCAAGAGACGATTTTTGATGCGGTTTTAGTGGCGTTAGGGAAACTGAAGGTACTGAAAAAAGTGATGAATTCTTGCTTCTAGTCATTTGCTCTTTGCTCTGTCGTCTTATTCCCCCTTTACAATGCTGTGAACTGGTTCTTGTTCGTAATTTGTATCTGGATCTATAGCCATCTAGTGAAATGTTTTTCGAATTACTAGATTTCGAAACAAAATCTATTAATCTTTCTTGTGAGTCAAATATTATAATTTCTTGTTCTATCAATGTCTGTCTGCTCTTACTGTTGTGGGAGTTTTTTGTTGTTTTGGGTGCTATTGCGTAGCGTGATGAAACGGAAAGATTCATATCCTCAAGAAATGTCGTAAAAGTGGAGAATTTGTTGGAATTTGCAAGAGAAAAGACACTGAATGAGCGTATAGTAAGGTCTATAAGTAATTCAAATCTGTTAGGATGAAAGCAACAACTCGGTAGGATGAGCGTAGGAGTTGGTGAGGCAATGAATTAGTGATACGCTATGTGAGAAAGTGTGATTGAGTAGGAGGATGAAGAGCAACGTAATAATACGTGAAAATTGTGATCGTGATGGTGTCAATGTATAGTCCAAATAGTGATACTTATCGAAAACTGTGTTTAGGTGCACCTATTTGAGCTGGTTTTCTAAACTTCTGGAAAAAGTGCAATCTTCTGGTGCTCATGAGACATGTATGAGGAAAATCAAGGAAACACCACCTTAGTGGGGGCGTAGGAAGAAGTGGTAAGTCCATTTCTGAAATTGAAATTGAGCATTTCTTCCCCCGTTGCTTAGTTTGAGAACTAAAGAGAAATAAAAACGGTAATCACAGCGGTTTTTTGTTCTCAGAGCTGAGCATAGCTTTTTGAGAGCACCATGCGCGATAAATACAATACGATTTAGCTTCCTTTAGTTCAAAATCACATTTTAAAAAGTCACGTTTAGAATACTCGCGTTGATGTCAGCATTTGAAACGTCCAGCCCTGTAGTAGCCTCGTTGAGGGAATAAGAGATTGCGAAAAACGTGGGAGATGAGTATGGACGATTCGATGACCGTGGTGGAGTGGTCCTGTGCAGAATTTCACTGCAACGATCACAATTACAGCTTTGGCACATGACTGAGGAGCTGATTTTCATTACGAGGGCCAAAATGAGCTCAATGGGATATACTACGACTAGCTAATTATAATAGCGCCTCTCTCCCCTCTCTCGAGGCGAACGCGTAAAGCAATTAGCGTTAAGCAATTTGATATACACATATTGGAATACATTTCTAGAGATTCCGAGTAGGTGCGATATAGTCGTTATAATGCGAAGAGCAGCACAGTCTCTACGTCACTTCGAACGCCCCTAGCTGTCAACTTAATTATCATTGCGAAAGGGGTCCTGTTCTCAAGCGCATTTCAATAGTAAAAAGTTTCTGAAACACCTAAACCTCTGGGGAGTTGGGTGCGACGTACGTCAACTGATTAGGACAAGTCGACAGGTCCTTACAAGTTCTCTATCCTCTTCTTCCTGCCCTTAGAGTTTAGTCTGATCCATAGTTTTCACACGCATGCCAATACAATTATGAAGCGAGATCTTGAACTGGCACCGTACTAAATAGTAACTTAAATAGGCAAAAAGGAATTTGTAAAGAGGTCAGTAGTAAAGTAGTAGATGACAATGCTTCTTTTCCTATCTGAGGGTCTAACTTTTCAAGAGTCGATGCGATTAGCACTACGAGGTCAAGTTTTGTGCTAACGAATGAAAAACTCGACGAAATTACTGGTAATTGTTTTGAGAAGATAGATACGGTAGGGCACACATGATTCCGATAGGCATCATCGGATTTAACGAGCACACAGGAAAGGTAACGTACAAAATGGGATAGTACCGATTTCATAGGTATGTGTTCGATTTGACATGCAGAATTCTACCTGAACACTCACCTGCCGTTGTTTTTCGCCTGAACAGCGATGATGATGTAGGGGAATTATTTATCATGAAAGATTTGTTGAAGGAACCGAGTTGAATGGGTGCTTCAGAATTTCTTAACATATGAAATGAAGCAGTTTGCAAGAAACGAAGACGTAGGTAGTTGGGACGTGTTCCATCATGTAATTACGACGTAATCTGGGATGTCGGGAAGTAGTAGGGCGGTGTGATATTCTGCACTGAGCTTTCGTCTGAATTAGCGTCGATGACGAACGCCCACGTAAACGCCAAAAGTACCGTAAGACGAGACAGCCTACAAACGAATCATGAAGATGTTGAACAGAACTGAATTAACATTTATAAGTTCTTATGGAATCTCTATAAAAGAACAAGATTTTGCAGCAAAAAAAAAGTGACACAATGAGGGATAACCAAACTAGTGATTGACGCGTGTGTGGGAGGAGGAGTTGTATGAAAGTATGCTTAGAGCAGCTCTCATGGGGAGCTGCTATGACGTGTAGATTCGAATAGAATATGGTGGGCCATCCTAATTAGGCTAATCTCCTCTTCTTCTGCTCCTCCGCGTTATCCCTGCAGGGTCGGCTGTCAATTCCTCCTTCACTCTTTCGATTACGGAAACGTCCTCTATAAGCCGTTCAGTCTTCCATTTTCGCTGCAGTCACAGCCACAGCAGCCCTTAATTACTAGTGGTTTTCGAGTTTTACAAGGCTGCGGTAGAAAACATGAGTCGACATCGTTGGAGGAAAGAGAAAAAAAAACCGGAAAATGAAAGATCTCTGAAACGAGTCTCCAAACGAACTAGGAAGGTTCTACACATAAAGCCTCGGAGAATCGTAGCGCGCATAGCGGGTTTTCCAACTCGGAGGAGTTCAAGTGTGAGGGTTTGAGGAACATGACACCCACCCTTAAATATGGGAACGCTTGCCCAGGGCTCCAGGAAAAAGTTTGATGCCGATCAACCATTGAAAATTACTCCAGTGAAAGTGGTTGGTTTTCATGTGTCAATTTTCTGGTATGCACTTATCTAGAATGTTCACAGATTTTTATAAAAAGTGGGTTTGAAATGAATTGGATTCTAGCGTGTCATCTTTGACAGCTTCTCGTAGGAACTGATGTTGAATCCTTCCTTTTGATAAGTCTTTCATGATTTTTCTCCGTGAAAAAAATTCTCCGTAGCTCTTCGACGGTAATTAGTGTAGCCTTGTTCCGATGTTAACTGTTCCTCAATCTATAAAACGTTTCGAGAACAAACAGGCGAAATTGGTAGAAAAAGTGCGAAATTCAGAGTTCGTGCATCTATACCTCGTTCTCCAACGTAGCATTATTTCCTATGGCTCAAAATTGTTTGAAAATTTCAAAAACTAACGTAACGATGAAATTTTATTTAGCATGATGTATATACAGTGTAATCTGTGAAATTGGTACTTCTGCTTGGCAGTGAGGATAGAAGGATGCAGTTTGGCTCTTTCTCGACCGAAAATGCAACGCCAATGCAGTCAGTCTAAAAAGACAATATCTTGTTATTCCGGAAAATATGCTGCTCTAATAGGTAGACCAATGAGTTGTTGGATCTTTTCCATTTTTTCATTTTTTAGTAAATCTAAAGTTCCTACGCGGGTCAGACGCTTGCGAAGTGTTGTTGTGCATTGTTTAGAAAAATATTCCGCGCTAGATTCACTATTTTGCTCAGCTTTTCCGTTCTTTACCTGTCCCTCTTCAAAGGTTCTTTCAATGTAGCTAGCATATCCTATCACTTCGCAGAAGAATACTAATAGGTCCTCTGAGTAGTTTATAGAAGGGTCAGTCTTTGTCTTGGCGTTCCTCTTCAATAAAAAAGGGGTTAAAAAAACTGGATTTCGCTATCTGTTAGATAGCGACATTTTTTTCTGGACGTTACACAGCGCCATGCAAGTTCCGAGTTTGATAGCCTGATACGAAATTTGATATTAGAAGAACGGCGGTTACTTAGATATCAACCGATAGCTCGCACCATTTAACTGTTGGATCAAATTCAGAGGTGAAGGAAAAGGAATTCCTCCGTTGGAAGCGAACAATAAAATGTAACCCGTGGCCAAGAATGTGAATGTGGTCAACATAAGAAGTCGCGTAGGAGGATTGGATGGGAAGATCTCAGCAGTCACCTTGTTTTTGGGCTGAAGGTTGAGAATTTTGGAACAGGCGCTCAATGAAGACCCGAAAAATTTGGCAATTTGGATCGCAAGCACAATGGGACGGATAATAGAGATTAATCATTCAAATCTGCCAACCACCAAGGAATCATCCGAAACAAAAATTCTCCATTTGGCTTCAGATTGATGAAAATTTTTATTTGTTTAGTAAAGGCCAAGGTAAAGGTGTCGGCGTTGATCGTTCTTCTAAGGACATGCCACGCATTCGTGTTCCCTTCAGAATCGTAGAGGCACGGTGAATGCGCATTTGCCCTATACAATGACTTACGAGGGCCAGCCGCTATACCTTCCCGGACAAGTCTGGTACCAATTAACCCAACCCGAAACTAATTAGGAGATTGGTTAGCCTCAGGCAAAGACGATCGCTCGACCAGGGGGTGTCAGTAACGTTACTTACCGATGTACCACGCGCGTCATTTATTTCATATATTCTCAGAATTGAATTTCAAACCTGGGTAACGAATTCCTCCCGGCACATGGTAGCACAGCGATTGTACCCATTCGTTGCTATTCGTCTGATAATGATTGTGTAGTTGAGATTATCAGTTCTGGTCTCGTATCTGGCCTGTAGACCGTTCAGACATTCACCTGTAGTAGTAAATAATTACTATTATCTATCTTATCAGTACACATCTTCCCCAGGTCTTCCGTCTTATTGGTTTCGATATTAAATGAAAAAATATGCATCCATTTTCATTTTGAGCGGTCAATTAAGTTTGTAGTGCTTGCTTTTTTTTCCTCGCAGCCTTTGATAAGATGTTTCATTCTGTCGATTTTACTGCATAAGTGAAATTAGGAGAATCCTAAACATCGACTTTTTCCTTAGCAAGTTAAGAAGATGTTATTAGCGCTGAATAATCCTTTAAATTCTCAGCCATCTTTGCGGGGCATTCGTTAAGAGTGATTAAAAGTGATAGCTTACCAATCCTTCCAAGTTCTTCTTTGGCAAGCGCAGCAGAGTTTTCGCTCACCTAAATGGAAAGTTAAATATTTTCCTCTAAAAATGTCACATGTTTTGTAATCTATAGAAAATTTGCAGTTTCATTCATTATTTACATTTAACGAGAGATATTCTCCTGAGTTTATCTTCTATAGACCACCATTTGCAGTGAAAATACTTCTCTCGAGCTACAATAGAATCTGTTGCCAGTTTCACAGTATAAATGCTAAGACAAACTTCTCGAGGATTCATAAATGAGCGGAACAAAAACTGATGGACAAAGCTGTCATAAATTATAAATTTTGTGTTTTAGATCTTTGAGCATATTTTGAAACTGCATGATAAGCATATTTTACGCAGAGGAGAAGCATGTCATAGAATTAGATGAAAAGAGAATAAATTCTCGTGTCATTTTATTTCTATATTCATATAATTGACATTTGTATCTAAAATATATTGTAATTATTATCTGATTTTTATTTTGTCTTTGATTAATTTTACTAGGTAAGGTTATTTAATGCCGTTGTAAAGAACTGGAAGCTTCTAAGTCTGAGAAGGTTCTAGTCATTACGTTTTTAATAAACTCAAGCAATTCTTACCACCATCGGTTCTTCCTCCTTGCTCTGGGCTTCGTGGACTTTTGCGTAACCTGAAAATACGAATGGTCAACAAAAAGCATTGAAGTGGAATTGCATCAGTTCACAAAATGGTAAAGTGCTCCAGCACTATTTTTTTGCTTTTTTTTTGAACATATGGGATAACTGAGCTAAGTCTATCACGGAGAGGGGTTCCTTTCAAACATTTCGTACTTGTACCTCGGTCAAACAGTTCTGAGAATCATCGTGCAAAATAATGAGATTTCGTCATTTCGGTACCCAGCACGGCTGTCTACATTCACGTCATCAAAATTAACCTAATTCTGGACTGCTCGACGTGTTGTGAGCTCCATCCTTTTCCAGTACTTTTTCGGATGTTGTTGAACGTAATGCAAATCGTGACGGGACCAAAATATTCCTTAATTCCAGAGCAATAGGCCTGTTAATAAAATATGAAGTACTAAAGGTCCAATTTATGATGTAGCGGTGTTTGACAGAGCAGATTTGCTTCATGAAGCTGGCATACACTTGTGAACTTCACCTGCTATTATACCAACTGTCCTATGTCACTTACTTGAGGCAGTGAAAGGTTTCCAACTAATTCAAAAATAATAAATCACAGTTCAATTTCACTTTGTAGTCTATCAACAAACCTTTGCACACCATCATTAATTTCAGTAGAAAACAAAATTTGAAAAAAGGTGGAAAAAACCTGTACCCCTCAAAGAACACCTGCACGTTATCACCTTCCTTCTATATTTGAGCCGTTTTGTCCGTCGCCAGAACACTGGTTGTAGTTTCCATTCAGATTGCGGTACGACGTGTGTACCAGATGTTCGAGCAGAGTTCTTAATAGTAATTTATTCGAGTCTTCCTTAATGTTACTAAATGTAGTCATGTAGCTAAGGTAAAGATTTGAAAAGCTGGTCGCTTGAAATTCGATGACCTTTCTTTGGTGTTCAAATCAACGAAAAAGTGTATCAGTCGATAACATGTGTATTATAGATTGAGAGCAGTACACACTGAAGCCTCTTAATTGTCTAAGATTTCTCAAAATTGCGATCTTTTATAGTGCACATTTCTTTACGTTTCCCTAATGCTCTGGCCGCTTTTCCGTTTTGTCCAAAGTTTCAAGAAGAGAGAACTTGGAGGGTTTCATTTTCTTTTAGCGAAAAATCTCAAGAAGTTCGTTTTTAACAAGCTCATTGTTGTTTATTATGTGTTATAATTACTATGTAACCGTTACCTCGTCATTGACCTCCAAAGCTTCATTATCCTTCCAGTTGAGTACAGTCTCACCGTCCCTGCTATGAATTTTCGCATCAACAACGGCATTCGCGTTCTAAATGCTAACCAAATAAAGTGAAAAAAAAACGTGTCATAGAGTGAGTATAAGCTGCTGAGCTGAAATTTGGAGCAATGAACGCACCTTCTTTATGGGTTCGATCGATTTCACGAAACATGTTCGAAAGCTTGTTGAAAACGTTTTACAGTCACGCTCAGAGTTACCTAAAGAATCAGAAAACGCTATGGTAAAGAAAAGGCATGGAAGCACGTAGTGAAAGTATAATGACACGTTGTGGAAAGCGGTTTTATTATGCCGATTGTGGACATGCGTAGTGAATTGACTGGAGGGATTGTTCCAACAGGTACGGTCGAATGATCGAGAGGAGAATAGTGTCTCCCATTCCCTGTAAAAAAACCAAGGGAAAACGAAACGATTTGTGGATGTTCAGACTTCTCGAATGTCAAAGGCAATGCCCTGTAGCTCTTGAATTGAAACTGAAACTGAATTCCAGCAAATCCACGGATTAAATGAGAAGTCAACGATGTTCGGAGCCATTTCCATTCAGAAGTTGTACCACCTATCTCTCAGTGCCACTAATTTCACTACAATCGAGCAGTGGAAACAAAGGTAAGCGAATATGTACTCTTCAAAAGAAGTTTCGTCAACACTCATCCGATTCATAGTAGGGTACGTACTTCAAGGAGAAAAATACGGAAAACAAACGCATCCCTGCTAAGGTTTCCAAAGTCACCTCGCACGATCCACTGACACTTCTGCAGCCATCGTTTAGTATAATTGAGTCGGCTGAAATTTGTTTTCCTGGGGATTTGCCAGTGGTAGAAAACATATGTGGAATAACGCGAAATACCTCTGGACTCTGTAACAAGCCCAATAAGCAGCATCGTTATTTCCCACGTCAAGATCGTTGTAGCAGTTTCACTATGCATATTTGTCGGGCTGAGAAGGAATACAGACGTGATAAAACGATGACACAGAGCTGTCTCAAGAAAACAGCTCAGCCGAAGACGTGACACGGATTGTGTTGAGCGTGAAAGTAGTGGGTAGTTAACAACTGCTATGTTATATGTTTATCAAGCAAGAAACCTCGACGACTTTCCAATCAATCTTGCTGATCGTGAGCGGTGCCCTCAAACACGTGGACGAAAACTGCGACACCGAAACACACCGAAACGATCGCAGTCGTAGCGACTGCATAAACTACATCGTTCGTTCTTCTACGATTGAAGACAAACTCATGGCGCATACCAGTGAAACAGGAATTAATCAACGTTGGTCACTTTTCCTAAGAAAATCTTTTCATTGGAAATAGTATTTTCCAGGGGCAAGCTGCATATCATCCAAGCTTTGATATTCACCCCGAACCGCTCATTATTTTGGACGTCGTTGGCCTTTCGTAGGTGGTTCAATCGAATCGATCCCGCTCATGGCGGTTCTCGAACATTCCTGGGCCACCATTTGTGCCGTTCATCACGTCAAACACCATGTGTGCCGTGGCTCTTCATCCCTTGCCCTTGATCATGCCCATAGCCCCTTTTTACAATTATCTTCAGCACGTTCGCCTTGTTGCCCGTGAAAGTCTTGATATTTTCTTGACAACGAATGTACACCCCGGTGCAAAATTATAGGTTCACCCCGCGATTTGTCCATGAATGGTCAAAGAACCTATTGAGGGGATCTAGTAACATTACTGTCATATTTCTCACCATCGAAAGCCTAGATATAAAAATTATGAGCGGGATGTCTTGTCATTGTAAGATACTACAATTTTTTATTGAAAAATCAGAGATAATGACCGGTGCAAAATTATAGGTTCACTTCATTATAAAACTGTCTGTTTTTAAAAATATGAACATTCAAGTTAAGTTAAGTACTTTGTTGCATTACCTTTGTCATAAACAACATCAAACAGTCTACGTGGCATACTTCGAATGAGATTATCAAGAACAGCTTACCCTACATGAGCTCAAGCATCAAGAAAGGTGTTCTTCAGATCAGAAACCGAGGTGTAATTGGTACCGTTCTTGTAAACATTGTGAACAAGAACGCCCCACAAATTTTCCATCGAGTTCAGATCTGGAGAATAACTGGGCCACGCTGAAAGTTGGATTCTGTTGGAAACGAACCAACTCGTAGTTGACCTCGACACGTGTATGGGAGCATTGTCATGCTGGAAGATAAGATTGTACCTACGAGATCTTGTCAAATAAGTGAGAAGGTGTTCTTTAATCACATCCTGCTAATCTCCGCTGTCCGTATTACATGAGACAAGCTCCAAAGCACCAAGTCCATATCCGGAAAATGCAGCCCAGACCGTAACACTTCCACCACCGAAGTTGGATCTAGAGAATACTCGTTTCTTCTTTCTTAGATCTCTTCAATAGTGATTGTAGCCGTCGGACCCATCGAGGTTCCACTTTTTCTCATTGGAAAATATCACCTAAATACAAGAAATGCCTTTCTACGCCCTCGACTTATGGACAAATCGCGGGGTGAACCTATAATTTTGCACCGGGGTGTATACTGTTCTAGTTCTTTAGGTTTTATGATTACATCATATGTAGTGGTCCTCACTGTTGTTTTCATATTTAACGAAGGCACTTTTTTGAAACACATAATCTCTACAGGTGAATTCTTCACCGATTGCAACGTTTTCCGTCTCTCTAGCACATTTGTAACATTTTGTTCCTATGTCCTGGGTAACATGAAACGTAAACCTTGACTTTTCTTGTTGACAACGATGTGATTGCGATTTGACATTCGCAATCGTTAGACACCTCGTGCAATGTTTGCACGTCGTACAACACAAATTTCAAGGAGGACGATGAATTATCCAGAGCGATTCAACATGTCCCTACAATTTTGAGTGTAAAGTAAGTGCATGGCGCTACTTAAATTGACGTCGTCATTTTGACTTTTTCTGTATGTTTTTGATCGATACGGGCTATGGTTACTCAAGATTAGAATTCAACGACAATATGGCATGGGATCGTAAAGGCCTCATTCGTCAAATATCATATATCATTCCCAATAATAACCCCTTTTTCTGTAGACACCTTGGGAGTTTTTCGCATCTCGTTCTTAAGCTCAATTGTTATTTTTTCAAAGTTGTCAAATAGAGAGATTTATCACTTTTGCTGGCATTCCTGCAGCTGACATCAAATTGGAACCGAGCCCTGGACAATTGTATGCGCTCTATCACACAATGCTAGACGTTTTCTCATCTTTTTCGGTACCCTGTACCCTTGGTTAACGTGTTGTTCAAGTACGAAACACCGTGGGACATTGGGGGTCTTAAATTTACATCTTTCACATCAGTCGGACAACTGTGGGTGGAAAATGTACGCAGACTTGCTAATAGTCTTGTAAGTGTTTTAGTAGATCTGTGAACTTTTTTTCAAATGGTGTTGAAAAACGAGTGCATGGCGCATGCCAAGAAGAAGAAATTTCGAACATTTCACCGTCCTACCTTGTGCACTCTAGTGGCAGCGTTTCTTCGAGCAGAATATTTAATTCTTTGGAAATTCAGCTGAGAAGAGCATTTTATGCCTATAATTCCGAAAAATTAGTAATTGACATAAAACAGCCGCATAATATTGGCTTCATATTATTGGCCACCCTGCAAGAAAATTTGTAAAATCATTTTCTATTCGCTTATATTTTCATCATCTGATACAATCGAACAGGAAATTTTCAGGTACCGTTCAATGCTCTCGACTACTCTTAATTACTGCTGGTCCTGTTACACAAAGCAGAAGTTCAACTGTTCAAATTGGACCTGATAAAGACCGCACCATGGTTATCACATAAGCTGAACAGCTTTAAGGATGCATTGCGTCGTTTTCAAGCAGACGCTCGAAAATTACAGACAGAGGTCCAGGTTAGAATCCTTTCCTTTTCTTTCCTTTTCTTCTTTTCTCAAAGAATATTTCAGATTTCAAATTTATGACATATTCTGGGCATGCGAAAACTGAATAAATAGAGACAGTAGAAGACAAAAATGTATGCCAAAGTAACGGAGTATGCAACACCGTAAGGTAAAGGATGTAATAGTTGGCGTTAATCAGTCTCTGAGGATGCGCCATGCATTCGCCTTCCGTTCAGAATCGTAGAGGCATGAGTAATGGCTGTACCAGTTCGCTATTCAATGTCTTGTGAGGGCCATTCACTGTTTACGTCAGTGTCTTCACCTTCCCAGGCATAGACTGGTACCAATGTAACCATCATCGAAGGGACGAAAGGCCTAGTTAGCCCTGGCGATGATTGATCGTTCGGCCGTGCGGATGTCAGTAGCGCGCTTTACCACTTCTCTACGCGCGCTTTTCATAACGTTATATGCGTGAAAATTAGTGTTAAACTCGCCTTTGTGCAAACCTTCGTTCTACTAACTGATAGCGGAATGCGCCATATCGTCGACCAATGAGGAAAATAAGCAGGAATCATGATGATGGAGAAAATTGTCCGAAAATTTGAACATTTTTCGTTTTTTTTTCATTTTTTTGATCCTCAACAATTTCAGGACATCTCGGACGGTATGAGCGAAGTTTCCGTCCAGCGACTGGAATCGATGAATTCCCGCCTACAGTATATCGAGTGTTCGTTTCTGGACCCGACGACAATGCATCCGTACTACCGCCACCTGGGCCTAAATTCATGACGAGTATCGGCACAATATACCCGAGAATAAACCCCGGTCGGCGCGATTATTCGCATTCATGAACGCGCCGCGGAGTGGAATAGATTCGCGACATCCCCCGAATGAACTCCGCGGCGCGTTCATGAATGCGAATAATCGCGCCGACCGGGGTTTATTCTCAGGTATATGCCGATACCCGTCATGAATTTAGGCCCTGGTGTTCTCGCCTTCGGTGTATTCGAGCCGCATTACCGCGTTTTCCAGTATCATTGATCCGGCTATGAAATATCATATCGCTCATAGTGAAACCCATCTGCACTCATTGGCGATGACTATCACAAAGGTGCAGTAGTGCTGTCGAGAGTGCGATTGATGCGCTCGATTAGCGTCGCCTCTTATTGGATCTACGTTCTTTCAATGTCAATGTCTTAGTAGAATGAGTTGCACTTTTGGAAAGATAAATATTTACAAGGTTTTAATCCTGTCCGATGTTTTTTCATAGTTGGCAGCTAAAGCAGCAACGCAAGTGAGAGATTTACTCACTGAAACCACGGCTTCATTGAACAAGCGCCGCCCCGCAAAGGACGCGCCTGTGGCGCCCACTGCCGTGCTGCGTCCCCTGCGTCTCTCGCTGTGACCTTGCTGCGCTGCTCTTCTGCCAAGTATGAATGGTGCTCAAGATGGTCAGTAGCGTTTACTGTTTATAGGCGACGAAAATTACGTTTTTTAGTAATCGCTTTCATAATAATTCACAACTGGGATACGCTACTTTATTCCAGTCATCACTCCTTCTTTGAAGATGTGGTGTTGTATTTCGATTTTCAATTGCCTCCCCAAATGCGTGTTATTTCAGTGATTAATGTCCACACCGTCCTTTTTTTCAGCGTGAATTTGTTATTACTACTCAATAGGAGCCAGACTGATATAGGGTCAGAAGTAGAATTCTAACCTCTCAGAAAATGAGCGCAATGTACTTTCCAGTAGCTGATCGGTATTCAGGCATCGGAATATTGCCAAGCGTTTTTTCTCCCGATCTCCATTGCCCATTGATGTGTGATGTATGCAATAATTGTGATTGATAAAGTGTCATTTAATGTGCTCAATGCCGTTGTTGATTGAATTACACAAGCTGAACTTTTAGAACCGTTGATTACTGTTGTCAAGAACAGTTTGAAGGGATCGCAAAGCAGCTGATTCGCAGCTGTTGCACTGCAGAGCGAATGTGCAAAAACTGGGATTTTCGTCATCAGGATGGCATTTCCGTCAAGAAAGCTAAATATTGAGCAAAGAACTAGGGTTGGGATCCTTCACTAGGAGGGACTACCATGTGGATGATCGTTTGCCGCTCGAACGGTCGAGGTTCAAATCCTCTGACGTGCATAATTTGCAGAACTGTAAGGTGGTGATGGTTTTTCAGTGGGAAAAATAGGGCGAACGGGTTCAATATCCGTGGAGCTACGCGTACATGAACCAAGTCCCATGAGGGGAATAGCGCGGAAAAGTAACAGTAGGGTAAAATGGTGGTTAGCCGAGTGGTAAGTGTGACGCTTACTACTGGTGTACTAGGAGGCTCGAATCTCTGATTTTTCGCCGATATAGTTAGCGGAGTGGTAGTAGTGACGCTTCTCGATCGAAACATTAGTGGTTCGATGTCTGTGTGGTCAGGAATTTTTGCATACATGCGTGAAGCACATGGAGAGAAATAGTACGTAATATCGTACGAGATAAGGTGGTGGTTAGCCGAGTGGTAAGTGTAACGCTTGTCACCCGTGTGCTAGGTGGTTCGATTCCGCTTTGAGGCGGAGTTTTTGTAAGGCTACATTGTGATGCACTGTGCATGCGGTCGCCACATAAACCGTGCCGGATCGATCTCCGGCAAGGACACAAAAATCGATGCTCCCCGGCGGATCGGCGGGGGGGGGGGAGGCGGCGGATGGGGCGGGACATGGGGTCTCGGGGAATCTCTCCCGGGAGGATGTCCCCAGATGCGTGGACACCTCGGGTCGGTCGGATCTGGCAGAACGGCCGGCGAGGCAAGGGGGTAGGTCGGGCGACCCCCCGGGCGGGGCAGGCCCGGAGGGTCGTATGGTTTAGTTGTCCACGGGCATTTCCGATGGAAGGTATAGCCCAGAAACCACCTCCAGGATGTAGCGAAGTGGCCGAGGGGGTAAGAAAGGAGGCTCAGGAGCGAGAGGTGCTGGGTACGGATCCTGCACTATCACGCTATTTTGCTAAATTTCAACGGTTTAAGCGAACCGATCGGCTGGCCCACCAAAACCTGGCGGACTGGCCGGTTCCGCGGCACGCTGCTGTCCGCAAAACCCAGCGCACCTCGCGGTACCGAACCCCCGCCAAGATGAGCACCAGGCAGCGATCCTATCCACTAGGCCATTTTGTATCTGATACTACATGTGCTCAGTCCCGATATCAACCGAACCGATCCAATTATGAATGCAAAAACCACCGATCTGGAGGTGCCGAACCACCGACATCACGACGGTGACGGCGGTTACCTCCGCTGAGCCACCTTGCTCTCCATATGGTGGGGTATTGGTTGCTATTTCAACCAAGCATCTTGAACGGTGAACGCAAAACTGTCCGCGCGCTCGTGGATTCGACCCCCGTACCTCCAGATCAAGAACCAAGATCGTAGCCACTACGCCATTCGGGCTACCTCCACGAAAACGACAAGTGCGTCAAATGCATCCCAAATATGGCTTGGTCGTAGCAGCGACCTTCCAATCACATGCGCAAACGCGGCTTAGTCGGAGCAGCGACCTTCCAATCACATCCGCGCAATATGGCTTAGTCGGAACAGCGACCTTCCAATCACATGGAGCACAGGGGTCCCGGGGGCGCTGGAGAATTTCTCCCGAACGTCCCCGGATGTTCCCGGAAGCGAGGGCAGCTCGGGTCCGCGACGTCCGCCCGACCCGAGGTGTTCTCGCATCCGGGGACATCCGGGAACATCCGGGGACGCACGGGAGAAATTCCCCGAGCGCCCCCGGGACCCCCTCCGCGGATGTGATTGGAAGGTCGTCGTTCTGACTAAGCCGTATTCGCGGATGTGATTGGAAGGTCGCTGTTCCGACTAAGCCGCATTCGCGGATGTGATTGGAAGGTCGCTGTTCCGACTAAGCCGCATTTGTGCACGTGATTGGAAGGGCGCTCGTTCCGACTGAGCCACATTTGTGCACGTGATTGGAAGGTCAGTGTTTCGACTTCGCCGAGATTGGATGCGTTCTACGCACCTGTCGCATGCGGTGACATGTGCTAGATGGTCTAGTGGATACTTGCTTGGTCTGTTGATCGAGAGGTCGGTGATCGGACCTGCGGTTGTCCGATGGTTCGATTCGTCCACAGCGGTGGTTTTTGCAAAGTTAACCAAGCAACTTGAATGGTGAACGCAAAACTGCAAGCACCCCGCGGATCCGATCCCCGACCTCTCGATCGAAGAACCAACATCGTAGGCACTGCGCCACCAGATCTGTCCAGACGGTCGCGACAAGTGCGTCAAATGCGTCCCAAATGTGGCTCAATAGGAACAGCGACCTTCCAATCACATGCACAAACACGGCTTAGTCAGAACAACAACCTTCCAATCACATGCGCAAACGCGGCTTAGTCGGAACAGCGACCTTCCAATCACATCCGCGCAATATGGCTTAGCCGGAACAGCGACCTTCCAATCACACGGAGCACAGGGGTCCCGGGTGCGCTCGGGGAATTTCTCCCGGTCGTCCCCGGATGTCCCCGGATGCGAGAACACCTCGGGTCGGGCGGACGTCGCGGACCCGAGCTGCCCTCGCTTCCGGGAACATCCGGGGACGTCCGGGAGAAATTCCCCAGCGCCCCCGGGACCCCTGTGCTCCGTGTGATTGGAAGGTCGCTGTTCCGACTAAGCCATATTGCGCGGATGTGATTGGAAGGTCGCTGCTCCGACTAAGCCGCGTTTGCGCATGTGATTGGAAGGTCGCTGCTACGACCAAGCCATATTTGGGATGCATTTGACGCACTTGTCGTTTTCGTGGAGGTAGCCCGAATGGCGTAGTGGCTACGATCTTGGCTCTTGATCTGGAGGTCCGGGGATCGAGTCCGCGAGCGTACGGACAGTTTTGCGTTCACCGTTCAAGATGCTTGGTTGAAATAGCAACCAATACCCATCATATCGAGAGCAAGGTGGCTCAGCGGAGGAAACCGCCGTCACCGTCATGATGTCGGTGGTTCGGCACTTCCAGATCGGTGGTTTTTGCATTCATAATTGGATCGGTTCGGTTGATATCGAGACTGAGCACATGTAGTATCAGACACGAAATGGCCTAGTGGATAGGATCGCCGCCTGGTGCTCATCTTGGCGGGGGTTCGGTACCGCGAGGAGCGCTGGGTTTTGCGGACAGCAGCGTGCCGCGGGACCGGCCGGTCCGCCAGGTTTTGGTGGGTCAGCCGATCGGTTCTCCTAAAACGGTCGGAATTTAGCAAAATAGCGGGACACTGCAGGATCCGTACCCAGCACCCCTTGCTCTCGAGCCTCCTTTCTTACCCCCTCGGCCACTTCGCTACATCCTGGAGGTGGTTTCTGGGCTATACCTTCCATCGGAAATGCCCGTGGACAACTAAACCACACGACCCTCCGGGCCTGCCTCGTCCGGGGGATCGCCCGACCTACCCCCTTGCCTCGCCGGCCGTTCGGCCAGATTCGGCGACCCGAGGTGCCCTCGCATCTGGGGACATCCTCCCGGGAGAGATTCCCCGAGACCCCATGTCCCGCCCCATCCGCCGCGCCCCCCCCCCACCGATCCGCCGGGGAGCATCGATTTTTGCTGTCCTCAACGGAGATCGATCCGGCACGGCTTATGTGGCGACCCTATGCACAGTACATCACAATTGAGCCCTACAAAAACTCAGCCTCCTTGCGGATTCGAACCACCTAGCTCCCGACTGGTGCGCGTCACTCTTACCACTCGGCTACTTACCACGATGCTCTGAAGAGGTTTCCGCTTTATTTCTCCCACGTGACTTGACGCATGTATATGAAAATATGTTCTTGCGCGGATTCTGAACGCCTTACCACACATATGGTAAGCCTTACGCTTACCACTCCACTAATCTCGATGATTCATTCGAAGAGATTCGGAGCTATATCTCTCACAGGACTTCACGCATGTATACGAAAATGTGTACCTACATGTGTACTGAACTCCTTAGCACACGAGCGGTGAGCGCCACACTTGCCACTCCGCTACCTACCATGACGCCCTCATCGAGATTCCGTGGCAAGCACAGCAAACGTGGGCTGAGGGCCCGTGAAGGACCGTGATGAAGGCAACATCGCTTTCCCTTTTAGCTCACACTAAACGACGTTTTGGCCCCGCGCGTTGTACGTTGCAGATTTCCGAATTGTTATATCGATTATCGAGGCACTTTGCAGACTCCTGCGACGTTTAGTCGGTTTCGTGGTGGCCATCAGCCCATGAGGTGCCCGCCTTGCAAAAAGATTGTCGGCTGAAGGATTCGTGCCAAAGACGTTTGCCGCAAAACAAACGACCTAGCCACTTTGCCATTCAACCACTTGTTCCGCCACCTCACCGCGTCACTACTACCATATCGCTAACTCCATCGGTGGCCATGCTTCGATTACAGATTATTTCTCCCGATTTCATGCATACAAGAAGGGAGAAAGCGTCACTAAAATTGAAAGTCACCTAACCTTCCATCAACTGCTTCTGAATCCATCCCACTACACTTCTTTGGGTTCAGAGTTTGGTTTGATCACTCCGACCTTTATGTAGTCTGCCACTACTATACTATACTTTCACTTGCGTACTGGAGTATAGACGACAGCCGTTGCTGGGAATGCACATAGATGTCATGGCATATTTATCTCAACGATTTACAAACAAAGTTTAAAGTTTACATCAATAAAGTTCGATACTGCACAATATATACAATACAGTATAGTTTTTTTTAACGAAAAGTATCTAATTTTCATGCCACTGCTTCTCCTCGTAGACATCCAGTTTGCTGTCCTTTGAATAATCCGATTCATGTGGTGTATGTAGTTGGATAAGAGATTGACGGGGTAGCAGGAACTGACGATGCCTTGGCCAAACATTCTTGCATTCCATCCACAACAGAATGAATTACAATAATTCATAACCATTGAACAATAATAGTGAATTACGAATTTTATGGGAACCAGAGATGATAAGAAGGACGTTAAAGCAGCACTTCTGAAGAACATAAATTTTTCAGCAAACAAAGCAAACAATCAGAGCAATGCTTACTAACTTTAAATACAAGGCCTTCACCCCACCGCTGCCTCTGATGTCAGAAACAATGCAACTGTCGAAATCAAACCACTTCGAAACACCTCTGACTTAATGGAAAATATCTTCTCCCTCTAATTCATCTGAAGAATTGAACAAAGAGAAACCTATCCAACCTCGAGGTCTTAATAGGTGATAGTCAGTGCCTTTCTTTGCGCGTCCCGGTAGAACTGAAGTACAAACTAGTCAATTATAATTTTTAAACCGTACAACATATTGAAAACAGATTTGGAGACGCACACATAGTGTTGTTTGGAACCCAACAGCGACAACAATTGTTATAGATGCAACTATTACACATTCAATTGAGCGAGGTGGTTGTTTTAAAACAAAACCTGTTACACAAAATATATAAAAAATATATTGGTACCAACCGCAGCGAGTGTCTTCCAATCAAGCAACTCCCTTAGACTATCTGTGCAATTACGAGCAATTACACAGTGTCGTCGTGACAAACACCTGTAAATAACAAAATCGGACTTTCATTTCACTCAGCATTTACTATAAAATATAGTGGTTTTGTTCGACTGAGTAGTATAATCATATCAGTGAGGATAGCGGTAAACACCTCCTCTTGGAAGAAAAGCTGAGATCACCGTTGATGTGACATGTGTCATCTTTTCTCTGAAAAAGTATGTAGTTGTACCCACTACAAAAAATGTAAGTAGTGCAGTCACATCGAATAAGCAAAAAGCTCTCTTTAGATAACATTCAAAAAGCAACATTTTGAAAATGACATAATGAAAATATCTATAGCACAATCTTTTACTACGAATTTACATCGAACTCTATAAAACACGAATATTTCACTACGAATTTACAGCAAACTTTATAGACAAATAACCCACGTGTTCCTAGCGGAAAGGGTTGCTAAGCACTGCGCAGCCTTTTCATAGATATACCATTTTCACTTTGATTTCGACGTTTTTCAAACCACGTCGGATGTTTTTCAAACCAAACTGGACGTTTTTCAATCCAAATTGGCTTGAAAAGTGTCCAATTTGGTTTGAAAAACGTCCGACGTGATTTGAAAAGTGTCCAATCCAAAGTGGAAATAGTATATTTCCATCAGCAGTACTTGAATAGCGAACGAGAATGTTTACCATTCCAGTTAGCTATTTTGTAGCGAGACATACAGTACCGGACGCGCCGCAACGGTAAAGCGGCGGAAGCGGCGCTTCGGAGCGCCGAAATGCGCCGTTTCTATGTCCATGCGTGACTCGCGGTTAACCGCACAACGGTAACCGTGACCTGTTGCTAACGCGCGCTCGATCGCCAATGGACGAACGCGAACAACTCGTCCGTTCGCTACAGATAAGGAATGGCCAATGAGGAAAGCAAAGTGAAAAGGCGGGATCGTAGCCGATTGAACCTGGGTCTTAGGGAGGATCAAATAGGAGAAATGCGAGCTGGGTGGGTCAAGCACCATTCCTTAGCCATTGTATTGAAGCCGCGTGGCTTCGCCCCGCGGTCAGGCTAGGGGAGGAACTCCGGGGTGGGCGAGCTTACTTTTTCCGGGTGGTGGAGAGGCTTAGCGTGAAGGCTACGAAGGAAAACAATCTTCAAGCTTATCCTAAGCATTGCAAAAAGAACGGCCGCCAAGGGAACCGAACCCTCAATCGCCGCGCAAGAGCGCCCACCACTGCCACTCAGCCACTGCCACCTGGTGGAACGGTCTCTCGGTTCCCATATGACAGGCCACTTCCAGTCAGACAAGTCAGCTCTGCTAGTGGACGAGTTGTTCGCGTTCATCAATTGGCGATGGAGCGCGCGTTAGCAACAGGTCACGGTTACCGTTGTGCGGTTAACCGTGACTCCATGCGTGGTGACCCGGGAGGACTCAACCACAGTTCATTTGCATCCCATGCCCAACGGGGGGCCCCGCGGGGTAACCCCTTCAAGCCACCCCGTGGGGCCCCCTGCTGTTAGCTTGGGACGCATGGAAAAGACGCGCCGCATATTTATAGGCGGCGAGGAGGAGGCGGAGCCTAGTCGGTGCAAAGAGGGCCGCCTATATATAGTCGGCGAGGAGGGGGCGGAGCCAACTCGGTGGTGAGTCACCTAGCGAGGGACCGAAGCGGCAACGGGATCCGAAAATCGAGGGGTGAAAAAAATCGTGTAAAAACAAGTTCCACGAATTTGGGAAAAATGCATATGGAGGGATAGAGCTCAAGCTGCTGAGCTCGAATATATACTTATTTTTGCAAATTAACAAATTTGAAAGAAGTTATTAAAAAGCGGCGGGTTTTGGCGCTCCGAGGCGCCGCTATCGCCGTTTTATCGTTGCGGCGCGTCCGGTACTGTAGACCGCATGTGAAAGTACTCGAGAAAACTAGCTGGAGTAGGCGGTGGACTGCATACATTTATAAGCAGTTCAGCTCAGAAATAGATTTCTTATTCAGAAGCGGATCAGTTCTCCTGATAGAGACTTGAAAACTTTATATTGTTGCAATATTATCACACAAAGGTGGAACTCAGGTCCTGTCCAATTTCTCCATCCCAATTTAGCACATATTTTTGCGCATCGGCAAGCGATTAAGATGAGTAGCTGGGTCAAGACTAGCACCGTAAATCGTTTCAAACTCATGTTTCCTTTCCTCTTCGATCGATAGTACTAAGAAACAATTTAATCAACATCTGATGAATGGAAACAGATTTTAGGAGCTGTATTTGACAATGATACTCTACGAATGTAACGACTCACTTCCTGCTATTGCACGAGCTGGTGCGAAACAGTACAGGATGGTCAGGTGAAGATTACTGGAGATTTGCATAAATGTCGACGTGCGCATTCGCAACATCATGCGGAATTCATAGACTTCGAACAGCGAGTAACGGGCGCAGAGTCACTGAATTACAAAAGCGCTCAGACCTGAAAAGTTTTCAGAATCACCTTCGGTCATACAGCTGGCCAGCGTTTACTTGCTTCTCGACAATAGCCCAATCATTAAATGTGCTTGATTTCTAACCAGTAGCTATTTTAATGAACATATCTCCTTCATCTACCGTGTTCCTTGAAAAATTTATTTGATAGCGTTTCACCCTGTCCATTATTAACAATATCATCGATCCTTTGCTATGCGAAGACATGAACGGCAGTTGGACGACCGACGTTGATGGCACCGTGAAAGGAACCACCGTATGTCTGATCATCTTTCTACGAATAATTGCTACTCTTTGAAGTAATGCCAATGACATTCGACATATCGTTTTCAGTCTCTCGATGAAAAGCCGATTCCCGGTGACACAAATCAACATGAAAATCCGAAAGCGGTACGTTTTTCTTATGCGCAGCCAAATTGTGGATGCCCCGAAGGCGCCAGGTCACGAGTTCGATCTACTCGAACTTCAATTCGTAAGTCGCCATGCTTTTGGATGTTTTCATTCAATACTACATACCAAGAAGCCTTCCTGGAAACTGTTCTCTCTCTCTATAAGTATAGTCAATCGTTTTCCAGGTTCAAAGCTTACTAGTCTACAGATGTTGTTGTCTGACTGGATCTTCCTTGCTGTGCTGGGAATACTTGTTGCATTTCTGTCAATATCTGTTGACATGATGATTTACTACTTTCAAGAAGGTAGCAAAATCATTGTTGCAAAAAAGTGCTTCCTACGCATTTTTGGGCTCGTGGAAAATGAGTTTTCGAAAATATTTTTTCATAGGAAAACGAACGCTAGAAATCTTTCCGACCCATTTTTATGAGATCCGTTCAATTTTCTACGTTTTCAGTGCAGTCAATGACGTTTCTGCAAGGAGAGCGATTCACACAACTGCCAGTGTTCACATTTTTGCTCAGTTTTGCTTCATGGTGTGCATACACAACGGGGATGGTGGCTGCTTCAGCAGCATTCGTCCACTATGTGTCCCCACAAGCCATTGGTAGGTTACCGGAAGGGATGATAATTACTACTAACTGACAAACTTTTCCTCTTCCAAGTACATGAACCACGCCAAAATATACCCCACAGTCTAACCTCTTAATCAAACTACAACCCAGGTTCCGGCATACCCGAAATGAAGACCATCATACGAGGTGTGATACTCAAAGACTACTTGACAACGCGAACGCTACTATCGAAGGTATTCGGTGTGGCAATGTCTCTCGGAAGTGGAGTTCCAATCGGTAAAATGGTGAGCCCACGTAGTTGCATTAATTTCGGAAAGACTTCTCTATTCGTAACTAGTAATGCATGTATGGTGTACTATCACCACGTTCACCATCGATGGAGAGAGTAAAGAGGTTTACGATTTGCCCTTTTAGCCACTTCGCAAACTTTTGACACATTCAACTGAAATTGAACGCACCTCTACATCGTATTGTTCGGCTCATAATATCCATCTTTCGGTGACACAGCACAAAGCCGAAAGCACCACGTCCTAAAACAATTCAATCAATCAATAATCGTTTTCAAGATGAGCATTCAGGGACCTTTCGTGCACATCGCTTCGGCGGTTGCCAATCAGCTTTCTCGACTGGCATCTCATTTTGATCCAGCGTTTAAAAGCGAAACGAGAAGGGCTGAATGTCTAGCAGCTGCTTGTGCAGTAGGAGTCGCTTGCACATTTAGTGCGCCCGTTGGTGGTGAGCCTTTTCATACCAATTTTTTGAATAACTTGTTTGTGGCGCGCGTGGTACAGCAGTAATAGGCGGTACTGAAATCCGCACGGTCAACTGATCGATCGACCGACCCCGGAGGCATGGAAGGCTAACCAAGCCTCCGGGGTCGGGTAAATTGATACCAGCTTTGTTTGGGGCACTGACTTGGCCTAGCGGCTGGTCCTCGCAAGTTATTGAATAGGTTGAATACGCAGTCACCAATGAAAGACGAATGAGTGGCGCGTCCTTAGGGGACTGGCTAACGCCGACACCTTTACCTTTACCCACCCACACACAGTCGTCATGGATAAGTTTTAGGAGTGCTGTTTTCCATCGAAGTGACCACCATGTACTTCTCAGTACGCAGCTACTGGCGTGGTTTTTTCGCTGCTTGCTGTGGAGCGATCACGATACGACTTCTACGGGGATTTGTCGCCCAGACCGAAGGTAAATTGGAGTTTTGAGTTTCGGTGACAAAACAACGAACACACTCATGTGGTGTTCTCGGTTGCAAATCTGTAGTGTCATCGAGCTCGAAAGAGTCTATGGGAACAATTTACAGTCTTTTCACGTGGATGTATACTGTTACTGTGCCTTTTCAACGACCCTTGACCTTGCTTACCTTTCAAAACTACAGTGCTGAGCGCGCCGCAACGATAAAACGGCGATAGCGGCGCCTCGGAGCGCCGAAACCCGCCGCTTTCAAATAACTCCTTTAAAATTGGTTTATTTGCAAAAATAAGTATATAATCGAGCTTAGCAGCTTGAGCTCTATCCCTCCATATACACTTTTTCCAAATTCGTGAAACTTGTTTTCAGTCGATTTTTTTGACCCCTTAATTTTCGGATCCCGTTGCCGCTTCGGTCCTTCGCTTGGTGACTCACCATCGACTAGGCTCCACCCCCTCATTGCCGAATATAAATATGCGGCTCCCGTTACACCGACTAGGCTCCGCCTCCTCCCCGCCGCCTATAAATATGCGGAGCGCCGTTTCCTTGCGTCCCAAGCAAGAAGTAGGGGGCCCCACGGGGTGGCTCGAAGAGCTACCACGCGTGGCCCCCCCGTTGAGCACGGGGCGCAAATGCGGTTGACTCTGCCCGGGTCACCACGCGTGGACGCCGAAACAGCGCATTACGGCGCTCCGGAGCGCTGCTACCGCCGTTTTATCGTTGCGGCGCGTCCGGTACTGTATATATTATAGGTACATTTTTCTGAGCATGCGATGTTATTATGCGAATTTCAGTAACGGTCAATGCATTTTTTCAAACGAGTTTCGCTCCTGATGCATTCGTTGTCAACGAAATACCACTATTCGTACTACTTGGAATCGTATGCGGAGTTTCTGGCGCAATGTATATTTCACTCTATCGCACCGTGGTGTTATTTTTGAGAAGCAACGACTATGCCAAGAAAGTGTTTCAACAGCAGTACGTTCTTAATTCCTTCCGTGAACGAGAACAGAAAACAGAACCGGTAAATTAATGCGAGAGAGCTTTTCAGCTGGATTGTGTATCCAATATTTGTTTCTCTTGCCTTCAGTATTACGTCGTTTCCACACGGTTTAGGGAGGTTTTCCACAGGAAGGGTGAGTTCATAGTTCAAATTATATGTATGTAGCACCAATAGAGGCCAAACCGCTCGAAACTCGCCTTACTGACTTGACGCCGAGTACGAATGGGTACAAATTATTGAGTCCACGCCACAACGCTGTTTGAGACGTTCGTAGTACTTGAGAAAAAACACATATTACCTGGTTCAGTTTTCGAAGTTCCCAGTTAAAGGCACTGTTCATCTCTTGTAGTTAACGACGTCGAGTCAGCAAAGGAAGACAGGGCAGTTGAACTCTGGAAGAGTATCTATTTTCAGCTACGATTTGGAATGAATCTGAAGGACTTCTTCAGTAACTGTACCTTTTCTGAGCCAAAAACATCATTTCTTTCCTGCAAAGCGGACATCTACGATCACTGGCTGAACAATCGTGAAAACATCCTGGTGCTTTTAACACTCTTCGTTGCTGTTCACGTACGTATCTGAATAAGGTCAATTCGTCATACATATGTAGAGCATCTTGAACAAGAACGCTTCTTTTAGTTTGTCTTCTCAATTATATGCTTGACGTTGCCCATTCCTTCCGGATTATTCATGCCAATTTTCGTTCTTGGAGCAGCTATAGGCAGGCTTATGGGTGAAGTAAATACATTTTTCAGTTAAATTTTAAGCACCAACGCTAAAATCCCGTTGCCCTACTAAAAAAAACAACACGCAGATCGTCGCCATTGCTCTTCCTCTAGGATTGATTGATGGACTTAATATCTATCCGGGTGTATATGCTGTCGTTGGTACGTTTTTGTCCTTATTTCAGCACATGACAAAGTAAGTTAGCAAAATTATTCAAAATTCATTTAGGTGCAGCAAGCTTCTCTGCTTCCGTAACTCACACCGTTTCCGTGTCAGTGATGATTTTCGAAATAACTGGCCAGCTACATTATATCCTACCGGTTATGGTATGTTCCAATGTCCTTGAATATAGCTATAATACAAATAGTTGTGAGGAGTGGTACGGATTGCCACCAATCTTTGTAAATGTGATGAAGCCAGCTCAAGTTTTTTTCGCCTGCCCCATATAAGTAATAAAGAGGTACTTTTTGACAAGAATAATCAAATTTGCATTAACCCTGATGCTTCCAGATATCGGTTCTTCTATCGAACGCTGTTTGCGCTTACATGCAGCCGTCATTTTTTGATACAATTATCAAAATCAAGCATTTACCTTTTCTTCCCGATATACCACCATCAAACCACATGTAAGTCTCAATGATTTTTTCTTCTGAGAATTGAGACATCTTTTCTTAACTGAAAGCATAAGTCGCTTTTGTTGATGCTGCTCGAAAGTGGCTTAGAATTATATATTTGTTGTATTATTTTAGTGTTCACACAGTATGCGCCGAAGATATTATGGTGTCTCCCGTATTATTTCTCACTAGAGTCACAACGTATGGTGAGATAGAAGAACTTCTCGCAGATAGGAGAAATCTTCGAATATTCCCCGTGGTGGACTCGAAAGGTAAGTTCACATACCTATTCCTCCACTTTGAAGAAAAAAAAATAGTTATTTCCAGTGTCGCAGACCCTCATTGGTACCATTTCAAGGAATTATTTAACCGAACTTCTGGAGCTACAGGTGACGTATTTCGTTCATTCGAACAACTGATGGAACGATTCTACAGACCATGGCTCAACAAATTAATATGCAATTCAGATAGGCGACGTCGCTAGAAGAGAGGAGGCGGAACGTCGAGTGAGAAATGCAATAGTGACCATTGATGTGCACTTTCAAACTTCAAAGCAACAGGTCAGGTCACCGTTACTGGTATTCTGGTACTGGTATTCGAAATAATTTAGTTCCTTCGAAAAATGACACCTGACCAATACTAACACGTGAACGAGAACCCGTCTAAGAAGCTTTCAGAACACGGTAGCTGTAATTAGTTCGCAGAATTCCTGACATATGTAACACCAAACTTGCTGGTCAGATTTCTTGGATCAGCGCAAAACGTGCTGAAATTCGGGGTTCTTGAGCGACATTGCTAGGTTTTACTAACTGCTTAAGATGACTGAAAGCCATCGCACAAAATCAGAGTCAAGTTTGACTCCGCTGACACCCCGAACTCCGCAATCGATCAGAAAGCAAACCACTGAGGAACAAAATGATGCCAGTGAGAGAAGAACGAGTAGGTAGGCTTCAACCACTACACAACGGTGAGATAATGTACGTTTTTTAAAAAAAAAACGACTTCCAGATTTGTTGTATCTGCTGGCAAAATTGAACCCAGTACAACTAATCAAAGTTCTCCGAAGAGAAGGAATGCGTTTTGCAGTTTGGAAACCCACAGCAATGGTGAAGAAGGTATACAAATGGAATGACATCCCGCAAATGATGAATTCTTTGATTCAATTCTCATTTTAGAAGAACGCGAAGACACAAAATCGGTGATTTCTAACGAGGAGCACACAGAGAAGCATCACTTATCCCTTCATAATATAACGGATTATCACACTCTCGTCAAAAGTAAGAGTCCCACTAGAGAAGGCACTGTTCCTCCTTGTTTCGTTTTTCTTTCAGTCTATGCACACTCATTCAATTTTCAGTTTTTTTTCCGAAACTATGTAGAAAGGCTAACTTTTCTTAGAAAATGTTTTGATATTTTCTCTTACACCCCTGAGTTAGATCATTGATCAAAAAGGCTCCTACAGTTTCGACTGCAGCCGTTTTATTAAAAAATCGACTAGTAACTCACCAGTTAATTTCCCTCCTATGCTGAAACGTAGAAGTATTTCCAATGTGGTTCTGCGATGATGTAATAGGTTTGGTAGCCGATCTCGAAGACTGAAATTAAATTTCCCCTAAACTGATTTTTTAGGCTACATGAGACAAGCGAAGAAATATTTACACTACATGCAGTTTGGTTACTCAAGACAAGAGAAACAACCTGTAAGCATGTACGACTTGTCGAATGAGGAAGTAAGTAGCCAGAGATCTTTTTTTTTCGTTTCTTGTTTCAAAAAAGGTAGATTATTAGTCAAACCCTGAGTAAAATTCTGAAAGCTATGCAAAAATTTCTCTGAAATGGCTGATGTTGTTTCTCAACTGTTTGCCATAAACGGTTTTGATTACTGCTGCCCCGGTAAGTAAAATTGTCTTCTCCTTTATTCACAGTTGCTCAAGTCAGATGTGACTTGATTAAGGTCAACACTAAACTCTTAGGCCCTTGTTATACGTTCGCTCACCCCCCAGCGTAACTCGTCCATTCAGTATCAGACATCGTGGGGGCAGACACGTTTGTACGAGTTATCATGGTGACGCTGGCGTGGTGAACTCGTACAAACGTGTCTGGCCCCACGGTGTCTGATACTGAATGGACGAGTTACGCTGGGGGGTGAGCGAACGTATAACATGGGCCTTACATATGTATTTTTCATTTAAGAAAAAAGAGTGGGAGGCGGCTCGTCTGAGTGATGAAGTCGATTTGACAGCTGATCTTGATCCTGCTCCATTCCAATTGGTAAAAAAGACGTCTCTCTTCAAGGTGCGGTCTATACCGATGTTGTATATTAAATTATAAATTATGTAGAAAATAAATTTGGACAGCAACGAAAATCTTACCCCTTTTCGATGGAAGGCTCAAAGGAGCACATTTGAGACACAACTGTTCAAATGATTTTTACAGATACACTCCATATTCTCAATGCTCCAACTTAGCAAGGTATATGTAACGGAAGCCGGACGACTTATTGGTGTTGTTTCTCTTAGCGATGTAAGTTCTGACAAAGACATCCGATGTGTGGATTCTTGGTCAGCCGATATGGACAAATGATATGAATATAAAATGCCCTTCAGGTGCGACATGAACTCGAACGATCGCAGGATAAAACTTGTAGAGACACTTCACGGGCTCATCAAGGCGATTCAGATCAAAGCCAAAGTGCCTGCATTCACAAGACGCCTTCCACATCTGCTGTGTTTGATATTCTCACACCAACATTAGAGGTGAGTTTTGGCAGGAAGAGAACCTATACATCTGGCAGATGATCTAGTGGCTGCTAACTGCTTCTTTTGTTGTTGAAGGTCATCAAGTCTACAACACTGGCACTAACTGCGAATCATGACGACATAGAGAGCCGACCGCAATCTCCTCAATCTAATCTTTCCGCACAATCACCAAGAAAAACATTCGCTGCATTAGCAACAAGCCCAACTGATGACGGTCGAGTGAAAGTTGGACGAATTGAAGGAAGGCAAAGGTAATATTAGGGTAAACAAATACAGATCAATACATATCCTTGAGGGTAAAATAACCATTCAGATTATCCCTCGACGATCCTCCGCATGAAGAGTTAGTGGAAGCTGTCGCCTATCTAAGACGGAAATCAATGGCACCTATGAGGAAGAACATTGGACCGAAGTAGCTTCTCCGATGACAGCGTTATCCAAGGATGAAGCATACTACAATACCTTCGAGATCTCGCGAACTATGGCTAACAGCTGGATTCCTGACGCTTTTTCAGTGTGATATTATGTAATTCACTTAATTCTTGTGACCTTGAGCACTACGGTTAACTCGAAAAGGGACACATTTGTGATGAAAACTCATCTTGTTTCTTGTTGTCGCTGATTTTCGTTAACATAGAAATTAAAGATCGACGACGAACACTCTTTTCTTGCTCGTAGAAATCCATTCAGACGTACCTTTCGCGAAAAATCGTGAGAATTGAAGCGCTC
Source organism: Nippostrongylus brasiliensis (assembly GCA_030553155.1). Taxonomy (NCBI): domain Eukaryota; kingdom Metazoa; phylum Nematoda; class Chromadorea; order Rhabditida; family Heligmosomidae; genus Nippostrongylus; species Nippostrongylus brasiliensis. Next base: position 27,401,960 of record CP130737.1, read on the forward strand.
CTTGCAATCAGACGAGAACGAACAGATCCTTCTCCTTTTCATTTCGATTATCGAATTCGGTTTTTCGCGGACCTTAAAAAGGAATCGTCCACCTGGAGCATTTCACCCATTCACTACACAAATTTGGAAACCTCGATGCTCAACCTCTTCGTAACGACTACAAGACGATAACAAATGTCTGCAGTTGACACCAACGCCACCAATTTTTAAATTATCCTTCTCCCGCTTTCAATCATACTTCCGGATAGCACCATCAAAGGAACACTGACGGATGCCCCGATGCTATTTCAAACAATCATCAGCTTGAACAATGGATTTGCGAAATGAGATCATGCGGGTTTCCGTATAGAATCCGGTTTCAGAGGTCTCAAGTCCACTTGCAACTCGTTTCATCAGTTCGACGATTTGTCGGGAATTAGGTCAGCTGATTCGATTCAGTGCTGACCATTCTCCCATAACTTTCTCCAGCTTGCGTTCACTTCTTTCTCTCGAAAATTTCGTCGCGGTGTTTCCTGATAGCCGTTTGTCACATTCAAGTTCAGGATTATATACATATATATAAGCTCGATTGCTGGACTTTAAGAGCTTCACGTTCTAACGACTTACAGACAGAAGCCGTTCTAAACTCAAGAGTTCATGGTTATTCGCTTTTCTATTGGATCGTGTGAATTCCTGTTTGGTGTCAGAATTCATCGTTTTCGAAAGTCGCTACTACTATTGTTTGTTGAGCGCCATTACTGCGAATACCAACATAAACTTCTTTCTTCCTTCTTGTTTTATCTTTCTTCTTTTCTATGAAAATGATTCCCATCTAATCATTTTCAGAACCCCAGCATGTTATTGCTCACCCTAGCAGCCTGCTTTGTAGTCATTCTCGGAAAGGAAGGCAAAACCCCGCTGAAAACGAAGAAATACAAATGTTTGGAGATTGCTGATGATATGGACATACAGCTGGTTCCTAAGAGTGTGGGTTCTTCACAATCGAGCACAATACGCTTAGTTTTTGCACACATTATTCCCGTTATTCCCGCATGTGGCATGGAAAAATATTGATAATCGATATCAATTTTTCTTTATTACACCATCAGCACAAACCACCCAACTAAAAATTTTCAACCACAATCTGGCTCGGACAACAGAACTACCATTCTGATAATATGAGGCCTCGGTAGAATACAATATCACTATTACACTTCATGGTAGAGATACTATGTGGTCTTAATAATCGATTAGTTAAGTAGGGGTGTCACACCACTACAACCAGGGCCCACATTCATCATTGGTAAACCCCGAGATATAGCCTGTGAACGGCGCGCACCTTTCTCTACGTATCCTAAACTTCCAATGTTAAACGCAATCTCTCATCGACCCTGCCGTCTGGCTCTGACTGCGCCGCGGTTTCGGAGACCGCTGGTCCGTTCGTGAATTTGGGCCCAGGTAACATTAGGTTGTACGCCATCCGTTTGAATATTTTTCATCGCCTAGTAAAACTTCTGCTGAAGCTTCCCCATTTCTCTCTCAATAATATTTTAGTAGGGTAGCTTAAGCTCTTATAAACTATTTGTCGCCCATTTCGTTGGAATTCCTTCAAATTGGGAAGCCTAAAAGGTAGGGCGTCAACTGCATCTATTCAATGAGCGTCGACTACGCCGTTCGGCTGTAGTGTACAAGCTCGAAATTTTGCAGTGTAGTGAAGTAAGGTGTCCTGTATATTTCTCCAGAACATGTTGGTTCTAGCGAGTCAAAGAAGACTACGATGAACTTGAGAGTGAACCGCTCCGCCAAGTATGTACACCTAGCATTGAGTAGGATGGGTTGAAAGCCGCCACGGAAGTCGAACCATCAAGCACCGTAGATAGAGTTTCAGTGCCCATATACAGTCCCGCCGGTAAACGTTGGCCAAAACGCGGCCGGCGGCAGTAGACGCTGCCGCAAGTGCCGCTTCGTCATAACTCTCGTCAATTTTACTTATTTTGAATAAAAAAGACATGGTTAGAATCAGATCAGCGTGATCCATCTTCTGGTTTAGCAATCGTTTGCAAATTTTGAAGTTTTCAAGGTGTGAAGTGAACGGTCGTTGACCTCGCGAGAGCGGCGACTTACTGAGGTCGACCTCATTATACCGTCCCCCCTAATTACATCCTCTGGGGACACATAGCTGAATCACAACTGAAATTAAACAATTCTTCAGCGGAATCAAATTTCATCTGCATATTCGAGGAGAGGGTGTCAAGCCGATCATTTCTATATCTAGCATAGCGGGAAAATGTTTCAGATGAAATTGACGGTCACGAAAAATTTGGTAGATGTAGACTTTTCACGATACGTTGAAATAGAACATATTGGGACTGCGCATTGCAGGGTTGTGCCATAAGAGAATTCGACAGAAGTGCTTCAATAGTCCGCATCAAATATAGGATTGTTCCACCAATTATGTGGGTTTTTTGTTGCCCGGAAATGCCACTTTCGACATTTTCACACAGAAAAGGTGGCGGATTCAGAGTTTCGAGAGCGAGAAATCGGAAATTTCGATTAGAAGAAAGAAAGAGCATGACTAGAGCAGCTTGAGCCTGATCCATGATTTGTGATTTCCATCGATTTACCAAAGGAAACAGCCTCTATTGCGAGGAATTCCAGTTTCAAAAGCGGTTTTCATGCATTTTTCTCTAAAAATGAAAAGAGACCAATCTTATTGTGTTCTGGTTTTCAGGTCCTGGTCAATGTCGGTAAACCGTCTGTGGCGAAAAAAATGTCCTCAATGACCCCAGTGGCGAGTCTGCCGCAGTTTCTTCGTATGCTTGGAGCAGCAATAATTATGAGGCCATGCAGCCCTCACGGACCTATCGTCGGCTCGCTGAGTATGGTGGGGCGCCCTAATGATGACCTTCACACCTCATATAGTTGTGCTTAGTGCATCTCTGATTACAAACAAACTTATTAGATAAATGCGATCAGAATGATGCAAATAGTTATCGTTGAAGTGACGTCACCACAATAGAGGGAACCCTAGGGAACCCTGGATACGATATTAATCGTTTTGCATTAGCGCTGGAGAAGGAGGTTTACAGTGATGCACCCGACGAGCTCTCCATTAATGTTCAGGATAGAACAAAGACGTATACTAGAGTTGATTTCATAAAAGAAGTAAGTGTCCCTTGCAACTAGATGATCTCGAAATTGTATTTCAAAAATTGTAAAAAAATATGTTTCAAAAAAATCGTCGTTGCAGTGCATATTTAAATATTACTTCATCTGAACCGAGGCGAGAGACTGTATTTGGAGGTCAGCGAAGAACGCACTCAATTCACGTGTGAGGCGGCTAAAATCTGCCGGAAAAAAAGCAAAATCGTCGCCTTCCGATGCTTCTAATTCAAATGAATAATAAGATATCACGAAAGCTAAAAGTTGTTCATAATATCTATATTTATAATAATATGCAATATAAATAGATTTTTATTTGCATCATTCTGATCGCATGTATCTAATAAGTTTGTTTGTAATCAGAGATGCACTAAACACAACTATATGAGGTGTGAAGGTCATCATTAGGGCGCCCCACCATACTCAGCGAGCCGACGATAGGTCCGTGAGGGCTGCATGGCCTCATAATTATTGCTGCTCCAAGCATACGAGGAAACTGCGGCAGACTCGCCACTGGGGTCATTGAGGACATTTTTTTCGCCACAGACGGTTTACCGACATTGGCCAGGACCTGAAAACCAGAACACAATAAGATTGGTCTCTTTTCATTTTTAGAGAAAAATGCATGAAAACCGCTTTTGAAACTGGAATTCCTCGCAATAGAGGCTGTTTCCTTTGGTAAATCGATGGAAATCACAAATCATGGATCAGGCTCAAGCTGCTCTAGTCATGCTCTTTCTTTCTTCTAATCGAAATTTCCGATTTCTCGCTCTCGAAACTCTGAATCCGCCACCTTTTCTGTGTGAAAATGTCGAAAGTGGCATTTCCGGGCAACAAAAAACCCACATAATTGGTGGAACAATCCTATATTTGATGCGGACTATTGAAGCACTTCTGTCGAATTCTCTTATGGCACAGCCCTGCATTGCGCAGTCCCAATATGTTCTATTTCAACGTATCGTGAAAAGTCTACATCTACCAAATTTTTCGTGACCGTCAATTTCATCTGAAACATTTTCCCGCTATGCTAGATATAGAAATGATCGGCTTGACACCCTCTCCTCGAATATGCAGATGAAATTTGATTCCGCTGAAGAATTGTTTAATTTCAGTTGTGATTCAGCTATGTGTCCCCACAGGCTGTAATTAGGGGGGACGGCATAATGAGGTCGACCTCATTAAGTCGCCGCTCTCGCGAGGTCAACGACCGTTCACTTCACACCTTGAAAACTTCAAAATTTTCAAACGATTGCTAAACCAGAAGATGGATCACGCTGATCTGATTCTAACCATGTCTTTTTTATTCAAAATAAGTAAAATTGACGAGAGTTATGACGAAGCGGCACTTGCGGCAGCGTCTACTGCCGCCGGCCGCGTTTTGGCCAACGTTTACCGGCGGGACTGTATCATAGCCGCAGCGTCCTACTGTTTTGGGAAGCGTACGAAAGTATGGCCGAAACTTAACCCACAATATGTCGCCTGCACAGCTCAACATTTGGCCCTGGTAAACAAGGAAAATCAAAATAAAGTCTGAATTGCACCTACTAAGGAGATTCTTTGCATATTGTAGAGTTCTTAATTTATCGAATAGGAGCTTCTAACTGAAGATGCGCTAGTGACTGTCAAACTATTCTGTCAGCAATTGGATTGTTTGGCTTGCAAACCGAAGGGTAAGCAGGGCTAAGTACGTCAGCGACAGCGTCAAAGACGTCTTCAAAAAAGTCGCATGGAAATTTTTTCGATGATTATTGGACTTCGGTACCCTATGTAACGTAACCTCCAGACAGGGCTCTTACGGAATACTATTTGCTCCCGTATTGCGTCCAAATTTCACGGAAGAAAAAATTTCAACGAGTAAGGTCATTTCAAAACGGGAGTGTAATAGTTTCTCGTAAAAAAAAGCCCGGCAGGCTTCCACGCGTATGGGGTGAAATAATTACCAGCAGAAAGGCGACACATAGTAGCCCAAAAGTGTTCTATATATATCTCAACTGGGTTCTTCTTCAAAGAAATAAATTTGGAAAATCAACGTGTTGCAAATATTTACTTGGAAGGTTCACAGCCTAATAGAAATAGACTTGAGCACCTGCTGTTGATAAACTACGATAGCCGTCTTTTCTATTTTAAACTTGGAAGTCCGACTCACCTTTTCAGCCCAGTTGGCCAGCGGAAGAAGAATTTCGATCAATAGGAGCTGCTCACTTTGGAGGCCACCAAATTTCAGAGGAGGAAATCGAAACACCAAAAGCACACAAGGTACCAGCTCTGAAAGCAACACATATAGAAAATCCGTAACAAAGTTCAAATGTGTCAATTAACAACGACGAGATTGATTTTCCTAAGTTCACAAGATTCACTGACTACCAACCGGTTAACGCTTTCTGCACAAGTCAGCTATTCTTACTCATCCGGCTGCAGGTTTACTGTCAGTAAGTACCTGAACTTGCTCATATACAGACGTGAAGGATGGTAATAATAGTAAAATGGACCACAATGGCAGAAGTTGGAAAGAGAAAATCGAAAAGCAACCACCAACTTTGTTTAAAGTTGAGGGTCGAGAATGACAATTGATACGTAAACCACAATTCCAGCAGTTATTGCTGTGCACAAAATCGTCGGTCATTTAACTTAAGGCACCAATAATTTAATATTTGTCGAAACAGAGGCATAACATTCAAAACAATTAACTGAGAAAGCTCTTCCATGTGTCCATCACGGTACTGCGCTTACAGTTGGCTTATGTTCTACATTCCGAAGATTGCTTCACGTTAAGAAGGATAGCGCACCTTAATATGGACAAATTATCAGGTACCGTTTGGAAAAAGCGCACCGACAGCGACCTCGCACAAGTCACAAGAAGTTCCACGTGACAAAGACGGTCGACCTCTCCTTCTTTCACCAGCTCACTGCAAGCAGGTTCGAAATTTTTCCAAGTTTATATCAAATAATTTTTATAACATGAAACATGTGTTTTTGAATACTGTTTCAAAATGTAAACAGCGGAAAGCAGCGCTCAAACGATCTGTTAGGTGACCGAAGGCTGGTAAGTCAGGGTACTCCGGTGGCTGATAATGCAATCTACTTCGCAAACGGTTGCAAGTTCGTGTACTAGCCGAAATAAAAAAGTTTCTCTTCAGGTGAAGCACTACGCTAATTCGTACGGCGTGACGGATGTGTTATCATGGGTTGGACGAAACTGTTCGTTCGCAAAGATGTTCCTTCCCACAGCGACATGTGAGGAAATTAACACTTTGGTGGCATCATGCTACAAAAACAAAAGTACCTAAATATTCACAGACGGAGACATGTAAAAAACTCATGATAGCAAACTAATAAATGTTTATACCGCACTTCGAACTGCTATGAAATTAAATATATATATCAGGTAGTATTCTAAAAGGAAGCAAAAGCATAATTAAAGGCAACAAAGTAAATAAATAATAATAATATCAAAAATGGCACTAGCTCACTTGTTTCGTACCAAGCCCCTCAAGACGAGCAAGTTATAAAGACGTAGTAGACCATCCGCGGCACTTCTAAGTAAGGATGGATGGTCTTAAAAGCAAAATTAAACAAGCTAACCAGCTTGTCGAATTAAATCCGCAATAAACATCAAAGTCCAGTTACAAATGGGTACCTGACTTTGTGATGAAGAACATGGAATAATGAGGGACTGAACAATCCTACATGCTACATATATATGTACGAGATATACGCACATACATACAATAATGACAAACGTGTTAAATTAAAAACCTAGGAAGAGGCGCTCCTAATTTTTGTGCTCTGATTGCGGTATCATGGCGTGGTTGTGCAGTTAAATGATGTATACAGGGTGATGTAAGTCGGGAAACGACGGTAGTCTAGTGGCTGACAGTGTAACCTACCTCGCAAACGCTTGCAAGTTCGAGTAACAGTCGAAGCAAAAATGTTTCCCTTTCAGCTGGAGCACTACGCTCATTTCAAACGGCTTGACGGACATGTCGTACTAAGTTGGATGAAACTGATCATTCGCAGAGCGATATGTGAAGAGATTAACACTTTGGTAGCACCATGTTACAAAAAGAAAAGCACTCAAGTATTTACATGCAGAGACATGTAGAAACACCTCATCATATTAACAAACTAAGAAATGCTTATACTATAGTTCGAATATCTATGAAATTACAATGTACATCAAGAGTCACAATATTCTAGAGTCAACATAAGCGCGTAAGTACTCCTGGAAAAAAATCGTGAAAAAAAATCGGTTTCAACCACCTTGTTTCAAGAATTCATACAATACCGGTAAGGAACACTATTCACAGCTTCTGCATAAGTGTTGGCTAGAGCTACTGAGCATGAGCAACAAAATGAAAAAAAACCAACCTTCCGCGACAGCCGGTCAAAGACCTACGAAGAGATATAGGCTGTGATAAAAGTCGCTGAACAACATGGATGTGAGTCTTTCGCCTATCGTAGCAAAACGCTCCAAACGTGAACGAGAACGTACACAAGTTACAGATTCAACGTTAGTAGACCGACTTTCATTTGATAAATAAACCTTGAACACTAAAGAAATATTATGTGCTGCATGATACGAGACATCACTGGGGTCACATTGTCGATGGTGCCGCCAGCTTGTACCCATGTGTCGGTGAGATAACTGTAAAAAGAATAAGATGGCAATAACGTGACGAGAAAGAATTCATTCATCAAACATAATTTTCGTAACTACAGCTCTTCCAAAGGAATTGCTTCATAATTGGCTCTTTTGATTTCGGACTTTACCCTTACACAAAACTCTCAAAAGTTCTGTTCCCATTTCTCAAGAACTGTTTCACACACTGGAAAAGCTGTCTCAGATTTAGGGCCATAAATATTTTACTATAATCAGAGAATTTCTTGGAGGTAGATGTAAGTTTTATCGGTTAGTACCAGACAAAACCAGTTGATGAGCTTACTCCAGTAGTGATCGTTCGCAATCCATCTTCGTTCCATCAAACTGCTTGCTGACAGTAAGCAGAAGGAGCGTGTTCGAATATGCGTGTGAATTATAGTCCGCAAAAGTATGAAGAACTAATGGCGCATCCCAAGTAAGATAATTAATCCCGTTCAATACCATGAAAGGGAAGCTTGACGAAGCAACTGCAATATGAAATGAAATGATAGCATCCCTTTCAACACATACGAGCCCAAAATAAACGTGCAAGGTGACGAAGAGCAGACGTGAAACTAACCGCGTGCGATCTGCTCGTGGAGATCAACCCTAGTCGAATGAGAGGTCAGATTGTATATATTTAACGGCTCGTCATCCAGCGAAGCAAAGCGAAGCAATTCAGAAACTGCACTGGCCACTTCCACGCTACGATTTCCAATTATCATCAAGAAAACTGGACTCTTCTGTTTCATTGTGAACCACTGTAATAGGACATGTTATGCACCGGAAGCTTTGCTGATACAAGCCACTTTTCAAAAGGAAATTCAATGACATGGTTTGAATGGCTTTAGGTGTTTTACGCCTTAGCACGTCGCTAATTGTTTCTACATCACCGTGTTTCATTCTCAGTTAAGCTTCTCCACGACTTCAGAAAATCGGAGTGACGTTTTTTCTTCCGTGATAGAACGTTTCTGACGAGGATCGACAACAGAAATCTGACCATTCTATTCCAACCGCTGTGAGCAGACCGCAATCTTCACCTGGTCGCGAAACACGCTCCAATCGCATGAATGCGCCCCAGGGCTAATTCAAAGGTTATCGCTGATGAATATCGCCGTTCTTCGTGATACAGATAATAATCCGAAGGCCTCATGGCTCATCCAGGAAGGCAGAAATCAAATGTACGGAAAACTCAAAGGGTGAAACAACGCATTCGTATCTCGCAAATTAGTTCTTTTCAAGAAGCTCATGAAGCAACAGCTTTTCCCTGCACGTCAGAAGCACACTACAAAAAAGAAGAAATTCGCCGATAAGGAAATTACCTGTTTACCAACGAAAGCCAAAATGCTAAACGCTTCATCATCCATGTTATCAAATTCGGTAAACATCTTCCTCAAATGCTTCCGATAATTGGCTAGTTTTACACGAACGGAATCCTGAAAAAAGATATAGATAGTGGAAGAATGACGACGCCATGTAACGCTGTGCACATACCTCAAGCAACTGACGATTTGCAGAGTTACGATGCAAAATTATAACTGAACATGATATAACCACAATGATTGCCGCCATGATAATGGCATAACTGTTGAAACTGCCTTGACTCCTTCAATCAGAAAAAAACTGATCGAACTAAAGCTTGAACGTACTAAAACAATTGAAAATTTCACCTACAGAAGCAAAGCGTTTTGGGTAGCAGCTGAATGGGAGTAGTCTCGACTTGTTATGTTGGGGCTGAATTTACTCGTTTGTCGAAGTTCAGCACCCTTCTTATGTCTGCGACCGGAAGTCTCGACATTTTCATCAAATGACGTCTGAGAATCTCTAAAAATTGCAAACAATAATACAAATACACGAAAGGTATGAACACGGCAGTACTCCGAACTATGAATATGGACGGATAGGCTGAGACAAAATAAAGTACGCAAATTAAGTTCTAAGAACTTCTCCGTACATGGACTCATCTGTCTGGTATTCGAAGTTGCAGTCAGCACTCTGACTCCTTGGTGAACGATCCGACGACTTCGAAAGCGATCTTCGAGATCGCATTCCAGCCGCAAAGAGTCGAGCTCGACACGATGTAGCAGCCCTGCAAAAGCGAGCCTAAGAAGTATGAATTGAAAATGCAAACGTGCGAAAGTTGATGGTGATAAGAGTATCTAGTCATCACATAGTATTATAAAACAATAAAACGAGGACGTATGCAACCCCATCAACCACACTTTCAAACCAGAAACAATCAGAACATAGCAAGCTTTTCCAGATAATGGAAAATGTCGTTATTCATCAGCGACCACTTTGAATTAGCGCCGGAGCGCAGCAATGCGATTGGAGCGCAACCACTTGACTGAAGCTAGCTCTTAGGATTGGAGCGCGTTTTGCGAGCAGGTAAAGATGGTTGTCTGCTGAAAACTATGCCGATCTGATAAATAGCGGAAGTATGATGCAGAGATAGGTTGTTCGTTCATCCACGTCTTCAGCTCAGACCCAAGGTTTGGCTACGTACATTAACAGTAAAGTACTATTCTTGAGTACTGGAAACGACAGCTTATTGGCTCTTGCCTTCTTGAACAAATGAACGAAGAACAGTAGTAGTAGAACATTTCTGGGTCTCGAAGCAGTAAATATCAGCTGTACTCCTGAATAAGACATGCCATTCAGATGGTAGAAAGCTTTATAGCCGTTCCGTCTTCACCTTTCAATGGCAATAACTGAACATTAAACTTACTACGATTACAACTACACCTTTTCAGTCTTCGCCCTTGTTTTCCCTCCTACAGTACCTCCATATTGTTGAAAATTTTGGGTAAAAAGCTTTGTCAAAGCTTTAGATACGAGGGGTAGTTCGGTGAATTTTGCTATCTGCCAACTGATAAGAGCACATGCCAACCGTTTATGGTCGTGTTACACGACGTCAGAAGCCTAAGCCATATGTCGTAGAAGGAAAGTTCTTCAGAAATGTTTCTTGCACACTGCTTCATCGTCGTTCATTGAATCGCGCACATTTTTCGGTGAAAAAAAAACAAAAAATGCGAAAATTCTGAAACATATCTTTCGGACTTGAAATCGTGGGCTCGTATCCATCTCACAACTTTCGGCCGTCAGTTTGCTTTTAAGTATACATCTTGAGATTTACTATATACTTCCGGTACAACGGTGACTTTCTGAATTCGGACACATTGTTCTACAGTAAATCTCCACAAATTCCGCGCTTTAGAAAAATTCCTTTTCATGGGTGTCTCCCTTTCTCCATCTACTCTGAATGTTATTCAAGTTGGACTCGGTTTCTTTTTGAATTTCTTCGCTTTCAATTCACAAGGTAGGTCTGAAATCTATATCGGTGTTTATATTTGGCAAGACCCTAAGAACTGCAGGGTTTATCGAGGAGACAGTGATTGACAGTGCATCTGTTGGTAAAAACATAAACAAGCACGCAGGATATTACAGGTGAGCTCAATTGGTGTTTCAAGAAGGAAATGGAAATGCTATTTTAGTTTGTCAATTATATACGCCGTATTTACTGTATCAAATATAATAGCAGCTCCAATTGTTGAGCTACTGACACCAAAATGGTCGATGGCACTTGGAGCGTTGTGCTATGCTGCATTCCAGGTTTGACGTCCAGCATTTTCCTAATAATTTCTCGAATAATCTTCCACTGATTAAGGCCGGCTTTTTGAGGCTAAATGAAATTTACTTGTATGTATCAAGCGCTACTCTTGGATTTGGAGCCGCCAGTAAGTTGCTGTCTAGAAATATAGGCCGATGAATATTTTTTTCTCAAATTAGGCCATCAATGAGAAAGAAGAAAAGTTTATTCTAGTACTGTGGACTGGTCAAGGTACCTATTTATCGCAGAATTCCACAGCTGAAACGTCGGCTAGAAACAGTGCGCTTCTATGGGCACTAGCGGAGGGCAGGTAAGACGATATCACGAAGTTCCCTCAGGCAACTTGAACCACCCTTTTATGAAAGTGGAATATTGCAGTCTTCTGGGAGGAGGTATTTTCCTCTTCATCATCTTTCGGACGTCAGATACAACTAATGGAATACCGGACTCTACTGTCAACACTCTTTATGGAATATTTACGGCTGTTGCGATACTGAGTGCTATCGTTTTTGTCTTTCTGAGGGTTCCATCGTCAACTGCGGACAAAGATGTTGAAGTTCGAAGTCACGTCAGTGTAATTGGTGGGTTGAAGTTGCGTTTTGTTCACAATGAAACAACGACTGATGAGGGTCAAAAGTCGAAGGAATTTCTGAAGGAAGTCAGAAATAATGTAGACGAAAATGGAGGAAAACTGAGGAACTGTGACTCACTGCATACATCCCTGCCTGTCATTACAACCTACATATTTCATAAGACGAAACGGTTGCGTTACTACTAGCATTTTAGGGTCTACATTTTCGTTGATGTTTACCAAAGAGATGCTTCTAATGGCTTTTGTCTTTGCTTATACCGGAATCGAACAATCTTTCTGGACAGGTTTGTTTTGAAATACCGTGGTCTTTATCACCTATTATCCTAACTGTCTCCAAAAATCATTCCTCATATTCAGGTGTCTATCCAACCTGCATATCATTCTCTCAGCAGCTGGGATCAAATACTAATTCGATGTTGGCACTGAATTCAATAACAGCCGGTATAGGACAGGTAGCAGGTACGAGAGATTTGTCAATTATGAGTAGTGAGGGTAGAACTAATCAGTTTGGTGTATTGCTCACTTTCAGCTGGACTGCTATTTGGAATTCTTGGTGATCGAACAAGAAAGCTGGGACGTGATTCCATCGTGCTTTTAGGAACTGTTATTCATCTGATTGCATTTGTACTAATATACGCAAGCTTCCCAAGTGATGCACCATTACAAAAGACGAACGAGTCGGGTGGTCTAATGAATCCAAAGTAAGCTTTCTAATAATTTTGTTGTTACTCAGCCATGATATTTTACCTATATATGCATCTAGGTGCTATTCCATCTACAGGTGGGTTCCTTGAGCAGAAATTCCCTATACTGTAGGGTGCGCGCGGCACAGTGGTAAGAGGCGCTACTGACACCCGCTTGGTCGAGCGATCGACTTTGCCTGAGGCTGACCAAGCCCTTAATCCTTTCCGGGTGGAGCTAATAGGTACCAGACTTGTCTGGGAAGGTAAAGACACTGACTCGGTACAGCGGTTAGACCGAAGTTACTGAATAGGCCAAATACGGATTCACCATGCCTCTACGATTCTGAATGGAGCACGAATGCGCGGCACGTCCTTAGGAGACTGATTAACGCCGACACATATATTTTATATTTACCTCTAATAAAGACTATAGATAAGTTCTGCAATTTCAACTGACCTTCCCGAGTTGTCAGGTGGGGCTCGAGAACGATTCTTTCTCTCTTCACTGGGGCTCGTTTCAGTCTCGCAATAGCTCTGATCTGCGGTGGATTGCTTGGATTTGGTGACGCGTGCTGGAATACACAAATTTATGCATATCTCTGTGATGTTCATGCGGCTAAAAGCAGCGAAGCATTTGCTTTGTTCAAATTCTATCAGGTTTGTTATTCTCGACGATACAAGGCAATATTGTACTAAACAATATTTTAGTCCGGTTTATCATGCGCTGCGTTCTACTACTCATCAGTACTAATTCTACCTTGGCAGCTTGTCATACTTATTACCACTTCCTTCGCTGCAGCCATCTGTTTTTTCGTTTCTGAAAGATTGCTTAGCCATTCACAACCACAAAATGAGTATCTGAGTGAACGTTTATAAGATTTACGTTAGAATGGAACTGTATATCCTACGATATGATTGTTCGCACTACGCTGACCAGAGGAACTATTATTATGATCAAGGATTACACCAGTCATTGTGATCTCTATATCTTGAGGATAACGCGAGAGAGTAAATGCTTCTTTGCTCCTCATCTACACGTCTTCAGAGCGAATGCAATAGCTAAGGGATCGTTTAGAGTGCGCGCGACTCGCGACGCGAGGACATGCAAGAGATACAAATCGACCGATCCCCACGTTACGGTCGATTTGCATCTTTACCATGTCTTCGGGCCGCGCGTGCTCTAAACCATACCCAAGGTAACGGTAGCACTAAGAAAACGCGATAACTTCATGCTTCAACTTCGTCAACAGAATCAACAACAAAGACATACATAGTAGAACCCTTCATCTCCAAAATGTTTCTATCAATTTATAACAGCATCGCTGAAAGCGCACGGTAACCGCAAAAAATTATATTAGTATCTCGAAAACAAAAGAAAACCCGCGACGACATGAATTGTATGAGAATAGCAATCTATGGCGACCTTAATGTCGCTGATGTATGCATATCATTAAACGAAAACATAACTCATGTTGCACATGCTACATTAGTCATAAATACAATAAATAGAAGGCAGTCGTATCATTTGAACACATCAAAAAGCTCTGCAATGCAAACATTCCTAACATATCAGCAGTATTCAGGGTGCCAGAGCAAAGTTTATGCCGTACCGAGCCAATTCCTGGAGGCTGCTCCACCCATAGCTTCTCATCCCAGTTTCTTAAAATTTAAACGATGTACCTCGACAACACGACCTTGGATTTATGCAGGTTTGCTGCCTTCGTAAGTTGATAAGAGAAAAACAACAAATCAACGCCCCACAATCGTAGAAGAAACCCTCGGAACCAACAACGGATCATGATTGGCTCAGCTCTATTTGTTGAAATTCTGTTTCTGTTGGATTACACCCACTTTCAGCTTTTCATGAGTGGAGCCTAACAACGTTTACCAGTGGTATAAAGCTCGGGAGAAATGCATTAGAAGTACCAGTTCTAGGTTTTCACAAATATGCTGCCCGTCTATGAAAATGCTTTCCATCACAGTCAGACACAGAAATACAATGAACACAGGATAAGTATGAATATCGACTGCTGTCACTCTGCTATTATACTAGTTTGGCAGCACCTTAGCACTCGGAATCTCCCCATAACAATATTTCTCATCTATTTGTTAGATTAGCCTTTCTTCTTTAGTTATATGAGACATTGGCATTGAAAATGCTGCAGAGAGAGCATGCTCTTCTCTGGCCGGATTGTATTTTCCATGAAGTTTGCGCGATTGTTTGACGTATCGAAGTATGAACAACGTCGTAGCCAGTAGAAGAAATCCTAACACTGAAAAGTAGAACATAGCCGCCAAATGTCAGGATGAATTATTAAATCAACGAACCAATCATGGCCACTATAGCTATAATCCAACTGGCCGCCGAACTTCTGTGTTCACTGGAATCGCTAGCACCTGTCTTCCACATTTTGATAGCGTCTCCATTTTGTGAGACTGTTGTTGTTTGGGTAGATGTCGACGTGGTGGTCAGATTTACCGTAGTCAACATGCCCTGGGTGGTTGGCATCGTTTCATGTGTAGCCATAACTTCTTCAACAGGTACTGTCATTGTGGTCATTTCTTTCGTGGTCATTTCTTCTGTACTCCACGACGTCTTCGACACGGGAGTTTGAGTGACAGTCATCCAAAACGGAATTGTAGATTGAGGAGTAACGCTTGATGGAAGAACCATGTGAGTCGACGGTGGTTGCCAGGGCTGTAATTTTTTTGTATCATTAGTTTTACCGCAAGCGTTGAGCCTAAAAGAAATCCACTGAACCTAAGAGAAATTTTTGCAACAGTTCGTTGTGAAAAAGGCTATAGCTGGGAGTCTTCCTGATCTTGCGTTGGAAAAAAACACGCTGAAAATTTAGAAAAAATAGCGACTAGAGATAAAAGCTATGGACTACAACTGTCGACTGCTATGGAGGTGGAAATGATGCCGTTGAACAATTAAAACACTGAATAAGATCTTTCATAGAAATCTGTGATTATTTTCAGAGTATTTCTCCATTTACAGTGCCGGACGCGACGCAACGATAAAACGGCGGTAGCGGCGCCCCGGAGCGCCGAAATGCGCCGTTTTGGTGTCCACGCGTGATGACCCGGGCGGAGCCAACCGCAGTTCATTTGCGACAGAGGCCCAACGGGGGGCCACGCGTGGTAGCTCCTTCGAGCCACCCCGTGGGGCTCCCTACTCCTAGCTTGGGACGCTAGGAAGGGACGCGTCGCATATTTATAATTTTTGCAAACAAATCAATTTTAAAGAAGTTATTTAAAAACGGCGGATTTCGGCGCTCCGAAGCGCCGCTACCGCCGTTTTATCGTTGCGACGCGTCCGGTACTGTAGGTGAGTGCTAGCCTGCCGTTATCCATTGTTGAAGCGCATGGAGGCAGATTTTTGTCGATTTTTTTTATACTTCCCGAACGACAAAGGACTTTCGGAACATTTAACAGTTTAAATGGATATTCACCGAACGACTCTCACAAACCTCCGTAACTTGGGCCGTTGACGGCTCCCAGGTGGCAGATGTGGTCGTGAACGTAATCGTTGGAGCCTCAGGGGTCGTTGTCATTCTAGTACTTGCTGTGGTATGCTCAGATGGCAGAGTGGCAAAGATTGGTGGTAGAGAAGGAGGAGTCCTCGTAGTTGTCTGAAGGGAACGTTTTTATCATTCCTTACGGGGTTAACTCGAATATTTGATTCGAATAGCTCACCGTCGTTGGTGTTAATACTCCATGTGAAGCAACATTACTTAACGAAGAGAAACCATCTGTGGGAACGAAGCTGTCCATGGGCTCCATTGCTAAATACAAAAAAATGTCAGGTAAAAACAGACAGAGTAGAAGAATCGCTTGATAGGCACACCGCTGTGAAGACAAAGTCCAGCAATCAAGTCCAGACAAATACCTGTAGTTTCCTGTGGCTCCGCTACGGTAGACATCGGAGAGGGAGCAATAGCTGTACTTGTTTCGAAGATGAAATCCACTGGAGTTGTAGCACTTGTGATGGACTCAGAAACGGATGTCGATAGGTGCAAAGCAAGGCAGTCAACATATGCTGAAAGCGAATTCCTAGGGACTTTTACCAAATCACTAGGAGCTGAGCGAATTATTTAGCGAATTTTGTCAAATTTAGCTTAAAAATGGACCACCTCCGTTGACCGGATGAGGGCACAGACAATCGTAGCTGGCATTTTGAAGTTGAGCACCCGTTACAGCCAGATTTGCCTCATCAATCACACATTTTGACTGTTCGCCAAACAGAGCGCATGCAGCATCTCTAAAAATCGAATAACTGCAAACGATCAATCTTACAACGCGTACCTAAAACATAAAGGTCCAACAGTACTGAAAAATATAAAGTTTTGTAAAGCAAAGAAATAGAACAGAGAACGGTAATGATTAGTCCCTTGGGACATGAGAGACCTAGAAGATGCAGGAGAGAAATTAGTAGTTGATAAGAGAGAGGGCATCTGTGTTTATTTGACGAATCTGCTGAAGAAATAGAGGAATGTGTTCGCGGCCAGCGCAACCCTTGACTAAATTCATGACAAACAGACCCGATCACGATCCCGATCAGTGCCCCTCATCATTGGATAGCAGTTCGGAATGCGGAGAAGAGTCAGAGATCGCTAAGACTGAATTACGAGCATGATCAGAACAAATTCGAGAGAAATTCGAGACCTCACATCAACAATGCGCAAAGAATCAAACTCCGGTCGCACTGCAATCAGACGTACAAAAATTTTTCAATGAAAAGAAAACTCACCCTAAACAAACATCTATCACGTTGCAGTTCTTTCCAATAAATCCTTCCTTACAGGCACACACCTCTGTGCCATTTTCTACCATACAATTTCCATTCATACAAACGATATCACAAGGTTTTTCTCTCTAAAACACTACACTATTGTTGCACATAGATAAGGCGAAAAAGAATAATGAAATCGAACCGATTCGCACAGAACTCCGCCGAATTTTGGTGGGCATTCGCAGCGGACTTCACTTCCATCTGCGCGGCAAAAACCACCATTTTGACAGGGCACCGTCGAACATAGATCCACCTCACAGGTAGCTCCAATAAATCCGTCGCGACAAAGGCATGCCGCCTGGAAAAATAGTAATCGTTATTGAGCAACTGGAACGGAATACATAAAAATTTGCAGATGATAATGCAGCGCTCGGGCTGCTGAGTTCAAATGTATGCCTATTTCTACAAATAAATCACTTTCGAAAAAATATAGAAAAGCGGCAGTTTCGGCGCAAGAAACCGCCGCTTCCGCCGACGAATCACTCACCGTTCCCTCTTGGGCGACCACACATGTGCCGCTGTTCAAGCATACAAAACTGGCACAAGGGCTGGTCGTCCACGTTGGTAACTGATGTTTCGGGAATGATTGTGTGCCATCCAAATCAAAAATTGGAAACGGTGGCTCAGTAGAACCTGAATTGACTCATGAATGGTATATCCCAAGTTGAATTCTTTTGCTAAGTTAACAGCTAACGTTCAAAACAGTATAGAACTCTAAAAATTGAAGATAATTATAAGAAATTCCACAAACCTCCTTCAGTGGAATAGTAGGGACAACTGCAGTTCAGATGGAGCGAAGAAAACGAGTTCACGGCGAGATGTGGTGGACATCCAATCGGACGTTCATTCTGTACCATCATATGGCGAACACAAGCAGGTCCGTTGACTAAGAAGAAGAAGAAAAGAGATTAAAAGAGAATGTGAGGCAGAAAGATGAAAACTCACCAGCCTGCATACGAACTGAAAATGTCCTTGAGCCGGTTGACAATGGAAAAACTACTCGAGATGAATTGTTTGGAGATATGCTGCACATCAAGCTATCTGCTTTCAGTGTCCATCGAAAATTGACCCATTGATTTTCTGCAAGAGAAATAAGTTTTCTGAGAAATGTATCGAGGAAATGGAGCGAAAATTGTGAGAATTTCAAAATTGAAAATTCACTTTAGAGTACACCAACCTTCCCCAGACAGATGGGAGCATTCTCCTAATGTTTTTCCAGTAGAACTGTCGACTACAGTCAATAGGATTGTTTTTTCAGTGGCGTTCAATCTGAAGCGAACAGGTACATTTTCTTCGATATATGCAACAATTCTGAACGGATTAATCTGTTACGAGAAATTAGAATTAATTATACCATCGGCATTTCACACTGTAACAAATTATATAATACTGCTGCGATTTTAACTCTCTGTTGGATTGTGGTATTGATCTACGGTTCGAATGTTTTATGGTTTAGTTCCTTGTTTTTTGATGCCGTTCATTGTTCTGTCTCATGCGTGCCTTATGCACCGTACACAAATAAATAAATAAATAAATAAATATAATAGACGTGAAACTCTAGAACACCTCTCTCGCAGCAAAAAGTCAACCAACATTTTCTCCCATTCAAATAATTAGATCGATAAAGTAAAGATAAAGGTGAAAAGAAAGGTATCGGCGTTGATCAGTCCTCTAAGGAGGCGCCACGCAAACGTATTCCATTCAAAATCGTAGAGACACAGTGAATGCGTATTTGGCCTATACAATAACTTGCGGGGGTCAGCCGCTATACCAAGTCTGTGTTTTTACCTTCTCAGACCAGCCCAGTACCAACTTATCCGACCCCGGAGGGACGGAAGGCTTGGTTAGCTTGAGCCGGGATCGAGTACTCGACCGTGTGGGTGTCAGTACAGCCTCTTACCACTACACCCTGAGGGCCCTAGATCGATAAAGTACTTCTAGAAAACAAAAAGCACATCGGATGGGAGTTTTCAAATGAGTGAGTAACCAGGGTAATTCAGTGTTCAGCTCATAAATGTCATACGTAACAGCGTTAACCATTTTCTCAACGAGTTGTGACCAAGTGAAAGGTTCTATAATGGCACTTTGGATGAGTAGCTTTTCTTGCAATGAGTCTGACTTCATGTGTAGTCTAATGCGGCTATAAAACGACGACACTTCACGAATGAACGGCCAATGTCACGTCGATAATGTCAACACTTGACCTGACACTTAGACAGGCCACAAACAAAAGCCACACGGAGGCTCCGATCGCGCAACTGTCATTTAGTCACCGTTTCTACGCATCATTTCCTGCTATCATGAACATAGCACTTCCTCGTGTCACCACAATGAACACAACCGACTCCTAAAAGAGTTGAAACAAACTGGATCCCATAGGAGACTCATATAATTGCCATCCATACATGTCTGCACCAGACTCAGGGAAAATCCAGAAATCCAGCAAATCCCCCCTCCTACAGGTCTTTGTTACCTCCACTACTCGCATAGGATTCCACTGGGCAAGTCTGAGGCAATCACGACAAACTGGAGAGTCTACAGAAGTGGCAGATTCTCCTTTATGGTCCCATACTTTTCCATTTTTCAATTCATCTCAAGACTATTTCTCTGGATAGGAGACTGGTAAAATTTACCCTGAGAGCCCTAGCTGGAGTATACATATCCGGAATATGGATCACGGAAACATTTCATTCATCTGCGAAGACTTCGATGACGTTTGTCCTCGGTTTGACAAGGAAATGTGTGAAAACCGGCCGCTTTAGTGATTGCTTTGAATCTGCCGACATCAACAGCTGGCGTAATCCCACTGTTTATAAACTACGCAAAGTTTACAAACCAAAGTAGTAAAATACTTCTGGTTTATCGCTAGTCAGGTACCATTCGGTAAACACGAAACCCCATCAAATGATCGTGATCGAGTGCATCGCAAAGTGGGTATGCATGAAGATGTTTACCTCCGCTGAGTGTATGTGAAAACGTGACCGAGCTTAAACTCGCAAAAAGAGATCGGACACAGAAAACAGGATTTCTCCAGAGAGTCCATGCCCTTCATCTAATGATGACAACAAGTCATTAGCGTATAGTTTAGAGGTAACTCCGTCACATTATTCCGCACATGAGTTCATTATGAACCGCCCTAATGTGGCATAATTTAAACCCAAGAGAAATAAAATACCGGCAAGTAATGATGCGATAAGAAAAGTTGGACTAACCTCAAGTACTCGTACTCGCCTATCCACGGTAAGCTAGCCTCGTCGACGATCCAAACCGCTCGTCCATCTTTTGGATTGGAAAAGTGAAGCAGACTCTCGTCTTCGATTTGACCGAGTACCAGAGGCAGCAGCGCTAATTTTGTAACGAATTACAGTACTTCGGCGAGAGATTTATTTGTATTCTAGGAAACTACCATACCAATGAGTAGTGAGGCATTCATTGATTCGCTTCTGTGACCCGTTCGTTCGGTACACTGATTGATTCAGCGAAAACAGAAAAATACCAATAGCATGCGTGATTTTTTTGACAGCCTATAAAAATAAAAGTCACATAGACGATGCTGGTGGAGTGGAACATATTCACCAAAGAAGACGGGGACGTTGACAACACGAAGGTCTCGAATAATCAAAATAATCGAATCGCGCGGAAACCAAGGTACGACCTTGTCTAAATGTTCAAGCGGTTCAAGGACGTCCTAAACACGGGTGCAATAGAGGACGCAGTCAATATTCAGAGAAAAGCGATGATGGTAAAGAAGAAGCAAACTTAGAAGTTTATATGTAGTCATTATAATACACATAGATAAAACAGTGAAAATGGCGACATTTGGAGGAAGTGAATTAGGTACAGTTGAAATACCATTCTTTCCAGGTGTCAGATTTTATAGAAAGAAAACTTCGAAAACTGCTGTTGTTGAAGAGATCGCAGTCTCATGTAGACGCGCATGAATCAAGGAAAAATTCACTAAAAATAAAATTAAAATTAAAAGGGACCAAAAACATCGATGGTGGTTGAATGAACCAGTTGAAAAGATGTATAGAGAGAAAATCCACTTTTTTGTTTCAGACAGGGCAGATGGAGAGTAAATCAAAAACAAGTCACTGATGTTAGAGAAAGAACAATCTCATGAACAGACAGTATCAGCCAAGGAAAAAGAGAAAAATGTCACACGAAAGGTGTTAAAGTCGGACAGTGATTTCTTGTATTGTGAATAGCTGGTACGAATCGGATCGCAGAGAAATAAAAAGGTGTGAGCGAACGGATGGATGCGAGACGTCGTCGGCGACTGTGGTGATGGAGGGTATTGAGCTGGGGAGGTCGGGAGATGACAGAGGTCAGTCAAATCCGACGCATATCAGCGAGGAACATCGTCGTGACCCGACTAAACCGATTTATTGGCTGATCGTAAGCAGCAGCCGGAGTGATACTAGCCGGATGCGGTGGAGAAGTGGAGAAACTTCAACGATTTTCGAGATGATCTGAGGGCACAGGTACTGAGACGGGGTTTCAACAGGTGAAAAAGAAAAGGAGAAATGGAAAAGCGACAGGAGAAGCTGTGAGGAGCTGATAGATGAAAGGAATGTTGCTGAGGGTGGTGGCCGCCCCGGGTGGGTGGCCGCGTACCAGGCGCGCAGCTTCGAGCAGTTACGGGCGGCCGGTAAGTGACTGATCAGGTGTGGTGGTGGTGACCGCGCATTCATCGATTCCTCCCCCCAGCCCCCCAGAAAGATCTGTGCAACGACTGCGCGCAATGGAGGTTGTGTGTGTGTGTGTGTGTTGTGGGAGAACGGGGATGGGTATGTCGGCCTATTCGGCCTATCCCCCCCCCCCGACCACTCACTCCCTCCTCTAGGCCAAAATCACCACATCGACCCATCGCCCCGTGTCCTCCGTACTGCTATTACGACGTCGTCGACGCGTTCACTTCGAGAACTATCACCCACCATCATCTAACAGTACATATTGATCAGAACTGAATCAATAAACACTACTAGCTAGCAGAACAGTTATTCGCCAATAAAAATATACCGCTAAAATGGTCGCGGAGCATAGTAGCATAGTACAGTGAGGAGAGGCGCTACTGACCCACATGGTCGAGGGATCGACTTTGCCTGAGGCTAACCAGGCCTCGTATCCCTTCCGAGTTGAGTTAATTGGTGCCAGAGTTGGCTGGCAAGGTAAAGACACTGTCTTGCTATAGTGGCTGGCCCCTGCAACTCCTTAGCCGACTGATAAACGCCTACGCCTTTACCTTGACCTTTACCTTCACGTCTAAATGAAAATGTAGAGTTGTAGTGGTCCAACAGTGCCCTGGACAGACCGAAGACGCGAGTTCGAATCTCACCTGAGCCGCGATTCTTGTAATCATCTTAACACCGCTATTACAACATCTAGCTCTAATGTACTTAATAGTAACCCGCAAACACGCGGTAAAAAAAACAGAATTTCAAAAATGTAAAAAGTGTTCGGTGTCGAGTTGTCCCAAAAGGACGAGTCATGCACACTTCTTCCATTCAGAATCGTAGGATTGTTGCCAAAGGGAGACACAACGACTTTCGCGGCCAGCTGCTATATCAAGTCAGCGTCTTTACCTTCCCAAACACTGGAACCAATTTACCCGTCCCCGGAGGAATGGAAGGCGTTGTTAGCCCGAGCCGGGATCGATCGCTCGACCGTGCGGGTGTCAGCAGCGCCTCTTAACAACACGCAACGCACGCCCAACTTTACCATTACTCATTTCAGTGAGTGAAAACGAGGTTTCAAACTTCTCTGAGCCAAAAGTCATCTTTTTTTCCCGTAAAATCGGGCCTGTACAAATGGGTTCACACGACCATAACATGAAGTCGTGAAAAATACAGCCTGTCATTAATCAAATTTCACCATCGAGATGAAAACAAGAGGAAAAAATGGACATGAACGATTTCCATTGAGAAGTTGAAGAACAGACAAGTTCTATATTCATCGCAATACATAGCATCTGAGCTGGATGTTCACTACCTGTTCAGATCTGGCAAATAGGCGTCAAAAGCGGTGACGAAAACGCGTTTCCAGTCACATACACTCACACATACACAACAGGATATTCTGGTTAGGGGAAGTGCTTGTACAGAATTCTCGTTCTGCTAGATGCCATCTGTCAGAGTTAAAGCTATTATTCTACTATGGTAACAACATTTTCTAGTAGGTTGACGAAATGAGGAAAGGAAAAAAAGAGCATTTCTGTACAAATTCGGCGAATAATGGAGCTCATCTTATCTGCATCGAAAAGTGTTATAACAATCTGTCGATTATCGCTTCTGCTTTCTTCGTTTCGTAACTACGATGAAAAATATTAGAAAGAGGAGCATAAGAGAACGGGAAATTAGTGACTGTCTACAGAGTCATCGAATCAATGTCAGTGGCAAGTTAGATTCTAGATCTTCCAAACGATAATGACAGGTGACTGTACTTCACAAATTATTTATCATGTGAGTTGTTTTTGTTCCTATTTCGCAGTGTCAAAAGAACCATAGGTAAAGGTAAAGAAAAAGGTACCCGAGTTGCTCAGCCCTCTAAGGGCGCGCCACGCATATGTGCTCCATTCAGAATCGTAAAGGCATGGTGAATGCGTGTTTGACCTATACAGTGACCTGTGGGGCTGAGCCACTATACCAAGTCAGTGTCTTTACCTTCCCAGAGAGATATGTTACCAATGTACCCGACGCCGGAGGGATGAAAAGCTTGGTAAGCCTGGGAGAGGATCTATCGCTTGACCGTGGGAGTCTCGGTAGCGCCTCTAACCACATAGCCATAGTAACCTGCACAATATTCTCACTTTGCGATTTTGAGAACTCTCAGCCAAAAAAGTCACTGTACTTTGAAATCACGGTGGTTGGATCATTACCGCCTCCAGTTGCTTTTGATGGAAGATTTTCATACTTTCTTTCTTGATGAAGTTGCCATCCCCCTTTTTCAAAGCCAAACCATTTTATATCAAAAATGGAGAGTTGTTGCGTCAACTGATATTTTCTAGAACATCATCGAAGTATATCCTCTCATATTCACTGGCTATCACAGCAAATTCTTTCCTTGGAAAGTCGATTGAGCGCCTATAAAAAGTATTAGCCAAATCTAGGATTATGACAAGAATTGCCATAGCAACGGCACTTCTCATCATGATAATACGATCGACAGGCACCGGGTCTCTGTGAGCTCACTGCAAAATGTAGAAACTTTAACAAGTTCTACACAAAACTTCAAAAAATTAGCAAATGTAAATGCAACGGCGATCGGTATCACCGCCTCAAAATAGTTCCGTAATGGCGACAATATTCGTTGCTCTATTTTGAGCTTATACCATCCACATGATATTTTTATGTCATTCAAAAGAGCAAAGTAAGGATGTATACTTGTCAAGTGAACAGAAATCCTTCTGCATCGGATTAATAAAAAGCCGGATACATAGGCGACAATGCTGTGCTATTTTCGAACAAACACTCGTCACTTTCTCTCATATCCGCTGAATGACATCATCCACATTACAATCCGTTCTAAGGGCAGCCATTAAAGCTTCTCTAAAAATCGTTCCAAGAAGCGAATGATACGCATAGAAGCTTTCATCTGCACTCCTTATCGGTAACAGAGAGGCTGTTTAAATGTTAGTGTTCTACACCTTAACGGCTACAACAACGTAAGGATAACATCAGATAAATAGTCTCACCGTCCAAAACTGTTGACCAATTTCGAATCCTGGCGGCTTTCTCAACTTCTCGCAACGTACTGTGCGACTGAAGCCTAAACGAAGAAGATGAGAGGCTGTGTAGTAATCACATTTCGTACATTTTCCATTCCACAAGCAGTTCACCCATGTTCACTCCTCTCGCATTGGAATAGGAACTACAGCATATTTGTATTGTATTTACCTTTGTTATAAAGATTGGCGCAATTTCTGTGAGCCACGGGCTATGGGTTCGAGACCAGCCCTTCAGATGTGAATTATAATAGAATCTGTCTTTCTTATTTGTGTGATTATTCCCTGGGGCATATTGCACACAGATAGGCACGTCTCGTTGCTCTCTACTCTTTCTTTTAGAAGAGACGGGACACGAGAAATCATTTTTCCCCAAATATTCACGGCCTGAGTCAATTATTCCGTAGATATTTCCTGTTTTGAAGAGATATACACGCGACGCTATGGTAAGAGGAGCTACTTCCATCAGAACGATCGAGGGGTCGTTGCTCGTCTACTGGTCAACGCCGACCCTTCTCTTTGCCTTTATCTAGGAATATCCCTCTTCGCCTTAGTGTGCCTACTGAAGCAACTCGATCCATAGTTGGTTGTGACAATTTCAGTCGGCGGTGATCAACACTTTAAGGAGGCGCCACGCACTCGACTTCTATCCAGAATCGTAGAGGCATGCTGAATGCGTATTTGGTCTATACAATGGTGGGGGGGGGGGTGGGTAGCCGCTACACCAAGTCAGTGTCCTTATCTTCCCAAACAAGTGTTAACCAATTTACGCGACCCCGGGAGGGATGGAAGGCTTGATTATCCCTAGGCGGGGATCGATCGCTTGACCTTGCGCTGCACCACACGCGCCCTATGGATATGGAATACTTCAATTAATCACTTTTCTATGTATTTCTTCTCCCGATTGCTGCCCGTCGTTTCGCTACTCTCTCGCCTTGCCCCCTTGTAGGTGTATCGCGTGAAAATAATCTGTGGCTGTTAATGCGAGTAGTTTGTTGGCTTTTCATGTGGTTGGCTGACGGGAGAGGGAGGGGTGAAGAAGGGGGATGAGAGCAAGCGGCCGAGAGAGAATCTCAAAGTATTGAGAGGGCTCCTCAGGGCTTCGACACCACGCCCATGACGCGCAATGACATCATCGGCATTAGTCGGGCGGGGGACACAAGAGACAAGAGGGGGGAAGGGGGGAGCGAGGCGACTCATCCGAAATTCTTGTGGACGTTGAGGACAACGTCGCCTAGACGGCTAACTGGCGCTGTCTCGTTGATTTTTGTCATTCAACAACCTAATCGCATCATCTTCACCTCCTACCTTTACTCTTCTTGCCTCAGGCAATTTCTTTTTGTTAATATTGAGCCTCACATTCATGCATCCTTAGCTACCCGACATTCATTTTGCACCGCGTTCGGTGCCATAATTAAGAACGATTTCCGCTCAAATGCTAGATATTGTTTACTCATTTTCAAGAAAACAGGCATGATTTGGAAATCCTCCAAGAACGCTGTGTGACGTGCTTGACGCTCTCCCCAACCAACTTGTTAAAATGAATAACCAAGGGGTCAACTTTCGGGATGTTCCGAGCACCGCAGAGAATCATTTCCTGCCCTTTTTCAGCGCCTTCTCACTTCTTAGCCGAATTCTGACGGTGTCTAGCCCACCCTCTGCCTAGGCATTTTTCCATTGCAGACGTTGGAACTCGTTAGGCTCTTTCACCTCCTCCGAACATTAAAAGTTCTTCGACTGTTTCCGGTTCGTTTTTCGACATACTGCTTGCTGATAGTGCGGTGGCAAGCAACGCTACTGACACCCTCACGGTCGAGAGATCGATCCCCTTGGGCTAACCAAGCCTTCCATCCCTCCAGGGTCATATAACCTGGTACCAGACTTGTTAAAGACACTGACTAGGTATAGCGGCTGGCCCCCGCAAGTTATTGTATAGGCCAAATACACATTCACTATGCCTCTATGATTCTGAATTGAACACGAATACGGCGGAGCGTCCTTAGTGGACTGATAAACATCGACGACACCTCTACCTTTGAACCTTTTACTGGTTACTGAGGAGCTGAGTGCAGTAGCTTTTCATGGTTTTTGTGTGTATGCCATCGATATGATCATCTCCAACAACAGCAGCAACAGCAGCAGCAACAGCAACAGCAACAACAACAACAACAGCCCTGGTGTGGCTTAGCTGGCTGGCCGGGGTGGTTGGGCTGGCCGGCTGGCTGCTGACGCTGGCTGGCGTTAGGTGAGTGACGCCATTCCACGTCTACCCCGACGCGGGTGGCCACGCCTCTAGATCGATTCCAAGCTGCGCTACGTACATCGTTCACGTGCACCTGAATTCTGTGTGACATTCATCAGCATGAGCCGTCAGCCAGCTCAGCTTGTTACAATTTCTCTACTGTCTGTGCGCTGCGCCATTGTTATAGAGTTTCTCATCGTCGTCATTTTCCCATCGTTTCGTCATCGGGCGCTTGAATCGCGGTCGTCGTCCGCATCATCGTCATCATCATCATCATCGTGGCTTGGTTGTGTCGGTTGATCGTAGTCGTCATCGTTGTCCGATGACTTTTCACGAGGAACGATCTTCGCTACCGGCAAGGTCAACGACGACGACGACGACGACAAGAAGGACGACAACGATGAAGGCGACGACGACGCATATTAGCTGTTGTTGTGGCTGTACAAGGCTGGAAATTAAGCAGATGATGTTGTTTTCATGTTCCAACTGACTCTCGTATTGAATGACGTGTGTACATGAGCGTGTGTGTGTGTGGTGTGGTGTGGCAGCGAGTGGGAGCGAGAGCGAGCGAGCGAGCGAGAGCCAACGAGCGTTGTGGTTGCCTTCTCGTTCTCGAGGCGCACATACGAGGAGGCAAACGAACGTTTCTCGTAGCCGATCGCCAGATTGATTATTCCGCCCTTCCACACCAATCAGGAATGGTAACAAGGTGTCGGCGTTGATCAGTGCTTTAAGCAAACGCCACCACATTCGGATTCCATTTAGAATTGTTGAGGCTCGGTGAATGTGGCCTGTACAATGACTTGCGGGTACCAGCCGCTATATCAAGTCAGAGTTTTTACCTTTCTAGACAAGTCTGGTAGCAATTTACCCGACCTGGAAGTAATTAGAAGCATGGTTAACCTCACGCAAAGTCGATCGCTCGACCAGGTGGGTGTCAGTAGCGCCCCTTATCACCGTTGGGAACGAACTCACCGCCTCGGGCAAAGTACGCAATTAACGCTGGAATCTCAATAGCGCGCACATGGCTAACAATGAATACATTATTCTGTTCACTGTCCAAGCAAATCGTTGACTTTTATGATCAGCTGACTCATGTTTTGAACATTTTCACATTCGTTTGATTCCATGACGGTAGTGCTCGTTTATGATAACTGTAAAATACTTACCAATATGCCTGCTGATGTGGTTTGTCCGTTTATCAGAGTTATCATAACAGATAACACGTAGAACTGAACAGCCGCATGATGACCTGAAGTTAGAGACATTTCCAAGACATTTATTTTTTTATAAGCATAAAACGGCTAAAACGGCTGCTCCTACTTGTACATGTGTCCTCAAAAAGCCAAGTTTAGCTAGGAAAGCCGCTTCCGTCTAACGACATTGAAATGGCAAAATAGCAGAAAAGTCCGAGCCTTCCTTCGAGTAGTGGCTTTTTCATCTCTACAGATTTTTTTAATTTGAAGATTTTGTCTTGCCAGACTTTATAATATGTTAGCCTTCGTCTCGTCAATTACTGTCAGAGTACAGTTCCAAAGACTGCTTTACAACAATATTCTGAAGACCCAATGATCTAGAAACATTTACATACCTCTATCACCATCACAATAGCGATTTAATAGTAACCTATCGAACGATGTATGTATGGAAAAAAACCTAAAAAAAAGCCTGAACCCAAAAATGAGCTACTTTTGTCGGGCTAATTGTTTTCGATTTGTAGTAATTCACCGTGATCCTAATGCAGTTTTGGGTGTGACACTTTTGGAGACCGTTTCCGAATGTTTTGTGAAGAGAAATGATAGCGACCGCAACCGCTAAGTACCGCGAAGTAATCTGATCAAACTTCTAAGATCACTCATGTGATGGGCTAAAGGCGAAAAAAGCGTTTGTCGAGAGATTTTTGGTGCCAAAAGTACAAAATATAGAAAAAAAACTAGTAATCGGCCATTTTCTCCCAATTATGTAGCGATAATCGAAATCTCCGAGAATGGTGGGGAATAGTGAAAAAATACTTTGAAAACATGATAACTTTTAAGATTCGAGGTTCTTCTAACGATGTCTGAATGAAAAAGAAAATTTACAACTTGCTATGAATCCATGCACATTCTTACATCCAAAGATCGGTGGAAAATATCATTTATTTTTTCGTAACGTTATTTTTCTTCTTAAGTTTTCTTTTCTTTTTCGAGGTGTGGCCTCAGATGTCAGCTTCACAGCTTCTATGTATGCTGTCTAGTGTTCGTACATAAGGCGCCTATCAGCGCTCGTCAAGATTGCTTTTATTAGATCGCCCCGTCATTTTCCGTGTTTGATCACGACACTTTTGCTGCTAGCTGTTAGCACATGACCAAACACGTGTTTGGAAATTAGCACCGTCAAGTTTTCCCCATCACGTCACTTAGTTTTTGATGTTTTTCGTAGCAGCTGAAGCCCTAGATTGGCTACGAAACCGGAAGTGTACGTCTTTCACGGATCACACCTCCTTCACTCTTTCGTACTACATACAAATCATTAACGTAGGAAAAAAGAAACAGAAAAATCTGAACTTCCCATTAGAAGTTAGATAAAGATTCTTGCCTCTTCAATACTTCCGTGATGATTATCTTCTAATTACTGCCAGTGTATTCACAGTTTAGATTTCCCTCGGAATCCCCCAATGAATTCAGGAAAAGAGGCGATAGAGAAAAATGCCCGACTTTTTCATTATTGTTCCACTTCTGGGCGTAGTTCTGGTCTTTTGTTTCGTCATCTGAGACTGACTAGCTCAGCTGTCCCCTCCGCCGTCCATTCGCCGGCGATAAGCGTTTTCCACGAATTTCCACTTCAAGCGCTCGCAATTAACGTGTGATGGTGGAGAAAAACAGAGTCAGGTGCGAAATCTCTGCAAGAAACAATATACGCACCCCTTATAGAACTATAGAGCCAATGAGAAATATTTTCGTATCTCTGAAATTCAGCTGCAAACACCTAATTTAGTCAGTTGATTTTAAACGTTCAGACTCAACCAAAAATCGTTGTCTCGAACTAGTGTTGATTTATTCTGTTCAAATCAATGATATTTCATATCTTTGGTTCTGAGTTTGTGCTACTTATAATAACTCCTTAGCAACTATCCATGATTTCATGCTTTTTTTTACGTTGTAATGGGTCTTCTCTCAGTTTTTTCTAGGTAATATTTCTGACACCTATTTTGCAATGTTCAACCTTAATTACCCATTCTACTAATGACAGTATCGTAAAATCAAACAAAATTTGAAATGAAAAAATTACCTCCAATCCCAAATCGAATATTGTGCTCGAATAGGCGATGCACTAACTACAGATGAGGATTTCTGGCTCCAACTTCTCCACTGCCAATCTGAGTTCTGAAATAAATATTGATTTAATTCAATGAGAAAAGGTATCAATCACAAAGACAGAATTGTTGAAAGCGAAAATCGAAGGCCTTGATGTCTTGCAGTTGAGATGTAATTGTCAAAGTCCAAGCATTTCAGGTCATTTTCAGTTCGTTTCAAATCTTTTGTGTGAGTGCTGGAGAACACTGTGAAAGGGTAACGACTTCATGGAGTTGAAGGTGAAATGCATAATCTGCATAAAGGTACTTAAAGTTGATTAACATCAACTATCCATTTCTGAATTCACGCTGAACGATTTAATTTTCATTTCATTTTCTTCCTTTTCTCACAGCTGACCGGAGATGATATTCTGAGATTCTTACCAGTTAGTAACCTAATATGCGGCTGTTTTTCTACTCGGTAAAATTCGTATGTCTATTGAAGCGTTTGTTCAGCGTCATTTACGTCATTCGACACTCAATTTTTGTAATGCCCTTTTAATATACAACCTTACTATTATTGTTTTTCAGAGTCTCCGGATGGCCCCAGCATGAACTTGTCATTGTCCTTCACTACACATCTATGTAACGCCGTATTCAGGTGTGTTCATCTTTGATATGCATTGATCTTAAATACATTTCTAAGGATTACTGATAGAGATTTTTGTAAGTTCCATCATGAAACCAATGACGGTGAAATTTCAATGAAATGATGCTCTGCTTCAATACCATCCAGTCACAGCCATTCTCTTTAATCATCATCATTGGTTTCATTAAGCAATATGGATCTTCTAGTACTCAGAAAATTCGCATGAAATTACAAATAGTTGACGTCGTCGGACGCTAGTGCTACCGTAATAGTCAGCAAGAAAAGTGATGCAGTGTTCTTCTTCTAATCAGAAAGTAGAGAACTTGCTTTTCCTAAATAAATCACCGAGCACTTTACTGTTTCATGTTCGTGGACCATTTATCATACGTAGTTAATCGTTCGTAGCCACTCGAAACGGAAACAACGGAAACTTACAAAAAATAATCGTCACATCCTGCCCCTACCTATTTATTGTTTCCAGTCTATTTCATTCAACAGCGTTACAGTCTCTTAGATTACTATACTGCAATGCGATTATTTTACGTCATCCATTTACCTTTTGTCATACAGTAAACGATTAAGGCAGAATTTGATTTTAAGAATTCTTTGGATTCTAAGCTGTCTAAATAACACAGCCAACCCAGACGAGGTTAGTAAGGTGGATCAAAATTTATTATGGCCTGACGTTTCGACCCTTTCGTCGTCTACAGCGTCTTCAGAGGCCTAAAAAGTGGCTCGAAATTCCCTGCCCTTATAGAAGTACCCGGCCAAACGTCTCATCTTCCCTAGCATTTTTTGACCAACTTGCAAAAACCTCCTCACGAAACCGCAAAAGGCCATGGCTTTAGGCCTTCGAAGACGACGAAGGGGTCGAAACGTCAGGCTATAATAAATTTTGATTCACCTTAGTAACCTCGTCTGGCACAGAAGCATTCGAGAAGTTCAACATCATGCCGAGGTTTCAAGAAGAGAGAAATGAGGAAATTCTACGCTCAGCCCAATAAATACGAAGCACAACTTCATAATAAGCTCATACTTCATGAAGGGGGGGGGGGCGAACGTTGCTGGTGGCTTTTAGATCGAGATCTGGGGTAGTTATAGTCTTCAAGAGACAGACCAACTCTTACAGATCAATACAAACGATAGAAATGAAAGAATATCGAATGAAGAGAACGAGAAAACGAGCCGCGTTTTGCAGGAGTGTATTTTGAAAGTACAGCTGTCATTTAAGCTTCTCGGCACTGTGATCCTTGCCACATGTTGTTTTCGTTGATGAGTAGCCCTTTTTTACGTCAACATGTGCCTCCCTCTCTTTCCTGGTTTGCTGAACACGCCTTCGCATTAGTCTTTTCATCATCATTTCATTTCACCATCACTGTGCCCGAATGCGCTAATTCTACTCAATTATGCCGCATGTTTTTTTGGCATCGTTCTCTAGTCTTCTTCGTATGTTGTGGTTCTCTCTTCAACTCTTCCCAGCACACGTCACTTTCTCTGGAAACCGGTTTCAGTTTCCTAATCTTGCAGCGGCTTTTTGAGCGAATAGTGAGGTCTCTTCAAGAACACTGTTTGAACCCTTCTCGCTTGTACCATTCTGTTCTTGTCAGAGTTAGAGGGCACGGCGACATTTAATCTTGTAAAGAATCCACATGAAAACGACTTTCTATGGAAAATTAATCTTATAACTTCACCGATCCGCTCAAACTGGCCTTTGTAACAATGAGCACATTTCTCGCATCGAAATGACATTTATGAAACAGCGTTAGTGCTCCATTAATCGTCATTTTCATTATTCTCCTTCGTTAGATTTATTTTACCGTTACCGGTATAGTTTTGTTGATGACATCTTTGGGAATTTCTATCCCAATCGCCGTAAGCCTGAACAATAAACAGACGATAATTTTTAGTTCAGTTTCACATTTGAAACCGATGAATGACGTTTCATCACTTCTACGCCTTTTATCTGTGTTTTTTGCCTTCTATTTTCGAAAGCAAATCAGGGTTATGTCGTTGTGATCAATTGTAAAACGAAGTGATTCAGCGCTGAGGGCAAAACTAAATGATTTGAAACCAGTTCTTCGATAAGTTAAGACGCGATAGAGCAGCGCCTGGAAGGAAAAATCTACTTCCATAAGAATAATGAGTGCAAGAGGGAAGTTCCGATCGTATTTGCAGTTCAAACCCTTACATGGTCGCCGATTTGACGACCAAACTGACGGATTGACGTTGAAAAGGCCACAGAAGTGTTTAGGTTTCAGGAATT
Organism: Nippostrongylus brasiliensis; assembly: GCA_030553155.1. Classification (NCBI taxonomy): domain Eukaryota; kingdom Metazoa; phylum Nematoda; class Chromadorea; order Rhabditida; family Heligmosomidae; genus Nippostrongylus; species Nippostrongylus brasiliensis. Next base: position 27,435,571 of record CP130737.1, read on the forward strand.
GATTATTTGGATTTGTGGTGGAACGACAAAAGAGAAATGGTCGAAAAGTGGACGGGAAAGATCATAGCACGTCTTTTTATTTTTTGAAATGGAATCTGGCCATCTCCCAGAGAATTAACATTTTTTTCATAGAAAATGGTCGATGAGAGAATTCATGAAAACGTTTGCGCTGCTTTTATGATGTGACGCAAGTGGAAGACAGATTGTTATAGAGCACTAACCCAGCGCCAATGTTCGGCATTATCTACGACACCTTCGGCTTTCGCCTTTCTTATTTTAGCTGCAGCATTTTTGTTAGTGCTGTTTCCTTAACACTATTAAACTATGTCACTTCTTCACTGTCAGGCACACCTTTCCATTCATTGAGTTCTCTCCAGAAATTAATCGATGTAATGGAGCACAGACGCCTTTACTTTGATTCTGAACCCTTTGAGTTCAGCGTCGTCATCCAGTTCGTGTTTTTGAGTTCGTTCTTTCTCTCTAGATGACGTTGGACGCTTACGCTGATGTCATTCGTATCGAATTCGTCTTATACTGATCCGTTCAAATCACGGATTAGCATGCACCTCGAAATATTGTTGATCTCCTGCGCTTCTTCATTTTTCATTCCGATGCTTTTAATTTTGAGGGCTTCGAGTCGAAGTCGAACCTCACTTCAACTAACGAGGTTCGGTATCCTCCGGTTCTCTTTCATCTGTAGATAATTCATATCGGTCTTAGGGTCTCTCTCTATTGACTTGTGTTCTTCGTGTGACCACATCGTCACGTAACTAAGGAACGTGGCGAGAGAGAGCTATGAGGATCCTCATGATAGGCGTCCCAGGATTAGTAGAATGCTCCATAAGTCGTTATACGATGAGCCGATTACACACAGATTTGTGACACGAGCCCGTCATGCGAACTTTAGGTTCGCTCGATTCGTCATTTTTCATGTTCTTTCGAGCGTTTGTTATCGTATCTTAGTGAAGAGTCTTTGATATTTTCGTTCATCCTTATCTTTGCAAATGTAGGGCTCTCGGCGAGCATTTAACTCGTTGTATTGATCATCTTGAAGTAATTCAAATGCTTCAAAAAAGAGCTACATCTACCCTCACCACATTTTTGTTTTATTTAATCTCCCTTGTTTTATTTTTCATTCCACCTGTCTAATGCATGTTCTAGATGTACCTTGTTTCAGTCCTTATCATTAGAACAACGATAAGGACAAATCGAAGGAGCAAACAAAAGAGCAACCGAGACGCACAGTAGTCATACTAGAAAGTACTGGCAGGGTCTACTCAGTGTCATTTCGAGGCATCATCTTCGAAGACGAAATATATTCTTCAAAAAAATTGAAAAACGCATCAATGCGCTGAATCCAACGAACGTTCCTGGAAAATGTCCTTCTGAAGGGCTATCCGACAACTGAGCTGAATAAAAATGCCTTCAGTGACTTAGCAGCAAAAAGTTTTTTTTTGGTTTCCGAGCATAGATAATTTGTTCGACAGGTTGTCGCTTTGATAGAAATCATTGAGACTGTTGCGAAAAAAAATAAATAAAACAATATTTCCGAAAAAAATAGGTAGCAAATATTATAAATATTGGCTACGTTCATGGAAAAGACCGCATTTTTAAGATATTCATATATTCACCCCCAGGGACCCACGTGGTGCAGTGGTAAGAGGTGTCACTGACACCCGCAAGGTCGAGCGATCGATTCCGGCCCAGTTTAACCAAGCATTCCATTACTTCGGGTCGGATGAATTGGTACCAGACCTGTCTGGGTAGGTAAAGACAATGATCTAGTATAGCAGCTTCCCACCGCAAGTCATTGTATAGCTCATTTATATGTATTACAAATTCACCATGCCTCTACGATTCTGAATACGACACGAATGCGTGGCGCGTCCTTGGTGGGCTGATCAACGTCGCCACCTTTTCCTTTATCTTTATTCACCCCTCTTCATCGGTTTTTTTGAAATGCCCGCAAGGCGCAGTCATCACCACAATATTTCCTATACTAGGAAATAATTTAGAGAGATGGCGAGAGAGATTAGTATCCTTCTCGGCTTCAATGAAAATGTCATCATGGTGTGTCTTCCTTATCCACCCCTTTTACTTTGAAATCGTAAATCGTCTTAGGGGAGTTATTTGAAAGAGTGCAAGAAATTCGATGAGCTCTACATCACTAAGCGGCTTACAAGGTGGCTGGCTGATGGCACTTTAGATAAGTGTGTGCGTGTGTTCATTTCATCTGTCATGTTCCTTACGAGTACCTACTATTCTAAGACTATTCTACTCTTAGAAACTACGTATTCCCGGCCATTTCCATGCAAATGCTACCGTTACTGCGCTTATTTTAGTGACATTTTAGCAGCCTGAGTACGCTTGGACTTCTAGCAACCACGTGCATATTCGTTTCAATTTGTGGCTTTTAGAGAACCTCGACATTGAGAACTCTGTTTCTGCAGATAATGCGACGAAATGACGTGCTTCAAAGTTTGAGAGAGGAAAAACGTGCTGCTAACCTAGAGTGGGCGGGACGAAAGGTTCGTGCTAGAACGACGAGTGTGAGGAGGCAAAGGCATAAGTGCGTGCAATATGCTACGTAAGCAATTTCCAACTCTAATGTGGCGATTCACATGACGTTTAGTGACGTATTCGGTCTCAGACATTCTATAATTTTTCCATCTATACAAGCACTTATTCTTCAACGTCTTTTCACAATCCTAATTCATCCCACTCTGAAGTTCCTACCACAATACTTTGCCAGAACGACAATAGATTGTCTATTTTACTTTTGTATTTTCACCCTGCTCTTAGTTCGACACTGGCATGGTTTAGATGTTGAGCCCCAAGTCATTGTATTGGCCAAATATGTCACAACGATTCTGAATGGAGCACGAATACGTGGCGCGTTCTTGGGAGACTGATCAACGCTGACACCTTGCCTTTTTTAAGCAATACTATATCTCGGATAGACAAATTGCCCGACTACTCGTTGATCACCTCGCTTTTCACACGAGACATGCAATGTGTCCTGACGAAATTCAGCGTCAAAACAATTATGTGAATGGCCCAAATATCAGCACAAATGCATCGCATGTGAAATATCGAGGAGAGTGGGAAGGACGGAAGGAGAGAGAGAAAAGGGCAAAATTTTTGCGAACTAAAATATTTAATGTCAAACACTCACGTGATGTTATAGCGAGAAGTTTTAAAGCGAGAGGAGGAAATTTCTGCAACGTGGGTCTGCGATCATTTCTGCTTGAATGCTCAGACGATATCGACGATATTGTGGAATGTTAAGGATTTTTGTATGATTGCTCCTTCCGAAGCATGCTTGGTACACAGTTCTACTTTTATTCTTGATTTACTTTTGATTGTTTTTTTTTTGAGTTTAAAATGATTTTGGAGTTTCGTAACAGTAAGTAAATGCATGTAAAGCTCGAAAACATTCAAGAATTTCACCGCTACAACATCCACGAGAACTATAATAATGACTGATGTTAGTACGAGGTGGTAACAACTGATAGCCCACGAATCACTCATTTATTTATTTATTTGTTCGTTTATTTATTTATTTATTATCTATTTATTGTTACCTTCGCACCTATACTAAAACGACTCGACGATCAAGAAGAAAGTGTAGGGCAACCACGAAATTCCAAAAAAAAGCAAAAAGGGAAACTAGCGCATCAACAAGAAACGCTCGACAGAACACTTGGAAATGGCAGAAAATGTAACGAAAAAAATCGAGGACCAGGAATGGTTCTTTCTCACAAGAACTGGCTGTGCGTTCTCAAAAAGTACGACAAAAGGCAGTTTAATGAAAAGTCTTGCTGCTCTTTTTGCTTAAATCTATCTCTGAGAAACCACAAAAACGACAAAAACGGAAAAACGATGAGAATCGATTGGAATGAGTACAATGGAAGGCATAAGTGTCTTGTAGTAATGTGACCCGGTCTCGAGCAGATTTCCGCCGCCAAAATTGATTTCTGCCGATCCAGTGGATCGAATTGGTCAAATACCTTCTAGATGACCATTCTATTAACTTTGTTCTAGCATTTTCTAGCTCTATAAGTTCTATCTATATATTATAACGCTCATATATTCCTCGAACGTCATCGTTACTCACGTTCGTGCTCAACTGCATCGATACAACGAACTTGCAGTGATTACATCTCATGTTCGTGATTAACTAAGATGATTATCATATACCAATGTTTTTGATGTCATTCTTTTTATCATCTGATCCTCATAAATACGGATATTAGGTCAGATATTTCACGAGACTCTATTTGCAATGAGCGTCTTCCTTTCTCAGCTGTTTGTTTTCTGGAGAAAAGTAGTAGTGAATTAATATTTCGCTTGAGGAGAAATAGAGGGCCTTTAGAAAAATCTATGCTTCTGAAACACTTTTTTTGAATATGATCTTATCCTTTCAGGCATCACTATATTCCTTATTATTTTATCGATTTGTAATTTTATGACTGGCAAAAATAAAGGGAAAAGAGTCCGAAACTTACGTCTGAGGTGTTCTCATCAGAAGGAAAATCGTTTTGGATAGCATCTCAAGGTGATGACTTGATTTTCCTGAACTAGATGGACTTTCTAACTGATCTCTTCATAAACAGGTTCATTTATCATTTATTGAACAGATTCATTCATCAATCGTGTCCTCTCCTGTTTTTTTTCATCCCTCGTCTTTTTTCAATCTTACCAGACAGCTTTGCGAGTTCGATAGAATTGAAGGCTGAATCAGCTTCCTGTATGAAAATATCTCACAATTTCACCGTGTTCTACGTTTAAATTAGCTCTGTTCTAAGTTGGTGGTTAAGACTGATTGGAACGCTGACATATCAGAATATTGTAAAAGGTGATAGTATACAGGAATTGTGCATCACTTCAGAGATGGAAATGAAGGCAAAGCTCGAAATGTAATGGCTCGTTTGAAGGAAACAAAATGGAGAAGCAAGGAGACACCTGACAAGATTGAAGATCACCGTGACAGGTGAGCTGGACATGAAAATGGAGTTTAGAAGTTCAATTTAGCAGCTTATTCTGTTACGAATTAGATTTTTTGAGCGTGAGACTATCTAGGAATACACGAAGTGAGTGTCCTCGCCTGGCGGGAACCATGATCACTGAGGAAGCGCATCTACCTTGTGTTCCGATGTACGACGTATTTCTGGGAGGATCATGTGGAACAACGGTAAGTTTTCATCCATATACATAACCGTGAAATGCGTCAGTTCAGTGCTCAACCACGGTTTACCATCCTTCTTTTGGTATACATGTGTTTTGATTCGTTTACATAATAGTATAAGTGTCAAATAGGTCTGGCGACGTCAACTGGTGATTCCGTTTCTGAAGAAAAAAGCGATTTCCTACTACGATCCCCAGCGGAGTGTTTGGAGTGAGAATATGATTTACGAGGAAAGCATCGCGAAGGAGGTCAGTCTTTCTAAGTCTTTTTACTGGCTGTTATTTAAAGCCTCTTAACGAAGCTATTTTCAGAGGTCGTCATTGTTTTTATTCGTCATTGATCCAGCTACCGTCAATGCTACATCGTTCCTCGAAATCGCATACTTTGCTGCGAGAAAATCGCCAAAATTAGTTGTAGTTTTTCTTGGTAAAACGGAATGGAAGCAGAAAGCTCATCCATACGATTTGCCAGATAGAAATAGGACATGCTTATTGCTTGATCGGATATTGGATGCTCATGACGTTCCAATGCTTCACAGCATACAGGTAGATTCAGTTCGTTTTCTGTAAACCGTGGAACACTTTGAATCTCAGTGTCCGATAGGGAAACATTTTAGGATGCCCTGGACTACATTGAAGAGGAAATTATTGGGAATAAACGGTGGTCGGAGGCTTTGCGTGTGCCTTGTCAACGTCTATCATTTCTATCGCTTCGAACAAAGAGAATAGCTCGTGCAGCTCAATTTCGAGCACGAGGAGCGTGGATCCGAATGCGATCATTTGCACGTCGAGCTACATTAGCCGGTGTTGCCGACACGATCATCTTCATTGTGTGTCAAATGGTCGCTCCAAATATTCCCATCTATATTGTGCTGTTGTCGTTACTATTGCTCAGCCTTATCGCCATCATCACTACGGAGCGATGGCAACGCTATCGAGCTCGTCGTCCTCGAGTTGTTGCCGATTCCTCATATTTTCCGCCTCGGGCATCAGCGGCTATTCCGTCGCCACGGATGCCAACTGTTGTTACCCCTATAAATTTCGTACAAGGGAAGAACAGTGGTGAGTTCTTTTTTGTTCTGGATCATTGTGGCCCTCTACTCCATTTGTAGTATTTTTTCTCGTTTCAGTGGTACGATCAAAACGATTCTGTGATGACATCGTTGAAGATGCATCTCCTGCTTTTGTCGTTCCGGAATTATTGAGACGACGGGCCCGATACGGCTTAATGATGAACTCCTCCACTACACCATCACCTATCGAACTTGCATCGAGTGCTCTCGATGAAACGTCATGGGTGAACAGGGTTGTTGTTCCACATATGGAGTAAGTATTACCTCATCACTAGATTCTTCACTTTTATCCATAAAACAAAAGTGAACGTAAATTAAGCCTTGGGGCACACCAGCGCTTCCTTCGACTTCCACTCATATTCGTGGTTAAAGGTAAAAGATAAAAGGTAAAAGGTAAAGGTGCCGGCGTTGATAAGTCCTCTAAGGACGTTCTATCCAGTATCGTAGAGACATGGTGAATGCGTGTTTGTCCAATACAACGACTTGCGGGGTCAGCCATTACACCACGTCTGTGTCCTTACCTTCCCAGACCAGTCTGGCACCAATTAACCCGACCTAGAAGGGATTAGGGGCTTGGTTAGCCTCAGGCAAAGTCGATCCCTCGACTAAGTGGGTGTCAGTAGCGCCTCTTATCTCTATACCCCATAGTTACCATTTTATTCAACCTATGAAAGGCTTGTTTAGCTTTGAGCAGGGATCACTCCCCTTAACTACACTACTGAGAATGGCGTTGTTTCTCGACTTATCTCACAACCTTTATGAGCTCCGATCTGTTTGGATTTGAAAAATTTATCTATAGGTAATCTTGAATCGTCTCATTACAGTAGTACATTTCAGCCGACACAATCTTCGATACTCTCGCCTTTTGGTAATGAGTGATATTGAACCAGAATCTCGTATGAAGTGCCTTGTAACGTGGGCTTCTCAAATGAAGCACTTCTTCTACCTTATTCCAACTACGAATTCTTTTCTCTCAGGGATGGTTGAGGTGCGATTCGAAAGAACGTTATCGGTGACAGATTTTTGAGAAAGAAATAGTTGCTTTCCAGGTTGCGTACATATTGGGTCACACCAATTGGCAGGTAACCATTTGTGTGCCGAAAGAAGCGGAGGCACTGGAAGCACCACCAACAATAGAGGACGAATTGGAACGGGCATCCAGACGCCGACGTAATGACTGTTATCAGATCGCTTTCTGCTACCTCAAAGTGAGCATTTACATCCAATTCTAAATCCAAATCGTCAACGTCGTCGTCGTGATTCACTTTTTGCCTCTTTCTGTCAAATGGCTTCTTGTGAGACTTCAACAAAACACAGCTGCTGCTACCAACGAGGACAGGGATAGGCCATGAACGATATTGAAATAATCATTATAACAGCGCCAACTTCAGTTTCATGGTAAAGGGCTGGGAAAGTGGTAGTCGAAAGATAGACTGAAGCGGTCCATTAGTTCCGCTTCAATACGTGCACTTCGCTAGCACTTGGTAACTTCCGTCTTTTTGCTCTTAATTTGCGACAGCGTCGAGGGATTCAGTGATTTCCACGCTGTGCAGTATTCTAATTCTTCGTTTAGTACCTTCTAGGAGTAATCACGAATTCAGTGTCCCTAACCTTTCCATGTCTGGCGCCAATTTACACGTTCTCAGAGAGATAAGTTTGACTTCGGGTAGCCTTGGGGCACGATCGATCAATCGACGTCCGGGTGAAAATGGCGCTCCTTCGTACTTCCTTAGAAAGTTTAAATGGTAAGAAGTTCTACCACACGGTCATCTTTCAGGACATGGCGAAACGACGTCAGTGTCGAGTGTTTTCCGAGTTGGACGATGCATTACGATACGTCACAAAGTTGTCGTTCGATGGATTGTAAAAACACACACACACAAAAGTGATTCTTTTTGTACACATAAAATGACAGCGTGTTTTGTATATTGCTCCAAAGAATCGCACAACTGCTCAAGAAAAATCTCCTAGTAGAATGTAATAGGATCTTATTTGGACATACATTGTTTTTTTTCTTTTTGAAGAAATGTTACGCTTTCGATGTTGTTTAATCTCAAATGCATGTCTTTGAGCGTGCTTTATTACTTGATTTCTACCTATGATATCCTCTCAGTGTATTGATTTACATGCCCATTATAGATTCACATAATACGGTTCTAAAACAGAGATGTTTATCAATATGGCAATTGGGTACTGCTATTCTCCGTTAATGTGGGATCAGACGTAGTGCCGGGGTTTCTTCGAAACGTTCGTCGAAATGTTGTTGATGCGCTTTCGATGTTATCGGGAAAAACGGGTGTTATTGCGCAGAATCACAACAGATTTGTAGCGGACCATTTTTCGAGAACTACGGAACTACGTTAACACTGGATAAAGCTCACTCATTAGGGATCCTACTCTGACACGTGATGATAGTGAATAATCGTTATCCTAACTTGCCATTCCCAGGTTTCCTTAAGGCACAACGGGAATATCACTCTGCTATCACACGTTTCAGGAACAGTGTTACATCTGCATTATGAATGTGTTATTGATACGAGATGTACGACAAGCTGATTTGTGTACTGTGCATATTTTTTCTCGTATTCGCAAAAAGCGCTCAGGGATTTGCTGTTGATACGTCGGCCTTTCTCTATTGTTTCTTGAATGTGTAACTTCAACATGTCGTCACTCTTATTACGTGCTAAGTGTTCCCATCTTGGCATTCATTATTTTTCTTTGAGGTGATTCTATGCCTTCAGCTTATTTGGATGGAAAATCAAATGGACCGTTGATTCGATTTCATAAAAGAATTCACCTACCTGTTCACTGGTATTCGAGAACAAATACGATTGTTCTCTTGTCAATCCTTTTTTAATACAACAATGTATTTACAATACGACTATTAAGAGATCTAGTGACATAGAGATCAAAATACGTCGAAATGAAAGATAGCTAATGTAAATCTGTTTGAAATATTAGTCGTTTAATGCTGGACATTCGTCAGCATCTCTCAGCTTCCTGTACGGAGCGCCGTACAATCGTGGTTGTGGAACAGCTGTCCAGTTCAGCGGATGTCCCTGCAAATTTCGCAGTTTTCGCTAGATAACACAGCGCGCTTGGTCACGACACAAAGACGCCATCTTCACTCGCGCGGCCGAGTGATCGATCCTTTTCCAAGGCCACCCAAGTCTTTTATCCGTCTTGGCTCACGTGAGTTGGTACCAGATTTCTTTGTGAAAGTATGAAACACTACATATGCTGATCATCGGTTGGCCGCAACAAGTTTCAAGCCAGGTCAAACGTGCATTTGACATGGTTCTATGAATTTGAATGCAAGACGAGTGCGCGACGCAATCTTAACGGGCAGAGCAACACCCTCACTTTCGGAATGTTTTCAAAGCAGAAAAAGTATCTGATTAACGTACTGGAAAAAGTGCTCCATCCATCTTGTAGCAGTGCATGTTGAGCGGAGCGTTAGCGTATAATTCCAGCAGTGAAAGGGCATTGCTGTCGCTCCATTTCACTTTTGCATATTTCTGATGGATTGGAAGGTCTCGCTCTCGAATACCATGCCTAAAATGTGAGCATATGGTCTCTTGCCATCGAACGTTAAGGTTCATTTATACTCAGCAGCAAAGCAGCGCAGTAATAGCCAAGTGTAGGGAAGCACAAGCTCTAACTATGCTCATTGTAGCAGTCCTTAGGTAACTTACACATGGTCGAAGTAGTCGTGCAAGGTTGTGTTGTCCACCGCTGATTTGCAAACCTCAACTTCAGATGATGGAAAATAGTAGATATAATTCACGCACATTTCGTCAGCGATTCCATATCCTCCCTAAAACTCACCATACTCAATGTAAGTCCTATTTTCAGGAAAATTCTGACCGGCAACTTTATGGATTTAAATTCTTACCAAAACCATTTCGCTTGTGGAGAGGGTTTCATAAACACAGGTTGTCGAAAGTACATCTCCCTAAATGATATACAAATAATTTCAATTCATCGACACAGAAAAAGGGATGCTCGTACCGGTAATACGTGGACGTATGGACGAACATCAGTAATATGCTGCCAATGTGGACTATAATGGTTGTCACGATTCACTTCTCCAATCTTCACTCCATTTCTGTAGTGGCTTGTGAACAGTTTACGACCGTAGAGATGAGCATGGAGTTGCGAGCCAAATATATAAATTCCTCCTTGGGGAAGCTGAAAAGCCGTAGTGAATTGTCAGGTAATAATTTCCAGGATGTTCTGATAATGAGGGCCCGCGTGGTTCAGTGGTAAGAGGCGCTACTGACACTCGCACGTTTGAGTGATCGACTTTGCCAGAAGCTGACCAAGCTCCTAATTACTTCCGGGTTGGGTTGTTTGGCACCAGACTTGTCTGGGAAGGTAAAGACACCGACTTGGTTTAGCAGCTGGCTTCGCAACTCATCGTATAGGCCAAATACGAATTCACCATGCCTCTACGATTCTGAATGGAACGCAAATGCGCGGCGCGTTCTTAGGGGACTGATCCACGCCAACTCCTTCACCTTAACCTTTACCTTTTAATATGACAGTGAATGAAGATTTCTCTAGTGAGGCTACATACATATGTTTGCGTTACAACAATTCGCTGTAGATCTCACCTTGCTAGTACAATCTGCAATGCAGTGCCCAGTCAATGGAAAATTTCTTTGGCCAGGTGGAATCGAATTCGCATCCGAGTATATTAGACCGACTTCCATTATTCCTGCATCGTATTTTCTAAAAAAAATTGATTACGCGAAACAGTTTGATGTGGTAGGCGGAAGAATAAACAATTCACCTTAGTTTTGGGGTGACGACAAACTCGAAGCCAGACCGATCCGCGTATCCATACAACAACTGAGGATTGTTGTAGTGGAGTTCTACCTTGAGATATTTGTTTCCTCGCCTTCCACCCAGGGGTAATCCGGCCTCAGGTGGGTAATAAATGGGCTGAATATGAAACCATTATGCTCAACATTGTTGTTGCTAATGATAAATAAATCACTAACCCCTTCTCCCATCGCCCAAGCAGCGATAACATGACTACATGATCGAGCAGCAGGTGAAGCTGCCAGGTTATCACAATTACCGTTGTACTCGTCCTGATCATCGTCCTGACAGAGAAAGATCTGTAACAGAAGAAAAGATATCAAAATATAATGATTTTCCGAGAAGGGTCAGTTTCACGTCCTACCTCCATGTGATGTACGAGGTTTTCGTTGCCCTTCGTAACGTAAGGATTCATCTAAACATACATTATTAAGAATAAATTCTGTAAAGTTACATTTCTGACGTGAACACCTGAACGATGTGATGCTTCTGTACGGACAACGCCTCGGGAATTCTTTGGATCACACACCAGTATGTCGTGACAACAGGTGGAATCTGAAATTCTGTTTTTTTAGTCAAGATTTGAACAACTACATAAATCACCATCAACAACATACAATAGCATCCTCGGCAACGATTCTGAATCTTCTTCTCTCTGGATCCTCTTCTTCAAGGCTGAACGGTGATTCAAGCAACAAGCCATACTTCATGTCCTTTAAGATAAAAAAGGCAGATAAAGCATTCCGATTTAGGAAGAAAATTTAAAGAGAATAACGTTGTCCAACCTTGAAGACGGATGTGCTGCTGAAATCTCGTGTAAACTCGTAGCCTCCGGCAAACAGAAATTGTGCCGTTCCAGTCTCAAATAAATCCAATAATCTTCTCAGTATTACGGTATCGTTCAAAATGTATAGAATGGAATATGGACACTGACTTCGAATGCAAAATCCATCGGATCACATGTTGTCAAACGACGCCGAAATTGGAACGTATTACCGTATTGCTTCTCTAACTGACAGTCCTGGCTGCGATCTAACTGTATTTGAAAATCACCATCGATGTAGCCGTCCTACAAAATATTCATGAACGAGATAAAATTTTAATTAGCAAAAATCATGATACCCTGAGCTTGGCGTTCCGGTAAATGCACATGTCCGTGTTGTTCTGAGAGCCGTGATCGGAAAACCCGATTATCAGGAAGTCCAGATGGCTATTCGATTGGATAACAGTAAATAGAACGGACTGGTCATCGAAGTCCACTGTCCAGCTTAGGGTGACCGCCGTGGAATCAAGTTGAGCTCCAACCTGGAGAACGACAGTATTAGTACTACATCTATTGTATAAACAACATATAAAATTCCTGAAGGGTCAACAATTATTCACACTGTTGTCTCGCGGCTGTTTTCATTTTTCTCTCGCTTTTTGATTAATTAAAACAAAACATCTTGTTTGAGCATTTTTAGAAATACCACAACTTCGCGTGGCTACTCGACTCTCCAAGCACAGTCGTGCAGATATACTGATAAACAATCGACAACTATTCCTCTTTACCTTGCCTTGCGAATGTACATCCGCCACACATGCAAACAAAACGAACACGAGCATACGCTTCATCGGTTGTAAAACTGCCACGAATATTAGACCCTCAGGGCATCACCCTATAAAGAAGCAATCAGATGACCGTAGCAGCTCAAATCTGCCACCGAATGTCTATTGTACTGGATTGCAAAAAATTAGCAACTTTGAGTTCACAGATTACAATGGTATTCATAAAATACACGGATTTAGAGTTCAATTTCACTAGGGCTTTTTGAGGACAACTCGGCAAGCGCAAATGTAGTGAATTCGATGGGAAACTCACTGCGAACTGCTCTTCTAATTATACCGATGTCATATGCATACGAATCGCTTCAGATAAAACGGAGAATATGTCAGAACCATGTGTGAGACAGCTTGAATGAACATAGTTGAGAGCGGCTGGAAAACTAGAAAATCAGGAGGTGATTCGATGATGAGTGGCTTCTTTTCGACAAAGAAGGACTAGAAATAGAGTGTGTAACGCTGCCTTCATTATTGTTCGCTGGGTAAAGGAAATGATGAATATCCTACTGTTTACGCTTAGTTTCTATATAAAATGTTGAGGAGTTGGTGATCAAGATAGGTTTGTAGTTGTATGCTGTACTCAGAGAACATAGAGAAGAAGAATAGACGTGATGAATGACTACTTGAAGGAGTGGCAGAAAATTCGAGAATACACAGGAGCGTTCGAGCACATGTGAGGCCGTGGCAGGGTGGTCGACCCATTTACCGGTGGTCATTTGGGGATCTGTCGATGATGATCTCCCCAATAGCTCGCTCTCAAATTCACATTTAACAGAAAAACCAGCTTCGGAATCGCTAGTATGTCTCCAGTATATGATATAGAGGATGATAATTTGATCCCGTGCCTGATTCACTAAACTTTTAATAAGCTTTCATTGACAAAACACAATTCAATCAACGATCAAAGCTATCGATTTCGCTTATGCACGAGCATACGACTGCAGACATCTCTCCTTGGTATCACAATAACCACCAGCATTGTTGAAAACAAGACCATCGTGACAGTTCATATGGTAAGCAATCCCGTTGGAGCACTGTAAAAGATGAATAGATCCTCATTATTAAAATATATGTGGAAACAGTTACCGTGATGTATGCTGGCGAACAGTTTTGCACAGCAATGAAACCGTTTTGCTTTTGAGCGCACGAAATCGAGTTCCTTTCAGGAGCAGGCTGTAAAAAAGGAAGTAATTCTTGGCAGTTAAATATTATAACTTCTTGGTATAATTCAAATTGAAAACAAGACCATCGTGACAGTTCATATGGTAAGCAACCGTTGGAGCACTGTAAAAGATGAATAGATTAAAATATATGTGGAAACAGTTACCGTGATGTATGCTGGCGAACAGTTTTGCACAGCAATGATCTTTTGAGCGCACGAAATCGAGTTCCTTTCAGGAGCACTGGAGCAGTTAAATACAATAATTCAAATTAACTTACTGTTGCGACAGGAATTGAGCCGTGATCGGCGCTGAGCACTGGAGGACTTATTTCCTTCAGAGACGATCTAATTCATCAGATTCATTCGATCAGAGTTCTATATTTTTTCTTTTTCATCTCTAAGTGTCCCACCTGCATTCCAAGGGATATACACAAGCAGAAATTCGAGAGTCGTAAACGAGTCCTGCAGCACAGTCCAACACATTCATTTCTCCGCCTACACATGAGTAGAACTGCTTTCCACAATGTTCTTTCTCGTAGAATCCGTCCACCTAAGGAGATGAATTAGGAGGACGATTGCCTTCGTATTATGGTTCCTATTCTAGTAAAGAGAAGGCACCTTTCCTGAGCAGTCCATGTTTTTGCAGCTTTCAACTCGTTCAGGAACATCACATGACATCGTTTCCGTGTTGAACACGAGACCCTATAATAGAGGAATTTCCGAAGCTGAACCCAAAGAAAGGAAAAATAGCAGGAAATAAGAAACGTCACAAACCTCTTGACACATATATTTGTAAGACATGAAGGCAGAGCACTTCATGAATGCAGCAGAACACGCTCCAGTGCTGTATAGACCGTCAGGGCGATGTTGGCAGAAGTTGACTGAACGACACATTTTAGAATGGAACTATTCCCTTTTCTCAGCATTTGTCATACTTTCGTTTGTTGCTCCAGCACCTGGACGGCGATTAGTTGGGCCAGTAGGTGGAGAATGCACTGGTGGTAGAGGCACCTAGAAGCACACCTGTTGTCCCGGCTATAGAATATCAGTCAATTGAAAATCAACCTCACCTGCCCCTGGGGATACCCGTTCGAGATGGGTGAAATGTAGCCGCTGAAAAGAGGATATGTACCACACTTTATGTGTTCTCGTAAGCTTGGAAGCCGAAAAGACACCTTATTTTCTTTCTGTTAAGCGATTTGCACGATCTCACATTCTCCTTATAGTCACATCGATTTTTGGTTTCGTCAAAAACTTGGTCGTTGCGACATCTGGAAGCAATCTTGATCTGTTGAGACCTTTTACCTCACAATTTAAGAAATTCGTTGGAAACCCGGTCGCTTACTGCTGCCGAATTGAGCGCCCATGAACACAGGTATAGTAAACCTTGTCGCATCTGCTTTGTGGATGTTCAAAGCTTCCAGTACGATGGTCGCAATCAAATGGTTTTCTGAATGAATGTTGCACTACAAACATGATATTTTTTTTTGCTTAAAACACAGAACCACTCACATCCCTCTTATTAATTTCATTCGAAAGTGTTCTTCGTCGGTACACGCCCTTACTTCATCTTTGAAATTGCAACGATTCCTTCGTGGATCAAAGAAGAGGCCTGATGGGCATTCGAGCTCGTACGGGTGACCCTAAAATTATTTGCACGAATATTTTTGCTATTTAATGCATTTGACTGTATCGTACATTGTGGCAACGATAGAACTTTTGATTGCACCCGAGCACAAAGTAGTTCTCCTCCAAAGTCTCACCGCAACCTTCAACTGCTTTCCAGTTGATGCCTGAAACACTGAATGTATTACTGAGGTAGCATGATTAGAAAAAGAGTAAAATACCTTTATATGACTCATTTTCAGCTTGAACAAGCCCAAGACTGCACAGCAACAGTAGCCACATGGACGTCGCAACGAGTGTGAGAAATCTTCAATAAGGATGACAAGAACAAATGAAAATGAATTGTAAATCAAGTTGGCCCATTTAAGCCCTTACCTTATAGGTCACGACAACCTTACCTATTTCAAGTGGAAATACAGCTGATTACTGACTAATCACCCTTTTTAATATTCAACATCCCCTTAGAAAATAGACATGAATGAGTACGTAACACCGACTTATCGAGCGGCATAATAGCAGAAGCACTAGAGTATTAGGTTAACTACTTGTCCGAGGAGTTTGTGAAGGCAAGAAAACCATGAAACAGTTGCGATCATCCGGGTATTTAAAGACATGTACAATGTTTTGAACAAGTTTAATGGCATTCCTTGGATAGCTATCCCAGCTCCGCTTCAGGATCGATCGATGATATAGGACGTGATGTAACATCTGAAACAAAACATAAAACATTTCACAGTGAAACATAGAGCCTCGCCTTCACTTTCAAAATCAGCAGCTCTGCAAAGCAAGATCAAAAGACCAATTTTTTTACAGCTCAGTCTATGTTTGAAATTGAAGCCTACGTGGCACTTTCATCATGTTACCTTGAACAAACCGTTGTTGAAGAAAGTCTTAGCTGCAGTTTGAGTCTATAAAGCGTTGATTCAGCGGTCAAACTGCTCAGTTCTGCTTCTACCTCGCTAATGAGTATAAATAGGTCATCAGTTTATCTCAGAACGGGAGCTCTGAACGCATTCTCAGGGGCTAAAAAACTACGTAACATGAAATGCACTGCCCCTCTAGGCCTCCTCTGAGGTCTCACACTCTGGATGAGAACAACTTACCAAAAATTCTCCTGGTGATTCATGCGCTCACCATATTTGAAAAAATCCAGTGAAGAACCACGAGAGAATTTTCGTATGCTGGACGCGAACTAAAGAAAAATCCACTTACCTCAGTAGACATCCTAAACAAACAATCTCACACCCCAATTAACTCTTTATGGAACGTACTAAAGAAACAATGAAACGATACATGTACTAAATGGCACGACACATACTACTCAGTGGTTCATAACATTAGCATAATATAATAATTCATACAAGCATTCACACCCAAGGTAAAGGATGGGGAGATAGGGACATGAAAGAAATACGTTATGGTGATTCGAGAAACAACATGCGAAATGTGTGTTTTCGCTGAAAGCCTAGCAGGACGTGAATATTTGTTTACCGTGAAAACGATGGCTATCGTGAACAACGTCTTCCCGCAAGCGCCATTGAGTATAATTGGTCAACAATCATTAAGAAGAAGGGATAGGAAGGGAGTTAACATTCAGTTTCATCGGTGTTTGGCTCAATAGAACATCTACAGATATTATTTGGTTCATGGATCACATTCATAATTAGAATCGGGTACAAGACCGAAATGGAAAAGAACATCACAGGAACTAAGAAGACGAAGGTAATACCGTAACTCATTCATGACTGATAAAGGCTTGATTTGAAGTTGCTACAGATAAATTAGTAACATAGACCATATATTTAATGCAGTAACTCCAGCACGGCTTTCAATGCAGAAAAATAACACTTTGAAACAAAAAAAAGCTGAAGAAAATTTCAGAAGGAAAGGAATAAGCACAAGAAAGAACGATGAAACATCGAGTGGATTCACTCTGAAGAGAATCAGCAATGATTTTCAGAGACGGCGATCACGAGCAAGATCACGGTTAGTGACCGAATGAAAGACATAGCAGAGCAGTTGTTGAAAGAAGAATATGTCACGAAGTATAAAAAATAAACACTAATAGAAACAACTTCACCACTAATGGAATAATATGACGTGAAAGGAGAAGAGTGCAGATTACGTAGCACATAGAACGGACCTCTAGTCGACAGGTCGGCGGAAATATCTACGGAAGGCTGCCGTAAACAGCGGCGCGCAGAGATCAGAGAAGGTTTCCGACGGCCATAAGTCAACTTTGGGCGAAAATCATTAATAAATCATATGTGCAAGATATGAACGATCAAATCCCCGACTCTCTATGGCCTTCCGAATAAGGATTTCTATTTAGTTGGGGAATTCTCTACGTCTACAGAAAGCAACGAAATCAAAGCCTCTATATGACACTACAGCACAAGTGAGGGTATTGATGGATGACGAAAGACGGATGCATCACATAAAATCACGAAGGCCACACCGAAAGAACGATCGAAAGACGATGATGAGGTACCGTATGGCTCAACAAAACGTGACCTAAAACAATATTCATATTCAAGCGAGACACGTACTCACTACCCACATTCACCGGTGGATAGACATAGACTGACACTGGTTTCGCTGTTACCGCCCGATCGACTTATTTCGATTTCTTTGACTTTGCCCTACACTTCAAACGATCGCGACGCAACGTTCCCTCCGAAAATTCACAATAACTGTTAAAGAACAGTTGGCAATTCTAAACTAATCAAGCAAATCCGTGGTTTTGCAACCGAACCACTCGCCATTGGACCAGTTATGCAAAATATTCGTGGTGAATCGTTCCGCAGAACAGAGGAAAAATTATTACAAAGGGACAATATAAAATGGAATTCTCCTGCTTGCGGGAATGCAATGAAGTTGTAATAGTTCCAAAATGAACAACGGTGAATTCCATCTGAGCAATTTTCCTCGCATTTGAAACATGTCTCCTCTGAGTGAACTGAAACTTCCACGGGCATGTCCTAATTCGTCGTTCTCAACAAATTTCACTTTCGAGTGACCTGATCTTTTCACTACTAAAGCGTCGCGGTCTTCCTAACAATATCTGACTGAAGTCGTCTGCGCAGATTAGCTCATCTATCAGCATGTAAAGGCGTGAAATATCCGAATGAAGAGACGAACGAAATCGTGAACTGAATGTTCCATTTCTCATTGACCTAGATGCCTATAAAACTCTCTTTAACGTCTCGCTACGTGGTTGACCTAGAATCAAATGGCACCACTCCATGATAGGCTAAAATCACGCGAAGTGCGGATTGAATACCTGATCACACAGAAAGAAAAGTTGTCATTAAAGAGGTTTTTAACTCATACTCTCACAGGTATCTACCTCAGGCCAAACTCGCATGAAGCACCTTTGTAAGAAATACACGCGTTCCGGAGAAAATTCAGAAGTTTCTCGCGCCTTTTCTCTCCGCTACTCACGTGGACTACCATACATTATGTAGACTAGAGGAGAAGTAACTTACGTGTGGCAAGTCGACATGGTAGATGGCCCGGAAGATGCGGTTTTTTTGCCAAGGTGCACTGAAAAAGTCGGAATTTGATTAAGAGGCGACAGTTTGTTGAAAGAGTTGTTTGATTGAAGTTTCATTTTTTTCACAAACTCGACTTTTACGACTTGTCTACCTTTGTCATACCATCCCAGCTTTTTGGGAGTATCCGCGAGGTGGGTTCATTCGATTACAACTTTGAAGTAGCGCCGCGGAGACCCAATGATAAACGACAGCAAAAAGTAGCGAAAAGATCGTAGTTTTAATAATTTTCGCATATTTATATATTCGTGCTTTGAGGAGAGCTGGTCGCCACGCAAATGAATTTCGAAAAATATTGGAAATCTTATTCTTGATATTGCTTTCCCAATTAAGCTTCACTAAACTACGAGATTTTAGGGGAAAGTTCATGGAAAAGTTATAGGAAGCGAAGCAAATGCGTGAAAAGTCCTCGTTACCAGAAACCATGACATTGGTGTGAATTGCCATAAACGACTGAATAACTTGGCCAAACATTTTTACTATCATTTGAGAGAACGATTTGCATACGAATTCACTTACGTTATTGAAATTTTCCGGCAGTCTAACAATATGTTCAGTGGAATAGTGAGGTTCTTCGGATGTAAGGTAAAGCATAGACGGGGGACCAGGTCGTGTATCTATGTATGCGTGTTGTCATGTGAAAGTGATAGAGAAAGGACAGATACCGTTGAACAGAAAAAAAGAGAAGAGAGGAAAAGGGAATGAACGAATGAAGATGATGATGATAACGACGATGGAAATGGTTGCGATGCGGCGGTGTTGGCGGCGGCGGCGGTTAGCGGCAGCAGTGGCCTCCCATATCGGCCCCCGATCGTGACCAACACCAACGCCGCTGTAAACCAAACGGCCAACTACCGCACCACACATTAGGAATTCAAGAGTCGAGATGTCATGAATCCGATAGAATGAAAATTCTCAACGAAAATATCAAACGCCACAGTTTCCCCGACGAAACCGATCTAAAATTCGCCATAAATGCTGCCCATCACCGGCCTTTTGCTGAGCTTTTCCCCGAAGGTACCACTTTTCGACTATAGATCAGCAGATATTTACTTATGCAATAACATCCTTTTACCCATTGACTGTGCCCTTTGGCTTACATTTATGGCTGAGTAGTCGCACGGTTTTACTCGACACTACCAGCTCAGATAGAGATCAAACTAGAACGGTGAAAACTCGCTCACCAGTACATTGACTACGTAAAGGCTTCATTTGCACAGATACGAAATGTCGACTGACCAATGAAATCTATGAAAACCTTGAACTAGAGCTTAAACTGCTACGAAGATAACCTGAAACATAAGTTAAGCTTTAGAGGTACTTCCAAGTGCAATTGTGAAGAAAAACCTATGATAATATCAAACCTTTTATAAATTCATTTGTACAGGAAAGACGTGGGTCGATCAGCCATAAACAGCGATCAGGAATAGTTTTGTAATTCTAAAATTAATGTTGGCGACTGCATCAAAACGCTATGAAAAGCACAAGAGAACTCACAAACAGCGAAGCCACCAGAGCCACCAACGGACTCGAACGGTTGAAACAACTGCTGACCATAGGTAGGACCGGTGCCGTAGCCTGAAGAACGTTGTTTGTACTGCTAGTTGAGATATACGATCAAAACGAGAGAAAATAGAAAGAATGAATGAAATGATTTACCCTTGAGCAACGCACCTCCAAGAGAAAAAGTGTTCACGTTATCTGACGCTTCGGACGTGCTGACTTTTCTCTGTGGAGAGCCACCTTCTGAAGATAGTGCCGACGACGAGGCAGGCGAGCATGACTGAGTCACTGAAAATAAGAGTGTCGGAAACTCGAGAAAAGGAAGGAGAAAACATTTATATTTTTTATGTTTATATGAGAAGAGATTTTTTTATATTTTTATATTTATATGAAGAGAGAAAAATAGCACTCCTTATAACAAACTCACCCGAGTTCACTCTTGAACGGAAACCGCTGTCTTCATCGTCCTCTTTGTACTTTTTCTTCGACGAGAAAATATCGAAGGGATCCACGTCCAGTGGTAACGATGATCTTTAATAGACAAAATCAAAATCTGAACCCAATATCAGTATACATTACATGTGTTGGATGTTCTTGCGTCACGGTAACTTAGTACCACGTATCTAGTGGTTCTGTATAAATAATTATTCATTGCAAACCTGCACTGGGTACCGTGAAAACCCAAAGACATCTCTTCATAACAGTTTGTCGAGTCCTTAGCCGATCCACCGGACAAAAACAGCCCTTCGGTTTCGGATGGAATGAAGGAGAAAGCATCGAAAGGCGAATGTACCGAGACCATCTACGAAAAATAGTCATTTAAGCTGACACTCTCGCACAAGAAAACGTCGAAAAAAGATTTTGAAGTATTTTCTTTGAACTATCTTCCACTACAAAACGACTTACAATTTCATTCTGGATTGGAGCGATGCAGCATTGACGGCACTGATCCAGGTGTCGCCGCAGAGCTAGCGGGGACCTAGAGATCAAATTCTCGCTTCGTTTTTCAGCTAATTAAAAGTGATCTGTATACCTAAAAATTCCGAAGCATTCCTCACAACGACGTGGACCTACATCAGCGTGCACCTGTGAATGACGTCGTAGTCCACGATCACATTCAAACGCCTTTAATGAAGAAATTCAATATAAAATGATTTATAATCATAACGATAGGAGCACTAGTACCTGTCTGCAACAACCGCACTTGTACGGGAACATATCCTCTCTGGAATGGGCTCCAGAATGTCGCATAAGAGACGCTTCAGATGGAAATGTTAGACGACACTTACGACAAGTATGCAGCTGAAAAGAGCACTGGTGATTGCACTACGGTCATATGAAGATGCCATGCATCAAAAGGCGTTTAGAAAGTTAAAAAGTGAGTTGGTGTACGCCAATCATCTCCTAGGTACACGCCATGCACTCGTATTCCGTTCAGAATCACGAAGTTTAACTGATGGAAAAAATAGTCAAAATAGACAAAAATGAAAACAATGGTGAAGTGTTCGACGTTAATCAGTCTTACTAACCCGTAGATATCAATTAAATTGATTCCAGATTTGCTTGGAGCAGCTAATAATTACCTGGATTAGCCACTGGGGCCCACTACGATTGTTAAGGGCTGTCAGGTAATTTTACCCCCTATCAGTGTAACAGCTAAATATAACCTCACTAAGTTAGCAGATTGATTCACAACTCCACACCAGGTAGTCCTAGCGTTGGTCAGTCCCCTAGGTAGGCGCCAAGCACTCGAATTTAATTCAGAATCGTGAAGGTTTATTGAAGTACGGAGAGCAGTCGAAGCTGAAGACAATGTTTCCGCCATAAATGTTTATAAGACCCCGAGGAAAAGGAATATTCTGCCGGCCTTGAGTGGAAAATGACCGCCTGAAGCACCTGTTACCACTTTACCACGCGTGCCCTTTATAAGAACATGACAGAGAGAAAACGGAACAAACCTTAGCCTTGTTCTTTGCAATGTACGCATCTATTTCCTCCTGTGGCAGCGGATGATCACGAACGCAGTCCGGAGGTCGACGTTTCTCTGCTTTTTCAGAGTCAACCTCCACCACGTTAGGTGGCTGTTGTTGTTGTTGTTGCTGTTGCTGTTGTTGTGGCTGCTGCTGCTGTTGCAGTGGTGGCGGTGGTTGTTGCGGTGGCTGTTGAGCATGTTCCTCAGAATTTTCGTTCTGCGAAATAGTTTGTATGGTTTCAACCCATTGCTAGACAAGCCAACACCTTTCAACATGGTTTTCTAAAGAGCAAACTTTTATAGGAGTTTCCTCAAGCTTGTGGATAACGAGCCCATAGGTAATCGGCACATCATTGTCTTCACTGTCCGAAAGAGAAGCTGGATATCTTAAAATGGACAACTCTCATTGTAGTGGGTTCGTTCGCCTTTCGATAAAAAAATGAAAAATTCGAAGGACTCACGTCACCGAGTCCTCGTTGGTCATATTTGCTTCAATCCTTGATTTTTGCAATTGATTTGGTTCCAAACGGCGCGACGACGGCGACAATGCAATCCCACCTCGACGCCTTCTAGAAACTAGTTGTTGTGTTGAGGGGCAGCCAAACAACGATATTCAGTCGAGTTTCAGGTTCGATATACCCTTCGATAACCACGGGAAAGGTTCGTCTTGGTTTCGGTGAAACCTGAGGTCAGCTCTAGCCACAAAACTCAAATCGCAACGCACCCTCCGTGTGCGATCTGTTTCTGGCGATCCGGGCACTTGTGTTGGTAGAGATTGGAACGAAACTTGTAGGTCTGAAACGGTACACAAATTTATACGGATGCAGTATTTGGCTTCGATCGTACCTTGAAGCAGAATTTGCACTTGAAAGGACGATCATTAGAGTGCTTGACTGCGTGTTGCTTTAAATACCACACCGAGTTGAACAGTTTTCCACAGTCCTAAAAGTAAATACTGCAGTAATTTAGTCACTATGCATTGCATTTGCAACCACACAGCACAAGTAGACACATGCAAATACTATAACAGACAAGAAATGGTTTTTAATGTGCTTACCTTACAAGCGCACTGTTGATTTTTCTCCAGAGTGATGTTTATGCTATCGACTTCTGTTGGACAAATGACTATAGGTGGAGGGGGAGGCGGTTCATTCTGCAATAAAGTAATATTTCCTTAATCGCTTTAAGCCGACAGTTGTTGAACACTGATTATTTCAAGCATTTTCACTCAGCTCTGTCATCACTGTTACACATTGCTATCGAACTTAAACTTTTTTTCCTGTCACGGACATGCCTTTTCTCCATAATTTTCCTAAAAATTTTACTAACCAACCAGTCAGAGGACAACCTCCTACATGAACGAGGTACAGAAAATAGTACTGAAAACGGCTGAAAACGACTGCTGCACGAACTGTTTAGATAAGGGCTTCATTATTGCAGCCATTTTTGTCAGCGCCAAAAAAAAACCGCGACTTCTACAGAAGCACAAAGATTGAAGTCGTACTACTCGACAAATTTGTTGATTGTAAGCTGAGTAAATAGCGTCATCGAAACGCTTTTACTAATTTGTGCCCGTACTTTGACTGTGTCCAGTCATTATCCTCGTTCATCTCAGCCCCTGCATTAGGAAAAAAGCAAACAATTCCCAATGACCATCTTGCAACACAATATTGCCGTTTCGAACAGCGAATGAGCGTTTTTGAACATGTCGCCGTTTTCCCTTCTTCACAATAGAACATCCGCAGTATAGAGCCGATATTTGTGTTCGCACTGTATTATAATACTGCGGTGTGTCTACCCTCCATACCACTCTTTCACTTCCTCTCCCGTACATTTCGCATTACATTGCGTAATCAAAGGACAAAACATCTAGAATGAAGCTGCCCTATAATTTGACTACATGGAAGAAATAGACAACGTCATCAACGTAACCATGATGGCATTTCTGTTCTGGGATCTCAATCAAAGTTTCGCATGCGCGCAGCAAACTTGAGGTTTTGTTGCGCGTCCGAAACGAAAAACTGGTTCAAATTGCAGAAAAAAAGACGAGAGGCAAGTTACTCCAGAAATGATGGACGGTGGGTTCGATTCCAATTCCACGACGGCGAAACCCTATAGGAAGCTCTATGCAATGTTCTATAGTACAGATGGAGTATTTAAAAGGATTTCAAAGAGCAACATATTTGGCAGAGTATAGTTCAACGTCTACAGAAGCCTCTGGAGAATGATCGTCTTCCTTTTTTCCAAAGATAGTCACTCTATTGGAAGAAGAACAACCGCCGGTGCCGGACCAAACGCAACATAGTGTTGCGTAAAGGAGTGACAATAAATAAAAAGAGTTAAATGAGATATCAATAAAAATCGAAAATTTGTTATGCCGTGAGAAATATTCTTGAGAGAGTGCCTACGAATTAATATTCTCTTGACACCCCTCCACAACAAGTGTCAGTGACTGTGCGACCAGTTCACAACCTGTTTCTTGGCTACACGACAAGTGCAGCGAAATTTCTACAAGTAGCTAAAACTGTTCCGATAAGGAATTGAGCAAATTTGATTTCAGCAAATGAAGCACTCTGCTGAATTGTAATCGTAATTATCATAGACAAAAAAAACCGAGACTGTTCTTATCCGTTTTGTCACAGCGGCTACCTTTGAAGTGCGACACCTTTCATAAATTAAACACTTATTGGCATTTCATATGAGCGAAATAGTTTGACAACACTTTTTCTTTACTTCTGTATCGATTTCATTGAAATGATTCCTTGATACACTGAATAGAGAAAAAAATCGAAATCGCAGTCACATTCAGGCCCACGGGACCAGTACTATGGAGATGACAACCGAAAAATGGTGATGTATCGCAGCACAAAGCTACCACAGTTCATATAGAGAAATCGAAATCGAAGATATATTGATGGAAGGAGAGCAAAAGAAATACTTACAGTTTTGGATGCAAACGAAGACCCATTTCCGTCATCTCGTGGACTGGGGCTGTAGATTTCGTGTGGTGTTTGGAAAAAACCAAAATTCATAGACGCAAACTCAGTCATCGCACAACATTAATGACCGAAACCGGGCTGAAAACAAGAATTTAAGAACATTATGAAACCGCTCCACAGAAGTACCTACAAGTGAAAACGGAATCAAACCACCACATGTGATTGCGAGAGACTACGAACGGAAGTTGAACGGATCAGAAAAAAAATAAACTAATAGATAGTTAACCATCGATTCATCTAGAGTAAAAGTTCCATGGATCAAAGAATAAGCTGAATGCAACGAGTACGCAAATGATTTTCGAACTTGACGACTCCTTTCAAAAAGTGCGAAATGTTTCCCCATAGGAGTTTGGCAATAGCGAAGTGACCATTTGATTTCATACGCAAACAAACTGAGGCGTTATCAGCTTTACACTGATATAAGTCAGCGGTCACTGTGACATCGACCATAAATTTCAGGCACGACATGCTTTCACACGCTGGAACATTGCAAACAAAAATGACACACGAAGAAATAGTATAAAAGAATGAATAACTCTTCAAAACGAGAGGGTTTGTGCGAAAATGTGAGAGGAGAAAGTGAACCATAAAGCAGTTCGTAACTGAAAGACGTGCGCCAAAGGAGTATATATAAAGTAAATTACGCGTAAACGGCGGCGCACATACCGGTATGCGCGCCGGATTTTACTTTTTGCCACCGAGCGCAACCTGAGATTATAGCCGATATTATGTGATGGGATTCGATAGATCGTGTCACATGTAGTGCATTTCTTTCGATCATACACATAGACAATGCACAGAACATTTTTCATATTTCAGGTGAATCGCGAAATTGTTTCAGATTTCGTTCTGAACTGAGTTCTGTCAACGCAGATCACCAAGGCAATGCGTGAGAAGAAAACAGGCAGCGGTGAACTGTTGATTGGAACTGGTAGTTGTCAGTGAAACCACACATGCGAATGTGAAGCGGAACAGTTGGTAAATATGGCAACTTGACGGTATCGATGCTACACGATTAATGAATGAATAGACATTACGTATAACGAGCACAACGTTTCGCAGTTCCTCCTACGGAAAGTCGCCGGAAATGTGAAAGACCAAAATAATAAAATTGAAGATCGTTGCTAGACACCACTGAGCTTTATACGAGCAGCAGCGCGATGGAGATCGGAAGTGAAATCGCCTTAACAAAATTCAGGAAGAGAACGGGAATTATCAGACATATTGATAATTATATTGATAACTAAAAGAAGTACAATAAATATCGCTGCTATCGCTCTATGAATAGCTACGCAATCAGAAAAAAATCAGGGAAGTGTTCAGCCTCCATCAACCAACCTACGGATGGAAGCCCTGATGTCATGATTGACTGCCAACAGGAAAAGAGTAGAGTTAATAGGTGCGACAATGGAGGTGGTCAGAGGTCGGTTGGCTTATCTCGAGCTGACCATCTCAGGCCGACCGCAACAACCTCGATGATGAGTGTGATTGCCGATGAAGATGTCAGAATTTGACCTTGATGCGGTCACTGGCGGTCTTATTGGTAATATCTAAGCCGTTTTCCGACTATAAGTTTGAACCGAACCAGGGGTGTAGAGGATTTTGGCATGAGGACCAAGGCTCAATATGCATCCATGTTGTTCTCTGAAGCCATTACAGGTGTGCGATTGCAATTTTGCTCATCTCATTGATCAGTTTTGATCTATGAACACTAAATTACCAAAAAACAAGTCCTAGAACGTTAGCCCACGTGTCCAGACAATACACTGACTCCAAACTAAGAAAAGATGCGAATGGCCGGCAACACATTGAAACGTGTATGTGATTAGCAGGCCTTACTTCCGCAATGGAGCAAAATAAAAGCAAACAGCAAAATTCTTTGTGGGTCTTGATTATCTCTATAGGAGAAGAGAATTTTGTTGTGATCATGAGTTTAATATGACATGCCTACCAGGACGATTTTACGTTTTAAGAAATGGCACGAGTCGAGAAGGTGGACTCTGCTCAGTGAACGTATAGTAGTGGACAATTGCCTGAGACTGGCTCAGTTTTCGGTATCAGTGTTAGCCAGAAATGCTGTAACAGTGGCAAGAGTGCGGTCCCAATCAGTAAACCAAACTAACCGACAAACAAAAACACGCAAAAGCTCGAGAATCACAGCATAGACAGCAAACGTATTGAGGAGATGCCACACATAGAAAGGAACCCCGAGTACACTGATGTCATCGTAAAAAACAGCACTATAGCTCCCAATGGATTGTAGATGCCACAACCAAAATTGATGGTACAAGATCCACTTCTGAGTAAAAACTACTAGCTGCAGCACCTAATAGTCACAAAAAATCCGCCTAACTTAAAAATTTAGGTGATAGTGTGGCCATTTCCATTCAAAAGTTCAACTCAGGAACACGGTATATCGGTTTTTTTGACAAAACCGCCAATTTTGTGGGAACAGGGGAAAGTTCACATTGCACGCGACTATGAGAGCAATGAATAGACGAATGAACCTGTTTCGCAGACATTTTTTTTTGAAAATGCTCACAACCGAGATTGGCTGGCTGGGCAAGAAACAAGAAATTTCTAGTAATTGATCCTATTGAGCAGTCATAGCAATAAACCTGGCCAGAAAGCACTCCAAGGATATTATTGGTAGCGCTCTACGAGCTCATTAAATGAATCTTTGCTCTTGGATGAGTAGTAGTGAATAGCATTCGAGTGAGAACATTGTGTAATTCTTAAAGTGCAGCAGGTGAACAAGCCGAAAGAGCGCATGTTTTCAGTAAGACTGAGGGTTGTCGTCGTCATGACTTTTGGGCGGCACTTAATATTGGAACCGAGATTGTGTGTGCACGTAGGAATGAAATCAGACGTGCCCTTGTCTGTGGGTCTCCTTGGGTCCAGAGATGACCACAGCTCTGTCCAGCCGATATCCCCATAGCCCCCACCCCCTCGGCTGTTCAGTAGTTCCGAAAGGCCACCGAAGTGCCCTCGAGCGACAAAGAGCAATCAATGTGCTGGCGTGTGCACACCTGGCTGACCAAGTATACGTCATACACAGCGGTGCGAGATCGCCATCGAAACGGAGAACCACGGAGCTTCTATCTGCAAAAAACCTTAGTCACCTGCCTTCGAAGCCTACAATTACATCCGCAAAATTATTGTACTTCCTGCATGGGTAGAAAATCTGGTATTCTCTGTATTCTGTGCTTAGAATTGAGGAAAACGTTCGTCTCTACGTTACAGAGCACGTTCCCATGTGGCTATGCGGTTGAAAATTGTGCGTTGAAGTTCAAAGCTGCGTTAAAGTGCTCGTCGCCTCGGTCTGATGCCTAGCTGGCTGGCTAGCCCGTATAGCCGCCACTAGTGGCTACATACGAGAGAGACAACACACGTCGGTCGGGCTCGGCTCGCATCGAGAATAGACGTCAATGCGGCCAGTCGGCCGTCGTTCGGCATTGTGAGCAGCACAGCTAGTGGTCAAAACGACGTCGACCACAAATGCTCGTCACCCCCGCTAAATGTAAGCTGGACAATTCAAAAGCAAAGCGTTGTACTCAGTTAGCACGTAAATCTCTACAAAATTTGAGCACAGCAGATAGCATGAGAGCGGCAAACACGAAACTATCAAGTACATCAGTAGTGAGCAGAGTCTATTTCAAACGACCGGAAGATCAATGCATTCAGAGCGATTTACTTTCAGAGTGAACTGAAAATTAAAAGCATTTGCTCCGCGATGTTGTGTTAGTAGTGCTGAACTACGAAAGGGCAAGCTAGTGAACATCATCGACGCCTATAGTTTTTCTTCTAGACGTTTATGAACTTCTCATGAAACATAATCTACTGGCACATCAACTTGAACTGAATGAAAAATCCAACAATAAGGCGACTATAGGAATCTATAAGCCACGGAGCATGCACTTAGTTCCTGTCGTTGCTGGGGATTCATCATTTTCGCGGATTCCTTACCGAACGCCCGTCTCAACCAACTTCAGCCCTCTCCCACACCTCCAGAAATTCTCAGCCCTGTAAGCTGATGCCCTACAGGTGCACGCTGAATATCCCTACAGTTATTCACACATTTCCATCGACACATGCTACTAAGAATCCTCAAACGCACCTCACCCGTGCGGTATGAAGAAATCTGATTAGAAAACAGTAGAACAGCACTAATCCGAACACGAATTTCTGGCTTGGTCGAAAAAGATTGGGTGGTGTATACTCGGTCTGGTTTTCTATCACCAACCAACAGTAGGTAATCTGTAATTTTGTTGTGGGAGGTAGCATTGCACAGGTGGCTCTGACCAGATAGCGGCAGTGCGATTGTTTTCACGCGCAAGCCTGGTTTAGACACCTGCCTATCCAATATGGCTGTGCTAAACAACGATCTCCTAGTGTCCATTCATAAATCCTTACCTGAAGACCGATAGAGTACCATGATAATACTGAATAATAGAAGCGCCTGACAGAATGATCAGCAATTTGATAAGCGAGAACGAAAAGCTGGGTAGTAGAAGTTAGAAAATACGACGAGAAGGAATCGTAACCTCAAGTGCTGAGGTCAACGGGTTTCAGGTTGGGCAAATAGTATGTAACAGGCGGTGGCAGCAGGCGGCGATTACCAAAACGGGCAAACAGAACGCGCGAGCGGCGGTGAGGATGCAGGAGAGGATGTGAACCCGACAGTCCACATGCATAATCCGTCCACAAATACAGGGTCATAGCAATCTATATCATTCATATCTGGCGATTTCGAACAACCAGCTAACCACATTAGTTTCTGAATAATAATTCTATCATCCTGAACAGATGACATGCAAATTTCCGCCGGCCAAAGAAGTGATCCGGTCCAACGGAACGTTGTTGCTCTCCGCCCTTATACCTTCGATTTCTACTGACCATGGCGGAGCGGATGTCGAATCAAGGAGCACATTCCGATGTCAGCACAGGAAATGACCACCGTGACAACTAAACAGCGTCGTTGTTCAGGTGTTCTCAGCTCTTTGGTGCAAGGAGCTCACAACTTCCAAAAAAGCCGGATACGCCTATCGCTTGTTGTCTGCTGACCCTTTTACGTGAGCATCAACGGCCTAGTGGCATCTGAACACCAAATTCTAGACATGGAGATGT
This sequence comes from Nippostrongylus brasiliensis, assembly GCA_030553155.1. Lineage (NCBI taxonomy): Eukaryota > Metazoa > Nematoda > Chromadorea > Rhabditida > Heligmosomidae > Nippostrongylus > Nippostrongylus brasiliensis. Next base: position 27,466,203 of record CP130737.1, read on the forward strand.
AAAAATAAGGCAATCGAAGCCAGTGGTGGTGCTTCTTATTCGTCGATCCTCGAAGTGAAATAAACAACAGCATCCAAAAAATCGGTAAGGGTAAATTGTGAACCGTTTCCAGGTCTCCTCTCCCTTTTACGGCGTATATTTTGATCTTAAAACTTAGGCACAGCTTCTAGAAGCGATGCTCTGTACATCTGAATCGTATTATGGGATTTTTTGGTCAAAGGCAGATCGAGACGGCGGCTCTTCAGTCTTCAGTTTCATTTCATAACATCTTTCAAGGTGACGTCAGAGGAGATGAAGAGATTGCCTTTTTGCAGCACAATCTAGGGATCTTGGGAGCAGCGCCGAACACCCAAGTTCTCGAACTTGACACCGACAAAGGATCTTAGATCAGACTAGGGCACAGTAGAGTAGCAATACGTTTCAAAAGCGATGAAATAAGGCATTCCCTCCAGATGTGCAGGAAACGATATCCCACATTCAATCCTCTACCGAATTTTCCTACTACTTCTAGCCAGAAACAAGTACACCGAGGGGAAAAGTGAACGTCCAATGCGACACTTTCGCGACGATTAGAAAGAGAAACAATCAAGTTGTAGAAAAATAGGATGAGCAATAAGCATAACATGCCAAATTTTCGAAGAAGAATGTCGATGAGCACCAGTGTGGCGCACCGGAGCATTGGGCGTTTGGCGTCATTCCCAGTGGGGAGGATCACGGCCCTAGGTCAGTTCATCGAATTCTGTCTCTTCGACACCTTAACTGATCGATTGGTAGAAGTTGTTCTACAGAGGAGAGCACACTGTAAAGGATTAACTGTTTCCTCTTAGCGTCTTCTCAACTTTTCCTACGTTTAACACACTTAAAGAGACACTATTCCCATGTATTTCGTCCACATTTTAAATACGATTATCTTTTTTTTTCAACGAAAGAAAAAACGCTCAGATGAAACAGAGGGGAAATAATAGAAGAACCAGACTGCAATCGTTTTGTGAAAAGTTGTGATGGGAATGTGCTCAGAAACGAACGTGTACGAAAACGCTGTGAAGCACACGATACGCCATGTTTAGAAATGATAGAGCAGCAACATTTAACTATTGTCGAATCGACACGCCATTCTCTTCTGACGTCTTGTAGGGCCGCACGCATGACAAAGCTCACACCGTACTATTGGCAGAACCCGGCACGGCGACGACAACGTCCGCTCGTTCGATACTTGTCAGCCATCACAATGTATACGCTCAAAATTACTCATCATCAGTGCCAAGCCGCCATCTACCGTGAAATACGGTTACAGTTTTCACTACAAACATTTTTCAGGACTTTTACCAATCCTCTCCAACAACTGTGTTTTTCAGTTTGGTGCAAGATCGCCAGAAATGACGAGAATTAAGGGTCTGAGTGGGAATGATAATGTATGAACGTCCCTTCAAAGTGATCGACGACGATTGTTACGAAGCATCGATCGAATGGCTTTGCACATACCTTTGTTAAGCAATGAAGCTTCAGAATAATTTCACATGTCTGCCGAATTAGTGACTGACATTTGATTTTGTGGCAAAATGGGCTTCCAAGCGTACACCAGCCCTTCATTACCGACCAAAGATCAAACTTTATTAACGTTCTAAACTCGACCATGGTCTCCTTAGCCACTGCATACCACTTTAGCAAGCCAAGCACAGCTATGGAACTTTAAGATGTCTAAAAACCGACTACTTATAGATTTCTTCTACGAATTGCCGCAAAACAAGAGAATAATAAGAGTGGAAGATCAGATAAAAGCCAGAGTTGAAAGTATGGCTCCCAGTTTACCTACCGTGTTTTGGTCCCGAAGGGCTAATCTGGTGGTCAAGTCATACTTGCCGCGAAGGTTGTTGTTGAACTAAATAGCGATCAGAGAACATCATAGGATGTGAGGTGCTCTGGCTCAGTCCTTGTATGTTGCTCTGCTGAAAGAGGTTAGTAGGCGGATCAACATTTATTATTGGCCTCAAAAAAATGTTTCGACCCTTTCGATGTCTTCAGAGGCCTAAAAGTGATCCAAAAATCATTGACCCCTGATCTACACGTCTGAGCGTCGCATCTTCTCCAGCATTTCTGATCAACTTACACAATCCACCCCTCCCCCCACCACGAAAGTGAGAAGTCAAGAGAAATGATTCATCTACTAACCACGATCGGTAGAGCAGCATACAAAAACTACCATGCCAAGAGAAATTGGAGTGTTTTGGCTCAGTCCCTTGGAGGCTACTATTCACTGTAGTCGAATGCGTGGGCGAGGGGACGCGAGGAGAGTTGATCAGCGGTATCGTAGGACGTCGAAGACGACATAAGGTGAGTGGGATGTGAGAAAGTTGAGAGCACGAGGGCTGGGGGCGAACGTTGGCATGCTGTTTCGGAGTGACCGATGACCGGTCCAGATTGCGCAATATGCAAATGCCGGCGGCGCCTCGAGCAGTGGCTGACGGAGCGGCGGCCAACGGCCGGCCGGACGGACGGCGGGACGACGAGCGCCAGTCAACGGCCGCCAATGCTTTGGCTGAAGAGAGCACGAGCGAGTGAGCGAGTGGTCAGCAGCGTTCGAACAACGTGAGCTCGACGTGGAGAGGAAGAGATGCAGAGCACGGCTGGCAGCTAGCCAGTACCGCCAATTAGTTGCTGCTGCTGCCGGCCAGCCCGTCAGGGCTTCTGCATCGTCGTTGAAGCAGTGGGGGCTCGAAAAGCTGGCCCCACATCCCCCTAAACGGCACCACTCATCGACAACGAACGTCGTACATGCCGACCAAGATCGTTGCCTTCAGACAATAGCCGACGATGAATCACGAGAACACGGCAAACTGTCTCGTGAAACGAACATGCAGCGAGCGACCACGAGAATTCTGGGCACTACTTGAACAGCGGCACATTTACTAGTCAGTTATAAGCTAGAAAGGTAAAGGTATCGGCGCTGATCAGTACCATAAGGACGCACCGCCGTATGCATGTTCAATTCAGAATCGTAAAGGCATGGTGAATGCGTATTTGGCCTACACAATGACTTCCGGGGGCCAGCCGCCGTACCAAGTCAGTGTCTTCACCTTACCAGACAACTCTGGTAACAATTTACCCGACCCGGATGGACGGAATACTTGACTAGCCCAGGCCAGGATCAATCGCTCGACCGTGCGGGTGTTAGTAGCGTCTCTTGCCGCTGCACCACGCGGGCCCCTAGCAGCCATTTCTCCTTGACAGTAAAGAGACCCATAAGAAGTTAGACATAAGGCAGAGACCCAGTGAGCGCATCAAAGAATTAACGCGTCGGATTGGACTTTAGGAAAAAGCCTAAATGCTAGCCTAAAAGAAACCGTTGTTTCAGCAGCGCCATTGCTTCGCTGCCGAATATAAATGGTTGCTTAGAAGCACAAAATGAAAGAACCACCATTAAGTAGTAACGTCTTGCAGATCTCTCTGAACTGCTGACGACTCTAGAGAAGTAGCCTCTCAGAAATAACATTACTGCCTCCAATTCTGGGTAGTTCTCAAATGCTCGGCTTCAGCTGCCTCTTAAAACAGTGCTTATGCAGCTGTACTGAGGATATCATTCCAGTCAATGTTCAAAATGGTTGGATTCACAATGGAGTTAGATCACAATGAGCACTAACATTTGTTTTTGTTCGTAAACTACAGATATAAGACAAGTGATGGAGCTGGATGATCAGTTTGCGTCACTGCGAAAGCTGGCCAACGGCGCTACGGCTTTCTAAGCAAAAACTGTGTGAATGTAACTCCTTCACAATCAAGCACCTGACGCCACGTGTGGTGCAACTAAAACTGCCGGCCATCATTCGCTGCGGCGTTGTAATTTCGTAGAAATTCGGAGGAGAATTTCGCCTTTCGGCCGGGTTCCAGTTTAAAGTTGCGTCCAGCAGAGATAAACACCACTCTTTCCGAAATCGTGGTTCCGTAAGCTTCATACTAAGACAGGCTGAACAATATACGTGCTACATTATGTAGTAATTCATTGTCCAAGTCATGTAAATTTCCTCTCGCCTCGCTGTCCATAATATGATAAAAAGAGTGATCTGTAAAGAAAGACAATAGGAAAAGAAGGACATTGGCTCGCAGTTCAATCATAGGGCAAGGGAAGCAGTCCTGCCCTCACGACATGATGAAAGTACTTCTCGAGGTACTGCCACGTTCTGCATCACCATGCATTCAAGTGGTTAACTGCTTCACAATTACGCATTGGCTTATCTAGTAACGAGGGGCGTGGAAATGTCGGATAAATAAGTATGTAATCTGTTGAGTCAGAGTGGAACACTTTAACCTTCATGACTTTGAACAGATCCTATAAGCTTTACAATTTCATATTTGAGCGTATAGTGTTCAGAAAGACGAGAGTTTGGTGGTTCGCTGAGGTTCACGCTCGACCAGCCTAGTGGATAGTGAGCGCAGTTGATGTTCCATGAACCGCTGGTTCACGTGTGGTTCGGTTCGGTCGGATGCTCTCCATCTCTCTCTCTCTCTCAAGGTGCTGGCGACGGCGGGAGAAAGCACTTGTGGCGCCAGCTGTATGGCATGTGGACGACGCGGGGTCTCGGCCTGTGTGCGTACTTAATTTCTCGTGGTGTTGTGCTTCGGAACGCTGGATGGCCGGCCGGCAAGCCGATCGCTCGGTCGGCGCCGTCCGTCCGCAGTCCGTCCGAGGTGGCCAGCTCGTTCATCACGCACCCACCTACCCAGCCAGCCAGTCAGCCAGCTAGCCACCCAGCCTCCTCTGTAGTGGACAGCGGCCGCCGCCGCCACCGCCGTCGTCGTTGTCGATCGGGAATCGATGCCGGCCGCCGCGAATGCCTGAACATCGTGACGGCTCGCGCTCTCTGGCCGCTTCTCAGTCCGTTCTGCGTCTTACATTAACACACACTCACCGTCCTCCTCAGGCCAATATCACTTGTGGCTCTCAAATATTTACCGATAATAATGCCGGAAGTGAAGGTGAGCATGGCGTCTCGCTGTTCAACGAGATCCATTGCATGCTGTCAGAATGCGTTCTCACACAGCTGATCACCATATGAAGTTATTTTCGCGTACGCCGTGTCTGGAATGTGGGGAAAGGGGAAAGGCAGCTGCGGCACTCAGATGCAAGCCTCAAATCAGCACAAGTCTAGAAGGATCGGAAGTGGGAACTAGGTCGGCTGTGAACAACTTCTTCATAACGGTAAGTACTGTGCCATGCAATCTTAGCTTGGGGCACGCGTCGTGCAGTGGTAATAAGCGCCACTGACCACCCACCTGGTAGAATGATCGACATTCGCCCATGGCAATCAGGCAATCACCCTTCCAACGGTAATAATAATATGTGCTACTGACACCCGCCTGACGATGCGGTTAACCTTTGCCCAGGGCAATCAACCTACCATATATCCGAGGTCGGGTAAGTTGGTGCAAGTCCTATGTGGGAAGATGAAGACACTGATTTGTACATCGACAGACGCATTCACGATGTCTGTACTATTAGGTTGAGTCATAAGTAATCGGACATTTGCGCGCGTTCGGATTCAAAATGAAATTTCTAGTCAATGAGGACAGCTATCAAAACGAGTAAGGTATCACTCGATAGAGGGAAAAAAGCACTACAAATTTATATGTCACATTGGCTTTAGCAAATCTGAGCATTGTTACAATGGCTCCGGAATTCATTCCATTCAAATCGCGTATTTGCAACGTCATGCTTTTTCTGTCTCTATCTGGCCAATATTTGAAGCAATCTTTTGAACATTTTAACCAGATTCACAAAGAAAGTGTTTCTGTTCAACCCGCTGTCTACTCCTTGTTCTTGAACTTCTGCATTGGCTACTACGCCATCGAGGACAAGGACAAGTCAGGACGCCCGACGGAGTTGGATCTGGACCTACTGAGGAACGAGGTGTACGCCGATCCATGCCAAACCTCTCGTGAATTATCAGACACCTTTAGTGTTCTTCAGTCAACTGATGGTCAAGGACTAAAGTCGATCGGTAAGATTAGGAAACTTCGTCGAAGGATACCTCAAGCTTCGACCCAGGGGGCGCGTGTCGCAGAGTAGACGCGGCAGTTTCTCGTCTCATTCTCAAGCACAGGAATGATTGACTGAACAAACTAATCATTGGCGATGAGAAACGAGGGCTCTACACTAACCATCCCAGCCGTGTCCAGTTGGTCTACAAAGGTGGAAAGGCAGAAGACGTTCTAAAACCTGACAAGCACCCAATTTGGTGGTAATGTGCAATTCCAGAGCCTTCGTAACAAAGAGCAACATCACCAAAGGGAATATGTTGGATCGTTGTATAGCGCGTTTTTCCCTCTATCAAATGGTACCTCACTCATTTTGAGAGGTGCATTCACTGTCGGAAATTTTGATCTTGAATTCGGGCACATGCGGAAATGTCCGATTACTTATGACTCAACCTAATATTTTAAGCGGAAGACGCACGCATGACGCGTTCTTAGGGGACTGATCAAAGACCAACAACAGGGCCGTAATCACTCTCACTGTCTTCCTGAGGTCTCGCAGAACGGCATGCTCGTTTTTTGAGTAGTGAAGGTAAGGAAATTGTTACTGAAAATTTCTGGGACTAATTAGGTGAGTAAAGAGACGTCAAAAAAGCACTGTAATAAAGAGTAAATATCGCTAGTTTCACAAGAATAGGCAGAGAGTAGTGGAATAAAGACATGTCATTCGAAATAAAAAAGTATGAATTTAACGGAAATTTATTTCATTGAGTGAAGAATTGATCGTTTTCCGTCTGATGTGAAACAATCAGAAATGAGCTTACTTTTTTTTTACTAAATGGAGGGAGAGCTCTACATATTTTCTCATCGTTATCATGGAAGCTACCGCTGTGAGAGTAGCAAATGAAGCATTTCCATCGCTTTTTTTTTGAAGAAGAAGAGTATAACAAGAATATAAGAGTATTTTAACACATTCATTTAATTAAAGAGCAGTTCAGAACTCTGCATAAGCTGAAGCTGCGTCTTAATCCGTGAGCGGATGTTGAGACTTGCAATCTACAGAGACTAGCCCCGTGTGTTCATCCAAAGCTACTTTTTTCGTCTACGAAGTATGGCAAACACGTCACAAAGCGTTTCTTCATGTGCTCCTCGAACGGCTCTGCTTTGCCATCGGCATTGTTGTTGTTGTGACAAGTTGGCCTAGCAGTGGTCAGCAGCACACTACGGTAATGTTTTGGCATGGCGAATTAGATATGAAAAGGCGGCTGGTGCACATTGGTCAAAATAGTAAACAAAAATAAATAGCCATGAGGGGATCGATTATTTCCCTATGGGGGTTGTGGGGCAACTCCTTCATAGAATGACACATCTCGAAAACTCATTAGGAACAATACAGCAGATAAAAGTTGAGATTTCGCGACAAAAAAAGGTCGTGAAAGGACTTCTGAAACACTAGAGCACATGAAGAAGCAATAAAATTCAACAGAATAACACTCGTCCACTTCGAAACATGAGCAATTATGTCTTTATTCTAGACGGGTAACTGCTCCTGGCACTAACAACCTAACACTGGAAGAGCTTTGGATAGCAACCAGGGCTCCTGATATGATCGAAAAGATGAATGTGTAGCATTCCAACGAAAATTTGCCTTTTTCGTGATCTACTCTGCTACTGACCTGAAGTGAGAGATGATACCCACGAAGCGGTCAATGAAGGTTATCACTACCGGAGCCCATTCACCTGTTCACTTCGACACCTGACGGTAGCTGGTGATTGGTTTCGGCCACCAATATTAAGATTTGTTTCTGAACATCCTCCCTAACGTTTTCTCTTCCCATTTTCATGGTTCTTGAACCTATGTAAGTGTGGCCACATTGTTTTCGAGATTGATATCTTACCTCTTTTTCCCGATAAATAAAACATCCCCGAAACGCAAACTATTAACAAGAGGCGCTAGTAATCACGGCTCATCACTCATCATCCTTGAATGCTATTAAGCACTTCCAAAAACTTCACCAGGTGTAATTTACACTTCAGAGTCACCTCTACGTTTCTAGCCATTTCATGTTGTAGCGAAACTACTGTCGTTGAATGCATACATCACTAGCGCAGTAATAGCTAGCCACAAGTTCTTCAATTCCCACGGCATTATGGTAATTAAAATTAACTACCTTTCTTTAGCATCCTTTGACCAGCTTCAGCGATTGTAGTTCGGCATAGCGTGGTGCTCGATGAACCGCCTATCAGCAGCAGTAGTCCCAATTATATTGTTCAGTTCTCATAGACTACCGCCCTTAAAGTGTACTAATTACCTTACAGATCTAAATCGCCAACATCATATCGAACCTTCCATAGGCTGAAATGCGTACCTACGGTATTCAAATCATTTCCATATTCGCTTCACTAGTTTTCTCGGTGATTTTTGTCAGGAATGAAAAGCCTGCGAACTCGTTGCTCTACTTCATCTTAACGATAACTGAAACGAGTATTAATGGTGACAACTTCCGCACATTTTCATCTATTGAATAATACTACAATTCCCTGTCATTAAAGTTAGTAGTTCATATCGCAACTGCTGCTTTTGCTAAAAATTGAGTCTGTGTTGTTCCTCCGATCAAGCTATTATTGCTGTCAAGCCAACGTTCTATAGTAGAGTACTTCTGGCGAAAAACACGCCCTCTAGCGATCACTTCTCTATAGAAATGACGTGAAAGCCGCTGTTTCCATGGCAAATATGAGAGCTCAACAAAAAAACCCCGGTCGCTACTGCATGCATCCAACCGAAACCACCTATTACGTAATGCATTAGTTGGACGAGTACGAAGAATGGGCTCTTGCACAATGATAAACTGTACTGAACTAGAAATCAAAAACACGATCCACCCATTGATTCGCTCCCAACACGCAGTATCATGGAAGAACCCTCAGAAGCATGAAAATCTCAGAATAGAAGCTTCTTGAAGTACCTCGTCCAAAGCTGGGACAGTCCCACCAGACCCAATACAATAATTGGTTGTTTTGGAATCTCAGTGATTCATGTATAAACGTAAAAACATGAAGTTGTTACGTACGAAGTCTCGAAACAGAATTTTCCAGATCCAAGAGTACTTTGGATGGTACCGATAACTTTCAATCAAGCATAAAACAGCATCGTACCATACCTATCTTGCCATTAAAGTGAAGAAAAACGATACTACACTGCTTTTTTAAATCATTTGCATGCATATTATGCAAAGACAACCTTGCTACACCACACACTGAAGTAACCACATTGGCAATGCACCAAGGAGGTAGAATGCTGCGAAATGGGACTGTTTTACTTCATAGAGTTCAAAAAACCCATACCGTACGTTGCGAACAAGGATATTACTCGCACAACACCCTATGTTGCAAAATGCAGTCGTATGACCGTTTACTAAAACAATAATCACAGACACAAGATTTGATCGAGGCACAATCGAGAAATGAAGAAAGTTTCGTGAAACAACTTGCTAATGATGTACAGTGCGAAGCTATGGGGGAATGAACATGCAGCAATAATACCAACCAATGACAAGTACAAACGAACAATTTACGCAGTTCGAAAATGAATAAGTTAAACAACACTTCTCGACCGAATCATCGTTCGTACTCACCATGTTCCCTTAGTATTACATAAAAACCATCGCTTTATTTACTCATATTATCGGCTACAAAAATCTGGTCGTCGGCAGGCTTCAACCCAACTTCGTCAGTTCGCATTCAGTGTACACAACCCAAAAGTTCTTAATACAATAAACGATCTGGAGGAAACACGAAAGGAAAACATGTCGAGCTCTAAGAAGATTTGAACTCCATTCCTGACTCTGAAACATCAACGTTCAACATCAACAACTGATACTTTGAGTTGAGATGATGAAAACATGTAATAACTCCATTTTGAGAGCAAAAGTAGCTATTGCTCAATACAATGCAGCAACGGAATCATTATAGTGGACCAATGCAAAGATGATCTCCACAATTTTAGTTATATAAGATGTTGAACGGAAAATAGTTCCACTTCACTGAAGGAATCTGAACAATCCAAGCTCACCGTTAGCCCTCTTTCCCGCCGGTTTCTTCAATCCGGGAGGAGGCACAGCACTCAATAGAGGCATCTCTGGAGGAGGACTCCGTCCACCATTCGACCCACCAGAAGAATAATAGGCATGTACACTTCTGTTATGACGACGATTATGTGGATCCATTTCGTACCTAAATAGAATGCAAAGGAGAAATTGACGTGTAACACTACAAAGATGAGGATCTTTGTTCTATTCGTTGAGAAAATGAATGTGTCAGCGTTGACACACGGGAATGTGCGAAACAAGAAAGTCTGCGAGGCAACCAGTAAAAATTACCCTGGATTGTGAGCTGAGGGTGCGGCTCGATCAGCGGGCAAATGACGACCTGCCGGCATGTCTTCTAGTCTACCATTCCACAGCTGACGACCATGACTTCGGGAACGTACACGACGATGTGAAGTTTCCTGTAAGAAAGCCAAGTAGCCACGTTTGGAAAATGGAAGAAGTAAAGCGTTGAACACCACGCGCTCTTCTTAAAAAAAGCACTCCACGAATGCGGGCAAACCTTTCGTTCTTTTCGCTTCTCGCTTTCAGCAGGAGAAGTTTCCATCTGCAGGCGGTCCGATCTACGTGGACGACCGGTGCCCTTCTTGGTAGTATGGAATGTTCCGAAAAGGAAATCCTCCTCCGGTGATGTGGCCCTGTAAACGATCACTTGAACAAAACATTTGCACTTCCAAAAAAAGCTACCTACCGGTTGCTACTGAGTGGACGAGGAGCCTCTTCCCAAAGCGACGACGGCGAATTGACTGTGTCTCTTTCAATTTTGTTCACGTAGTCGTAGCCTTGCACTGCAGGTGTAAGGGGTTGCATCTACAAGGGACATTTTCACAGAGTACATGAAGTTTGCATAAATATTCTGGCTGCAACAATGTACGGTTTACAAATAACAAATTCCGCTCCACACAAAACGGGAAACAAATCTGAATCTAACTGGCTATAGTCTCAAATAGAATACCTGAGCTGTCATTAAGACGTCCAGTTTATGTTTTAGCTCCAGAACTTCGCTAAAACGCTTGGTCTCCAATTTGAGGTGCTCGTTACGCATACGCTTCAACTCGACCTCCAGCTAAAAAAACGAAAAATAGGTCGAAACGGATGAATGGAATGTTATAAAAACCACAATACGCTTACCTCAGAAATTTTCTCGTCCTTCTTTCGTTTTTCTTCCATGGTAGAGGCGACCTCTGATTGTAGAATGGCGACATCGTCTCGAAGCTTGTCCCGCAACTGAAACTGATGACTGAAAAGCTTCAACCCTTGAGGAGATACTTGAGCAAAGCTTTTCATGGAATAGTGAATCGAATTCAGAATATCATACAAACAGAAGAATCGCTTTAGCCAAAAAAATCCAAAAATAAAAAATCGATAAGGATAAGGAAAAAACGAATGGATAACACTTCAGCCCCTTGAACACAGGAAAAAATAACAAGTTTTTTTTTCAAAAACGTTACAAGAAAACATTGCGTCTGCACAATTCTTTTTGAACGTATACAAAAACTTACCAATTCCGTTTCGCGAGCTTTAGCATTGCTGTCCTTCATGATGGTAAGCAGTTCATTACAGCGCTCATCTGCACGAGTTCTCTCACGCTCACGTTCCGCTATCTTGAATTGAAAGTTCACAGTTTTTGCGAACAAAATTCTCCTCACACCAGACGTACCTCTCGTATTCTCCTCTCCAACTCGTGTTCAGTAGAAGAAAGTTTGGATTGGAGCCGGCTACGCTCCTGCTTTTCATAATCAAGAGCCATTCTGTAATATATTCAAACATATTTTTCCATCTGGACAAAAAGGTTATTTTCGACATGTAGCTAGAGCGGATCACCTTGTCGTCTCGAGCTCTTGCTCGCTCTTTTTCAGCTGAACTCTCAACTTGGCCGCCTCTCGTACATCAGAAACAGCTCCCGGACCCGCAACAGGCACAGATATTGTAGACGAAGCGGGTGTTTTCTCTCGTTCCTCATCAGCGTCGCCAATAATATCGTCTCCAAAGTCAGACCATCCTCCTGAACCTCCAGAACCTACAAAACGAGCATGTTTTCTCTGATGCCCTCTGGTTCTCTCTTCTCTGATGCTCCGTTATTGATACTGGAGTAATAACGAAAGTAGTTCAGTTTCCGCATAATTGAAACCCAGACTCAGAACATTTATCTGCACTAACCTTAGGATCACTGGGGGTCGTGACAAAAGAGAACTCTCTCAGGGAAATGAACGAGCTATGATTAAATATCAATACCTTCTTTTCTGTTCCTTTCGATTTCTTCAATCATTGATGATAAGGTGGCATTCTCAAGTTCGATATTGCTCTTCTCCACAGTGAGCTTCATGATTTCCTCGTTGGCTGACTAAATATCGGAAAGCATGGGAGTAAGGCGTGCATCGTAGATAGATTGACAAACAACTATTTGATGAGGCTAAAGAGCTGGCCAGTTGAATGAGTTTCACATGACCATTGAAAATGTTTTCAAAGCACTGTTTGGTGAATAAAAGCTAGAAACTTTTATCACACCTGGAGTTCCATGCTGAGCTTAATGGCGGCGTCCTTCGTCTTCTTCTGTTCGAGTGTCATTTCTTCCAAAGCCTTCTTCTCCGCTTAAAACGCTTTTTTATATGTCAATTTTTCCTTGAACGTTGAATTTCGGGGCTAGGTAGGTAATAAATAAACCCAGCATCAAATTTTGCTTACCACGTAGATCTTTTTCTAGTCGTTCCAACGACAAGTTGGCAGTGGCAAGCTCGTTTATTGTGCGGGAGTGAGTTTGCTCTTCCTCATCTAGGCGCCGCCTTAGGTCCGACACCCTATCCTCCGCCTGAGCAGCACGTTTGCGCTCAGATGTGAGATCATTTTCGCGAAGTTCACGTGAACGGCGCTCCTCTTCAATTTCGCCTTTCATTAGCTCATTTCTAAAAAGAGCACCTTCAGATCTCTCGGATGCGCGCGTTCAAAACAAAAAGAAAATCTTTTGTGTTAGGTGGTGTTAAGCATAGATGAAATAAAGTACGAGAACTATTTTGAGCAGATGGATGTGAGCCTAAGATGATGAAGAATATGAACGAAATTGAGTGAAACCTAGACCTGTGCAACAGAGAGAAAGAGAAAATCCAAGCGAAGATACTGTTCTCAACAGTCATTCTAAACTCACGCTTGACAGATCTTTTGTATTTCAACCTCCCTGAGGCACAGCTCTTTTCGCAATTCGGCCGCCTCATCAACGTTACCAGGAAAACGCCCAGAAGAAAGCCTGAAACACGGAAAATTCCTCTAAATAAGTGGTAAACTTCAAATAATGCTAGTAGGCTAGATACCTATTGATTTCCACATCTTTAGCCTTGTTCAACTCGTCCAGCATTTTACACTTGGTAGCGAGGTCGTGAGCAATCCTAGAATTGACACTCTTACATTACAGTTGAAGTGAAAATCGTTCCAGAAAAATAACTCACATTTTATCGCAACCGACAGCATCGCTATATTCCGAAAGGACACTTGAAATGGAATAAATGATAATGGCAGCAACAAGAAATGACACGTTGATGAATAAGCCGACACCTGAAAACGTCAACAAACTTTATGGTAGAACTTCCAATGTTTTGAATGGAACTGATGTCACAAAGATGTGGAGGAAAGCCACAGAGTACCTTCCATGATCAACAATTTCGACCCTTCAAGCTAAAAAAAGCTATTGCAGATAATTACCTCCATCCCCAATACCATCCAAAAACGGTAGAGTCCTGATAACTGCTGCGACAGTCTTTAGAATCCCATGAACAGCACCTGAATAGAATGTAAAATTCACAAAGTCGACGATTATGAATAGCTTCAGCATTCAAGCGAGTTGTTGATCACTTGATCACTGCGTGATTTTGTTTCCCACCGTTTATGAAAGCATCAGCAGGCATTCATAATGTCTTTAACACAACACTGCATTGCTAGCTTACCTGGCGCCTTCTGAATAGCTTCTCCCTCTCCAGGATCCTGAGGTACTGCATTTTCATCGGGACAGTTTTCACGAGAACAATACTGAAAGTAGGAAGTGTACAGTTTGTTCTGTTGATAACGTAACACTGCTACCATGAAGAACATTTTTCTGCCAGCAAATATATAGGAATGTAAGTATACCTCTGCAGGAACAGTAGCGGTAGGGGGAATTGTTCCGGTGATAGCCTCTACGGACGGTTGAGTTGTTGAAACGACATCCTAGAACAGAAATGGTTTAAACGTTAATGCATTCCCATTCTTAAACAACTCCACAAAGGAAACGAACCTCAGCCACATCAGCCTCTTTCACACCTGCCGGCGTAACAGATGTAGGATGTGTCTGCTCGATGTCGACTGGGGAGGGGGACCTCGTAGTAGTCAACAAAGATTCTTCTCCCTTGCCAATCCCATCTAAAGCTAGAGGATTTCAGATGAAACCTACAAGCGTCAGATAGTGAACGATACAACTAACAAGAACTCACCTGCGTTAACATGAGCAGCACCAGCTGACAGTTCAGTAGTAGCCGCTGATTGCTCAGCAACGCCCGCTGGTTGATGCTCAGGTTGCTCAACTGGTGCTAAAGAAGGATCGGCGGTCAGTGTCGCCTGTTGAGCTGTCACAGTTTGGTCCACAGTCGAAGATTCAGGTGGTGGAAACGTTGAATCCTGTTGTGGAAGTGAATCAGTTGGTGCTGTTGACGGCATTGGTGACGACTGCGTGTTCTGCGCTTCCATTGGTAAATCGGGCTTCTCGAGGGGTGGTGGAACAGTTAGAGGTGGGTCCACTGTTGTCGGTGTTGGTTGGGCATCATTCTCAAATTTATTTAATTCATTGTATGTTCACCAAGTCTTTTACATAGCGTAAGACTAAAGACACTTGACAATTACAATAAGAAACTGTTCAAACCTGAGGTGTCAGATTAATAGAAGCTGCTCCTCCCAAAATGTCACCAGTTGAAATGCGAGGAGTTGGTAAAGGTTCAGCAGTTGTTGGAGCAGGGGCAGGGGTTGCCGCCACCGAAACATCAGGTGACTGAGTGGTGGAATCCTTAACGACCGTGCAAAAATAATTTTCACTTTTCAAGGCACAAAGTTTGGAGCATAAGGAAGGCATGTGCTCCCTGTAACTTTCAGATTTCATTTCTGCCACCTTCGAACATTAAGAGATACTAACTAGGCTTTGTCACAAATGCAATACCTCAACGCCTTCAATAGCGAAACTAACCACAACTGTTTGTTTCGGCGCCGCTTCTTCCTTCAGAAGGACTGCATCTCGAGCCAACAGCTTCTCTATCTCTTTCTCCATTTCAGTGAGTGGTATCTAGATAGACACTCGTGAGGTAAAAGTTATAATTCAAACGTCAGAACCTATGCCAAAACATCATGTAAGTTATGTTAGCCGGACGAAAAGTTCTTAAATGTGCTAGGACGCCTGAATGTTCCTATATTGTCAGAAATTTGGCAGACAGAATTCCTCGACGCTGGCCTTTTGCTACTATACAGATGAGGCATAAACTGTGCAAGCCATACTATACGACGGCACCTGTTGAGTAGCTTCAGGTGAATTGATCGGTTGTTTGCCTACAGAAGAGTCCGACGAAGTTACGGAAATAGATGGATCTGAAAACGAAAGTGGAACCAGAATTACGTGATCGTCTTCAGTTCATCATAAAGCTGTTACAGAACGCAAACGTACCACTAGCTGAAGCATTATTGGTGTCGGATGATTCAATTTTTACAACGGGAATAGGACTGCCATGCTGGTCCGTCGAGTGTGAGGGCTTTGGGTGAGCTTCTAAACAGAACGAGCTAAACGAGCTGTACAAGAGTTCAAAAAAAAAAAACAAATATTCATTAATCAAAGCAGCTGTGTTTACTCATAAAAACAAAGCCATGGTAAGAATACCTTCGCCATGACTGTGACCGTGTCCATGGTCATGCTCAACCTTCATAGCTACCTTTTCTGTTTGAACTGAAGGAGATTCTGGAAGACGATGACATTTAAGTACGAAATAAAGATGCACGATATTATAAAGCACCTGCAACAGGGGGTTCACCGCCATGAGAATGGTCATGAACATGGATGTGAACCGCTTCGCCGTGACTGTGGCCATGATCGTGAGCAGCTTCGACATGACTATGACCCTGAGCAGCACCACCATGACTATGACCATGACCATGAGCGTCTTCTACATGACTATGACCCTGAGCGGCACCACCATGACTATGACCGTGAGCGTGAGTGTCTTCGGCATGACTATGACCATGAGCAGCACCACCATGACTATGACCATGGCCGTGAGAATCACCATGACTATGGCCATGCCTACTACCACCAGATGGCGGCAAATCTGGCAACGGAATAGGTTGTGGAGCAGGCAGCTTTTGCTCCTGTGCATACCGAGCCGCTTGAACATTGTAATCTCGTACCAACTGTAGATCTGCTCGAACAGTGCCTGTGAAGAAAATATAGGACGCAAATACACATTTAGTGATTTAGAAGTTGCTAGTCTCACCTAGCACTTTCTTAGATCCTATATCAGCCTTATCTTGGCTGATTTCCTTCAGTTCTTTCTTTTTCGCTATTGCATCGCGCAGAAATTCTATGTATGGACCAATATCGATGGCACCAATATAAAAATTGCCCTTTGTTCCATCCGCCAGCTAAAAAAAATTGAAGGTTGAGAATGGCTCTCTCTTCTAGAGACGAAACCGCTCCAGTGTTCACTAGAATCAACTAACAATGAAGTGCAACAAATAGAATGAAAAAGACGGTGAGAAAAGGAAAAGTACGAAAGCATTCACCACTCCCTCCATCAAGTCAGTTCGGTCGCTGTACTTCACGGCGGTAACATCAATAAGTGCGCCTTCCACAAGAGACAGGAACGCTTCATGATTGAAAGTCATTACACGTTTCACCTTAGCCTTGAACAACACCTCTGAAAACTCATATTACTTGTAAAGAATTGTACTTTAGATTAACAGTAGAGTACGATAAAGTTCTTTGATTCTCTAGCTGCAAATCATTACAAATGAAGTGAAAGCAGTAACAAGGCTCGTTATGAAAGACAAGTTAAAATTTCACAGCTTCCGGCGCCATGGAAAACGATATTGCGAGCCACTACAGCTAGGAATTTCACAGCTCACCACAAACATTGACTAAGACCTACAAGGGCATGTTCTCTACTTGGCTTATCTACTCCAACGGATATAATAATCAACTCACGTTTATAGATGGCGTTTTCGAACTTTGAAAAAACAACTAACTGGGGTAAATGAGAGGAACGAAAATCCCAACTCACCATCGCATTTTTCATTTCCGCATAACTTCGATTTCTTTGGAGCTACGGGTGGTTTTGCAGCGAAAACAACAAGACACACAATCTAAAATCAGACGCGAATAAATAATCAATATGAGAAAGGAAATTGAACCATTTACGGACCTGGAGTACGAAGACTATTTTCATTGTGAGTGCTTGGTAGGTACGCTGCTAGGAGTGTTGTTGAATTACAAGCATACCAGTCTGAAATATCAATGTCAGTCCTAAACATAGTTAAAGAAACAGTTGACATAGGGGCTGCTGTCCTAATTGTACGAAGGGATATTGTTTGCATACAATTCCGAGCTATCCAACGTAGTGAAACCGACTAAGCGCACAGAAGAGCTGCACACTAATTGGAAAGACGAGGAATCGATGAAGCCGCAGTAGATATAACCGGTTAACGGTGGACCGAATGCGACCAATAGCGGGGAGCGAATGCAGATCTGATTAGTTTCGTTGAAAAGCTGAAGAAGTACAGGGAGTCCTATCAAATGAGACAACCTTCGAGAAAGAAACAGGCGAATTTGATACGAAGTTCAATTCGACCCTCGGCTGCGCGTCCTCAATGAGACGTCACCGCAGCTTCCAAGCATTCGCTGATTACTTACTCAACCGATTGAAAGGTTTGAGAGTTCGCATGACACCCGCACAGTTTTTGAGGTGTTCCCTTAATCCTACCGCGGCTTCTACGAAGAAGATGGAATAGAAATTCTCAAAACAAAACAGCAGAAGGATGAATATTAGGCATGATTTATAAACTATACAATTAAATTCAGGCCACGGAGCCAGCACAATCGGCAACTCCGCAGCCAAAAAAACAAAGGTGTTTCACCGCAACAGCGAACGCAAGCGAAGACGTTGCGGCTACTAGAGCCCAAAAATGCACGAAAACAAAATTTTAGACATACAAGAATAGAAACTCCAACAGCAAAGTTGAGAACTAATATCTTTTAAGACGTACCATGAGATGATAGCTCCCAATGAAGAATCAAGCTACGTTCCTCTAGAAGCAGTTACTTTTATAGCAACCGCTGCCCGAACTCTCGTAGCGAACGTGAACGAGAGTGAGTGACCGCCCACTGCTAGAAGTGGACTGAAATTGAAAAATAAAAGACATTAAAGTGTCAGTAACTTAGAAGATGCTCTGCGGAACTATGATGAATTCTAGCTTCGGTTACAAAGCAGGATTTGGGCACTTGAACTAAATAACTTTAAGTAGAACAACGACGAGAAATAAGTGGATTTCATTGAAAGCGCATTGCAACTTCTTGGACATCCAATAAGGTTTAATTCTAACGGAAAATACCGAGGGGAACGTGTCTAACAGAGCAGAGAGACTCCTCAAGATAAATCGTAAATGTGGAACCTCATGCTTCTACGGTATTGGGCACAGCACCTTTAATGAATGGTTGTCACATAGGCAATAAATATATACAGCATTGCAATTAAATAGGAAAATAAACCATAGGGAGGGCAACACAATTCTATGACGGTTGAGACAGCAACGCCAACTTTGCTTAAATGAACCCGGCAAAGATCAAATTGGCATCGCTGTCGCAATTAGCATCAGAGCGCGGTAAGTCGCTGTAACGCCTTCTTTCAATTTTACCCGACGACACTCCAGCGCACAATGAGTTTACGGCCACCGTTCGTTTTTGAATTTGCCTCTCTAGTCGGTAGTTTCTAATTCCTCTCTTGTAGATTTGCTATATGGTTTGTGGGTGCAGCCGAAAGATAATGTTTCTCGATATTTTTTCTTCACAGAAACCTGCTCTGGTTGGTTGGAGTGGCGATAATTCGAAAATACACATTTTATAACACACAACATCGTTCTGATAAACTTCCGTCTAAGCTAGATCTGAGCCTTTAATCTGATCACGCCAAGGAGAGACACTATGGGTGGTCCTCGGCCGAAATTCGGAAAGGAAACGTCAGAATCGCTGTCAGCATGTAAGACATCCACCCTAAACGAAGTTTTAGCCATTTCGATGATCTTAGATGGACCACCCTGCTATCCCTGTAAGTGATACGAGTTGTCTTCGGTCAAGAATGGAAAACCGGAAAATCACTTCGAGTGGTTACTGTTTCTCAAACGTCGATCTTGTTTTTTACTTACGCGTTACTCGAAGATTCTACGGTTTAATTGCCCAAGTTTGAGACTAATAGATCTTGGCCGGACGTGTGCGGATTGTGTCGAGATGGTCCTGGCCGTATCTATCTAATTCAATCCAAACCGCGTGGCAGGACAATTTAATCCAGCATTTTGAGGACCGACTTCTCGACATTTGGTGCATCGGCCGCGAATCGAACCCGGGCCGCCCGCGTGGCAGTCGAGCCACCGAAAAAAGACCTCTCGAAGGGATTTGTCATTAAAAAGGTGATTAGTATGATTATGACGTCTATTTCAAATGTTCAGAGTCAATTGGGTGTTGAAAAATACAAAGTCGCTGAGTTGACAAAGACCCAGTCGAGGGAAGTAAAGGATATTCTTGAGGAGGTTAGCGTTAGAGTAGTTCTAGACAGCAGATCAAAATCAGACTAGTGTTTTTCTTTTAGGCATTGAGATTAATTTTTTGAATATTTCGACTTGTTTTCAAAAAAAAATATATTCGTTCCGAGTCGTCCTTGTTAGCTTCACTTACTGCTCTTAGTAGTGTAATCATGAAGGTCTACTGCAGTACTGTTCGCTTCAAATGGCCAAGTACGATGTTAAAAAAGAACGGGAGCGAATAGTCAAGGAGAGACGACAATTCAAACTAGAATTCGACGCGGCGAAGGCACACGCGCAAACGCAGATCGAATGCCTCCAAAAGAAACTGGCTGATGCAGAGAAGGCCGCAGCTCATCAGATTGAACACGTGGGTGCTTCCTGTATGAGGTTGCTTTTTTGTTAGAGTATTTCGAGATTGAAGCAATCCGTTCAGCTCTTTCTCGACGTACCAGGAACAAAACCGAGGGGACGTCCGAAGCAACGCTGGCTGGATACGATGCATGCCGATCTTGAGACAGTGGGAGTTCATCCAGATCAGGCGTATGATGGATCTTTATGGCGTCAGAAAATTGACAGAGCGGACCCTGTTTCGAAGCGGGAAAAAATTTGTGCGCTCGAAGCGGAGCTCGCTAGGCCCGGTGAGTTACCATCGATGGCTCTGATGGGTGATGACACGGACTGGACTTCGAAATCGGAGGGTGATAAGTGGGTTCCAACCTTTTTCCGTCAGCGTGTTTTTTCCAAACATGATAGTTGACAATTTGTTGTTTATCTACAATTTCCGTCACAACCTAATGAACACATCGTTTTTCTGTCACCGTTAACTGCCCATTTGTCCTCTTGTTTGTTCCACTTACTCAGTTGTTCTTTTTTGGTGGCATACGCTTCTTAATTGTTGTGTGCTCCCACTCTTTTGCGCGCTTTTTTTTGCAGATTCAGTATCCTTGCAAGCCTTTACCAACTGGTGTTGCTGTTGTCCTCATTCTCAAGTTCACGTCACGACGATCGTTTAAATCGCAATTAGAACCATGACTCGGCCGTCGGGGTGTGAACGACTTTGGAGTACAACTTTACGAACCGAAATCTCGACTTCGCATTCCTGCCCACAACAACAAATCCAGAACTGTACTGTACGGCAAACTCCTGACCATTCTGTTGTTGTTCGAACTCTCAAATGGTTTTGATTCGTGAATGCTGCTGTGCCGAACAGGGTTAGTAAGGTGGTTCAATCTTTATTTCGCTTAACGTTTCGACCCCTTTTTTCGACATGAGAGGTTTAAAATGTGATTCGAAACTCTTTGATACCTGAACTACACGGCCAAGCGTCGTATACTCCCTAGCATTTCTGGCTTAAACAACCCCCCCCCCGAAATTTCCATGATGATGGAGATTGTGAGAAATCGGGAGTGGTGTATAAGATTGCATGCACGACTTGCAGCGGCAAGTACATTGGGGATACCGGTCTGGTTTTGCTGACACGAATAAATGAACATCAGGCCAGTGGGAGAAGGGATAACATAACATCACCGCTTGGAAGGCGCAGGAATGAAGTACATGACGGGAATGATTCCGACATTATGTGCAGAATTCTACCTACGAGGCTAAGGTATCGTTCAGAAAGGCACTGGAGGCATTCTGGATTTCCACAAGTAATCCAGTTATGAACAACCGAAATGAGTTTTTTGATAGGTAATGACTTCTTAACTTTCACTCCGTTCTGTGGGCACCAGAATGAATGATGCCACGTCGGCATCCTCTGTATATCAGTCAATGCAACTGACAATGAGCAGGTACCAGGTTGCCATAAGTTCCTATTCACAGCTTTTCATGTGAGATGGTCATCGAACTCGGCGTTCTGTGCGCCGTTTTTTCCTTAGACTATCCTTTCTTAGACGATCAATTTTTGTGGTAGTTTTCCTCCATGGACCGACTTGTTCACCTAGGTCTGACTCTGATACCTGCGACCTTTCTTGCTGTTTCTAAGCGAGGTTAGGATTTCTGCCTAGGCAGGGTTGGACATCTTGATCATCGAGGTCATGGGTACAGACCCCTAATCTCTTCCAAATTCCCCATCTGTGTTCTGTAGCTCACTATGTGCATAGAATATATCGTAGAATCGCGGAGCAACTACGTAAACAGTTGAACAGCTGTGAGAGAGAAAATGAGGAGCTTCGTAAAGCAAATGAGGAACAGAAGAAATTGTTGGAGAAAGCGCTCAGTGGTGCAAACTCTCAAAACGAGGTCAGCTTCCCGTTCATCTTCCTCTCATTTTTTGGTTGAAGAGAAAAGATTCTATCGTTGATGCGTTCAGACATTCACAATTGGTAAAGGTGGTAATGACAAGGATCTTCTACAGACGATTGATCATCTGGAAACACGCCTTCGTGAAGAAGAGAAAGAGCGGAACAAGACTAGCTCCGTACTTGTTGTTAGTTATTGTTATTACAGCTGAAAGTCAATGTCTGAATACTTGTTCACCATTGTTGCAGACATACATGATGCGATGTTTCTTGTTGGAAAAGAAGATTCAAGACGCGAATCTCTCCTGCAGCAACGTTTCCTTCACAGCAAAAAACAAGACGTAGCAACCCATATACGTCTGGTTTGCGCTGCTAATGTTCCTCTTCAAGATGCAGGAAGCAAGTGCTGCTGTGGATGAAAAGAAGAAAAGAAGACTCAGAAATATTCTTCTACGTTGCTGCTGCGGTAACTAAGAATAGGCATGTTGCACGTGTGATGCAGTGGTCTTGTGATTGGGGTCTTGTACATTTCAGAAAAGGGTTGAGTGAAATCGCGGATTACGACAGTGTATTTGGTTTTTCACAGTGAACGATTGGAAACTCCAGTGATCATCAGCGATCTGTAAATACTTTTTATTATGTAGTTCCATTCCTAGTTACCGAAGAAGTGATACTTTTTCCTTATTATATTGATGTGAATAAAAATGTATCTAGGAAAAGTACACTCGCAACATCGACAAGGAGCTGCTGATCGCCGACGGATCTCTAACGCTGAGGTGTCAATTCCTTCTCCTCAGCTTGCTCTTCTGGCTTGTCGAATTTCAACGTTTGTGTCAGCTGAAAATTCAATATCAATCATTTAGTGACGGTTGGAGTCTACTTATTTATTTCCACACCGATAACATGGCTCCAGGACTGTCAGTAAACGGCAGAATTCAATATGAATTAGAGTGTATGATGCTTGCCAAGAATAGAAAACTCTATCGACGATGTTAAAACAAAATGCAGCTTCATACGAATGCTGCATACAAGGTTGTAGTAAATAGCATCCGCGAAGATAGCTGTCTGAGTACGGAAGACGCGAAAAATACGCACACACTCCTCGTTATATTGGGTTACAATGAAGATATTAACGTTGTCAAACAACTTCCAAAAACAGTAATTGTAAGGATCCCGTTGTTTTTTTTTTCTTTTGGGTGGGGTTGAGGTTTATGCTCCACGGCAAACGGTCTTTAAGAACGTCATCTGTGGGGACGCAACCAGTAACCAGTAGCTTAATCCTACACCATGCGTTGGAAAGGGTATAGCATCTCGGAAATTCGGTTAATATCGCAACGATTAGAAGAAATGAGGAATCATTTTCTTCAGAGATAGCTGTTATAATTCTTATTCAAACATTTCCATTCCATGTAGGCTGGAGACGACGACGATGGTCTTGGCTCAAAGCGTCAGTAATGTGATATTGGGTGTATTGAAATGTTCAGACGTGGAATTAGCCCATTAATAGTGAAGTCATAGTACGCCGTCTACTTCCATCTCTCCTATCCGAGTGGAGGTACACCTACGTGGAGCAACATTCTGTTCATCTGAGCACATCTCGTTCTACAACTGATGCTGAGGAATTGAAATGAAATTGCAGAAATTTAATAGTAATTTGATCACCTATCAACGAACGTAACACAGCATCAATAACCTATAAAAGCTAAATTACAAAACAGGCTCCAATATCGCGCAGCACAGAGTCGTAAACGTAAACAATGCTCAAATCCTCGGAACACTTTTAAAGTGTTAATGCCAAAGATCACATGAACATAGAAAATGAGGTATAATTTCGTTTTGTGATAAGGCGGAGAACAAATTCATCAACTGTCTTCTTCACACGGCTTCAGTGTTCGACGTAGAAGTTCATAGACAGTATTTGTGATACCCCAAGCTAGCAGTGAGCGGGTGAAATTAAGATGAACCTGTAAATAGAGGTACAGTCGTCTCAAATTGTGATGATTCCTTTCATTGAGACTAATAGGTAACTCACACCAAGGTAGAGCCCTCGAAGGGATCCTTGACGTTCCCTCCAAAGTTCGCAAAACACGCTGATTGGATTCTCGAATGCAACCCCTACCTAAAAATGAAGGGATAGCAGCACCTATCTGGAACGATGGAGGCAGACCATTGCAGAAAATACTGACCTTGCTCTGCATATGGTTCTTCACAACATTCATTGGAAAAAATACAGTTGAAATGCAGGCTCCAAGAATCGCACCGGAAACGAAGTCTGCTATCAAATGAGTGGCGATATGACTCTGGGACGGTCTCGTATCGATAACCTTAAAATAATATTTGGAGCAATGTGAATGTCAGACAACTCTCTACTTGCTTACGCAACGAGGGATGCAAGAGAAATACGGAGGCTGAATGGTGATATAGGATAATAAACTTTAAAACATTTCTAAGCAAAATATCACTCACCGTTTTCTTGAAAGGTTCCTTTAGTGTAAAAAATAGGGCGTTTGACAAACTATTCCTTGCTAAGATCACAGAAAGTCCTCGGTAATACTCACGATAACCGTAAATCTGAACATATACATAAGTATTTCTCCCAAACGATACGGTTCTTTTTTGCTTGGCAGAAATTAAAGTGGTAAAAAGGCTGATAAAGTGAACGATTGCTCATCCTTCATTTTCTCAGAGTACTACTATAGGTCTTTGAAGGCACCAAAAAAACTCTTGCTTAGGAACAAGGACACTCAAACACTGGTAGATGAATTTCCGGACAAAAATAACAGGCAGAACTCACCCTCAAGGCATGGAATGCCTCGCCGGTATTCTTGAATTGATCGTGATATGCGGATGTTTGCAGGAGCACTTGAACCCTTTCGAGCGGGCAGAGCGATGCCTCACAAATTCCAGCTGTAACATTAACCAGCCATTCAGCGTCCTACTGGCCGCCAAACGGCTTTAAAGGAGGGGAGAGGCTTCGCTGACGCTACAAACGAAAAGCAATAACATTAAAAACAATAGCATTAAAATATTTAAAGCAAAAAACGAAGATCAAAAAGCACGCAGTAAAAAACGGCGAGGGACTGATGAAATACGCCCTGGGAATACGGTAACAGGCTAACGCGGCGGGACCCATATGAGCCACCCATGACAAACATCGCTTGGGTTTCGCTTACTATATAGTAGGATATTAAAGTTCACTCTATATATGCATTAAACCAGGAACTGTATAAAACATTCAGCAGACATTGAAACACACACCATCATGCTAAAGGGGATGAGGTAGCAAAAATCGGAGATACGAGTACATATAAATGTGGGTTTTTATTGCCATTTCTAGGTCTAGTGTGGTGGATCACTATTGACTTGCTGGCAAAATAAATATAATTGTAATTATAACACACACACGACTTATACGCAGTGTTTTCTCAAGATCTCTTTCATGCTAAGGGAACGCTGCAGAAGAATTGGAAAAAGTAACAATCTGCCAAAAAATCAAATAATAAAACAACAAGATGTAAATAAGACTACTAGTACAGTAAGATATTGAAAAATATACATAATGAAGAAAACCTTGCCGAGAAATGCCGCCTGGGCGTGGCACAAACTGAACGAAGTGTTTGGTGGAGAGTGAGGACAAGCCAGATATGACTGAAAAACGAACACCATTCGAAAAGTCTGATGTTGATTGGTGTAAAAGGTAAAGGTAAAGGTGTCGGCGTTGATCAGTCCTCGAAGGACGCGCCGCCGCATTCGTGTTCAATTCAGATTCGTAGAGGCTTGGTGAATGCGTATTTGGCCTATACAATGACCTGCGGGGGCCAGCCGCTATGCCAGGTCAGTGTCTTTACCTTCCCAGACTAGTCTGGTACCAATTTACCCGACCACGGAGGGATGGAAGGCTTGGTTAGCCCGGGCCGGGATCGATCGCACGACCGTGCCGGTGACAGCAGCGCCTCTTACCACTGTACCACGCGGGCCAGTTAGTTGATTGGTGTACATAGAGAAAACAATTGCTCTGAACACCAGGAACTATCATACCTACTATCCACCTCCCCCCCCCCCACTCTCAAACGTCTCCATTACTTCGTTCATACTCCGACTAACACCAAACTCTAACCACACCTTTTGAAAACTGGTTATCGCTGCGGTTTCAGGGACGTAGTTATCTCCAGTTTTGCTGCACAATAAGTTCCAACGGTTTAGTTTAGGTCATGACCAGACGCTCTACTGAAACAGCAATACCCTCCCCGTTTATTTCTACGGCTATCTGGCACGAAAATAAATCCACTTGAATGAAGATTCTAATGTATCCAGGTACCTCAAGGCAGCGTTCTATGGGGCAAGTGAATGCAATGTAAACATGGTAAAAAAAGCAGCATGATAGAACTACACGAAATTATCTCACCAAAGCATTGAATAAGTGAAAGCAAAACTACATACTTGGAATTCGTCGTATAGTCCGAACATCAACGCTCTCGAAGAAGTCCTCATAATTAAAGGAGGAAGAAGGCCACGATAAAGTCGGCGCAATCCTTCTGACTTCAGCTGAAATAACTGGTAGTACCCTATACCAGCACAATAGATTCGAACATCATATTACGCCAACTCACCTGGCTCCATGCAACTCTTGCCGAAAATCCATGAAGTTGTTGGCGAAATATAATTTTACTAGAAGGAAATAATGTACAGGTTTCAATACAACCTGCTCCCCAGCCGCACAAAAAGTCAGCATGTCGAATCTCTTAAAAATATATTATTTTCTTTCAAAGTATAGTATAGTATTTATGAAGCCCGTGTGGTACATTGGTAGGGACTGTTCCGCCGGCATCTTTACCTTTTTACATTTAAAATATATTTAATTTATGCAAACCAGCTTCCCACATCGAGCACAGGGTGTTCTGTTTCCCGTAAAACATTCTAACAGGGGTCGTTACTAGTATAAACTGGGTGGTACTTACTATTGACAATGGAATTTCTATACCACCGAAAACGACTCGTTTCTAGACGAGTACAACCGCTGTACTTCCGCCGCTGCATTTGTATTTGATTTCCATATAGATCTCGTCATTTTGCCCAATGTCTTGTATCGACTTGCTAGATATGCCGGATAGATAGAAACCTTGTTATGACTTTTACCGTTGGTTTGAAATCAAAATTGAAATTGATAAATGAAACTGAACTGGTATGAGAAACGTTGCATCAATGAAAAGCAAAAGCATACCTCGTCCATCTTGCTTACTTGCGACCATTGGACCTTCGACAAGGATAGAACATAGGTCCTGTAACATACAGATATTAAAATGTTAACGACAAAGTCAAAAATGCGAACACTTGAGATTCAACACGTCGTCGGTGTCTGTACCACAGGAACTGGTTTGCCTCTCTCATCAGCTAACAACCAGTCCAGTATGCACACACCAATCATGAGACGAAGCATGTAGTGTTTGTTCTATAGACTCTCATAGATTAAACACGTGAACAAAATGCAACTCCACGCTTATTCACGGGGCCGAAAGATCTGGATCAATGGCAACACTCAAGGGTAGACGCAAAAGGCAACGAAATGAGGAACTAAGGCAAAAAACTGGTACATGCAACGATTCAACTACAACAAAGGGTTGATTAGTCGTCGAGTACACCGTAACAGGTGTGTAATTGCGCACAGCTGACACCATTTCACGATAATATCAGTGTATCAAACGTTTACGCTCGGTCGGAACATTAATTTGCAACTTCAGTAGAGAGATAGAAACAGGTGCACTTCCTAAAGCATGGCAGATGGTTGACCGACAAGAACCGCTCTTTTGGAACGGCTAATATTCACCGCTTTCTAATGACAACTAACGCTGATGAAACACATACCAAAACAACAAAAAAATCAGGGAACGAGAAATTAGCGGTTGTGAGACGT
The DNA here is from genome assembly GCA_030553155.1 of Nippostrongylus brasiliensis. NCBI lineage: Eukaryota > Metazoa > Nematoda > Chromadorea > Rhabditida > Heligmosomidae > Nippostrongylus > Nippostrongylus brasiliensis. Next base: position 27,494,216 of record CP130737.1, read on the forward strand.
CTCGAGACGACCTAGCTCGACGTTGTAAAAAAAAAAACAATGCAATTCAGGAGAGCAGAACGGGTTAAATAGTTATTGTTGAAGTGAAAATGTCATTCAACTGATGGTGGCTACGTGTTACAATTAATCCACATGCGATGGAACGTTATTTTCAAGGTGAAGCCAAAGACGTAAGTTGACTATCAAGCAACAAAAACTGATAACGGACGGGAGAAAATATCATAGACGGGGGTCACATCACGCGATATTTTACACTGTGCTAATGTCCGTAGAAAATGTGGACAAGAGTGCCTTGCTCTAACATCGAATGTGATTGAAAAAGAAGCAAACTATAAGCGCCAGTAATTGCCATCTATTCCAGGCTCGCTTACATTGCATTGCACGACAGCTTGTTTTACACGGTCCTGAGTCTTCAGGTTGAATTTGAGGCAGCTCGGTTCCTCAAAGAGCGAGCTACTCACCATCCTGAATTTCTGCTCGCTTAATAAAATCTATACTGTGCAGTGCTACTGTCAACTGAACTTTGCTCAACCACGGAGACGTTCAACTGCATGAGATTCTGGCTTCAGCTAAACAACTGCTTTGCTAAAGTATACAGCACAAATAAAGTGAAACACATTTTCCATACAGTGGCGATTCCTTTCACAACTTTTCAATTCTGTCGATAAAGAATAGACGAGAATTACGAAATTGTAACTGTAAAGCACCCCAATACACGCTGCCATCGCGCTATCAATTTGTCACTAGTGGCTGAATACTCGCACCACCCCCCCCCCCTGAACCCCATCGAGAGTCGTTATTGCCACGCCCTCGGCATGCGTCTATGGACCGCCCCCCGACGCTATTGGCCGGTCGGCGCGGCATGAGCGCTCCACTGACAATACGCGCTCCAAAATTGTTCAGCCACTAGTGACCTATCGATGCGTTCCGCTGCCATTCAAGGGAGTGTGACTAAATTCGCGCTCTAATGCCAGTGCGTGGCGCCCACTTTACAAACTGTCATTAGACCAACAGATCCCACTCCTTGGTTTCCAAAGGTAACGTTCGAGTTAGACAATGAGAGAGCCCTGCTATAGACAACGACGAAGCAAGTCTTGTGGTGGACGCAGAGAAGCAGAGGGAGTCCTACGTGTGTCGTCTTTCCATTTCGTACAAGTGCCAGTTTTCGCTCTACGTTTCGAACATGCCATTGTTATACGTGTTCTAGCAAGTCCTCCATTTGTGCGAGTTCTAACCCTACTTCATTTAATGCTAATTGCTGTTGCTCGGATATAGCTTGCGAATTTTACTCTAGAAATTTGGTCGTTCACCATTCATTCCTAGGGTCAGGAGTATGCGAAAGTCAATATGGGTTTTTATTTCACTCTGTTGCGTTTCGTTTGCGAATGAGTCAAAATCGGTGATAGCATCGCTGAACTCCAAGTGGAACTCTACATCATTAGTTGCAGAAATCAGGTATGTCCGTCCTAATAACTCGTCCCAATGATCATGTCACTTGGACCGTGTGTCGTTCCGATCTAACTTTGATGTGTGCCTATAATCTATAAAAGAATGAGAGATTACTATTTTTAAGCGAGTTTATTGCAAATGAGGACAAGCAGTTGTTCTGGGCTTTCACATCGGCTGTGGCCGAAGAGTCTCCGTCCCTCAATTGGAACAAAGGTCAGGTTCTTTGTCCGAATTTTACGGTTACCTCCATAAATGTGATAGTACGTCAAGCTATCCGCGAACGGTGTGATTGCCATCTGTATGCGGAAAATATGAAGTTTGTTAAGTGTTAAAATGCTTTGCTTGATGATATGGAGGATAGGAGTGCGACTTAAAAACACTTTGCTGCCGTTTATTCATCCTTTTCTTCGTTTTAGCAACGGATGAAGAGAAATACGATTTTGGCATAAAACAAGCATCAAAGATTCTGACTGAATCGTCTGTCGACCTGCTGAAGTTATCCTTGTCGATTCGCGTCTATTCTCCCACTGTTCAATTATTTCAGCAGGTATTTGATTTCAGCGTCTGATTTATGTACAAGCGACCGATAACAAGCGTTCTTCAGATTGGAGAAGACTGGTCAAGCGAATGCTCTGCTTTTTTCGACGTTCATGGCGTCAAAGTATGCAATGCTAACGAGCTTGGAAACGCTGTCGAAGCTGCTCGTGAAAGGTACTTCTATATCGGTGCTATGCCTGGAAACATCCTTCAAAATGGGTACCAAATGTATAACGACTCCGGTTTGTCACGGCGTTGAATGCTGTTTCATTTCAGTGCTGCTTCAACAGTTCTGTCAATTGATCATGTACTTGATTATGGCAAGAACATGAGTTCTGCAACTATAATACTGTACGGAGACATTGGTTCTCCAGAGTGGTTGCAGCTTCATAATGTCGCTCTCGAGTTAGCTAGAACGAAGAAATTGCGATATGTCTTTAGGCACTACGTTAAGGTCTGTATATTTTTTACGTATCATTTCCGTTCAGATTCTATTTTATTCACCTTTGTGGTCTAATACCGTTGTAGACGCCATAGATTTAGACCAACTATTAGGTGTTCATATTTATTTTGTCGTTACAGCCAAATCGATCTGATGCAGGCAAAGTCTCGTTGTCCGGATTTGGAGTTGAATTAGCCATCAAAAATACTGAGTATAAGGCTGTTGATGATAGCGAACAGGGAAAGAATAAGGAGGAGGACGTGGATCAAGAAGATCTTTACGGTTTCAATTTCAAGCTGCTCAAGTAGGTTATTTCGTCAAATTTTTAAAGTACTGTTAGTGTTAGAATCATCATAGCACTATTTCCAACTTGTTCGAAATCTTGTGCGCTGTTTTTAGAGAGCAACATGCTGAGTCCAGTGATGCTCTTGAAGCTTTTAAAATGCACCTGAAGGAAATCCAGGAGTTAGCTCCCTTGAAGCAGTGGCAAGTGCAGGATCTCTCTTTCCAAGTAACTCCAGCCTATTCATTATTTGTTTGTTATACGCTATTTCGTTATTTCCGTTAGATATGTGCACATTACGTACTGCAGCGCCGATTCATAGATATTTTCGTAGAATTGTCGACGTTACTTGAGGTCGTTTGAAAAGTAACCTAGCCCATCAAATTTTCACCTGACCTTCCGACTTTCGCAGCGGATTCTTCGCTCCGTTTAGTTCGACACACGTCTCTCATCTGAGTTCCACCACCCACTGTGTGGCTCCCTCAGTGCTCCCTCATGACATGTAGGCTCATCCAGAGTCTTGTTTCCTATTGTTAGCGTATTACAGCTGTACCTTGTGTTTATTTAAGGCTGCTCAACGCGTTGTTAACAGCGGCGGTGACAATGTGCTGAATACCTTGGCTCAGTTGTCACAAGACTTCCCACGTCATGCCAGGTTGTTATCACGGCAGAGGGTCGAGGATAATTTGCGAAAGGAAGTTGAGCGTAACCAGAAGGAACACTTGTCAGAAGCAGGTAGTCATCTTCTTGCAGCTCCTCGTCGTTGCACTTGTGATGGTGTTTCACCCACTCAATTCTTTAGATCGTTTGAACAATTCCCACATGTGGTTTTTTCTAGGTTTGGAACCTGGCGAGTCGGCTTTGTTCTTCAATGGCATCAATCTCGACATTGACAGTCTTGATATGTTCCAGCTGGTCGATATTATCAAACAAGAGGAACGAGTATCTCGTGGCTTCTTCAAAATGGGTTTCCAGGTAAGTTCTTTCAACAGTAAGAGTAATTGCAGTGTGCACCAACGTTCTACCTTCAGAGAGAATATCATTCGATACTCCTTGCCATGGACTTCTCTGACGATAAAGTAAAATATGCGGTGGACTATAGGGATGCCTTCCCCATTGTGCGTTTTTTCTAAATATCGAAATGTTGGAAAATATATTTAGATGTGTTCTATTCGTTAAACTACGTTATAGTGATTTCAGTTCCTAAATAACTTGGACACTGATAAACGATACAAGCATTGGCGAAACAGTGTGAAGCTATTGCTGGAACCGTACTACCCTGGCATGATTCGGCCAATCGCACGGAATCTCTTCACACTGGTGAGTTGAATTGGGTTGTTCGTTTTACATCATAGTGAAACGTACGTTGCAAAAGTTGAATGTTCAGATTTTTGTTGTGGATCCCGCTGAGAAAGAAAGTCGTAACCTGATGAAGATAGCTTACTCTTTCTATAAGCATGAAATACCGCTGAGGTTAGTTAGGTCTGCCATTGTTGTTGTTGTTTGTACCATGGTTTTTATTTCAGGATAGGCCTTATATTTGCTGTAAACGAAAACGAAAACGTAACTGGCAAAGATGATGCTGGAGTCGCTATTCTGAACTTGTTCAACTTCCTTGCTGTGGACACCTCAAATCATGAAGCTCTTCGGATTGTTAATGAGGTTGCTGATGATGGATTTTTGCGAAACAGAGACTCAGGCTTTCTTCTTTTTCAGAAGAAATAAATTATAATACTTATTTATCTTCCTAGATGTTGGAGCCACATCGTAGTCTTGATCAGTTGACTCCTGAGCTAATCAGAACCTGGTTCGAAAGCGAGCATAAGGACGCCGATTACGATGATGTGTTTGGGTCGAAGACAGACTATGATAACGGAAGGAAGGTAGAAAATTACGAGTTTTTTTTCGTAAAGTGATAAATTACTAATTCAAAGCCAGTCATTTCTCATTTTAAGGTTGGAATTCAGTTTTTAAAACGATCTGGTATTGGCAGGGCTCCCAAAGTCCTTCTTAACGGATACGTCTTGGATGATAATGGGGTAAGTTTTTCATGTTTTCAACTTCTCGTATATTGTTTTTCTTTTGTGGACTGACACTTCAATAGTTTTCTCCGTATACCTATTATTCAGTTTTTTGACTCAGCTGTAAGTGTATTACAGATTACTGGCGACAAGTTCGAAGAAACTGTAATGATGGAAGTCATGCGGATTACACCAAAGCTTCAGAGAGCAGTAGTTGCAGGTGTTTGTCATTGTTAATCTGACGTCCAACGGCGAGTAACGCGGTTTTTCTTAGGTGAACTGCAAGATCAAGCGAATGTGGCAAACTGGATAATGGAGCAGAAGCAGGTGGTACCACGTCACAATAAACATATTTTCGATGCAACTGCGAAAAAACACTTGATAGATCTGAGCGAAACTGCTGGTACGTTATCGTTTATCGTGAATTTCATTATCTTAGATCAATTTGCTTCAATTAGACGTCGAGGTCAGTAACTGTACCGCATTACAGCTTGCAAGGCACAGAAAGTGTCCGACTTCAAAAAGCTCAAAGAACCGGAAAAGACCCAATGTATCGTTTCGAGTATGAAATATTTAAAGAAGTCCGACGAGGACCAAACTACGGTAAGACCGTTCTATTGATGTCATCAATTTTCATATCGTATAGTATATTTATAGCCGCTAACGATGTGGGTTGTCGCGGACCTTGATTCTGAAAATGGTCGCCTGTTTGCCTACGATGCCATGAAGCACATAAGACACAGCAAGAAGACAAGGGTACGTTGAAATCAAGACGATCTAGTTAAACAGATCCGCAGTGAAAGTTTTCCGTGAGATGCTCGCAAACCATCATTCTTGAAATGTATCAAATGCTGAATTCACATTTTTGATGTATAGTAGTGCGATAAGCAGTTTGTGAGGTTACTGGTTTATCTTCAGATTGGAATAATATCGAATCCATCGAAACAGTCTGGAGCTTGTGAGAAGAGCATTTCCTTCCTGGTTCACGCTGCTACAACAATACTTCCTCACCATCAAGCTAAACAGCTAATCACAAAGCTGGTAAAGGTGCGTGTTGTTTTCTCCTTCCTCTCTCCCTCATAAATTCGTTTTAAGGAGGAGTTTGCGCGTGCACTTATGTCTGGAGAAAAACGTTGGGAGGATCTTGCTGTCGGTGGTATGGATGTTGATTCTTTCAACAAGGAAATGCGACTTTTGTCGTGCGACCAGCTAACCAAACATAGCTTGTGAGGATTTTTACCGACTCAGGGCGTGTAATTCACGCGGACGCTCTAGTTTATATTGTTTCTAGGTTTGCAAACGACGTTCTAGGGCTGACACCGGGCGCGAGGGCATTTATAGCTAATGGAGTCATTATTGGACCCTTCGACGAGCAGGAATCTATCGTGCAAGCAGACTTCGAGTTGATAGAGCGAATCGTCGAATCTCAGGGTGCTTCTGTGAGTTTTCCTAAAATTAAGCCTTAGTAGCAGCTATTTACATTTGTTAGGTTCTGTTTCTCCGACTTTTTCTTCATACAAAGCGTGCTTCTGCACACACAAGGGCAGAGATGCTTTTAGGTGAATATAAACAAAATAACTTAGTTCATTGTGAGCAGTTATGCACGCAGATCTCTTTAGTGTATGAATCCACAGGTTATGTTGCAATGTACCGGAACTGAAAGTCTAGGTCATTGCTTCTACGTTCGATAAATGGGAATTCGACAGGAGCAACGGCTTTTCATCTGATCTTGTGATGCGTAGCTTTGCTCTGGTGTCAAAGTATGCTTCTCCGCGAAAGCGAACATGGGTCGAGGTTGGTGATGATAAGCACAGGTCAGTTCTTTGACATCTTCACTACCTTCTTCATGGTTTCTACATTAAATAGGAAGGTGAACTACAATGTGCACTGTAAGAATAAATAGTGTTTCATTTTTGTAATGTTTCTTATTCATTCAGCGTGGTCACGTTGGTCGCTGAAGATACAAATCGTGCAAGCGTAGATATTGTGGCCGTTGTGGATCCGCTTTCAAGAAGTGCGCAAAAGCTTTCGTCCATACTACAGTTGCTTCGAAAGACCATTAACTGTGATATGAAGATAATAATGAATCCCAAACCCAAGCTCAGCGAATTACCTCTGAAAAGGTGCGTTTGATTAGTCAGTCGAGAATCTGCCAGCTTTGAATTTAATCCAGATGGCAAAGAAGCTTAATCGTAGTCGCTTGCTCATTTTCACCTTGCTTTTTTTAGTAACGTTATTTGTTCAGGTTTTATCGGTATGTTGCGTCGTCGGAGTTGCAGTTCAGTAAGGATGGGAAGGTGGTTACCAATCAGGCGAGGTACAACATTCTTCTGCAAATTATTTATTGTGTATCCTAGCTTTATGTTATCGTAGCAACTTTTTGTTTTTGAATGCTTACGTGAACCTTCTACTTAACCGTGCAAATCCGCCATAGGTTCACCGATTTGCCATCGAAACAACTTCTCACCTTATCTGTTCATTCTCCTGATGCTTGGATGGTTGAAAACGTTTTTGCTGACTACGATCTCGATAATATTAAAATGGAGCAGGTTAGTTATACTGGTTAGTTAGCACTCCAGCCAATCCTACCACTCTAGCCAAAATTTTCTCTATTGCGGAATATTAAAGGCATCGTCAGACGTTGTTGCGCTGTTTTCGTTGGAACATATCCTTCTGGAAGGTCACTGTTTCGATGAAGTCTCTGGCTCTCCTCCGCGTGGACTTCAATTCGTTCTTGGTACTCATCGTAAACCCACGCAATTTGATACCATCGTGATGGCTAATCTTGGTTATTTCCAACTGAAGGTGAGTAGAATTCGTTCAGTTACAAATTCAGCTTTGTCGAAACTTCATGATGTTTCCACAAATTATTTTCCAGGCAAATCCGGGGGCATGGCTGCTACAGTTACGTGAAGGAAAGTCTAGTGAAATTTATGAGGTTTCTGGTCACAGCAACACGGAAGGAAATGAGCGCGAGGCAGTGCGCGTGTTGATAGGTATGCTTTGCTGGTATGGATGAGCTGAGTTATGGGCATTAATAATTGCTTCCGTAGACTCATTCTCTGGTCGCACTATTCGAATCCGCGTTTCCAAAAAGGAAGGAATGGAACAACGGAGCTTGCTCACCGACGAGAACGATGAGAGTAATAGTATTTGGAGCTCTATCAGTAACAGGTAAACCATGGCGTTATTGTTTCTACCGCCAATAATGCCCAACTGTTCGTTAATGTCTTTCTTTGAGAGTCGTTAGTTAATGTTTGATTTGCATCCATGACGCTATTTTATTTGTTCCATAACTTTGTTTGATTGTGAGGCCACTTTGTACTGTGTTAAAATAAGTTGAATAATACCTAACGTTGTGCTTTCCCCTTACTTTGTTCAAGTGTATGCCATTAATGTTCACACGTTTCAGCCTCAATGTGGAAAAATATGATGTGATCAACATTTTCTCTCTGGCGTCAGGTCACTTATACGAAAGATTCCTAAACATTATGATGCTCTCTGTGATGAAGAATACGAAAAAACCTGTCAAATTCTGGCTCTTGAAGAATTATCTATCACCACAATTCAAAGTGAGTACGTTTTCCGCTCTATGAACAAGTGAGGTTACTGAAAGGTGTGCTTTTTAGAAAACTCTTCCATTGCTCTCAGCCGAATACGGATTTGATTACGAGCTTGTGGAATACAAATGGCCGAGATGGTTGCATCAGCAAAAGGAGAAGCATAGGATTATGTGGGGCTACAAGGTAGCTTTTACTAGTATTATCTTCCCTTCAGTAGCCCGTATTGTTTTGTTAATGTGTTTCAGATCCTTTTCCTGGACGTGCTATTCCCTCTTGATGTACAAAAAATCATTTTTGTTGATGCGGATCAAGTGGTTCGCGCTGATCTCATGGAATTGATGGAGTATGATCTTGGAGGCGCTCCTTATGGGTTGGTAATCTTCCAGTTATATTGAGTGTACTATGCAAAAAACACACGGTTTCCTAAGCTATGCAACAGTTGACATTTTATCCCAAGTTTAGTTATGTGCCGTTCTGTGATAGCCGCAAAGAAATGGATGGTTTCCGCTTCTGGAAACAAGGCTACTGGTCCAATCATCTCGCCGGGCGGCGATACCATATTAGGTAAGCGGAACTTTACACATCTCTGGTCATGTTGCTCGAAATAGCCTAAAGATTTTTAGTGCATTGTACGTGATTGATTTGCAAAAATTCCGGCAAATTGCTGCTGGAGATCGACTGCGAGGACAGTATCAAGGCCTCAGTAGCGATCCGAATAGTTTATCGAATTTAGATCAGGTTAGTGTGCTTTACCGTTACTAAATTGCACTGCTTGTCAATATACTGGTCATGTCATTACTGGTATCCTAGCATTCATGTTAGCTTGATTTTGTACTAGCACTCAGATAAAGGGAGTGATTTTCAGGATCTTCCGAATAACATGATACACCAAGTTAAAATAAAGTCATTACCGCAAGAATGGTTATGGTGTGAAACATGGTGCGATGACTCAAGCAAAGTGAATGCAAAAACTATTGATCTTGTAAGTGGGATTCTTGTTGCGAAGTTTTATTCGGCCAATATCATGCTGTCATTTGATTCACCTCGCGTTTTCAGTGTAATAACCCTTTGACAAAAGAGCCGAAACTGGAGTCTGCAATTCGGATCATTCCTGAGTGGAAGGATTACGACGCGGAAGTGAAAAACGTATTAAAGAAGGGCCACAAAGATGGGAGCTCATCCGTATTTGAACATAGTGAGCTGTGATTCTGCTGCATCCCTATTGCTGCAGTGATATTGTTATTCTAGGTTTCATGTGAACCTTTTTCATTATTTATCTAAATTACCATTCTATTTTTGTTACCAAGAAAAAAATGCTGTCTGGCACTGCTCTAAGTTTTCTGATCCATTAAAACATATCGCAGCTAGTATAATACTGTGCGAGAAGTATTCTGAACCAGGTCTGTTTGTCAGTGGAAGGCATGGAGTTCACAGGTTTGATGTTTCGAAGCTTACGATTTGGAACATGCAGACATCTTGGGCGATTAATATCGTTCCGTCAAGGACTTTTTGATTGTCATTAGAATTTTCCCCACAGTTTGTCCAGAAGGAGGTTCACACTTCATTGTTGTTTTCGTAGCTCTATGCGACTTCCGTCCGTCGTCAGTTCATTGCATAGACTCTTGATTTTTCTTGGCGAGAGCGGCAGCAGGTATTGATGATGGCCGAGATTTGTGCTCTAGTTCTTTCAGTAATTCTCGGAAATTTGTGTGATACAACTGAGTTCATCATGCAACGATAAAATCATTTCCCTTGTGTGCGTGTTAAAAATGTAAACGTGTGATTTTTCACGTGTATACTTTTATTTTATTCGACCTTAACTTATAAGGAGGCTAAAAATTTGACGTCGTGACTTTGACTTCTGTTCCGACTTCTTACTCTTTGTCATTCCTTGATGACGATGAATTTCCGGTTTCAGGAAGTAGTAATATCCGTTTACCGTCAAAATGTGCTCACGACTTCCCCGCCTATGGTTTCAAGGGGCTGCGCAGAATCGCACGCTATTCCCGGACTTCCCGCTAGTTTTAATTTCTAACTCTGACGTTGGACGAAATAAACTACCGGGAAACTGCGTCAAATTCGAAGTTGATGTGAGGTACAGTTCCGTAGTGTTTTCTGAGTCATTATATGGCGCTTGTTTCTTCATCGGAGAAATGTTTGTTAACTCACTTGCAGAATGACTAGACATGAAATCAGGGAATATCTTACCAAGATATATAATCTTCCGGTTAGAAGTGTACGGACGGAGGTGAGTTCTCTCTGTTGTTGTTTGGCGGTGTAATTATTCTCAAGCAATTTATTCTTGAACAGCTAGTTGTTAGTTGTTGTACAAACAATTTATAAATAGGCTATTAGCTACAATTTTAGTAGTGGAATTTTCCCATCTTGAGTTATAAGATATGCCGCATTGCATAGGATTGTTCTACAAGTCTCTGAATAGGTCCGGATGGGAGACATTTCCTGGAGTACACCGCTGGATGAACAATACAAGAAAGCAATGTGGAAAGAGAAAGACAAAAAGATTGCTTACGTTTTTATGGTAATTTTTCGTTTCCGTGGTGATTTATTGACAACACTACTTTATTATCGTTCAGAGCAAAGATTTCGACTTTGTGCGACCGAACTTGTTTGAGGCCGATGATGAGGAACAAGAATTACAGAAGGCCAAGGATTACAGAGAAAAGACCAATTTGAACAGTAACTTTGTAAATCGCGATAGAAAGAAAATAGGAGATTTCTATGGTGTTTGATTACTCCTTGTTCATAGCTTTGTGTATGTATTTGTACAACGTCATTAGTGCGTTCAGAGTTGTTACTGATTAATTGTTAATAGTTGTATTGCCTTTTCATAGTCTGTCGTCTCCCCAAACCAAGGAAAGGCAAACATACGTTTCATAGGAAGGTAAACGATAAACTATCTCAGCTTTCAACGGTTATTATGTGTGCAAAATTTTTGACTAAGAGCTATGTGTGTGTGCTATGGAGAAACAGTATACTGGAACTGTAACATCGCCTGTAATCTGGAGTAATAACATTCTAAGCTGCATCATAGGGGCAATGAGCTGTTCGACGCCTACAATCAGATGTAGACTAGCTGACAATGAAGATTCAGACGATAGGCGGTTAGGTTAAATGAACAACGGTGCTCCAATGCGATTTGCTCTACACGCCTTTTGGCGCGAATCACGACATTCAAATGTCTGTTCCTCGCGCTGCCATCTTTCGAAATCGCTCATTGCTTGTATTTCATTCTCAATTTCTGAATCGTTTTTCTCCTTATTGCTGTATGTTCTTTTTTTCTATACAGTAGGTAGGTTCTTGGGTGATGTCGTTGGACCTATTGTAATATTCTGGACATAGCAGGTAACTATCATCTGCTGAATCTCGCAGCGTTATGACTTGGCACACTGCAGATTACTATAGGCAGACTGGGGTTACCGATTTTCCTTCGCATAAATTTCTTCTTAACAAGTTGTCTGGAATACTTTTGGAACTTAGTACTGTACAGATAAGCGTGGGTGGCGGAGTATGGTCATCAGTTTTGACTCGAATACGACGCTTGAGTGGGTGAAGGATGTTTGCGCGTCGTGGCGGTTCGGTCGAGGGCGACTGTCAGTGTCTTCGGGAATCCCTAGAGGCGATTTGCTCACTGGCAGCTGCGGCACTATGGTAAATTTTGTACCCCACTTTTTTCGTTGAAAGCGGGCCTATGGGGGGTATTTGGCTATGGAAAGAACGAATCTGATACTCGTTTAGTGCGGAAATGCTTAATAAGCCCGCTATGTTGAATCGTAATCGCCAAAAGCCATGCGAAATAATGTGCGGCAGGGGGAGACGCAGGTTCTGACTCTACTCTTGACGCACATTACTTCGCTTTTCTCTGGCCTGGTCACTGATTGGCCGTCTGCTGGTCCACGTTTAGCTCGTTCTGACTGATCAGAAAACTTCTACCCTTGTTATATTTTGTTGTAGTTGATTAGTTGGTACATGTGCACTTGATCTCCAAGGCGGGGCTTAGGCTTACGCTTAGGGAAGGACCTAAGCATAAGCCCCGCCTTAGAGATCAATTGCATATGTACCGTTTAGGTTTATATAACTGCCACGAGGTGCTACTGGAAACTCTCCCGTCAGTCGGAGCGAGCTAAACATGGACTAGCAGACCGCCAAATCAGCAACGGGGCCAGAGAGAGGCGAAATAGTGTGCCCGTTGAGTAGAGTCAGAACCTGTGTCTCCTCCCGCCGCGCACTATTTCGCAGGGTTTCTGGCAATTACAGTTCAATATAGCGGATTTATTAAACATTTCCGCACTAAATGAGTGGCAGATTCGTTCTTCCCATAGCCAAATACCCCCTGTAGACGTATTTTTAACGAAAAAAGTGGGGTACAAAATTTACTATAGTGCCGCAGCTGCTGATGTGATATCACATGCGACGGAGGGTAGCAACCCCCTCCACATCGGCCTGGCACACGCAGATGAGCCAACCGTCTATAATAGCGCAGAAAGGTGGATCTGATTGCCTTCAGTCAGCAGATCACTATAAAGAGAAACTACAACGACCAATTAGAGGACTTCCCTGAACACATACATCCGTGTCCCTTTTCGGGAAAAAGTAACATAAAAAAAAGCAAGGGGAAATGGAATACAATCTGTCGCAACAATGTATTATTTGGAGAACGACTTTAAATTGGTTCGTCCAGTGACATGCCTCGAAATTGTTTGCTTAAATTGTCATTTCTCCATCAGATATTCATAATCTTTTCTGAATAGATCGTTAAACTCTCCTTGAAAATTCTTAGTCCATCCAGTTTGTTTTCTCATGTGGTTTTAACTCGTAACTGTGAATCGCAAATCATTGAAGGTTTGGAACTTTACACCTGACGGGTACTACTGAAGGACTGATGATCAGTTTACTCCATTGACCTCTAAGTGCTGATCTATAATAGAGGTTCGCGTTAGCACCATTCCTCGAACTGGTTATCGGTGCTCCTATTCGTAATGGTCTACTGCTCGAAGGCATTCTCATGCCCATGCAGTCGACTTAGAATTGTGCGAGATGAGCTGTCGATACGAACATCCATCACCCTCCCCACCCCACCTCTCAACGATTCAATTGAACTCGAAATGCTGATCCGTAAAGGAGGCTTTCGTTAGTACGAGTCCTCGGCACTAGTCAACCTATGGCACTTCAGTGCTCAGGGAAACCTTTTTTTTAATTTGGCTCAAACCTCGAGCGTGGAGGTTTTCTGGAGTTCTGGTCTGTTTTCCATTGTCCGAATTTCGACCAAAGACCGTCCATATCGCTTGCAGAGACTAGTTGATAGTCCAGGTAGGATCACCGATTTGGATGAAACTTCGTCTTGGAAGGCTATTGGTGACATTGACTACAAAATGATGTCCTTTTCCCAGACTTTGGTTGGTTTCGGTAGATTCAGGTAGGTTCACCTCCGCGCCACCGTCCTCCCTCCACCCTTCTTCATTACTTGCCTATATCTGCCTACACCAGCCGAAATTCCAAAACCAACATCACATTCGTGATCAGCGCTCGCCAGAACTATTGATTGATGGCAGTCTGCTTCGCATCTAGTCGAATTGTAGCGAAATGGGCTGTCGTTACGAACAACCGTCACCCTTCGCACCCCCCCCCCTCAAACATCTCTGAACTAGCCCTCAACACGTAGTTTCGGCAAAGAATATTCTTATCCAAGGATCTCCGTGGCAAACACTCCGAAAAAGCAGAATATGCTCTCAATCAAAGGTTTCAATGATCGAGAATGTGACGGAAAGGAGGGAGCGTTCGTGTTACTTCTTCCAATCGATCAATTCAGCTGGTGTAGAGAAGCTGAGCATCTTTTCTTGCCGTACCACACAAATGCAAATATTTTGGTGGTGAAATTTTGCACGGTCTTCAATACACAGTGGAAAACGTTTCTCAAAAAGTCAATTCTTCAATAGTTTCGTTTAAGTTGTCATAGCCTCTACCTGCTTATCCATTATCGATTTAATGAGGAAATGTTTGAGGTAGTAATATGAATGCTAGTCAATCTGTACTGTTTATGTTATGTCTGCTTTGTTCAGACGTTCTATTGACAGTGATAAGAGGCTTGCACACTTTTCGGTGCCTTGAGCGACGTCGCCAGCGGCAGCGGCAGTTGGTGGGGAGAGCCCCGCCAACTGCCGCTCAGTTTGTCAGGGCGGAGGACAGGGCATAGAACGTAGCGTACCCATTTTGGTTGCGGTGACTTTGCATCAGTCAATTATTACGAGGAATTGTAGCTTCTGTAAAGCTGGGCCACAGCACAGTGTTATCCTGTGATTCATGGTAAATAGAAACAATTATGTGCAAGCGACAATCAGACGTTGTAATGGCGGTGCGAGTCTGTCATGAAGGCCTATCACTGCAGTCTAGGTGGTGTGATTCTGTGTGACGCGCGCTGGGTGGTCTCGAAACGACGCTCCGACGCGATATGTGCGTCCGCATTGGACGCTCGCCAATTTTCAAAATTCGATGTTTCGAACGGTTACTTAGCGGTGTTCGGATTTTGAAGTGTGGTATAGTGAGTGTTTCACTTTAAGGTAGCTCACATTGTTTCTCCTAAGTAAGCTTGATGTATTTTTCTAGTGAAAGTAAATTGTTCTTTCAAACAAACTGCTGTTTCTGCGGCATGTGCAGAAATTGCTTTAGTTGCTCAAATATTATGAAATTGTTCGCTCTCATGTTCATATTGTTCCTGCTTTATCAATTAACTAGCCAACAGAAAGTTTTCCTGGAATTATTCGTTATTTGCGGTGTTTTGACGCAGTTAGTGTTTAGTTTGTGTGATTAATGTTACACGTATTTTTCATTGTTTCGCTTTCAGATGTTTTATGCACAGTTCGTTTTATCGAAGAAAGGCCCACTTGCGAAGATATGGTTGGCTGCTCATTGGGAGAAGAAGTTATCGAAGGCGCAAATTTACGAAACTAACGTTCAAGATGCAGTCGACGAAATCTTGCAACCAAAGGTGAAATTTGAAATTGGATGTGCGCTGTTGTTTTGCTAGGTTATTTGCCAGTGCTACAGGTGAAAATGGCACTTCGTACTACTGGGCATCTTCTGCTTGGTATCGTTCGGATATACTCCAGGAAGGCGAAGTACCTCCTTGCTGATTGTAATGAAGCTTTTCTGAAAATTAAAATGGCATTCCGTTCTGGTCAAGTGGAAATGATCGAGGACGGCAAGGAAGCGCCATTCAACGCCATATCCCTTCCCGAGGTAGTTTTTAACTTTTCAGCGTGTGTTTTCTTGTTAACATTATCCGTTTTTAGGTATACACAGATTTTGACTCAACACTGCCAGAGTTCAACGAAGTTGAGTTCGCCAATCACCTTCAGGTAAATGCTGTTGAGTCTTCTTTCTTATTTGAGTTTCTCTTTCCTTCACTTCACTACGACCAGTCGGATATCTTTCCATTCGCATTTTGTACAAACCGGAAAGATGTGTAGTTCGGGAAACGCCTAGATAGCCTTAGTTCTTCCGGGACTTGGGGGAACATGTGCATCCTTTGTAATGTACTATGGCTGTGATTTCATTCGTTATGTCGAAGTTCACATTACTTCATTAATTGATACGGTGCTTTTCCAGATCAATTTAGTTACATTGTCACATTTCAGATCAACCAGAGCAGAATTGATGACATCACCTTAAAGGAAGACCACATTTCTGACCAGCATATGTTTGGCGCTGAGTTTGCAGTTAGTTGCTTACTTTCTGTTTTACATCTTTGGTACTGTCTTTGCTTTTGCGGAAACAATAAGGGAGACACTCATATCTCGAGTCTTACGATATTTCTCTGGCGTGTTTATCACAGCTTGTTGGTGTTGGATTAACGAAATCGTCAGTTTGAGGTTAGCTATGTTTCCAGAATGACGACTTCGGAGATGCTGCTTTTGGGCCCATCACATTTGGAATGGAAGACGATTTCGGCGAATTTCCACCGTTGGGTCCTGTAGGGGAAGAGAGGTGACATAGAATAAACGTTTTTCCTATTCTAACACTATCTTTCATACGAGGAGAGAGATCGGACTATTTCCTTCTTTTGCATTACCGTTTATTTGTCCTGCCAAATTTGTATTTGTTTCAGCGCCGTTGAAGTGCAACGAGATGCCAGCAGTTTCATGACTGGAGATCTGCGAGCGAACCAGTGAGTTTTCATTTTTTTCAGCGAATTTTCAGGTAATTGTTGAACTTTAGTCGAGACATTCGCGAAGCAACGCCGAGCTTGGATGGAGCAAAAGCTCCAGGGGTGAACATCTTTGTTGATGACGATTTTGGTGGGATGGATGTTGGTTGCGGCGATGACGATATGGAGGGTAAGTTGCCTCACCTTTGCCCGTATAATACGTGTGTCGAATTTACAACACTTTCCTTCATTCAGGCATTCAATTTTACGCTACCCTCTATTTTATTACGTAGCTGGCTAAATTTGTAGCTCTTAATATTTAGGTGGCTTCCATGATGGTGATATGCATGGGGATCACACTGCTGCCGAAAACAACGATGATCTTCAGCTTGGAGCTGCTGCAAACAATCTTGGTTTGTATTGGTGTTTATTAAGTGACTTTTCTGTGCACAAACTTCTATTTAAAGGCGGTGAGATTCCTGAGAGTTTCACACTCGAACCTCTCGAAGCTGGTGCTTTGGACCGTCAGCAGGAACGCAGAAGGCGAAGGCGTCGTCTGATTATTGACGACCAGAAAAACATAGGCGGCGAAGAAATGAAGGCTAACATGGCTGATTATTCGTAAGATCGTTGTTTGCGAACTTCGCAATTTTTTTGCTCGTATGAATCACAATATTCAGTGACACTCTGCAGCCTCTAGACTTGGCACCTCCAACACGTCGCCTTATGCGAATGAAGGAGTCTGGCATTGTAGAGAAGCTGTTCCACCTTCCTGGCTGTAACTTTATGAAGGCGAAGCCACTTGTTCGGGTAATTACTCTTTCATTATGAGAAATCACACTTATCAGTTTGTATCCTTATAGTATCGGTATCCGTCGTTGAATTGAGGTGTAGACCAGACTCATTTTTTTGTTGAAATATATCAACTGGCTCGCAAACGTATGTTTGTAAACGAGCTGAATTGGTACTACCACATAGTTTTCCTAGGGGTTTAGTTACCACCTAGTCCTCTTGAATGCAAAGTATGTGAAATCCACCGTTCAGTTGTATCAGTCGCATCTGGTTTTGCGTGCCCGCGTTGAGGAAGATGTGGTAAAGGCGGACGAAATTCGAAGAGAACTAGAGATGTCAGAAACAATCGATGATGATCTTCAATATGGGATGGTGAGTGCTTTTTTCTCGTTGTTCTTCCCAGAAAGGATATGCAAGAAGCTTTTCTGTCGATTACTACGTTGTTCTCTTTATCGGAGGATTATTCATTTAATCGGCATGGTCGTCATGCTACTACCATGCCAGCCAGCAGACGTTTGTGTCTTAAGTCATGATTTTCATCAGATTTTTTTTAACATTTAAACGATGGGTTTCGGCTAGTTCATGCAATAGAAAGAAACATCATTTTTCATCATGCTAACCTTTCTACATGTGGGGGTATTCGCGTTTTCCTTCGTTTCTTGCTTACCACCTTTTATTTCCTAAATATTCTCCGCCGATGTTGCCTGCTGTTCCATTTTTGTGGTTTTTCACCCGTATGACACTGCGTAGAGGTCCTTACCGGAGGATAACCAAGGTTTTCATCCCGTTCTACTAGAATGAACGTTCGTTAGAGATGTTCCTGCACACAATTCTCTTCTTGGTCGTTAGATTGAACTGAGTTTTTTCTGTTTTTCTGATTATGAGGTGTAAAACGCAACAGCTAATTTGTAGTGCTCTTAGCGCACTTTGAAAGAATTGTATTACCTTTTTGAATGTGACGCTGATGCAGATATAGTGGTTTTTCTACAATCAAAAACGAAGTGTTTTTCATTGTGGAAATATAAGTGCAGCCCCCTATTTCCAACAGTTTCTTAGGTTCCCTCGCATACAAAGCATGCTTTGTGGTGCTAGGAGAGTATTAACGATGACGATCTCCTGGCTTAACACATCTCACATTATTTTACTGTCAAGAGCAAGTAGAATATATTATACTACAGGGTGTCCCAAAAAAATGTACCCACTGTTTGAAAAGCCATAACTTGGGCGAAATTGAACCAATCGTAACGAGTCATAGGTTATATGAAAGCTAAGAAAAAAGCAAATTCTCTGTTCTATGTTTGGAGAGGATTACGCCATGTACTCGACCGAGACCTCGTATTTTGGTCCCGATTGATAGTGCTTGGGTTATATGCTTGCTCTATTTTGGTCGTAAACAGGTGATATCGCTGCTATGGGTTACTTCTGAGGCAGTGAACGTATCGACTTGCCGCAGCTTTTGATTAACCATGGAATAACATCAATATCGCTCAATAATCGTAGCCACTGTTTGAAACCTAAAACTCTTCCAACAGTGATGCTGTCATAAGAAGCGAATTCAGAGGAATGTAAAATGTGTAAACCGTAAAGATTGTGCCATGCACCTGTCCGAATAGTCGGATTCTGGACCTGATTGAAAGTTCACGGATAACATGCTTGTTCTACTTTAGTCGCCAGCAGGGGATATCGCTTATACGCGTTTCTCTTGACGAAGTAAACATAAAAACATTGAAACGTAAGAAGTTTAACGTAAGGAGTTTAACATGCACTTTAAGATGCTTTTGCACGATACTGCTCATTCTTTTCAAAAACCCAGGACTCTTGTAATGAGCATGTAACAGCGCGTGCTGTTGTGTAGAAACTTGTTATGTTTTGGTGTTTTTATGTTTACTGCATTAAGAGAAACGCGTGTCAGCGATATCACCTGTTGGCGACCAAGGTAGAAAAGGCATGTTATCCGCGAACTTTCAATCAGGTCTAGAATCCGACGATTCGCATAGGTGCATGGCGCAATCTTCATGGATCATACATTTTGCATTTTTCTAAATTCTTTTCTTATGATTGCGCCACTGCTGGAAGAGTTTTAGCTTCTCAAACAGTGGTTACAATTATTGGTTGATATTGATGTTGTTCCATGCTCAACCAAAAGCTGCGGCAAGTCGATATGTTCACTGCCTCAGAAGTAACCCATAGCTGCGGTATCAACTGTTTACGACCGAAATAGAGCAAGCATATAACCCATGCACTATCAATCAGGTTCAAAAATCCGAGACCTCGGTCGAGTATATGGCGCAATCCTCACCAACTACATGCCGTAGGATTTTCTTTTTTCTTAGCTTTCATTCAAGCTAAGACGCGTTTTGATTGGTTCACTTTCGCTAGAGTTATGGCATTTCAAACAGTGGGTACATTTTTTTGGGACACCCTGTATTTGATTTGCTGCATGCGTTCTGTTTTCGAAGTCATTGTACTTTCCACCCAGTTCAGTTGCTTTTTAATCTGCGTGCTGTTATCCAGGAAAAACGATAGGCGTATAGATTGTAGTGCGTAAATGTGACCTTAAAGGGCGTAGTTTCGAAGTTCATTTTTTTCCAGTTGAAGACTTGCGCAATCGGTTCACAGGACATAATCGTCATCCCCTAATGAAAGAAGTTGTGAGGAAATTTCTTGGTGTTGATGAGTCTTCTCGAAATGCAGGAAACGTTCAACTGTCCTTCGTAGCTACAGGACATTTTGACTGCTGATTTGGAAAGTACAACGTAGTCATATGTTCGCGATCTCTAGCTTATTGTTCGTGGTTGCAATATCGGAAAAGACAATTATATTTAGAAGGAATTGGGGGTAGGTATCATGGCGCACGTTCGATGACCTTTTTATGTTAACAGTTGGAAGGGCCTGAGTATTGATCAAACGGAATTTCATTTGTCTTAACCCCCAAATGTTCTTTTTTTTTTGTTGGTATCCTTTGTTGTATAGAGACCAAACTTGAGGTCGTGCAGGTCATCTTAATTTACGAATAATCTGGTCAGCCAACAACAGCTATTAGCGGCACGCTTCTGAACGGCAGTAATTAGCTTACATCTCGCAGAAGCACCTGCCCTTATGAGCTACTGTATCAAATTCTAACAATCGATTTTACCTTTCATATTGTCGGTTGTAAGGAAAGTTCACGTGGATGCTTCTATTCTTTAGCATGACATTCTATTGAACACGATTGGGGAATGTTTTTGCTAGTCGCTTAAGAACTATCTTATATGAATCCTTTACCTTGTATTGTTAGCCTTCTAGGAACGATCGCGGTCTGGTAGGAGGTCGTTGCACTTTGATATCTTTATATCGATTAATATCGTACATTTAACGTCGATACAACCCGAGAGCCACTAGGTGTCGTCCATTCCGCGGCGTTGCCCGTTTCAAGCAGCATTCCGCGCCCTTTGTTGTCTGTGTGTTGGCTTCCTTCCGACGACCTGACCGTTGTGACCGGCGCTTCCTTTCACATCGAACAATGGGATGTTGACAAATGATAATAGAATTGCTGTGCGATGCGAGGTATAGGACAAGATATGTGTCGTAGAGGGTCATCGAGATCAAGTGGACAAACAACTTTGTCGTGTGACAGTTCTGCTGTTACTTGATCTGGTCTGAAGTTGAGTCGGGTAATATGCTTCGAAAATCGTGCATTCTCAGTTCGTAACTTGTCATATTAGCTACAGACACTTTTATCATTACTATCTTACTGCTCAGGAAAATTTATTTTGGTTTAGTTCTACCCAATGTTCATATAAAATGCTCTTTTGTGGTGCTGATCACAAATTAAACAAGTGGAAAACATTCTAATCTCGCAGTAGAAGTCCGACATACAGCTAGTGAATGTCACTAGCATTGATTGTGCCACATTTAACGGTACTGACAACGTAAGCATGTACAGTAACCCGCGTGGGTGTGATTCATTGGGCGTGTATTGTACGCTGATTATAATTGACGCGAACAAGTGAAATGACAACCGTTTTCTTCTGTTTGTGAAGCGTGATCACCGGTGCAGTGAAATACAGGTCTATATTTTTAGAAGTTGAAGCAAATATCCCGTCATCTTCTTTCGTTGGCTATTTTCTTTTTTGCCATATTGTTCATCAGGTTGAAAAACTTAGCGAAAGGTTTAATTGACTTGTTGTTACTCAGCTCTTGTTTCCGTTCATATTAGGGGAAGCCTGAAAATGTTAAGATTTGTAGTTTCATTATCTATATCTGCTACACTTAACTA
The DNA here is from genome assembly GCA_030553155.1 of Nippostrongylus brasiliensis. Taxonomy (NCBI): domain Eukaryota; kingdom Metazoa; phylum Nematoda; class Chromadorea; order Rhabditida; family Heligmosomidae; genus Nippostrongylus; species Nippostrongylus brasiliensis. Next base: position 27,515,722 of record CP130737.1, read on the forward strand.
TACCTGCTTTGCAGTTAGTATTTGCGAATAATTTACTTATTTTGTAGTGTCTAGTGTTATCACAATACGATACAGTCTCATTCATGTTCTAGCAGGGTATTATAGGAAACAAGTATTACTAGTGTTAGCATTACTTCAAGAGTCGTTGTGCTAAAGAACTCCTTGTACTGTGCTCGTCTTCCTAGGTGCGCAGTAAATCTACTTCACGTTTCGATAGCATTGTGCAATCCGGTAGTTTTCACTGAGATGACTAGGCGATGACGCAACCGCTGCTGAAGCGATGCCAGTTTTTATTGCCTATCAAATATGCAGCCTTTTGTTAGCTTGTCAAAGTATGTCATATGTTTCATGAGGTAATCCTAGCTCCCCAACTAGAAAACGGCGTCCATTCGAAGCTTATATTATGTAATTTGTGCCTTTTCGCCCTGCGTCTACCATGAAACCAACTTAAATTCGTTGTTTTCTGTCTATTCGTGCCACCACTTATCATCCATACGCTAGTTTCGGCTTGTAGAAGGGATGCAGTGCACAATGGAGTGAAGTGGTTCACTTAAAGCTGAGTTCGGCTAAGTATTGTAGTCGTACGTCTCGATGAAGTGCGAGAACATAAGCTCCACAAGAGATGTACGCCATCTGTGCGTGGCGCAATCTCATTACATTAACACATATGGAAATGTCTCTCGCGCCGTATGTGTTAGTTATTCTCTACAACGTGTCTACTGTTTTCCGTGGAATTGGAAACTGCGACATATAGGTTTACGTTAGGTGAGAAAGACCCACTATCTTGTGATTGATGACATCTACCTCAGGTTGGTTGGTTAGGATATAGATCTTATCGCTACGCGTTACACGGTCAGCACGTCAGTGTTCCTTCCAGACAACTGCAACACATAATTAGTGCACGCAAATCGCTCTACGACCGCAGATTAGCTACCAGTTTTCGGGTAGCAAAAAGTATGTGTGGTATGATGGCACGTTTATTGTAGGATAAGATAGTTGATGAGACGATTAGCTACCGATGCTCAGATGTCGCATTTGTTCTCAAAATAGGGATTTATATGTAAAAGAGGAAATGCTTTGGTGCTGTGAACTATACATCAGTCGGTTTCCACATTCTCATTTTGATGGATCCCTGACGCTTGCAATGCATACATTTAATATGAAAATTAGCACTTCATTGAACAAGGGTCTTTTTCCTTGGATGATTATTATTATAGGCGGAGGTTCTCCCCTACTCCTCCATATTTTCACCCGTCTGATAATCCTTACGCTCAACAGACCCTCAATTAGGACCTAAATATTCGTACGTCCTTGAACGTACGCTTTCGGAATCGACATTGCCTTGCACGACGCACTTCTGTGCCTGTTACCCTTGAAGAACGCTTTCTGAAGGGCTCTCAGGAGCTATCGATCCAAGTTTTTATTTCAAATATCTTTCAATAAATACGGTCAGAGAGTGGGAGTGTTATAAATGAAGCGATGTCGTTTGTATGAAATTCGTTTGCAGTGTGACGTGTCGACGTGAAGGCGTCCTTTCACAAGATCGATTTTCTCCTTTCCTTGTTCATCTTTTATTTTCATCTCACTTTGGTCGAACTGAAAGCAGTTTCACGAGGTTGTTCATTTTAACACTGGGGAAACTCTTGTTGATGCCTACTCAGGGATGGGAGGAATAGATTCTGGCTGAAAGGGAAAGGGAAATATAGGTTTTGGCTAATGACTGTTATCAGTATCAAGGAATGGAGGAGAACAACTAACATAAAGTGCAGTTGCAATGGTATGCGTGTGGGTTTTCATGGTTCACATGACTGTTGGTGAGGTGCTGCGCCGTCGTCCCTCGTGTTCGCGGATTTTGGCAAGAGTCTGCGAGTCCTTGGCCCTCGATTGTCTTTGGACTTTGCAACACGGCCGAGGTCACGAATACCGTAGCGAGGAAGTGGCTGATCGCGTTCGGTCTGCTTGTTTTTGCGGAGCGGCTTGAATTTTCGCGTGTATGTGTGTGTATGTGTTTACGGATCGTTGTCGAAGCGGTGGTGTTAATGACGCTGGTGGCAACCATAACCCGAAACACAAACGAATGTATGTATGAATATGCAAACAGCAGCAACGCCTTAACCTGTACGGTGAGCGAAGTTTATTTGTTCACTGCTCGCTCTCCCTCAACGTTCTCGCACTAATCCCATGCAGCCGTGTAACCACGTTATTAACATGCCTTCCTAGCAGTGACTATTTTCAAAGTTTCTCAATTGCTGTCTGATCCGTGCATTGTGCATCAGCAAGTGTGGGAAACGGATTTGATACACGCTTCATGACTCCGCAAATCTTTCCACTTTTACAGGAGTCCAACTTCGGTGACGATTATGAGGATATCGGGCCAGTGCCATTTGAGCCGATCGAGGTCGAATCGCCAACTCCCGCAGTCGTCGATTTGCATACTCCTACATCGCTGGACGGTTCACCTATAAAGGATGCCGAGGACTCCTTTTACCCGCCGAGCGAGAAGCGAAAACGGAAATCAGAGGTATGTTTGTGCGTATATGTGGCCATTAGCGTTTGATGCAACGCTGTCCGTTGAATACAGCTGGAAATCTTGAGACAATGTGTCGGCTTGTCTTATTGTTTCGTCGCTGAGGAAGTGAACAGTGTGAGAGAGACATGGTTGCGCAACGCAGTGTGACGATGTCACCGGGGCTACAGGGCGAGCGGCGCTGTATTGAGGTTGCGGTCTTTACCCTCTGAAAATGTTGTATTGATTTCCACGACGACGGGAACATCGATCATCGTCTCTTCATTTCGACACAAGATCAGTGTTGAATTTGACCGTATTTTTAATCCTCGAATCCTAGGAGAACAGCCATAGACATGAGGTCAAACGATAGCCGCATCGTTCAGCCTTCTTATTATGTTTTAAGCGACTGCGCGACAGCAGATGTTCTCGATGAGCTCTTGACATGATGTCGTCGGGTACTTACACAAGGCTGTGTTGCTAATGCGAGTCTCTTGCCCAAATAACTCCGCCTTATATTGGAGTTGTTTTCGTATTCGAAAGTCCTTTCACTCAACTGAAATTGAGACCAAATGACTGGTTGTACTTCACCTTATTTCCTGAGAACGCAGAGAAAGGTACCCGTACAGTGCACCTACATATAACAATAAGCGATGTCGTTCAATTGCATGTCGTGAAATGTGGAAAATAAATACGTGTCGATAGAAATCGATTATATGGACGTGTTTCGTGCGGGAAAAGGCATCGCCAAGGTTGACCGTACAACGGTATCCTGTGGGATGTTTTTCGTCAGTAATAAGCATAAGATCTTTTTAGGGAGGACGACTCATCGAGGAAGAGGAGGCTGTAGATGGTGACGAGGATCATCGCTGGTCAAAACGAACGCAGAATGTTCTTAACTCGATAACAACGAAATTACGTCAAACTGGAGAAACACAGGTGACAGTGGACTATTTTTTTTTAGTTTTAGGGGGAATGAAGATTCTAGAATATTCCTCATATTTAGGAGTCTTTGAAGATCAAAAAGTTTAACGATTTATGGTCCCGCATTGTTATGCTCTTACATGTGCCACTATGGATCGTACTGCTCCAAATTTGTGAAATCAACTATGAATCTGCTTCTTAGTGTTTTTAGATAATCTTCTCGCTATTGAGAACTATATCAGTTTCGAATCGTAGAAATTTCCTCATCTCTTAGAGAGCCTAGTTTTCCCACATAGGGGAAGTGGGTTCTTTGCTTGTATGATGGTAATGTTCATTTGCTCTAGCGTGTACCGTCCATGTTAATGACCCCTTCGGTGAATGTTTTATTTCTGTTCACCTTATGTGGTGGATACGGTATCATCAGTGGGGATCCTCCAAGGCACATGTTATCGGCACATGCGATACGCTTGCTAATGAGTATATGGCTGCGATGTATAGGGCGCAGGACGTGCATTGAATAGAGGAGGTGGGGGCGATAACGGATGCTAGTTGTGGCGTCATGCTAGAATGCAGGTGATGGATTGCACGGCTAAGCATCACTTATGTGACGCTTACAACCAATATATCATCCGAAATTGCAAACACCTAGAGGGATTAGTGACGTTGGCGCAATCATTGCGAAGTGAAAAGACTGTACGTTTCCGAATTTAAGATAACCCTCAACGATCTGTTGACAAAAGGAGCCACTCGAAAGACTGCCGCGCAGAAGTTCTACACGTTGTTGGTGTTGAAGAAATCACAAGCGATTAATGTTGAACAACATGCACCATACGAAGACATCATCATTACGCCTGGTCCAAACGTTGCTCAAGCTGCTCCTAAATAGACGACTAAATAATGCTAATCTCACATTCTGAAGTTTAATTGTTCCTCCTTCACTTTATATTTAGTATTCTCACGTGGTCTGGACTTGGTCAAGTCCATAAAAACCTTCTGTTCTGTTATTCTGTTGTTTTGTATTTTTTTGCGTAGCACGATCTCTCAAGACCCAACTATGGGGCGATAATCTGTTCATTTTTACACTGTTTAACCTGATACTAATTCGCTGCACTTACTATAACCATTGGTAGTTGTTTTTCATCCTCAACTAGTTTGACATTTTTGAATTGTACTCATTTTGTACATTATTCAACCTGCACTACTAGCGACGAAGCGTAATCTGCATTACTTTACAAATGTCTTGATGTCTGTTTATGGAAAAAAACAGTAGGTTTTGTATTTGTGTGTTGTAATTGACGTTGATGATGAGTAGATGATTCTCGATTGAAGTCTTCTGGAGACGTGTGGAGTATAGCAGCAGCAGTGGGGTTGGACCGAGTTCGGGGCGTGGTCGGCCTGAGTAGGGCGTGATGGGAAGACGACTGGTGCGTGAGCGTGCCTCGCCGGCCTTTGAAAGCGAATACAAAAGACTGAATAGAGGGAATGGAGCGGTGGATTGAAAAGAAACAATGCGCTGTAATGATTGGCGTCCACAATGCGCCGCATAAGCCATTATACAGAGTGTGCAAGAGAAATCCTGCGGCTCATCGTATCCTAGCTTCAGTTTCGTCTCCTAGCGCTATCATATGCGGTGCGGTGGTTCAATTTTAGCTATTCCTCCACGTATATATGTGTGTATGTACGTTTCTGATGTTCTTTTGACGCATCAGCTACGGTACAGGTGTGTCGTCAGTCGTTCGCCGTCTTAATCATTTTCGTCATACGGTATCTGAGTCATGGCCGAATATTGATATTCCTCGGGCTACAGTAGATTTCCGTCGCTCCGTGATCGCCCCTCTCATTGATATGAGCAATGATAATTTGCGGATTGGGTGCAGAAACGACGACTTCTGATTCCTTACGGGTAAGATTTGGCTTTCAACTGTCATTTCTTATTGGTCATTGGTCCGAGGAATCCTCGAGTTTAATAATCTTCTGAAAACAGGTATAAATATCGCCAACTCGCTTTGGAACATTCTCCTACAGTTTTATCTGAATTTAGTTGGCGTTTTGCGTTTTCATCCAATAGTAGCACAAAGTTGCTCCCAATAAGCACTTTGTTCGTTCATTGTTGAATTTGGCTTCATTGAAAGTATTACCTTCCTTTTAGAGAGTACTTCAGCGATTTTTCGTGGTTTCGTGCCGAAAATATAGTATGATTGACTAGATGTCAGATTTAAGCATTGTTTTGTTCTCGAAAACTATTTAGTTGTTGTTTCAGTAAACAAATTGCTAGTAGATGAGCTATTGATAGAATTGAGGGCAAGAAATCGTTCATACGATCGACTTATAAATCTACCTTCAGTTCGCTTCAATCGAGCCTCATTCGAAATTCTCTCGAAATCGTCGTTTACGGTGCAATTGGCTGTTCAAGGTTCGACGAGCATTGATCGTTTTGACCTTGTCCATTTGAAGTGACGCGTCACTATGAATTCATCTGATTCATTTCATTAGTTTCTGTTTGGCTTTGACTGCCGCACTTTTTGCTGAGCTTATTGCAGAAAATTGTGCTTTTACGATATCTTTCTAATGTATTTAGTTTTTGCTCCTAACTCGCCTCATTCCAAGGCGAAGTGTGTAGCTTTTCTTCGACGGCTACAATATCAGGCAGTGTGGTGGTTGTTACATTACGTCGAACAACTAAAGTACTTGACATATCTTCCTGCACCTCATTACGTTCTTTCCCTATTAACTGCTACTACTACTATTGAAGCGTCTAACTGGTTTCCTCCAGCGCACTTTACACATGTACACACACATACTACATATCTCAGCTGAAGCTCAGGTTTCGTTCCTCGTACATTGTTTTGTTTCTTGTTGTATTATTTTGATTCTCGAATTGTGTAAACTGTTCAGTACGCTCAGAAGTAAATCTGTACGTTCTCGATTTTTGGAAACACGACGCTAAGATTTCTATCAAGTGTTCTACTTGCCGTAGTTGGAAAACTGTATACAATGAGAAATACTTTTCGAGTTTCCATCAGAAACATGTGGCGCTCGGTAAGCCCTCACAAGGTTACGTTTCATGCTGTGCTGTGCAGCATTGCCAGTGCACTGAGCTAATCATAACGCGTATCTGTTCCTCTTTATTAGCACATCCGTGCATATGCTCATTACGAGACTGAGGGCTGCATGGTAGAATGAGTTCGTCGCTGAGCCGTCATGCCACATTCGTTCAGCGGGGCGCTGATCTGGTTCCCAACATTTCTTCCTCGCTTCACACGTTCTCTTCTAATCGTCACATCGTCGTTGAACTCGAGAAACTGAACTCTACACAACTATATCATACCATTTTCCATTTTCGTCGTCATCAACATTGTCAACTCGTGACATTCGTCCATGGTTCATCCTCTACATCCCATCACCCATCCCCTTTTTTCATCTCCTCTTTCTCGTCTCCCATAAAGGGCAGGCTGATCCTTTTTTCAGCTTCACAAACATTCACAGGTGTTTCGCGTTCGATTAACACGTTGGTTTCCAATCGATTATTTGAACAGTACACCAAGAGACTTGATTTCCCTAAAAGATTGATAACGAAAACACTTACAGCCTCCCTTTATTTTTTGTCAGTAGTTTCAATTTTTTATTTCAAAGCTTGTGACAAGCCTAGTCTCTCTTCCGTAACTACCTAGATAATGTTGCGACGAAGTCACTGATGGTACTGTACAAATTACTTCATCCGGCTGGTAGATGGCGTTCCAAAGTTCTCATAGTCACGAAATCGGGCTAGCCCTTGTTATGGGATAGATATTGCTTCGGAAACATATGTGGAAGACACAATCAGAATTTTCGTTTTTCCTAGTGTTTCTTTGGTTAAGACGATTTTCTATGGGTTTCGATTTTTTTCTGCATCTGCTCGTGAGTGAATACGTCAGTTTCCAAATTTCACACGTTAACATAGTGAATGTTTTATGTGCGATGAATAACGGATCTGCCGCGTTTTATAATTAGCCCTAATGTTACGTTTAAACAGGATCATTAAACTAATAAGTGCACTCGCTGATGGCTCGTAATGCTCATCGAACCTAATACTCCATACTACTTCCAAAATCATTTAGCTGAAGTAGTGCTACCTCAGAAAGTCACCTATTCCCATGAATCTCACTCTGAATGTGCTGAAAACGTTGATGAAGTGCTTGGAATTACTTGCGTTGGTTTTGCCATCACTCTCTAGTTATCTATTCGTAACGGCATATTTGTGTCGATCATCACTAATGAGCATGGAGACTTCTTGCCCACAACTGGGGTGTACTGTAGGCTCGGTGGATCGATCTATCCTGCTTTACTGCCGGGTAAACACGGGTTGACTTCGTCTTGACAAACATCAGCGCGAGAGTGAGTGAACGTGAAGAGGAAGTGAATATTCGTTCTTTTTCCTATGAAATCGTTTTTGAACAGACATTGTGAAGCACACTTATCCATATGGTTTATTGAATGAGACGGCTGTTCCAAAGCAAGACCTCCCAGAACTAATTTTTTCTGAACGCCGGCAAAAACAAAAAATCATTGAGTTTCGATTAACTAACACAATCTATAAGAGTGCTGAAGATCATTTGATCAATCTGGGTGTGTTTGAAGTTGGAATGAATTTATTTCAACTTTGTTCACTGAAACGACGAAACGTCGATGCAACCTTCATGATCGGAATTGTATCGGTTGGAAACAAGATCTGCAGTCAACTGGCGACACCTCAGCACAGAATCATCATGAGATTATCGCACGATTAGGGGATTTTGGGAGTCGCGGCCTTCATGCCGTAAACGGATTGCGGGCTACTTTGGCCGCCATCCAGTGTTCTGCGCGAGAGGAAATGTGGTCCATTGATGTTTGTATATGTCTTGATGGAAGGTAACAGATGAAAGTAGTGAATTCTATTATTCACTGAGAGCTAATACAAAGGATCTGTGCCTGTCTATGTTTCAAGCTATCTTCTTTGAACCTATTGCGCGAATCGCAACACTGAGCATGTTGGTCAGCGCTGGCCCGAATCGACTGTGTAAATTCACCGACTGTGTTTCCAGCTGCTGGTTCAATCGCTGTCGGCTCATTATATTTCACAGCTTTTAGCTGACTGTTGTGCTTGTGTAAGCTAGATGCCAGAATTCCATCCAGTTGTGTAGTTTTGGTGGGAGAGAGAAGTGTTTCAATTTCGATACCCTTATTTTGTTAAAAGAACCACGGATTTTGTTAGAGCATCAAGGGATCATTAGTCCAAAACTGCAATCTATGCGAATATTATTAAAAGTCATTTACATTTTTCTTTGGGCTACGACTGCTCGTTTTGATGGCCGTAAAAGCTTGTGCATGAGATTAACTGCTTTTACGTGCTTCTGAGCATCATCTATATTTGTGGCTGTCGACAGTGCTGACAATCGTGCGGCTTTTCATCGAATCTGGTTAACACCTGAAGGCGTCGTTGGCTTACACGGTAAGAAGGACACGCCCTCGACAACCGGCGATTGGTGGATTGGAGTCGGGCCGCCTACTTTTGTTGGGGCGCACTCAGGCGCCGATCTTCTATTGTGTTGGTGTGGTGGTGCCGAGCCCGTTCCGCCTCTACCGATAATATCCCGAGTTGTGTAAATTCCTCTTTTTGTCTGCGTGATAATATTACCGACAATGATGAGCATGATGGAACACGAACTCAAACAGGTACGTCTATAGCTCATTCCACTCATCGCTTACTATGTAAATATGACACGTATTCTCTCTCTCTCTATTCGCAGATGGCCGACTATAATCAAATATGGCCTGGTGTCGGTGGATTTCATCTGCCTCCTACTTCTACAAGTCAATTGGTCTCTCAAAACGCTGCTGATGATCTCTCTCCAACACCAGACTCACCTGATTCAGCAAAAGATGGAAAGAAGAATGACGATAGGTATAGACGCCACGAAATCACTCATTCACATTCTTACTCTTCATTCTCTTTACATAAGACCTAGACATTCTTCTCAAAATGTTATAACATCAATTTTCTGATGAAAAACCTTCAGACTATAGAGTAGACGCGAGAAACGCGCAGTCACATTGTTCCTTTCTCTCAAAGTTTGTATCGGAAGATTAACCCCACATTCCACGCTATGTTTTCCTCCTTATTCACTAACCCTCGTGTTTCGATACGAAACTTTTGAAACTTTCGAGAAATGAAGTTTGTCCTGAAATTTATCCGAATACTTTGCTTTTTGTATAACCTGGCTCAGCTCTTGAAGCGTAGAACAAAACTATAGCAAGAATTCATAAATGCTTCCTCGATGTCACAGCTAGTAAATTTTGATTGATTTAGAGTGAAACGCCCCATGAATGCCTTTATGGTGTGGAGCCGGAGTAAACGGAGACTAATGGCTCAGGTTAGTACAGAACACCTGTTCGATTCCTGCTGTTGCTGTTCAGAAGTAATTAGCTGTTGTAGGAGAATCCGAAGATGCATAACTCCGAGATCAGTAAACGGCTCGGAGCTGAATGGAAGTGCCTCAGTGATACCGAAAAGAGACCATTCATAGATGAGGCGAAGCGATTACGGTCAATTCACATGAAAGTAGGTTTTGAAGTTTTCTCTCACTTTCCGAATGTGGAATGTTGGAATATTGAATTTGGAAGATTTTATGTACGACAGCTGTTGATTTCCAGGAACATCCCGATTACAAGTATCGTCCACGGAGGAAGACAAAGGCTTTACAAAAGAAGCCGCTTCCTATGGGACCTTTCTCGTCGTTGGATCCCTTAAAACCGCAGGTGAGGAGAACAGTCACTTTGGTAACTTATTGTGTAGTGTATGTGGACAAAATTGTCGAACAGCAGCTTGTTCTATCGGGATTTTCAACGCGTGCGTGCATTTCACACAATCAATGTTGCGCTAGTGCGCCATCTGAATGCTTCTTTGTTCTCGAGCCACTCACTCGCATACTTCACCCCACTTCATCGATTTCCACCCCCAAATATGACGAGTTTGATTTTCTCACATCGGAACATACACTACATACATGTAGACGTTTAGCAGGAATTTCTTCGCTGATGAAATCAACTATTACAGGTCTACAACACGGTCCCATCATGGAATGGCAATAGTGGCTATCCGTTCGACGCTTCATCATATGGTCTCTACCCACGAACGGGATACGAGATGCTCAATCAGTTACCGTATCTGGAGAGCTCGCCATCACAGTATACTCAGTCTCCTCTTGGCAGCACCTATCCAGTCAATTACCTCACTCCTGCTCCGGTAGTCAAATCTGAAGTGGAGGCATCTCCAGAAAATTCTGAAATTTCCTTAGATCCTAGTCATTTTCGGGCATTTTACGATCCGTCAAAGGATCCAATGACTTCAATGTATTCTAATCCACTCTCATATTCGTCTCTTGAAAGCATGGGGCTCACGCAACCCATGCCTCAGTCTCATGTCACCTCTTAAGCGAGTCCACGGGTTCAGAGGACACCAAGACATTCGGTTTCACTCTTCTTTCTGGACAGTGTGTTTTATTGAAAGTCATTGTTCGTACCCGAGCGGCTAGTTAGAGTGGTCGAAGATTGTCCTCGAAATGAACTCGCTAACTGTGCCACCGCTAGCGTTTCCTCTAAACTCTAGCTGAAATAACTCAGTTGCCTCATAACGTATATTTATTGTGTATGTGATAAAGTCTCAGTGTCATATATTACCTCTTAACTGCATATATAATGTGGTGTTCATCCACATATCATCTACACTATGAGCGTAGATGATGGATTGAGAAGCAATTTCGTGAAAAAGTGGTACGCGGCTTTATCTTTGTACAGCATTGTATTTGTAATTGTTCCGTTGACCAAAGAAACGGTCATTTTGCCATCTGAGCCGTTGTGGAACCTCGGCCCGTAATTTTCGCTTAGCTGTTGAAATACGGTAGGACTTCCATGTGAAAATGAAGCATATGGCATGTTTATAGTAGAATTTGTTAGATCACGTTTTATATGTAATGTGATGAAAGGTATATCTATTGGTTCCCAAGAATAAGATATTGAAAGGTATGAGAAGTGATATGTGCCTAGTAGTTATTACGTAGGCGAGGAAGGTGTCAGTTGTGGGAGTATTACTGGGATCAACATCACCACAAATGTGTGAGCGAGTCTGATAGCACTGCAGGTGTATTTCACACGAATCTATCACACAGTGGATCCGAACGAAACGGCGTGGCGTGGCGGGAAAAGGATCGTATTTCTATGTATTTTGTGGTAGCAAACCGGACGACGCTCACGACGCTTAGTTTTATGGGAGCAAAGCTAGACGGGGGCATCAACGCGATTCTTTGACTAAATTCCTTCGCAGAAAGCGTATTTTTAGAAGTGGGAGACCTAGCTCTAACCGTTAGGAAGAAATGCGTAACTAGCTGAGTAGTGGTAGTGCATGTGTGGTGGTGTGTGTTCAAAGAGAAATGCTTGTCTCGCGTCAAGTTCTTTCTTTTTGTTCTCAAAGTGTGCACAAATGTCGAGCATGAGACTGGAGCGCAACACCTTTGTGATATCATTTCCTTCTATTTTGAATCACAATTGTCGCAAGTGTTGCTCACTATCACACCCTACAGTTTCGCAAACTGTCACAAAAACTCCACTCGCGCGCTCCCATGTTTTCCCCACCTCTTATGAAGAACGAAAAAAACAGGGGCTATGAGAATTCTATGGAATCGCAATGCTTGCAGCTCTAAAATCTGCATAATCTAATATTTCTCTGGAATTGGCATTCTTCTATCACTGTGTGAAATCTAAGCGCTTAATTCCCGTTGACGAGTTGTGTCCTATGGGTTTGTGTGTGCGTAACATTTAGCGTCCATTAAGGAGAATGTATATTGTACGAATTCGGTTGTATCCATCATGCTTCCACCTTTTCAGCTTCCATTCTGGAAAGCTGATCGTTGCTTGGGTTGGCTGTTTAATATCGAGGGGCGTGTGCTGCAACTCGAAGCGGGGAAACGCTGCGGGGCGTCCTAAAACCCCGCTAATCATGTTTTGATTTCACTCTTGACTATCGTATACGTGCACCAATTTGCGGCTCATTTCCTACCGTATATCCAAGGAATCGCCTGCATACGAACAACATTTTGTTTTTAATACCTGAAGTGCCAAAGTACATTGAGTAAGAGGGAAGAAATGCGTAAGCAACACCGGCATGTAGCATCGTCTACCCACTATTTCTTCAGCTCGACTAGAGTTGCTACTAACTTAAAGTAAGGATGCGGAAGTGATTGGTGTTCTGGTGCTTACTAAGAAAGATCAAAATGCGAGCAATATTTAGAATACCACCTAGTTATCTATATTTGAATGTAATGGCTAATAATTCGCTCGCTTGTTTTATTGCTTCCATAGAGTAGCCCAAGATGATACGCTTTGCTCAGCAACAGATTTGCTATAAAGCTGTTCCACTGTGGATCTCGCTTAAAACATGTATATTTGTCTTCAACAAGATATGTGCTCTATATGTAGGTCAACCGTACGTCTATGTACTCCTATGTCGGGGCGGTTTGAAAATCGGCACTGCACTAGATCAGAACTGCAATTATGACCGGCATACCTGGAAGGAAACCAAAGTGCCACCGTACTCTCATTGCGGGGTGCCCAACCCTCTACTAATTAGTCTCGCGCTATTGTTCGCAGACCAATTGCCTAGTCCACAGGTCGGTCAACCACAATCGCCGAAACCGTAATCAAGAGGATTACCCTTACTTGCATCAACGACTGAAGCCAAAACTGCTACATAACGTCATGCTTCACTAGCTTCTCAACACTATCATTTGCCGGAAACCGAAACCAAATCTGCACGTTAACCTTATCCGCATAGATAGTAGCGTGATCCATTTAGATCAACCATTCCATAGGCATTTTGTCTGACTTCGATAAAAACCAGGATGGCATTATTGAACAACAATACAAGGGAAATTGATTTTATTGCAATCGAAACAGTCAACAGAATGACTACAGAACTCATTATACCGGTTGTCAGCAACTAAATACACCGCTCATGATCTATTTTACCTGTCTGCTTGATGTGCCATTAACTCAAAAATTAGAGGCTGTCACGAAGAGTGAGGTATGCATTTGTTCGCAGATATGTTTTCTCGATATTTTTCGTATCTTAGTACTTCCTTCGAGTGTTGTCGAGGTGTTTTATGTTCGAGACACTGAAATGGTAGGTAAATATCAGTGGAGAGTTATAATATAATCCAATTGAATATGGGTTGGATTTGGTGTCGGATAACGTTGGAGAAGGCGACTTTTTCACCGTGATGTGTCACAGCAACTGAAAGCCGGCGCATACGAACTGGAGAAAATGACGAGAATGACGCTGCATGCTGGGTTCATCTTCTTCTCAATTAGAGAAGTGACTGCGATGTGTGTCTAACATATTGCGGCTTCGTGATTACAGGACGTCGTAGTAAAGGCCAACAATTGCACTCTAATTGCCAGATTACATGCGTGTGGCGGCAGCAAAGGGAGGGCCCCATGCCTGCCTATGAGGTGTAATCCGGCTGTGCCCTTTTACCATTCCGCTTCCGTGGCAACGTCTTCTGTCTCTAATGAGCATTCATAAAACGTCATCAGTACGAGTGCGAGTCAGATGCATTAAAGGTAGAATCCACCTAAAATTAACAAAGGGATCGGGAGATTGCAGCGAAATGTCGTTATAACAAATAAAGTGCTGAACTAATAATAGAGGTTTTCCGTGAAAGAGACACAGAAACAACAATTGGAGTGGTAGAAACAACAAAACATCATTTCCACTCTCGCTTTATTCAACTAACATGTCATGCGTTGCTATCTTTTGCTCAGATAACTAATCAAAGTGACTATGTGAAGGCCTTCTAACACATTGACGACTATACGGCCCGAGGGTAACTCGTACGCTGTCTGCCGTTTGGGATAATCTGACCCACCTATGGGTTGGACTCTATCGAAGTGTCGCTTTCTCCAACTTTTGAGAAACTCCCATTTTTTCGTAAGGAGCATATTACCGTTATCCCAAAAGTGCTGTAAACATCGTGGTTCAGTGGAATAATTTTTCAAAGCACACTCATTTACATTGTAAACAAAACTACTTCGGCGCTATTCGATTGATTCCGCCTTCCGGATTCCCTCCAGGAAACTTTTTTTTCGGCCAACCGTTGTCAAACGTCATCTTTGGGGGTTATCGAGGGCCCTGGACACGATGGTGTTGTCCGTTTTCCGAATTACGATCGAAGTCGCAAATAAGGTAGTCCAATCCAATCAATGCCACCGAATTGACATAAGCTACAGTGAACTTCGATTATAACGGTTATCAAGGGCGCTAAATACGGTGGCGATGTCCATTTGTATGGTACGAAAACGTATCATGTCGAAAGAACCGTCTCCTGGGACAATTTAATCCACCCATGGGTCGTTTTTGCAGCGAGCGAAACGCGCGTGAAAACGAAAAACAGGCGCGGTCGTCAATGCGTTAAGCACCTGACGTCTTCATATGTATCTGGTTTTTGACTTGCATTACATAGCGGTATGAATAATTTGGTTTTAACTCGCCTATGTTTTGTCGTCGTAAAAGGTCTCGTGCTCAGTTAGAACGATATGAACACAATTTTTCACCTTTGAATAAACACAATAATCGTTACATTCAAACGAATTTCTCCAGACCAACACGCTGAATGACTTTGACAGAGTGCGAAATATTAGGCGCTAAAATGTTGAAAAAATTGAATGTTCCCTTTTATTGAGCGAAGATTAGAACAGCAATTATTTTCATTACAGGGCTAATCGCAGTCCCTCCGTGTCAAGCTCATAACAAGGTAAAGCCTCTGTGATGAACGCGAATATGTTTTTTTTGGAAATTGAGAGGTATCTTTCACTCGAATTCAAGGTCATGGATTACGAAATCATATAACATTACCGTTGATACAGCTACAAAGTTTCGAATAAAAATGCAGGTTTTTGTTGAATGCACAATTGTACCAACATTTACCATATCAAAAACTGTGTCTGATGGAAGCAGTACAAAGGCTCTACTATGTAGTGTTCAGCACGATATGTGAATCCTCCACCCAAACACCATATAACTTTCATTGGAATCCCCAGTAGTTCTCGAAGACGGATACTTAGCAGTTTCTAGTGGTGATGTCTCTTGACCTATATATGTATATATTTCATGGCGAGGCCCTTATTTTCTCTTAAGATAAGGACTACAGCCACGTCGTCCACGAAGAAGAAACATCCAACCTTTAAACATCTATTTCAGTTTATAATTGGAGTGCAATGTGCTCCCATTATGGCACATACGTGTACCAGAGTTTTCAAATATGCAATAAAAGCTCTGCACTAAAAGGGACAGCACGAAGATAATCAGATCTGACCCTCCGTAATCAGAGTTACGCAATTCACGCAAAAAATTACCCATAATGACCAAATCGGCTCAGCAAGTGCGTCGAAGCGTATGTTAATGAAGCCGATTCTCCACTTTTCGATTGCCTAATAGGTGTGACATTTTTGCAGAAGTGGACACGTTTTTTTGCACTGACTGTTATGGTGTCTTTTGGCCACCAAGTATGAAAAAGAAAGACGATGCACACTGTCGTTTTAACAGCGAGAGGCAGACACTGACTTGTTTGAAAAGGTGGTGACAAATGTCTGTTTCTGTCTGAACCCGGAGAAGAGTTCAGAGATGGACATGAGTTTGATGAGTCGATGCTTTGCATCTGAGCCTCCTGTCAAACAGAGAATCACTTACAAGAGACAAGACAACGATGTTTCAAAATCATGTGGCGAACGGAGATGCAGTGCCGACGAGAACAAAAAGAAAAATGATGTGAGTGGGCGAAAGGAGCAAGAGGGTGAAAGTGGACATATTAGGTTGGTCAATAAGTAACTAGCAATTTTTGGAAAATCAGATATTTATTTTTTTCTCTCATACAACCCCTGTATACAATCAGAGGTAGGCACCATCGGCATTGATCACTTCCTGCCAGCGAGTACGTAGAATGTCGAATTTTATATTTCTCATTTTTTCTCATATTATTCATTTATTTTCTCATATTTCTATTTAATTTTATTTTATTTAATAATATTTCTCAAATTAACGGAAAGCCGACAACTGAACGAAACTATCAGGGGGATCTAGCTATCCTAATTGAGTTATCTCACTTGGAAGGAATCGGATGTTAATGTAATTGTAACGCTCTGCAACACCTTGGCTCTTGACAGCATAAATTGATTAATATATTCTTCTCGATTAATATACCCAGTACAATTTAGCGGATATAACGTCACTCCGTTCTAGCGGATATTGCACCCATAAGTTGATTATTCTCAAGAGGCCCTATGCGAAGGCAACCCTCGTGTGACCGTGTCGCACATGCTGGTCTCGTAACCGTTGAACGGCTCGATAAATCTCTCAAGACTCATACAATGCCCTTAGAATAAATGATGTATGCGTGGATTACAACCAGGAAAGTGCAGAAATTCCATTTTCGGGTTCCGTATTCTAGGTTCCGTTAAATACTGTCGTTTTGTCCCGTTCTTCGAAAAGTCCCGTATCTCAACATTTTCCTAGCCGTAGAAGTAATAGGTTATAAATAACAAACAACATTTGATTATTACGATCTCACCCTGACCTCTGTTTCTTTTAAACTAATTAAGTTAACCGACAACGGGCTGGACGCTAATCAGTCATGCATTCGGCAAGTATAATTAGGATATGTCTACAATAGCCTAATATTATTACGAGTGAAACTGATCCTTTGTAACAATAAAAGGGTGATTCTCGTAAAAAGAAAACTGAAAGATGATGATGATGATGATGATGATACATTTTTGGTGGTTCACGTGATTCAGCTCTACTGTATTTTTGCGGGTCAATTGTACTGTCGGCATTCCACTTCACGGACTCCAGCCCTTAATTTTTTAGTCACTCAAATCTGCTGGAACTTTGTATAGTGGGTTTTAGAGGGCGCTGATCACGAGTCTGCGGTCCGTTTTTCACAGGGTGACCTCGGACCACCCACATTGTTAGTTGGGTGGTCCAGTTAGGGTCACCGATTTCGCCCAAACTTCGTCTACGGAGGTTATTCGGGGTCCTGAACACGATGGTGATATCCGTTTTTCACATGGTGGTCCGAGACCACCCATACAGGGAATCAGTGTGGTCCAGTGAGGGCCACCGATTTCGCTCAAACTTTGCGTACAGGGTTATTTGGGGTCCTTAACACAATGGTTATATCCGTTTTTCACATGGAGGTCCGAGACCCCTATATGGGAAATCAGGGTGGTCCAGTCAGGGCCACCCAAATAGCAATGTGGGTGGAGGGAGACCACCGCGTGGAAAACGGACCGCAGATTCGTGATCAGCGCCCACGATTACCCCCATGTGCAAAGTTTCAGCGAAATACGATGTCTGAAAAAAAATTTAGGGGCTGGAGTCCATGAAGTGGAATAGTGCCATACTGTCTAGTATTTCTTAAACTTATCCATGAAGTTTCTCCATTATGAAAAGATCCAATGAATACGCTTAGAATTCTTTTAGTAGCAATTCCCTCTGGAAATTAGGGTCCGACTGGTGTAACTATCCCACGCATTACTACAGAGCTTCCGTAGTTCCCATCCTTGCTGTCCTGGTTGCGCGTGAATTGCGGTGCGTGGTACGTGGACACGGTTCGATGGTAGCTATCTCGACGCCTAATTTTCTGGTCAGTCTCGGCGCCTCCACTTCAAATCTGTAAGTTCAGCGTTTCTCTTGTTATTAATCTTTTTTATCATTGGTGAAATGTTGAATTATTCTTAAAGTTAATATTGTAAGTGCATCTATATTAGCTACTCTACAGTGTAACTTTAAGCCGCTTGAGTGTTAGTGGAGCACTGTGCATATGCACTGGTGATTAGAAGAGAATATAGGTGTGAATTGTGAGTTAGATGGAATTGGTATGACATTTTTCATTACTCAGATTCAGAAACAGTCTATTTTTTACGATAGTCAAAGTCTACATAGTTAGTTTGAACCTATTCTATCCCTCTGCCTGCTACTCATATTGAAGCAAAGTGGTCATGGCTACTATTTGTAGTTGCGTGGCTTTCATATCATTTTTTGACTTGGGATTTCTGCTTGACGCGTAACATCGGCAGTGGCAACAATTTCGAAAGTTTGATGAATTTTACATGAGCTTGTGTCAAATTTAACATAATATCTGTTAACATTTGATAATGTAACGATAGTGTGCATAATATCTGTAAATATGTGCTAATGTGTTTAATAGGTGGGCAGATAATTTTGTATGTTGACTTGCTCATCATCTCATGTAAAAGTCATTTTTCATGTCGTCTGAACCTTCAAACACCCGACAAATCACCAGCATACAGCACGATTTGTGGCATGTCGCAGTGTTTTGTACCCAAATGAGATTCACTCTCGTTCACCCCTTTGGCACTAATTCTCATTCTGGGTTGTCAGTAGTGCGAATAATAATTTTATTAGGATAAGATCTATTAAGTTATAGGATGGTGTTTTCCTTCACATTTTATTTCACAGGTAGATTGTACTGCAGATTACTTTTATTTCGATTTATATGGGAAATGGCAGAAGTTATACTGAAGATGTTTCTGAAAATGCAACGTAGTCATATCTGTTTGCTTACAACTGCGATCCGAAGGTCGTTTCGGAATCGAAATTACAGATACCGTTTCGAGCAATCCTTCACCGTCACCGAGATAATTTCTCTCATTTCGATGAAACACGTCACATAAAGTGTCGACCTTTCTGTGGCACAGCGATGCGATTCGTGTTGCATATTTCACTCTCGCAACCATAGCCTTTTTTAGTCTCTGTCGTGGTGCTCTCAAGACAAATTTACGCCGTCGGAGAGGGCAACCAGAGAGTTCCCATGGATGTCACCTTCGCGTGGCACTTTCAGTTAGGCGGAATAGTGGCTTCACTTTGTGGGTCCGTCCTTGAAACTCCGTCAAAACAAAATGCAAAAGTCAAATAGGTGTTCTTTTGGTCATACCGTTTTCCCTCTTCGTTTTCGTGTGAAGGCTATGGAGCGTTGCTGTATAGTTCACATTACACACGTAGGCGCTCCGTATCTGTGGTCCAGTTCTACTACCCGTTCCACTTTCTATTTTGAGCAAACAACGATAAAGTCAGCGAAATTCGTTATCAACTTCTTGTCCTTTTAATAGCTGTTTGATATTCTTCTCTTCACATAGCCCCAGTAAGAAAGTTGTTGGAAAAGACGACGACTCCATCCCTTCTGTATTTAGTTAACTTTTTTTATCGTAAAAGCATATTAATTTGTGAAATCGAAAGGTCGTTTCCGAGTAAATTTTGTGCGGTTCCACTCGCTTTCCATGGTCTGATTTATGCAGCTCTATCAGTTCAGCTCTGGCCTCTTCTGTTATTGCTTGGATCTTCACGTAAAAAAAGCTGATATTCAAATTTGCGTCATTCCTGAGCTTGCTTCTTTTTGAAATAGGAAACACTATTGCCGTTTTGATTTGAGCACTGTTTGTCCACCCTTTGAACGTTCGCTGTTCAGTCCTTTTGTTCTGATGAGAGAGACGAGTGCTTTAGAGTGCAAAACGATATTTGATATTGATAACGAGTAACGGCGCATGTTTTTCTCGTCAAATCAGCAACTCCATCTGTATAGTCCAATGCTATGCCTCTCAGTGAGTACGTCTGATAGGAACCATCTGAATGCCTCTTTCCTATCGTTTATTCGTTTGAAAGATTGTTTTGTGGATCTGAGTACATTCATTGGTTCGGTCTTTTGGCAATGGGTTTGGTGAGACAAGCACTGGGTGTTTTGTAGAAACACTGTGATATTTCCCTCCGCGTTCACTTTGGAAGGAACAAAAATTGTAGCTCTTGAACGAATTTTTTTAGTTGCAGCACGCTTGCTCAACTACTATGACAACTTTATACTGTTCGTATGACCGCATCCAGCGTGCCGATCATGAGTGAGTTTTGTGCTATTGACGCACCCCTCACAGTGACAGGGTAGACAGGATTATTTGCGATTTTACTTAGTAATCAACGGGCATTGAATAAGGATCTATATGGTGGTGAGTCGTCACAAATCCGATATTGGGCGTGTCGGCTCAAATTCAATTGTGATTAATGTCGGATTCTGGAAAAAAATCGTCCTTTCCAGTGATTTTCCTCTCTCTTTCATTACGCTCTGCTCGCTTTATTCATCGATTAGAATAAAATCATAATATACTGTTTGAAACTGATTTTAATTCTTCGCGGTACTGTGAAGAATATGTGTTCTGTGACACTGAAGACGTGTTCCTATATCTATACTTTAGGAGAAATTTGTATTCGCTGCATTAGATTACCTCAAATGATAGCGTCACTTCCATAGACTTAGTGAGTGGTTTGCTCCCTCTAGTTCTATGTTCTTTGGCTACATAGGAAATATTTGTCCGTCATCAGTTGTCATCAAAGACGTGAATCGGTTAAGGCACCCCGCTCTGGTCTTTCCCCAGAGTACTCTTTTGGTGAGTCCTTTCATACAACAGCATCAGTCAAACGTTCAGCTGGAACCTCGTTGTATCAAAACATCATTTGAAAAATCTGTCGTGATTCAATGAAATGATATCAAAACGTGTTCGGAATCTTTACGAGTGATTCGAATTCAAATCTTCCACTGTATCAAAGTTCCATTCGAATGGTATTGCTTTTTCAGGGAACTAGGCGGCAATGCTAGTGGAGGCAGTACTTGATGGACACCCTCCTGCCCCGATTCCCCATACTGAGGATGTGAATGCAAGCGCCGAGGTAAATGGATCTGTAGATGCAAATCATAACGTTATGGATTTCCGGAAATTAATCGCCTTAGCTGGTGAGTTGACTAACGATTGCGGTTACCGTTTTGTTGCGTTCTTCTATACATTTTCAGTTCTTCAGGGGCTGCTTATTTCATTGTTATGACGGCGTTCATTGTACCGGTTGCGTGTGTTGCAACCGTTGTTTTGCTGTTTCCTCTCGTATATTTGAAGTACGTATTGCAATTCAGACATTGCTCATATCGCCTCGTAATATCTTACTGTTTCAACTACACAAGTAATTTTTCATGCTTGGTTTCTCAGTCAAATGGAAGGCTGCTTTGGAAGCTGAATTCGATGTAAATTCATGAACTGAGCGCATTGCACAGCTAAGCATTTGTTGTAGGAGTGACCTCACCCTTTTTTCACTTCAAATTCTCATTCAGTGCGAAATCGCGGGAACAGTGTTACACAACAAAGGGTTGATCTTCCCATGTGTTTCTTCTCATTTATAATTTTGTTGACTGAAGCTGTAAAAAGGCTTTCATGTTGATTACGGTGGTTTCCTAAAGAAAAAAGCCGAAAACGTGTTGGGGAGTAGCGACCAAACACTTCCATACTTTAGGTTTAGTGGGCATCATTTTAGCAGCTGGAGCGCTCACGGTGTACATAATAATGTTGTTCGCTCTCACTCTTAAAAATATTAGTTGCCGTTTTCAGCTTACCGCTTTTCATATATCTGGAAAATCGTTTGTGCACAATGGTTAACAACCATTGGGTCTCGGCCTCTGTTCACTGTGGTCTCAACAGTAAGTTGTTTCATTTCGGGTTGTTTTGATGTTTATTTATACTGCTAATATACAATTTTTTAAGCGGTGGAATACGGCAGTGACATCGGGAAATATGCAAAGAAGCGATGTCTTTTTTTGGTGAATCACTTGGGTCTCACTGATCACTTTGTTGTTATGCAAGCGCTACATGACAAGGGAAACGTCCCTGGAAGTGTGAGTCCTACTGTTATACTCCTTCTATACAAGTGACCACGTTTCCGGATTCATATACCACTACGCCTTGATGAAGAAAGCTGATTTTGGAAGCAAGTGAATCAGGACAACAAATCGCATTGTTAAGTTCTTGTTCATCATACAATTAGTCGTAGAACTGACAACCAGTCGTCGGTTTCCGTTTCTATGGGTCGCTAAACATTGAATACAGTAAAAAAATTTGGCGACATTTTGACGGTATGAATAAATAATTTTTGTTACGGATATTCTTAATTGGTCATATTGCACAAACCTTTTTTTCCAAAGTTGGCATACCTCCTACACAAAGGAATATTTTAGTGGTTGTGGGTTATCTACAACATTTGGAAATATACTCCGCTGGGAATAATGTGGAGTTCCCATGGCAACTTTTTCATCAATGGTGGAGCGTCACGAAAAGCGGCACTTTTGAGCAGCTTTAGAAAACATCTATGCAATTTGTTCCACAAATTCAATTTTCACTGGATCGTCATGTATCCGGAAGGTGAGTATCTTCGAAGCACGGATTTTTAATTCTACAAGGCCTTGGTTCCTTGTAAAGTTCAATTCAATAGGCCTGGGTATTGTGGCATAATTTCCTGTGAAGTAGCTGCATGTACGCGAGGTTTCGATCTGATGCAAAAGTTCTGTAACAAGGAGCTAGATTTCAACCAGCATAAAAGAGCTGCCGAAATGAGGAGGAAGGGAACCGTTTGACCCTTTCTCACTATAGGCGCGACTCGTTGTTCATAATTCTTGAGTCGATCGGATGAGGAGTGTTTGAATTCAGGTTCTCGTTTATTCTTAATCAAAGAGAGCTCGTCACGCTTTGCCGAAAAATTGAAGCTGCCTCAACTGCGTCACTGTGCTTACCCACGTAGTGGAGCAGCGCATGCTGTTCTTGATGTTCTTGGTCCTACATCGTCTCACGGGCGCGATTCAGGTACTCTGTTGTTTCGAACTTTCTCAAACTGTGATTCTCGTTTTTCCTGCGTTCTTCGTTTTTTTGCTTCGATCTAGGAACTTAAGGTTATACACGAGAAACACGTTTTCGATGTCAGCGTCGTAATATGTAGGGATTATTTTCTACTTAAGGAGACTCCGTACCATCACGTTGTGGTGAAGGACCTGCTATCGACTATATTATTGACGCAACGATAGGTTATCCTAAAGGAGTTGTTCCCAGTATAGGTTTGTTTTTGTGCCACAGTTTTTGCAGTTTCTCTTTACCCGAGTTGTAATTGTAATTGCTGACCCTAATGCTAGGTTATTCGCAAAACGCTGACATCGGAAGGGAATTGAACCCGCGTTTTTCTGTTTTCGGCATACTGCACTAACCACTGCGCTACCGATGTGCTAGTACAGTTTGCCGGAAACAGCAAGACGCAGGTTCAGTTCCCGTCCGATGTTAGCGTTTTGCGAATATCCAAATGTATAAGTCATTATTTTATTTTATTTTATTTTTATTTATTCAAGACGTCGGCAGAAGCCAACGCGTGCCGCAACATACACATAACTCAAAATAGTCATTAAAAGTACGAAAATGCATTGGTTCCGTTAACAAAACTCAAAAATTCACACACGAGATAGTAGGTTTGGAAAACCACGCAGGGAGAGACCGAGGACGTTCTGATTTGATTCCAATATACGGTTGAATTCTACCAAGCACCTGTAGGTGAAGAAGCTATTTCTGATCCGTGATTTCGCCACGGAAACATTTAGTCTCAGCCGCCCTCTTGTGGTTATTGTCAGTGATGATCCGAAGAAGCTGTTTGGATCGATAAAGACCCTACCCGTGAATATTTTAAACATCATTAGGAGGTCAAATTTTTTCCTTCGATAGTGTAGACTCGGTAAATTAAGTATTTTGGCTCGTTCAACCCCATTTGGCATTTGGTAGTAGTTAGTACCGTAGCACCTCATCATTAGCTCGCGAGTGAAGCTGTTTTGAATGCCCTCAAGAATATTAATATCTCTCAACTTCAACGGATTAAAGACATTCAACTAGTTCTCGTCTATAAACCGCTAAACAAAAAGCGGCAAATAGCAGAATACTATTTTCTCTTTTCAAGGATCGGCTGTGACTGGTGAATGGCCCCACCCTAGCAACCGAGTGTGTCTGCATTATGATGTAATTAAAGTTGCCCCTGAATGGGCAGTGGAGTCGAAATTGCAGGAATTTTTGTACAAGCGTTATCAAGAAAAGGTAAGCAACATGTCTTTTGACTCAAATATTCGAAATATTTGTTGTTTTGCACGTTGTATGGGATCAATTTTTATGTCATCTCCCTCGTATTCTACAGGGTGATCCACATGAAGTGTTACACAAAAAACTACTTGCAACTCTTCACTGAGCGAAGCAAATAAGATACAGGTATATTCATCAGAAAGGGAAAAAAATTCTTCATCACACTTCATACAACATCACAGTCGAAATGGTCACCCTTGGCTTTAATGCATGCGTCCAATCTCCCTTGGAAATTTTGAGAATGTGTGCGATCATTTCCGGTGAAATTTTGTTCCGTGCTTTCTTCAGAGCCATTTCCAGTGAAATTAGTGATCCTTGTCTAGAAGAGCAAGCTTTTTTTGCTCTAGGATTGACCAGATACCGAAATCCATAGGGTTGAAATCGGACAAGCTTGAAGGCCAAATTTCCTTTGTTTAGCAATCCGAAGGATTGACACCACACCACTCCAGTTACATTTCGGCGTTGATTTCAACATTTTTTTTGAATAAAACAAGCTTAGTCTTGCCTAAGTCCGATATTCCATCCATGAACATGCGAGGAATATCCAAAAATGGCTTTCCTAAAGCGTGTAACACTTCATGTGGATCACCCTGTATATTTGAGTACGGTCTGTTGCAAGTTTTTCCAAAAGAGACGATTTGTGGTGATAGGCCTGGTAATACTCTGTTATTCAGGATGCTCTTCTGCATGACTACTACAGGACTGGTCATTTCCCTGGTGAGGGTCGTCCCGTCATTGTTTCGCACTTTATGATGTTGTTCTCTCAGGTAAGTGTACTGTGTAGAATCCGTATGTTAAGAATAGAATGTTATCATAACTACTAGTTTTAGTTGTTTTGGATCGGACTTTACTACTGTCATCACACAATCTGGATCCGACCACTATTTTCTATTATTGCCTCTGCGTTTTTATAAGCTACTAACGCCGAACACGGTTCATTAATATGATTTTGTTTACTTGTTAATGTGCAGCGATATTATGCACCGTTTCATATACCTACTTATCCCTGTTGTTCATGTGAATATCGTGAAATACGTTTGATTTCGGTAGCCTCGATCATAATTTCCAGTCATACTTTCCTTGCCATGTTGAAATATTTTGATTTCGTTTCTCGAATTCCCTGTTATGTAGTGTAGTTTCTTTGTAATGTTCTATGCCATCAACTTGCTTCCACTATGAATAGTGTACTTACAGCACTTTATCGCAACATTCTTAACAATAACTAGAGACCATTAGCACACGTTGACGACCATGATGACGTTTTTCTCAAATATAATTCATTTTATGCACAATTTACTAGTAGTCATCAATTCTATGTTAACCTTGTGAACCTAGTTGATTTGTCATGTTTTCCTGTTTTCCACCAACAATGGAGTAATCATTCCTACCGCTCAAATTTGTTTATGTCTATAGATCAATGAATGTGATTGTTCGACAGCTAGCTTTTGCACAGGTTTTCCCACGATTGCTACCTATTAGAATGTTGTTCCAAATGGCGATAAGAAGGGTATGGTTGTTCAGCATGATAAACGTAGAAACATTCACTAAGTAGTAGAGTAGTTTGAGATTATTCCTTCTGATGTTGGTGTTCGCTAATGAGACCTCAAGTTTCAGGGTAGCCTTATGGGCACGTTCTTGAGTTTGCTCGTTTTCCAAGGACCTTCGTCGTGGCTAGAGCAATCTGAGTAGCGATTTACGCTTGCCAGGGAAGCACCGGATGAGAGCGTCCTTACCAGTGAAACGACAATTTCCTTGGAGATCGGTATCACAGCACAGTCAACTGTCGCAATGGGATCCGTTTCCACGGAAGGATAGTAGGTGTTACGTTACTATTGCAAAATGTCGAAATATCTCTTCGGTGAGAATTGCAATGTGACGTCTTCTGAACTGTTCCATCTCTATGTGATGAGGCTGAGCTCGTATAGCAATCTTATAGAGCTTAACTGATATAGTACAATTAACAGTGTATCACAGCAAGGATCTGCTCGCGATATCTGAAGTTGTGGAATGAGGTAGAACTCTGAACGTATTTTGCTGTGACGATAGGCAAATGTTATTGTCGCGAGAACTACAGAATTGATGATCTTTTTTCCAGCACAGCCAATATTATTTACACATGATATAATATCATTTCTCAGCATGAGTCCTCATGTGGGTGTGAAGATTCGATGCTCGATTGAACGCTTTTTCACAGTGTACGCATACGTAAGGCTTCACCTAAACAGTAGTTGATCATCGGGAACTCATCAATGTTGGGGGTGATTCCAAAATTTACCGTGGTGTGTGTGAGCCGATGTCGGGTGAGATTACCAGGTTGTCGAAATGCACGTCCGCAGTGATCGCACTTGAATGGCTTCTCTCCAGTGTGAATTCGCTGAAATCAAATGTATTAGGTGTGTTCTGAATGGATAGATATAAGGGGTACCTCAAGAAACAATGACTTGCAAGGGCCAGCCACTATACCTAGTCGGTGTCTTCACCTTCCCACAAAAGCCGTGGTAGCAATTAATCCGACCCCAGAGGGAAGGCTTAGTTCGATGGGTTGACCGTGCATGTGTCACCAGCACCTTTTACCACCACACCTTCTCATGAAGTTCAAACACAAACATATAATCAGTTCTCAAAACAATTGCGATTTTTTAAAATTCAAATGTTTGTATGAAGTCCTATGTAACATAAAACGTTCTTAGGGCTATGTTTCTCTTTTTTAAATAATATTGAATGGATAGTCAGAAGAAACCAGTAGCTATCTGGATTTTAGTAGTCAAAATCGAAAATGCTGGCGATGTTGTGACGCACGTCTAATGCTCAAATGAAACGAATGGATTAAGTTCGTGTTCCATCGTTCTGCATGGCGCCATCCTCCCATCCCTCGGTTTGGTACCTAGGATATGATCAAGAGTTGTACGTGTGCTTCTGAAGGGTGTCCTGCTAGCGTTCGACGTGCTCCATCGGTCGGCCTATTTGGTTGCCATCCGCCATTTGTGATATGGCGAGGACGTAAGGGACGATTTTTATGAAGTGAGTGCCAATGGTGTACAGGGTGCGCCAGCTAAATCCGGACAAATTTCAATTCAAATCTCCCCCCATACCGTAACTTCGTTAGAAGTCCCGATTGGTATACAGTAAGTAAAAACCCTCTAGTTTGTAGTGATGCACTCATAACTGCATAAATGTTTCCCATAAGTGAGAAGTACAGCAGAAGAGCCGCAATCATTGAAAGCGTTCGCGCTGAACGCACAGGGGCGGAAAGCATTCGATTCTTCGGATACCCGAAATCGACGGTTTACGATGTTCCGGCGAATTACAAGGCTTCCGGAGAGAGTTGTGCAACTCAGGCGAGGAGAACCCATTCGCGAGAACGTATTTCAAGAACCGCAGAAGCCGTAGAACGTGCTTAGGAGCTGATCTTGAAGAACCCGATACAACCGCTGAGGAGGTTGGCGACAGTGTTGGAGTTAGCGAAGGTTCAGTGGCTGTAGTAGTCCCCTGAATAGCGGCTGTGTCTTCAGGAAGTCCATATGTCTTTCAACAAGACGGCGCACGAGCTATTTGTTTAAAAACTGGCTGTCCGATAACTTGGACATGCTGTGGTCCACGGTGTTCTGGTCCCAGAAAAACCCGGATTTGAACCCCATGAGCTACTACGTTCGGAGCGTTGTTGAGAGGGTACCTAACGAGACGAGGCACCCTAACGTCACATTTCTGCGAACCGCCAGTAAAGCAGTATTTGCAAATTTGGACCGAGCTTCTTTGAAGAGGGCTTGCGAACGTTTCAGGTAGAGGATGGAGGCGATTATTGCTGCTGACAGAGTCTACATTGAGCCATTGTAATAACAATACACCCCTTTACTAATGTGCAAAAGATTTCTGGATTTAAATTGTATTTTGGCGTTCGTAAGGTTGTTTGGAAAATCCGAGTCGCGGTTGTCCGGATATAGCTGGCGCACCCTGTATACCTTTGAATAGGTCTCATTTTCTATCTTACTCGTGGCTCAGGATCGAGTTGGAGGCTTGTTTCACAGCTCTGCACTTCTTGCATAGCATTCGATATGCAGCTTCGATTTCGACTGGCCAACAATGGGTGTGCATGATTCCATGTGATTCGAGCTCATCTGGCGCACAAATCCAGTGGCCGTCAAGTGTTCTACGCTGCCAGACAGACAATGCGACAATCTCACTCAACACTCAGCTATCGAGCTCTTATAATTAGCACTCGGTTGTCGAATTACGCCATATCATGCGTCATTGTAACGATATGGTATCGAGCCATTAGAAAACATAAACAGGACATCCCACAAGGCCTCGTACAAGGACATGATTTAACACAGTTGACGAACAACCCTTGAAAAGCCGATTTGCCGAAATTGTGAATTTGTGAGCTCTCTAAGGCTCTTTTTAATACGGCAACACCAAAAGTGTCGGTCAAATCGGGTTTAGGTGGAAAATTCAATGGAGGAAAATTTCCCTATTTGGAGGTTGAAGGAAGTTATTAACTGCCGTTTCATCGTAAGCTCTGACTTGAAAAACTATGTATGCTTCACTAGTCGAGAACCTTAGCAACGCCTTGAATAGTGCCCGTTTTTCGTTAAATTCCGTGTTTAGTGCACAATGTTTCGAACACGACAAGTCATCACCGGTCGCGCTATGCTACATTATTCAGTAGACGATGAAAGGCTTCGTTTCGAACACATTGTGTGAGAGGCTCCTCAATAGGAACCCCCGTCGATTAGTAGGTGTTACATAGGAGTGCTCGCGAGCTTGTAAGTATTCAATGGGTGAGCCAAGAATCCCTGGCATGCACCGTCTATATGCAGAAGGAGCACAAACGTGAAACCAACCTTATGAGTGATCAACGTGTTACTTCGACTGAACGTTTTATCACATACATCGCATCGATATTTTTTAGGATTTCCGCGTCCAACACATTCAGTCTTTGTTGATCGTAAGTTAGCCATTTGACAGAATGAGTAGAAGTCTAAATGAATCCGTTATCTACGTTTTATGTCCATGAAGAAGACAGAAATACCTTTGTTCAAATTTGGCAGTGTGTGCCGTAATGAAGTGATCGCTTCTTGTTGTAGTGCTTGATGCATTACTTGTAGCTTGGAGAAGTAGTCGAAAGGTGTTATGAAAAGCGGTTTCTGTGCAGAAAATATGATTTATATGATGAGCTGGGCCGGTTAGTTAGCTTAACTAACCAATTGTGGAGAACGATATGACGATGTCGGTAGGCATTCATCTCTAGCATTGTTTATAGTAGTTGAAACAAGGCGGTTAAGCAATCCACTGTTGGACGTGCATCCCGGCGACCTTAAAATCAGCGCACATTAGTGTTTTTAAATATGTACTTATTTTTTCACATACATTATTTGGATACATAACGTAGTTGGATCTTTGCATGATTTTTCAAAATTTCGATAGAATTACAAATTTCTTCAAAGTCTAGTTGAAGGATAATAGAGAGCAGAATAGGCAAACTACTATTCCGACATTATGGGCTGCCATAAATGATTTCACCCTGTCCAATCTTAGTTTTCTGTCCCCGTTGAATTCTAAAAATACCTCGAGGTCACTCGAATCAATTCAGCATCTGAAAGTAAAGTATACTATGTAAACTGAGTCTTCTTCATATTTCTTTCCGATGGTGGAATAACCCTGACAAATCGGGGCCGCTTTGTAAGATGTAGTTAGGAATTGGTAATGGAGCAAAAAAAAGGCGAAGGGATTCGCTTTGATTGAATGAATGATTCTCTTGTAAGAGTAAGCTAAATACTCATTAGGAGCAGCTTTCGCCGACGGCACAAGCCGACTCATCTATGTTAACTTTCCAGCAGAGAGGCTCTTGGTAGAAGGTTCTCGTTCAAGTCGGTGTGAACCCCTTGTGGTACATTAAGCGTGGTACATTATGACACATCTGCGTTAGGTAAAGATTTATCGCCAGCCGCAATGAAAACTAGAAAAACTTGGAGAGGAGCGTACATTCATGTTTACAGTAAACCTGATCCTTCTTGCATAGACTGCCGCTAAATAATTAATCGTCGGCATCTTGTGTAAAATGGGAGAAGGTGAAAATATTTTTGCAAAACGTGTGAAGAATGGACACAATAGCTGTTCGTGCATGACGAATTAAGTGTGCTAAACAATTTTGGAGCACATTTCCAAATTAGGCTAGAAGACGTAATTGAAGTGCTCAGATGCCGGAAAGAACAGCGTCACATGGCCCACTTGATCACATTACGGTGATGGACCTGATCAGGTCGGGGTTTGATTGAATATCTACTGCTCACCTTCGTTCTTCAACGGCAAGGTTTTCCTCATTTGCTTGTTTTTCGTCGAGAAGTGAATCTATGAGAAAGCAGGTATTGCTTTTCACTGCCATACACTTCTGAAACAGCATGCTTATGGTGACGACTTATGTGTATGTAGCTCATCATTTACACCTTGGCGATTAGCTTGTAATCAATGACATAGTGAAGAGCACTATGTAGTGGTGTTCTCTTTCGATGAGGGGCTCTGAAACGACTTGGAAATGCATTTGGAGTAGTTATTCGTCGAATTTGCCCTTGGGCAATGTTGCGTCTCCTTAGAAAAGAGACGTTATTGATTGCAACGATGAGGAGTGCTTGTTTTATTTATACATTCATTAGGAAGTTATTGCTGCCCGAAACACTATCTACTGCCTTCGGGACGAATTCATATCAAACGTCAGCGATGGAGAACAAGTCAGAGGCGTGAGGGACGGTACATTCGCTTCGTGACGGTAAGAATTGATTGTTGCAAGAGAATCAAGGAGAATGAATACATAAAGCGAGCTGCTTAAAGAGGCGTGCTATAGTGTGATGAGATTGTTCGATGGAGATAATGTCGTACAATGAGCTAAGCAAACCAATTCGGTGTGATACTACTGGCTGCAATGTGGGGTACCGTAGTAGGCGCTGCTACGGCGCCGCTGTCCCACACACACACACATGGGGGCGGGCGATTGGCGGAGAAGAAGAAGAAGCTTAGCTTCACCTCCTCCAAGGCTTGCTTCGCATCGCCTCTGCGCCTCTTGAATCGTCGTGCAGCTTACCTACCCGCAGTCGCCTGAATAATTTACGAAATGGGTGATATAGGGAATTATATCAACAACTGACTCTCTTTGACAGCGCAAATATTTGTTGGCACTACCGTAAGATCGTTGGATGACGAAAACACTCGCCGAAAAATGCTGTAAAGGCGCGATGGAAATCGTTGGTAGAACTAATAAAACACTAGTGGTTACTGTTCAGCAACACTTTCATCTATGGATAATCTGAGCTTGTAGTCTCACCGGCAGACGCATAGATGCACTAAGAAACGGATCGTGGTACATAGTTTTTGGCTGTTACCAAACTCAACGTCTTTCCTTCAAAAAAAGTTCAGAGGGGCTTGTGAACTAGTACACAGAAGGTGCATTTTGATAGTTCTGCACCTCTCGGATGAATCAAGGGATGAACAAAGAGACTGGTACACGATGTCGCTGAAGAAATGATTATAGGAATTTAAATAGAACGGAGAAAAGGTGCAACAGATCGAAGCTTGATGGCTTGATAGAGATTCATCCACAGATCCAAACCGTGAGAAAATGGCAATGTTCCCCGTGACAGCACCGTTATGCGATAAAAATGAGGTGATTAGTGTTAGTAAGGGTGGATAGTGAATTTCTCAAAGAAGTGCAAAGCAAGCCTTTCAACGAGTTGAGACAGAGGATATCACTACATTCGAAACAACATCTAGTTAGGTCTCAGTTGTAGGCTGACGATTTGTACTGACATTCATAATATTGTCATAAAAACAACTTAATAGGAACAACGGTTTAGGACCACGCTCAACGATGACAGTATGACAGTAGTGAACATCTGTCATTGCCTTTCCGGTAGTGTCCATATCTCGCAGTTGCATCTCGCTCCCAAGCAATACTACGGGTTAATTACTTCCTGTGATGTCCTCATACTAAACTATCACGGCCTGTGTTTAATTATGTTCTATAACGAGACTGCTACTCGATAACATGGGAACACTGGAACAGAGTTTTAGCAACCGGGTGGAGCTAGCTTCTTATCACCAGTTCGTTTAAATCTTATTTTCTTATTTCAGGTCTTTCCTTCATAAGACTGTGCGAGTCTAATTGATCTAGGCACGGTGAAACGAAAAGTGGACAAAATACATGGCAGGTACACTTTTCTATGTTACGTTTAGGTAAAATAACCGGTATGATCAAAAATGAGAAGGGATCTCTCAAAGTGGAAACCTCTCTAGTTAGCCTTTATTGAGCTTGAAAACTGATTGAGAGGAAAATATAAAATACAAAATTATAAAGGAAAATATAAAACTGTCGGCAATGAGCCGTCACAATTTAGTATTCTAACGTCTTTATCCAGATTGTATTTTTATGTAGGCACTTGTTATTATATGAACTATTTTTCACACACAATCCTTTAACAAATGGGTGGAATTAATTGGAACCAGCCGTACTAGTATCTTGAAAGGTTAACAAGGTCACCTCGTTAGCTACTGCCTATGTGTTGGTTGGTTAGGTATATCAACTAAATGAACAATCAAGGTCTAAGAGATTGATAATGTTCTACGTGTTCAAATGTGTGCAAACAAATTTTTATTGAAATAATTTTTAAAAGATTCCAACGGCTGAGTTTATCCATTTCTTAGGTGACACAGTTTTATAATATCTTCATCCGGTTTGTATTTGGATGTAGGTAAATATAAATAGGGAAACTATTTCTAACTATCCTTTATTAAATGGGAGTAATTAATTGTGGCCAACCGTATCTAGCCAGCCGCATTAGTATCTTGAAAGGTTAATAAGGTAACCTCGTTAGCCACTATCTATGGGTTTAATTTGGTGTACCAAATTAGTGTACAAAAAAGGTCTAAGAGATTGACAATGTTCTACGAGTTAAAAATGAGTGCAAACAAATCTTTGAAACCATGATTTTGGAAAAAAAAGATCTTCAACGAAGAGCTTATCCGTGTCTTAGGTGAGACAGCACCTGTATGTTAAGCATTTCAGGTTGGTATTGGTTGAATTTTTCTGCGCATAGTCGTCGGACATAAATTAGCCC
Source organism: Nippostrongylus brasiliensis (assembly GCA_030553155.1). Lineage (NCBI taxonomy): Eukaryota > Metazoa > Nematoda > Chromadorea > Rhabditida > Heligmosomidae > Nippostrongylus > Nippostrongylus brasiliensis. The sequence continues at coordinate 27,549,313 of CP130737.1, forward strand.
TTTAGGATGAGGAAGGCGCTGCTGGCGGCTATCAATTCTCTGGCAGTGACCGAACGCTGCTACCGCACGCGATGATGCCTATTAATAAGTCACATATCTTGCGCCTAGCCATCGCGCAGTGTCTCAAATTTTGATGAAATACCCACGAAAGCCTTTAATACAAGCGTCATTCGCCCGTCGATACGGAGTCTCACCTGCTAACACATAAGGAAGACCACACACGCGCTAAAAATCAGATCTTTGACTAAATTCCTTCGTACTGGTACGCAGTACGCAAACGTTTATTTTTGTTACACTAAATGTTATGTTTCTAGTGTTGAATAGAGTTTTTGAGCACTTTAATATCGTTGCAACTCTTTGTCTCAGTTCAGTCAGCGGTGCAAGGCAGTCATGCACCCTCTTTTGGAAGACTTTGCCGAATTGAAAGTTCCTGGGCATAGTGTTCCCGTCGTAGACACTGCCGTCAGATCCAACCCTACTCCTGATTAAACACCGTCGCATCGTTGTGAAAGAGAAGCAAGCGAAACGTAGAGCAGCCGACGGAAGTATTCGATGTTCTAGCGTTACGAGGTCTAAAGATGTTGTGCCGGTGTCGGTGTGAATCTAAAGGGAAAGAGGAGGGATCGGACACGCATGATAATGGATTTGTGTTTGTTGAGTTACGAAACGAAACGCTCAGTGTGATTACCTTCGGACATTGCAGCTGTCTTCTTACCTAGTCGTGACATAAGACATTCACGGCAATATGTTGACATGAAACGGAAGGGTTTTGGAAGAACTTGAGAAAAAATAAGCAAAGAGGGTGTGGAAATCGGGAGTTAGGTGGCCTACTTTTCGGTATCAATAACAGCCTCTTACAATAAAATTTGAGGATTTACTTCGTCTAAAATTCTATATCAATTTATAGCGAAAGTCTAGCTTGGGATCCCTTTCCATTCTCCAGCACATCACACAGTTACGTAAATGCTACAATATGAATCTTCGATGTAACTTAATTAGAAACATCCACGGGATGTAAATAGCGAGCGCGGCGTAACGACGTTGAACTTATGTGGTCATCGTGTTTATGACGTCGAAGAACACACATGGAAATAAAAAATTCAAAATTTTAGCTACGCTTCCTTCACCATCGCTGTTCTGATCGCGGCCATGTGTTTTTTGTTCAACACAAATAGTTCTAAAGTGATTTATGGCGGGTGAACGGTAAAAACGGTTTATACGTATAAATCATTTGTATCGGCGGATGTTCAAAGCCGAAACACTACTCAACGTGGTACTGAGTTCATTGATGAAATTCACGATTCCATGATATCATGATATTTTGGTGTGAAGCATTAACTAGTTTCTATTGTGCTTTCACTGAGATCGAATATTGAATGTAGATTTTCAATCTTTCGCCATTCTCTTTGAAAATTCTGTAGGTAAGTAGGGCACAATGTTGCAGAATAGTTGAAGACGTTTATGTGAAAAACTCAAATAGGTTCCATATACTCTCGAGAATCTTTTTGTTTTTTTTGATTCAGTTGAAAATGACTTCGATGTTAAAGAGGTTCACGTCGGTCTCGTGCCAGGAGCTGAACATGTCGTTCATCTACCCCAACCCCCTTTCTCGTTGACGTTCTCTCCCACGCCTGCTGTCTGTGCTCGCGAAGGGGCATTATTTTCGGTGGTTCATGTAGATCTTCGATGACCTTATGCCCCTATTTCCACATGAAAGACAGCGCGCTGTTCGAAGAGAGCCGAGGCCAGAGAAAATTCGGTCGCGCTATCCCTTCCACAATTTCAAGGTCTGACCGACAAATCGGGCAGTTTCGCCCTAGTAACCCTGAATGAATCTCCAAGGTAGACGATTTCGAGGCTTTATCAACGCTTTGCCTTCATCTTCTCGTTTTATTCTACTATTTCACCTTTAATTATGCTATACTCGTCTACTATTTTGCACTTTGGAACTTTAGTCCTGTGAAAGCGTAGTGAATGCTCAGAGTTGGGCTGTGGTTATTCGACTGAATAGAAAGCGAATTGCTGTAGATTAAACCTTTTTGCTTAATGTAGTTACGCGTTTTCCGTTATTTATGTGAGAATATATGTAATGGAATATCTCGATAATAACCGTAATACACCTTAATGTTTGTTGTAAATTCGTTCGATATCAATTAGTTTCACTTCTCATTGTTCGTAGGGGCAGTCTGTCTCTCTCTGAAGATTGGCTTTCGGTTTTTTTCATTCATGACTCGTACCTATCTTTTTGGATCAGATTCATTTACTTTATTCACGTTCCTTCGAACATGTTGTATGAATTTAACCAAGTTTACTACCCGTACGGATCTGATTACGAATATTTAATTCTTTTAAATGATCCCCTTCTGATGCAGCTCTACTGCTGTCCATATTATTGTAAGCTCTATTCCAGGTATTATGTTGTACCAGTCGTTGAAATCCCAAGATTTCGCAGATAATTACGCACTAGAAACATCAGAACGACTAATTGCACAACCCAAGCCGATTAGACCTCATCCGTCGTCTGACGGCTTGGCCTTGTACCAGGTACTCAACACAGTTAACGACCATATCTAAGTAACCTCGCCAGAGACACTACTGAAATTTTCAGCTTTATCTCTCTCACTTGGGCTCTCATGCTCCGGTTGTCAAACCGGCAGCACCAGCTGTCTTTGGATCCCAGCACTGGGTTAATCTATCTGAACCGAGGATCAACTGCAGGTTAACGATCAGTATCAAAGAATTCCGGTGCTCTATTCGAGAAATAGCTCACTTCACGGTTTTAGTTCCGATACTGCAACAAATCCGACAAACACTTGGGCGGAATTGTCATCGGGTAATCATTCAATGAGGCATTCATGGTTGCTGCACTATCTGGATAACGCTAATGAGGTGAATATTCTAGCCTGATCATTCGTAACTGAAAGGAAAAACCGATTCGTTAAGAAAAATATTGCTAGGTAGATGACATTTTGGTGTGGTAGGCCAGGTTATTCAGATCGTGTAATCGATGTTGCCGCCAAAACTGTGTGCCTGTAGTGGGTAGTGGTGTTCAACTACATATAGCGACGCCGTGCGCCGATGCGGTCATGCCACGAGCCCTTGTCCTTTTTTCTCTTCTTTTCACAACATTTTCACGTACTGATTTCGTTCTGTTCTGTAGAAGCACTAGCTACTCGCCTTTCTTTCTTCAACTGAAGATCTTTTGTCTTCTATTTTTTGAGCCTCATTCAAAGTTTCTGAGAGGAGGTGTATCAAGCTAAGTGCTATTAATTCTGAATATACGGTTTCAACAATGAGTACGTACATAGACAAAGATGAAGAACATAGTGATAGATCTGTCGAGTAAGGTGCTTCCATGATATTCTATGAATTCAGGCGACTATCGAATGTGATGTATTGTCAGTCTCTGATCGCTCAGAAGCGTCTTCTCGTAACACAGGAGACAAGAGGCGCTCTCCTACTTTGGTATTTTACATTTTTCATGTTTATTTCATTTTTTCTTCAATTTTTTTTAGATTTTGTGTTCACCTACCGAGCTCAGTAACAGCACGGAAAGATGCGCTGTGTGTAATGACCGCTCGTCAGGATTGCACTATGGCATTTACACGTGTGAAGGGTCAGTTAAAAGTAACATCTAAACATCGTTAAGCTCACTTCTATATTTTTATATTACACAGCTCACCAATAGTGAAAAGTGGAGCTGCAAATGTGCCTTTTGAATTGTCAGTCATAGCGACCTTGACATCCACATCTAAGCGTGTCCTCGCCCACTAACCTAGATTCCACATCACCACCGAACAGATTAACAAGCACTTCGTGTGAACAATTTTGCTTTCAAGAACATCGTTTGGTGTACCGGAGCTGACTATCAATACGATTTGATGTCTGGTGTAACTGTACATAACCACAACTGGATCGAATTCCATTCTCGCGCTATGTACCTGATACCACTAGAAAGCTTTCTCAATCACTTCTCTGTAATATCTTGCTGGTCACCACTTGAGTTGCTTTGTGAGCTTAGCTACATCGTCAAATGACGGCAGTGAATTTTTGATATCGGCTGAAAGGCAAAACCAGTCCAATGAGGTTATGTTGTGGGTTCTAAAATAGAAGCATTTAGGTGTCGCTGTGAGTGTTGCTTTATAAGCCGTCCGTGAAAGTCTATTCTTCACATAGGTGGTTTACCATCTGTGTAATACACATAAACAAACATATTCTTCTTTCCGTGTAATACATATTTGTAGAGTAGGCGAGGATCAGTGAAGCACATTGCTTACTGTAACCAAAAGGTCTAGTGTCGTCATTCTTACGGATCTTCCAACGAAGAGTGGATATGGGTAATCGTCTTCTCTCCGCTGAATGTACATTTTTTGAGGTGAAAAGGTTGATTCTTTCCATTTTCGCACTAAAATAAGCTAGGATAGAATTACGAATTATGAAATGGCAGGCATATTAGCCGGGTTTCGGATGCCGGTTACAGGTTGTGTGTTAACTAGGTCGTGGCCTCCGTGACTGGTGCGAAAGTACGCGCTGCTCTCAGCGTCAAGGTTGTTCTCTGCATCCCCACCCGCTGCTGTTGTTATGCTGCATTATCCACCATGTTTTAAATGACATCTCATTCTCGTACAATACAATAAGACGTTTTGGTTTGATTTATTGCGCTCTCTCTCATATCCAGCTCCATTTGCAGACTTCATCTTTCGTAAATTTGAACCTACCTATTCATATACGAGCATTATTCCGTGAACTGATGCTTGCCAGCATTACTATATATGCACCTACATGCTTGTTTCTGTATGTGTTCGATCGTTTTTATTTGCTTTCATGGCTGACCTACGAATTTTCTTTTCTCCATGTTCTCTCCTTTACACATTTCCCGCGTTTTTATCACTCGAGATTCGATAAAGTTGAGTTTACGGTAATATTCTGATCTTCAGCTTCTTCCACCTTATTTCCATTTGTATTCGTTTTTGCTACAGCAAAGATTTTCAAGTACTAATGATGTTGTTCAGCTCCAGCTAATTTGCAGCTGAGATTTACGAGCATTCTAAAGCAATTCCACTACATTTTACATAAGGATAGTATCAGAAACAATATCCAATCCTTTGAGCCTATCGTTTAGTTGACCAACATTGTTTCTCAGGTGTAAAGGCTTTTTCAAGCGAACAGTGCAGAACAAGCGCCTTTACTCGTGTGTTGGATCAGGGGGAGGTTGTCCGATGACGAAGGAGCACCGGAATAGGTAAGTAAAACATCTTGTCCATTTCGGCAGTCTTGATCAATTCCTTTATTGTTTTGCTTGTGTTGCTTTCCATGTCAATGGCACCCATTTTAGGTGCCAATTTTGTCGGTTCCAGAAGTGCCTTCAGCAGGGCATGGTATTAGAAGGTTTGTGATCATCATTTTACGTAGTAAGGAAATGGTGTTGTTGAAATGCAGTGTAATTCAGCCGTTCGTGAGGATCGCATGCCAGGTGGAAGGAATGGAAGTGCGATATATAGTCTCTACAAGGTAATTGAAGAGCGACATTCCACTAGCAAATCTAAGAATACCTGTCTAGATGAGGTATCGAAAAGCGAGGCACAAATCGTTAGAGTGTGAAACAACATCGCAATCGTCCGTTGTCAATGATGGACTCATACGACCAATCACAAAAAGAGAGGACTTTGAATATGTTCAACTAACTAACAAAAATCTAATTCAGGTAGATTGGATTTCATTCGAGAATGTTTCTTGAATACAAGTTTTGATGATTGAATCTTAATTTTTTCGATCTTGGTTGGAATCGAATTTTGAGAGATCGAGGTGGTGGTTATTTCAGGAACTTATCGACATTGACAGAATCGACAAGCTCATAAATCTTCGTGGACTGAGAATAGCTCCACTGAATGATGGACGGGAAGATCTCGCTCCAGCATGTCAACGTCTAAGTCGCATAGGTATGTATGTGTCATGAGTGGTACCAGTCTGCTATTGGGTTCTGGTGAAAGCTTCCCACCACTGTCTGGGTTTGATTGTTTGCCAGAATTTTGGAATTTTGATCGGAATATTCGAAAAAATGGTATGAAAACCGAAAGCTGCTATAACTCTGGACTCTCGTCCAGCTTTCAAAGTTACTCGCTTTCTGTTCAGAATGACGCTGTGGATGACGATTTTTCTTGCATTTCGCAGGTGATGAAATTGTGGAGCAGCTAGTGGAATGGACCAAAATGTTGCCGTTCTATTGCGAGTTACCCGTCGAAATTCACACTCATCTACTCACTCAACGTTGGGCTGAACTGGTCGGATACTTTGGTCATTATCCCACATGTTGCAGTGCACTGAATTTGCCATGCTTGAGGTACTGCTGTCTGCTTGTTTTTACTCTTGTTCAACAGCGAAAAGAGATGATTCTCCTTATGACGAGACCGCTGTGTCTACAACAACAGTAGACGGAAATGAGGAGGTAAATTGTATCATCTATTCAGCAAATTGTTGGATATTCTGGAAGATTTTGGATTTCGGTATCGTTTAAGGTCTCATTTGTCGACTCTGCTCTGAACATGCGCCTTCTTCAAAAACGACTCTCGGCTGTGATGGGAAAACCGATACCGCTTGAGCATGTAACAAGGTAGTTGCCTTTTTAGGAACAAAATCTGGGAGAATAATTCCCACAATTGCGTAAAGGAAGAGAGGCGATTGTAGTCGTTGAGTTTGTTTTAATACTATGTATTCTCAGCTGAGAATATATAGTATTTAAAAAATGGTGGCAATTTTGCCCGAGTTTTCAGAGAAGCCGGTCCTCTTGTTGAGAAGTTCACGTCGTTGCTGTACTCGTTTTCAAAGATGAAAATCACACCTGAAGCTTACGTATGCATAAAGGCGATAACCTTATTGCACTACAATACGTGCAGTGGTTAGTCAAAGGAAATTATTTTATATCGTCTTATAGTCAGCTGTTATGCTCCTTCTTTCATTTTTTTCCAGACGGAATCGAAAGCGGCAACGTAGAAAAGTCGGTGTTCGTTCGAAAAGTGACGTACATTCAGGACCAATTTGTGAAAGCTCTTCAAATTCATCTCATCCAAAATCAGGAAGGAGCACGCTTGAGCGACATTCTAACTTGGTTACTCTTCAAGCACTATGTTTTAATTCATTTGAATCATCTTCTTTGTATAATGTATATCTCATCTTGCATCCTCCACATTCTCAATTGCTCTTCGCGTCCTTTGTAGATTTCTCGTTGGCATTTACGTCGTGAAGAAGATGCAGAAGTTCAGATTTGAAAATGAGGTCATCGCGTATAGTCATCATCATTGTGCTGGGAGTTGTTGAAGTGACTTTTCACGTAAACATTCTGTGCAGATATTTGATGATTGTCATAATGGAATGACTCGGGAAGGGATGTATGGATGGGTGAGGGCGGAAAAACAGAAGGCGTCGTGTTTCTTCTTCAAGGCACCTTAAATATATTGCAAGATTTTGAGTGGGCGTAAACATGTGACCTGGGTATTCTCGATATTCCTTGACTTTATAGATATGTTTCATTTATTCATTCAAATAATCATGCTCGTAAGTGAAAAACCTCTGATTTCAGGCTGCCAATGCTGCATAATGCCTCGTCGGTGCTCCTTCACTCCAAGATGTTCTATGTTCCATTTCTCATTTGCAAGAATCCGCACAGATTTGCCGGTCAAGACCAGTAGTATGGCACATCGTGTGTGTCCTAAATAATGGTGAGACCTTCCTGATTTTTTAAAATCGTCAACGTCCAATGTGGAGCCAGGTGAGCACGAAAACTATAAAGAGTCGGTGTAAAGCCCATATAAAAAAGAGTAGGTTGAACAAAAATTTTGTTTCTGATTGTTCCAGGTTCTCCCGGCTGAAGAGTACGATCTCTTTCCAGCTCGCTACGAGACACGCTGAGCATTTATTCATCTGCTCTTCGAGACCGTAGTATTGGTGGGGTAAACAAAGTGGACCACTGTCTTTCAATTCGAGTAAGCGATGTGCTCGACCGTTATTTGATGTTTGTCGACTGTTATATAGCGTCTTAGTTGTTGGCCGACAGATTCACGGCACGAAAACATTGAAAAACCATTTCTTGTCTCCGGCTGTAGGATCAGAAATTTGCCTATCACTACGAGCCTCTTTGTATTGTAAAGAATTGGAGGCTCGAAATTCATCAAAGGGTATTGGCTTTAATAGCGGTGAAATTTTTGGCGATTTTGTGTCGATAATTCACTTCCTGAAATCGCTTGCGTTTGAGGAAACTTGTTATGATTTTGCGTTTCGTTCTGCCCTTTACCTCCTGCTTTTAATCTCAGTTCCGCTTCTTTTGTCACCCGTTCTATATTCTCGCATCTCTCACAGAGCATATCTTTCCTTAGCGAAACAGTCTTTCATTGCTTCATCTTATTTTTCACTGCCTACGTGGAATACTTCCTAGTCATTCCCGTAGAATTAAAATGTTTATGCGGTGCTAGTTTACGTTTATTTGTACCTATAGTTCTTCTGAAATCTTTTTTAACAATATTTGTCTCAGTAATTGCTACAGATCCTTACTTGTGGACTGAACACTGTTGCATGTGCTCTCATTTAGTGTTTGTACCGATTGAAAATGGAAAGATTTCGAAACAATTCATTTTATTTTTAACAGAAAATGAGTCTACGATGTCAACAGCTACGTGTAAAGATCTGCATGTTGGATTTGCGTTGTTCTAAACTGTCACGCATTGCTTTGAAATCGCCACTAAATTCAACGAGAACTTTCTGTGTATTTATATTCATAGACTGCGTTTCTTTGGTGTTACTACTCATGTTTTTTTCTCACAATGTACAAGTTTGCATATTCTAACGGGACATTTTGTCTTTCATTCCTTCCATTTTATCGTTCTTATGCCATTATTCTATGGAAGTGATACAACGCATTCTGTCTGTATATTTGACCTTTTCATAAGTAGTTGCTCGTTTATTTTATGTGCTATGACTTAGGAATGGTACGTTGTGCATGTCAAAGTTGTCAAGTGATTTAATACAATAAACGTACCGTGGATTGTAGAATTTCGAGTGATGTACCAACGTTCATCGTGGTCATTGCTAAATACATATCTGTGCTGTGACAACTACTAACGTGGCTTCTCAACTATGACATGCTTTAATCCTGAATTATGAAGTAGTACCTCGGACAGTTATGCTCTTCATCAAGTTTTGCTTACGCCTATTATTTCTTCCAGAAAAAAAATCATGCGAGGGCGATGAGTTTCAGATATCTTTGTAAAAGTCAAGACTCACACATTCAGTATTCATAGCGGTTTTTGCATTGCAAATGGGACTTAGTATTCACCTATGATGATGTCAAGGAGCACTTCTGCACTCCACCTCAGATGTAGGAGATTCGTGAGAGGTGGGCTGACTTCTGTAGTTTTTGTCACCTCCATATATGAAATTTGAAATCGGCTTCCAGCCGTCCGACGGAGAAATCTATTGGGAGTTTTTGATCACCTAATTTCCTGTAAATGCTCATCATGATCGTTCCTTGTTCCGGTACAAGCATATCAAGTCCAAACCCGAAGAAAAAGTTATTGTTGGCTAGGTGGACTCGCAAGTTAGATTTTGAAGCAGGAGCTCGTCGGCGACCGCTTGATTAGCGGAAGGTTCAGATCGCCACGAGTATTTATGCCTTGAGGGAGTTATAATGCGAAATCAATGGGAAGAATTTAACGAATTCCGAAAATTACAGGTTCATTTGCAGTCCAGGCAGATAATCGTATCCAGTCTAGCGCATTAGCCGAATAGCCTAGTCTATAATTTAAAAAGTGAACTACAATTAACAATAGTCAGGAAGTCTGGAATTCCAATGGGAAGAGGGTAGTGACCTGACTGCTGCATGATCTATTGAGTTAATCATTCGGACGTCCCTATCGGCAGTCATTTACCCCAGATCTGCCGGCATTGCCGCCCAGATCTCCCTCCCTTTTTGTTTGAACGCTTGTTTTCTTTTCTTTCCATAACGTTTTGCTTATTCCGCGTGAACATGTTTGGTGAGTTTTTTTCTGCCGTTTCAAATTTGAGTACATGTTTCGCATTTTTACTCCAAACTTCATTGCACCGCATCCTTCTTTTCTGATTCATCACTTGCCTTCAAAGAGTGCTTCTGACTTGCATCATCTTCTGAGCAATTTCATTTTCTATTTTCCTTGACATTTTTTGAGAATTATTATGGGTAGTACTTCCTATGTTTAATTCTGTATCATAAACGCAGTTTACAGCGGCTCACTACGTTAAAACAAGCCATTCTATACTTTAATTCATTCCAAACTCTTAATTATGCATGGCTCATTCCACACTAACGCATCTCCCTCTTCTACATATTGCACATTCAGGTGGCACATTCCAATCTTATTTGTTACTTTTATTTTTCATTGCCGTTGGGTTAAATTGTAAGCATACGAGGATAAACATAACTGAATAGCAATGGCACACGATTGGCCGTCACGTCTTTGCCTTCAAATAATGGCTCTGTTGACCCGTTTCACACACTAGTTTGTGGAGGCGTGTTTAGGAATCGTCATCACAATAACGCTTTTCGTCGCCGACTTTCTTAATCTGAATCTTCCCTCGGTTTACATTGCATCACGTTTCGCCTGCTTTTCCACTGGAATAGATCGCCGACCTATCAATACGTCTGGTTATCCATCTACTTAGTTATCCTGTAAGATGATGGGTAAAGTTGTTGGATGACCACATGTGAAACTTAAGAGTGAAACAGCGTCCCTAGGAAAACTTCGTCGCTCCGACTGTAGAGACCTGCACCTTTTTCGCTTTTTAAATCTGTGCTTGAAATATGAAATTGCAGAAGCAGGATCGAACTTACCTTTTGCTGTGATAACAGAACAGAAAACGACACACTCTGTTTTTCTGATTTAGGAAGTAATATTAGGGAAGGAATGAAACTCGGACAGTATTGGAGTAATTGCTGACGAACAATGTGTATTTCGAAGTGTTTTAGATAAGTGACTAATAGAGTAAGCTGATCGTTGATGCTCAGACATAATGAAAAGACGTTAGTTGACGCATTGGTTGCCCGTGTAATCGATGGTGGCAAAGAATTTTGCTTGCTGATGGTGCCATCTAAGAGGAAAGGTCCACCACAATTAACGGAGCTGCAGACGCAGTTACCGCTAGCCAACCCAGTGGAGTCGTCTTCGCTCGCACTCAGCCAGCCCCCAACGGCGACTTCTCCTTTTGCTTTGACGACGATCGAAGCGAAGACTCACTGGCTGAAGGCCAGTCAGCCGTTGACTGTGTAATGAATGCGTCTTTCCTATCATCGTTTACCACTACATATGCCTATAGAATTTTTAAAATTTTCGACGTTGGGCAGAACAATGAAACAAGAAGCGTCGAGTATGGGTTAAGCTGACTTCTTTAGACACTAGCTTTGGATCTGTTGTTATAGGCTAGACACAAAGGCATTTTCACAAGATCTTGGTGTTGGAGAGTGTTTGAATGGAAACCAATGGATGCTCTATATTAGCGTACAAGTTTTTAGACTCAGTTCTACTTATAGACGTGTATTCCGTCACCTCTGCAAGTGTGGCTGAATCGACTTTGCTTTGTTGAAGGTTACCGTTTCATTCCTTGGGGTGTTATGGGCAAACACGCAGTTAACGTTCTTCACTCTTCTCTGCCGTTGTCCACTGGTTTGAAGCTCAACATGGTCATTCATTCGCTTTGCTATGTCGATGTACATTGCACGATAATAATCAGTTAGACGTATATTTTCAACTCAGCTTCGATGTAATTGGGACACAAATATAAAATAGGGCTGCTATCCGTTGTTCCATGATGTCCAACCTTCAGCGTTATGATGGAAGAAAGCGTCTTCAATAACAATTTTTCGCTAATAAAGCTTGAGCAATTATCTTATTTTTTCCAATAGCGCTCAAGAATTCGAAGTTCTTCAAAAAGCCAGCAAAAGTGTCGCCTCAGGCAAGCCTATCTGTGACTTGGAGCTTCATAACAGGTGACTGAGGTGGCCAATAAATAGCAACAACCGAAGCTATCTTCACCTTAAGATCCTTACATTTCGTCAAGCCCCAAAAATGTTGCTGAAAAACACTATAGAGCGTTATAGTTATAGTTCAGACATGCTATTTTCGATAAATGCGGCGTTGATTAAAGCTTTTTCCTCTATACCAGTTCAGGTGATGATGTTTTTGGCCGAGTTCCAATTCACCTCGGTATTTCATCAAAAATTACATCTACTTCACTAGAAAGCTCTCTTCATCGCCGATATTGCACGAATAATCGTTTATTAAGCTATCCCTAGTTTTCTATTTTCATTCTGCTCGGAGGTACTGCATAGTAGGCGATTGCAATTAACCCATCCACGATAGCATTAAATGCAGTGTGAATGCAATAGAAAAACAATGTTCTACGAGGTTTGACTCTCACTATCGGTGAAAAACACGTTCTTTCTGGCTCTTTCTTTCGAGTTCTATCTCCAGCATAACTCCGTAGCTCTCGCTCCTTACTTAACCTTGTTATCTTTTTGGAGAAGCAGGCAGCAGTGGATTGAATGTGAAAATTTTGCTCAAGTAACGGACGTGGTTATGAATAATTTTGTGATCAAGGATTCCACCAACGCACATTTGTTCGACTTATTCGCAGTTTGTTAAATTTGCCATACCACGTGGTTAGTTGCAACAGCCATGCACCATGAATTGCAGAATTAGAATTCCTATTGCAAATTTAGCTATGAAGAAGGTCTGCTTAGGAACGATTCGTAGTTGGTGTCCGTACTTTTTTCTATTGATCGGATAAGAACTCAAATCCTTGAGCTTTTCAGAAGAAGATTATGAAAAAGTTTGCTCAAAATTATAAGGATAGAGGTTTGGGTCCTTTTGCACGAGAACTCAGAGAAGAACATTTTGATGAATTTTAGGAGAAAAGAGAAATGTTAGCTGCTTGCTATTTGAGTGGTTAGCGGTTATTCGAGGCCTGGTAGTTCTCGTCCGTGCGATAACAACTGGAAAGTCTTCCATCCTTTTGAGCAAAGCTATCTTTAAATGACCAGTAGTGCTCAGATAGGTAGGTTTAGCAAGTTCTTCATGTTAATGTTGGTGCGTTATTCGATCATTGCTCATTGCTCAGTGGCTCAGTTTGGTTGTCGCTCGGTTCTTCTGAAATCGTTCGCGACGACGTCATATCCCAGTGGGAATGTGGTCATTGTTTCGATGTTTACGGGATGAGGATGAGACCATTTAGGTTGAAGATATTGGACACCGACTAAAGATGGGTCGAATACACGGCAAACAAGTTGGAATTCGTGTGTATTGAGTGCTATCACGTCCACTCAATTCGACACAGATTCAACCCTCTTCCCTCTGGTTATCAAGTGCGACGCAAGATCACCCATCACAAACTTAAAATGTCTCTCTGGATGGTTTTACTTAGAACCTACGATCCGTTGTTGGTATGCAAACGTCCAACTGTTATTTTTCTAGCAAATTCAAGCCACAAGTATTTCAGTAAGTTGGGGAAGAAAAGAAGAATGACGAATCGACGTGAATTCGAGTGCTGCTTGGACTAACTGCCAGCAGAAGGTTGTTCAATGAGGAAATTCTATTTCTAGCTCTTTTCACTTCACAAGTGTAATGGTTCTCGCTTCTCATCTCGTTTCTCGTTCGTAGTTTTGAATCTCTTAGACAATCTCCCGTAACACATAAGGTCACGTCAGCGAAAGTACAGTACCGAACGTGCCGCAACGATATAGCGGCAGCAGTGGCGCTTTCGTGCGCTGAAACTGCTCTTTTTCTATAACTTCTTCCGAGCTGTTTTATTAGTAAAGCTAAATTTATAATTGAATTCGGCAGCTCGAGCCGTATCTTTTCATATACGAATTTTTCATATTCGTGGGACTTGTTAACAAGCGATTCCTTGACCATTCCGATTTTTGGTCCTTTGCCCCTTCGATTTCTGGACTGGTGACCCATCGCTCGAGTGAGCTCCGTCTTCGGCCGGGCTACTACGCGGAGACCCCTGTTAGGCATGCGGTGTGAATGAACTGAAGTAGGCTCCGCCCGGGTCACCATGCGTGGACCTCAAGAACCGCACCTTTCGGCGCTGCAAAGCGCCGCTGTCGCCGTTTTATCGTTGCGGAACGCCCGGTACGGTAATTTCAGAAGGCGCTTGTTCGAGAAATTTCTTCAGAAAGTGATGGACATCATTTTAGAAATTTTCTTGATGTACTGGCCCTTTCAAATCGTCTTGCGCATTATCGTTAATTGTACAGCTTCATCGATCTTTTCTTTTCCTCGATTGAAGGTCTGTCATTACAAACATCGAAGTTTTAAATCGTCTATTTAATCAAGCCACAGCTTTGATTTGTTCACTTCCGTCGAGTGGGAGCGATTATCCATGACAAGAATACGGCAGTAATTCGCCTCTGTGGGTACTTTTCCTGCTTTTGAATGATGGCTGGCAATTTATTGTTTAGCCCCGGCTCAATTCTTTAGCTGCCAAGCTGCCCGTGTCGTTGAGAGAGTGTATTGACATGTTTCTTTCATTTTCAATAGCCTTCCTATTAGAATGGTGATGTGAACATCAATCGGAAGCCTCCAGGACTAAACCGGGATCGTTGTCGTAGCGTTTGATTCGTTATCTTCTTTCTTGTACGCTGCTTCTCGATGCTTTCCACATTGTTTTCTACTCGAAAGTCGTTTACTAAGAAAATCATCGCTTTTGTTTAGTAATAATTTACTCAATTCTGGGCATTCATTGGACGTAGTATACCGAAATTCAAAAACTATGACGTCATTTGTATGAACTGTAGGGTCTTGCAGTGTTGCCACGATGACGATCCCTGCCTCCGGCTAATATCGGAAAGGGCAACTCGTATTACCAGTTAATTATGGCAGCGTCTAGGCTCTTTTACAACCTGTCATCCCTATTACGTGTATTGCGCCTTGAGCATATCTTCGACACGCCCAGTTTGCTTGAGTGCGTTCTTGCCTGCTTCATTTGAAAAAGAATGAGACTCCATCGATTCTCTTGAGGTTACTCGCTTGGTGCTGTGCTCTGAATTTTGGCTTCTCTTCTCATTTGATTACCATATACAATCGAGAAGAAGCTGATGGCACAGCCAATTCACGTCGCAATGCTTTCAATGATTTTTTAAAATAGTTTTTGAAGACATAGTTTCTGTGCCGTAATGGACCAAAGATAAAGTTCAAACAGCATGCCAGAATATTTCCTATGGATAGTTGAGTTATTTTTTATCGTCCTCTTTTATTTTCACCCTACGACATGCATCACATCTATCTTTCATTTAAACACCTACGCAAATCCTTCAAATAACACCCTAGTGCTTCTGGTAAATGAACGTGAATTATTGCTGTGGTCAGGCGTAGGCTGAGATCTGGCGAAGCTAACAATTTTTAATTTTTTGAAGTGCATAGGGGATACTGCGTGCAAGTCTGCTAGCTCCATCAGCGAACCTCTTCCTTTATTCGCTCATAGTCCTAAACTTCATCGAAGTTGGGTTTCACTGTAGCCATCATTTTTGTGAGTTACACTAGATTTCAGCGAGTTTAGAATAGTCCTCAATCGGTTGGAATGTTTTAGCTATCAAAAGAGTTCTGCAAAAAATATGGGTGATATCGAACACGGTAGGCTTTTAGCAGGGTTACATTACTGACATAACTCATTCAGCCTGATCTGTGCTTCAAAACGCTATAAAATACTTCACGTTTTTACTAATAGTTCTGTTTTAGTATTGATCCTTATTATGTGAAACTCGGCTGAGGAGACTTTCGTGCTGTTCAGTTTTTCGAGTCAGCTTTGAAATGTGCATCTTTCAACTGAAATTAACCTACTGGCGGGAATGCAATTACGAATCTATTACGTTGACAACAGAGTCCTTGCTGTTTTTATATCTCGCGGTCCGTATTGAGCTAAAAATTTGCGGCAGAATGTTGTTCACGATGTGAAAGAGCATATTCCGGGCTACTGTGCAATGTCTGTTCCTCTCTCTACTCATCTTTTGTTAATTTCAGACTGCCTGGAGGCGATTCTCGCTTTAATGTCCTGGTTACTTATTTCTTTCGGGTGGTAGCACGTACAGTAGTATAGGTACTAGAACAGAGGAATATGCAGTTTCACGATGATTCTCGAAAAACTGAGTCGAATATCTCGTTATGCTTGAACGGATGCTTGCATCGTAATTTTAACATGCATAATACGTCCATATCGAGTGCTAACACGATTGCCATTTAGTCACTGGACCATATGCTGATTGTGGCGAATGAATACATTGCAGAAAAATAACATGGCTTGCCTCAATTGTTGGCAAACTCTCCTATCTCATCACTTAACTATGTCATATATTGTTTTTACATCGTTTCTGATCATATATAATGTAACAAATGTCAGCTTAATCGATGTTTTCTCGTCTCGATCCATCACTAGCCGTCACCGAAGTTCCTAGGAAGTCTTCTTTTCTGACTTTTCCTCGATGTAGTGCAATGAATTAACACGCTACTCAAGAACGTTCTTGGGTAAATGAACAATATGCTGCTTGACTTGTTGGGGAAGAAAAAATTTTACACTATTGCTCTGTTTCAACTCTTATTTTCACTCTAATCGAACCCAACCATTCAGCACTTTCATCGTTGTTTCTTGCTAAGCTAGACGTCGCTCTATGGAACAGCTTCATCATCACCACCATCGAACCCAAAGCAGTTGAGATCCGGCAATTTTTTCGACTTCTCTCTTTGTGCATCATAAGGCTTTATGGTTCCCCACTGACCATCTTCAGCGACGAAAGTTTATTGTCGCGGTAACTGCCTTTGAGAAAACACTGACTTATTACGAGGCTTTCTGCTAAATATCATTGCGAATACATGATTTAGTTTAGAGAAGAATCCCCTTGTCCCCATTTAGGAGCGTTCACCGAAGATGTATGTAATGTATGGACGCATATGTACAAACAAACGTCCGAGCAACTCTTGATCTGCTCTCTTAGGAAGCCTTGCAGAAGGGGAGTGGAGAAGGTTGAAATAAGCGGTGGAATTATCGGGCAGATTTTCATCTACGTTTCGGCGATGTGTTACTAAACATTGCGGAAAAGTTGAAGAGGTGGATTTACGCTTTGAACTTGTTCAAGCGCAGATAACGTCAACAAACATGCTACGCATCTATGTATCCTATGACAACCCTAGACCATTGATTTCATTACAAAGAGCCAACCGTATTGGTGGTGGTTTCAATTTCGATTTAGTACTGCATCATTTGAACTTCTTTTCCGTTGACATTTGATTGAAGCGCGCGACAGAGGGTGGGAAATAACACGGAATATCTAATAGTAAGGCGAAGCGCATTCCTGGAAGACATGAATCGATGGTGTCTGTGTACTATTTAGGCGAAATTCCATTTAAAGTGTGATATTCTATCTAGCTAGACATCTTGATGTGGTGGTAATCTCTTAAGAATGTTCACGTTAGCAAACCAAATCGTGCTTCGAAATCGTGCTGAACACTTCTATTGTTTTCCTTACGCTCTTTAATTATACCAATTTCCTGCCAAACCCTCCCATGCATCATTGTCGAACTTTCACTACTAGATCTTTGCGAAATTCAGCAACGTTCATCCTCAATGAAATAATAATAACTGAGCTCATCAGAACACTGCAGAGCCTAGTTTTAATGCTTCTGACTTTCTTCCAAAGTACGGAAATAAGTGACGCTAGTTTAGTGCAGTGTTATGTGGGTTTTTATGGCGGTAATGTTTATTCTTACATCACACTGTTCAGTAGTTTCATCCGCTTGGTTACGGACATATTCGTCTCCAATGCTCATCCTCATCTGACTTCTATGCTTATATATGTACATATCATCGAAATCATAATATTCCGTTGCCTTTTTCACGTCCTTCTTGTGACCAGTATTCAGTGGTAGACATATAGATGAGATAGTTTGAGTAGTCACCTGCTCTGTTGATCACATCATCTATTACTAATGGTGTTGGGCTTCTCAGAAGGAATTTTCGTATATTTATGAGTATTCATTTCATTCCCTCATTCATCTCTTTAGTCGTGATCTTCTCCGATTGCTAAGTTGCAATATTGAATTGTGAGTTATCGGCCCACTATCCAACAACTCACTTAGAATAGAGATAATTGAAGTCGCTTTAGGGCAGGAAACGTTCGAATGAATACGAGTGACATGATTATGTGATTAAATGTGTCCATTGTTAAAATGTTGGTGTGTCGTTTTTCGCCGCTTCTCCACTTCAAAAGTAATCGCTTCAAGTCCTGTCTGATTTACGAGGCGAAATCTACGGGGATCCATTCGTGAAACTGAGACTGAGGATGGAGAGACTTTCAAGAAAGTTCGTTGCTAGATTCGAAGAGCAGACAGCAATGTTTTTCATTGGCTTGTTTTTAATATTCGGCTTGCTGTAATTAGGATTTCTCAATTGAATGCATAACAGGAAACGAAATCTGGGCGACAATAGGTTTCCGACCAGCTTTGGATAAAAATCTTCATCCCAGTTCTAAAAGTCGAACATTGCCTATTGGTGCTAGCTAGATTCGTATTCTGCCAATTCATAGGTCGTAGATAGTTATAGACATGTTATCGATTGATGGGAGCCATGAAGCGAGGATGTTTTGCAAATTCTAATCTTCATCACTTAGTGTACGTCAATCTGTCTGCACTTCCTTACACCGTTAAGCAAGAATGGTGCCATAAAATGCATTTGTTCGATTAAAATTGGGGCATCTCGGATGGGCTACCGTGGTAAAATACATCAGCGAGGAAGCCGATCAGACACCAAAGAACTGTTGAACCACTGTGAGTACTGATCAAAAATGTCGCTCCTTTCTTACCGTAGGGGTAAATTTTTCGAAAAAAGGTCCACTGCGGGGAACGTTTTTGTAAGTCTGGAATTTGAAGCTTTCATATGTCAACTCTACGTTTCCATTATGCCTTACAAATCGCATCTTCTATTTTCGTATTATATTGATAGGATTTGATATTCTACACATTCATTTGTATTGTTGGTGTTGCAGATGAATGTCTCGTATGGGTGCAACAACGAAACCATGGCAGAGGGGCAGTGTAATGGTTTGTCGATATGTGGTTGGTGCTATGACTACAGCGAAACTCGCGTTGTTACAAAGGAATATGAAAGGTTCAATTTAGTAAGTGATTTTTCAACATTTTAAATTATAAAATAGTCGGCATGCTCCCTGACCACGTTGAAAGGCAAGTAAAATTTCGTGTAAGTAATTGCCGAGCTCATCCAACAACCTCCCGATTCTGCTGCTGAGTATGAATGAGCCTTTATATACGCAATGCTTTCGATGTGCTTAAGAGAGATTATGCAGAGTTTTAATTTTCTGCGAATGAATTGGGGTTCCTGAACACCTTATAAAAGATTCCACTCCAATAACCACTTCCTCTACTATTGTAATTGTAATTTGAGAAACACTTCAGATTGTCATCAGCTTTTTGCTTCCGAGTATCGGCTTCCTCGGTGTAGTTGGCAACGGGTTATCAGCGTTTACATATTCGAGAAAAGAAATGGTATCGAGCTTAAATGTGTGAGTTTTAGTGGTGCTACAACAAAATTCGTACTAGTTATTTCTCGGGTATCAATCTTAGAGGATTTCCAAATACAGAGTCATATTCAAGGATGTTTCAGATATTTATGCGCATTAGCATGCTCGGATATTATTATCATATTAACTGCGTTTTTCTTGTTTTTCATGGAAAGTATGAGGAAGCAATCTGAAGCTGTGACCTACTATTTCGCGGTGCTATCACCCGTTATGTTTCCGTTAGGTAAGATTTACACCTTGGTCCACACGTATTTTCCTATAAATAGAGGCGAAAGCAGTTCAATTCCATCTGTGTAGTTCGTTTTGCAACTTATCATCACCACTTTTGCAAAAATTGACTTCATCTAAATTGTAGTAATGGTGAACTTGAAGTTGCTATGGTATTCGTCTTATTTTAGTGTTATTAACCAAATAATTTGTCATTGTAATTCCTGTGTTTCAAAAGACAAAAGTGAAAATTGCAAGATTAAATATGCATGGAACTACATGGATGCGCGTTAGTACTACTTCTTGCTATTGGAATGAGTGAAATTCTTCAATTAGTAAAATTATAGTTTGAATATGTACCTCTCCGTTTAGTCTTTAAAGATTGGGAAGTGCATGCAAGAATGGCACGTCTGCTTAGATGTAACTAAGTGACCATGTAGTTCAGATTTTTCTATTTCCGTAACTCACTTACTATTTATCCGCATGTAGGTATTTTGCTTCGTCTGATATTTTATTTACCTTCTACCAATATTATTCTCGTTTTCGTTTTGGTAATATACGCTTCGCTCAATGCTCATCTTCCTTTTTTCCTGAATTTTATTCATGTCTCGAAAGCAACGAACAAGTTGTTACCAAACAGATTATTTTGACATTAAAGATGCATGCTCTTATCTGTTTACGATTTGGAAAAATATTCAAACAAAAAAAAATCGTAAACGAGTAAGTACACGTTTCAATAAGTATAAACAGCTAGTTAAATATCGATTTTGTATTGCACCGATTTTTATTTAGGACTTACTGCACAAACGCTAAGCGTTTTCATAACGGTGGCATCAGCATTTGATTGTCTTGTGCTAGTAGCTGCCAAGCCGAAATTTCGCAGCCGATTTTGCTCAGTGAACACATCGTTGTTGGTAGGTGAACTATGATCATGAAATGAGCAAGATTAGCTGTTACATTTATTTGTACCCTTTGAACAGAGTTCAACTGTTAAATGTGATACTTTTGGCCTTGATTAGTCCCCTAAGCACGTACCGTTGCATTCGTGTTCCAGTCAAATCGTAGAGGCATGGTGAATGCATATTTGGTCCATACATACATATTTTGCGGGGGCCAGCCTCTATGCCTAGTCAAAGTACATATTTAATACGTCAATTAACTCAAGCCTGAAGGGATCAGCTGGGCTTGGTTAGTCTCAGGCAAAGTCGATCGCTCGACCGTGCGGGTGTCAGTAGCGCCTCTGACCACTGTACCACCCGCGCCCTGTCAAACCCTTATCGAATCATAATATGGGAGACATATTCGCTGTGAGCAGTCCCATGGTTTTCGTTAGGACACAAATTATTCCTTCTGAAAGATGAATTGAATTGTAGGACTGTAGTGCCGAAATTCTTAGTAAAACGTCAAACCTAGCAGTGGCAGTAGAATTCCTTACCAAAAATCGTCTGAAAATTATCCCCGTCTCGAACGAAAGTCTACTTCCTCTGCTCTTTTCTCATTGGGATACATATACTCCTTGCTGGATGTATAACTGTGTTTTTATTTCTCAACATGCCTCTCTATAATAGTCTTTTAGGTACTGTTTATCATTGTATTCATTGCTTTTCTGTATAATTCCCCACACATGTATGAAATCTATGTAATTGATTGTTGGAGTCTGCCGTACAGGGCTGTTTCGAAGGATGTCTGTCCAACGGCGTTGAGATCCAATCCGGTAAGTTGACTTTTCAAGGTTCCTATATCTGTAAATTTTACTGTACTTCAACAATTTTGCGTCTACAAGTCATTCACGAAGCGGTGATAAGTGCCACTTTTCTTACCTAGTACACTTAGTACTTACTTTAGTTACCTACCTTGCTTGGAAAAATGTTGTGAACAGCGTGGGAATTTCAAATTTTATCTGCTCAAATATTGAGAATTTGACTTCGACTTTTCCTCACAGTTCGAAGAAGGTAGTTAGTACTGCTTATTTGAAGTATGTATCCCACATTCGTCCCTTTCTCCCGACATTCGGCAAACTAGAGATCGCCGTGCCCTTCGATTTGGCGTAGAATTTCGACCGTGACCATCACGTAGGTGAAAGGTCAAAGACAATTAGCCCGATTAAAGTTCACTAATTTGATAGGTGTTGACGATATCAACGATTGTTCTTCCTTGTTATTTCTAACCCTTGATCTGTAGACGCAAATTGCCGTCTAAAAGCGAGAATTCAAAGTGAAAAATGTTGACATCTAGTAGGTCGGAATCTTATTATTATCTAATAAACTCATTTCAGGCATACTTAACGATATACTATGCATATCTGTATACTATTGTAATGGCTGCTGGTCCAGTATTTCTCCTCATTATGATCAACTCAGCTATTGTAATAGCAATGAAACGAAGTCGACGAGAAGATCAGAACGATTCAGACATTCTAACGCTAGTGCTTGTCGTCTGCTTGTTCATCTCTTGCAATGTTTTGGTAAGTTTAAAACTTCGTCAATAGTTCAAAAGGGGCGCTTAGTGCTCAACAGTTTCTTTAACGACTTCTAAACGAGAAACCCGTGATAATGGTGTGATCTCAGCCTCTCACCGTAAACTTCTTGGAGCTGTTGTTCATGGTGGTGAATGCGTATTTGATCGATCTCTCAAATCTAATGGTCGTTATCAACTCGTCATGCAATTTTCTTATTTATTACGCATTTGGTTCTAATTTCCGACGAACGCTACGATATTACTTGGTGCATATGGTTAAGCGAAAACGAAAGGGTGAATTCCGCAGGATATCTGTGCACTTATTGCCGCCTCCGACTGAAATTCTCATATGACGATGTGACGCTACTACTGCAACGTATTTCATGTGCAAATAAAACTTCGTAAAGATGATGTTCATGTTTGAATTCATCGCGAAATTCAAGTTGAGAGATCGCTACCGGTGGTGATATAGGAACTTTAGAGTGTCTATAATCCGACTCTCTACTCTTATTTTCAGATATTTCTCGCCATCGACACCCGTACGGTCCAGCGGTCGACCTTTCCTGAGGCTAATCAAGCCCAGCTAATCCTTTCCGGCTTGAGTTAATTATTAGCCATGTCGGAGTCGAGGTCAGATAAGATAGAAGCCGAAATATCAATATAAAATTATGCATCTAAAGGACGTTGTTCTTCAGTTTCTATGTGAAAGTAAGTTGGTCCATGAGTGGTTTTTATGACATGCCATCCTCTTCACGTCGAAGGAACGTCATTACGGAAGTCAACTGAAATGATCTTTCCTATCTCTATTTGTGGAGGAACTTTTGGGTCGAGAAAGTGCTGCTCCTGGACTATCAGAATTGACGCTGCCAACTTGATTCTCAGTGATGCTCTAGTCCTACATTTCTCTTCGAATTCAAATTTCCCGGTGCACTAAATGAGGACGAATTCGTTGTCGGCTTTCACAGCTGGCAGGGGAAAGTTGGACGTGAAGGGATTTGATTCGATTTCGATGTCTCACATTTTCATCGCGTCAACGTGTCAATGTGTTGGAATGGCACAGGGTCTTGCGAATAGCGCCCTTGCTACCCGATCTTGCAACGGTTGTGGTTTCATTTGTCAACACCGTTCTAGATCCTCATCCTTCGTGTTATGAACACGAAATGGCTTCCAAAAACCTTTAGGTAAATTGGGCGTTGGATCGCGGTCTAAGTGAGGTTTGGTGTTGAGAATGAGGGCAAGCACTAGTTGTGGAACGGAAATCGAGGCAAGGAATCACTCTATCGACATAGCAATAAGTGCTGTCCTCTCAACGAAATCGCCTAAGGGGGTTCATCACCCAGTCGCCACCAACCAGCTTATTGAGCCCGAATCCATAGAATAAACACTCCAGTCAGTTGCTTGTTTCAGTTCCGCAATTCGAGTACATAGTGCAGCCTGTGCTACTCTAAAATTTAGAAGTGTTGAACGAATAAATGAACACAAACAGTTTTATGGAACTAATTCGACGAAAACCAAGCGGGAATTGCCTTTTTTGCAGCAGCTGTTATTAGAGGAACTGAAACGCCTAGCATCCTATTTTTGCACTTTTGACTGAAAGCATGAGAATGAAATTGATTTCAGACGGACGAGACATCACCATAGAAAAGACGAGTAGAAGTTTCCAGAATGTTTGGTACCATTGTAGTCGTCAGTTTGGCGGAAGGTCGCCCTCGTCTTCACAATTGAGCGTTGGTATTTTCGTGATAGAATGAAGGAGTTCACAAATCCTTCCGAAATTCCGCTTAGCACAAAAAAGCGCTTCTCCTCAGCTTCGCTTCTATGGAAATTAGTTGTAATTAGAGCGATTATGAACCTAGCAGGGCCGCACCTGTCATATGCGGGGGCTAGCCAGATGGTCTATGATGGTCAAGCGCTTTAGCAAAGGCGTGAATGAGGCCACGGTTCGGCTACTTGTGCTCTTCTGTTCCCGTCAGACTAAATAATGAGCTGCTACGGCACCCACAAACATAACAGAGTAGCTGTGGTTGCTCTCTGTATTTGAGCTTATAAGCTCTAATTCGAGCTTCCCCCAGCTGTGCATCAATTTGAGAGCATTTCAACGATTTAGTCAATGTACTAATCCGATTACATTATATGGACATATCAGCTTCTGGCTTAAGAGTTGTCATTGACCAACCGGCCGTCAACCCTGGAAGTTACCGCGATAAGTCTGCCGGGGTAAATTCGCGTGGTGTTAAGAGGTATCAGACGGGCGGTATCGGAGATCTCGCAATGGAACTTCACTGCACCGCTGAATAATCGCGATCTTCATGAATAAGAATCCTGGTAAGGGTAAAGGTGTCGGCGTTGATCAGTCCTTTGAGGACGCGTCGCCGCATTCGTGTTCAGTTCAGAATCATGGAGGCATGATGAATGGGTATTTGGCATATACGATTACTTGCGAGGGCCAGCTTCTATACCAAGTCACTGTTTTTGCCCTCCCAGACAAGTCTAGTACCAATTCACCCCACCCCGAAGTAACCATGGGCTTGGTTAGCCTCAGGCAATGTTATAATGTCGATCGCTGTAGCATGTGGGTGTAGTAGCGCCTCTTATCATTGTACCACGCGCGTCCCAAAAACCCTGGTAAGTTGAACGAACTGTAGGAAAATCTGCCTGAAGCGGTCGATAATATCGGAGGTAAGCTTGGTCTGCACGACGACGATCAAATCGATTCTTCTCATCGTTATCAGGTAACTGAAGCAGTGTAAATATTGGCTGAAATCAATGCCACGGAATTGGCTGAGCTTTCAGACTATCGTATCGCACGATGAGCTCGTCTAAAAACGTGAGCCAGTTGTTCTAACTGCCGTTGTGATTTGAAAAGATGTGGAGTTGGTTGACTGAGGAGGAGGCGAGTGCGCCCGTCAATGTTGTTGTTCAGAGGGCGAGGAGGTGAGCCAACGATCTGAGTTACTTTACCGACATGTGATACCCTTTGTGAGCGGCGGACGGAGAGCGGACGCCGTCGGCCGACTCATAACCTCATAGCAACGCTTCCCCCGTCCCCCTACGCCGTCCCTCAAGCACACATTGTGTTACGTAATTGATCCGTGCCAATAATGACGAGACCTCCACCACCATCACCACGGGGCCACGGACCACCATAGGGCGGAGCACCGGAGCCGTACGTGGACTGCCTTCCTGACTGCCCCCCCCCCCCCCCGTCTGCTAGCCGACTCTGCTTCCGTACCCGCGCGTTCGCTACCGAAATGTTGTTTATTGTTCCCGTCGTTGAAAATACCTCTGGGGGTCCTATAGCTCCTTTTTCCTTATCTGCCTTCTCTTTCTCTACATGAACTTCCTTCTTCCTTCAGTGATAACGTCACTTTCGTCATTCATGCCAACTCGTCATTTTCGAGCTTTTGGACCTCCAACCTTCACTGAGCTCTGATGTACTGGAGTTTGTGTGTGACTTTTCGACTCTTTTTCATCAGTATAAGGAAAGACTCAATCGTATGAGACTATAAGAGGATTTTCTCCCCGATGTAGCGTTGACTCGGTACTTGGGCTCTATTTCTAGTTTTGTTGGAGCCTTGTTGATCCAATTCTGGTTCTTTCTGTAGTGTCTTAGTTCCTAGGAGCCGCACTCCTGGAGCAGGTTGCTTTATATAACTATTAAATTGAATTTTGTGTCTTCTACGGCTACGGCAATCGTAAGTGAGCTGTGCCCGAAACAAGACGGTTGTATCTATGGCCTTATTGGCATCATCAACGCGTAATGACCTCGTTCAATATGAGTACTGACCAATGTCCACGTTATGCCAACGTTCAATCTCATTCGTACTAGCTGCATCGGGTTATTTCCTTTTGCTACGAATATAATTTCTCTATTTTTCCTGTCTAATTCTTCGCCTAGATCTCTCCAGAGCTCTAGCTGCATCCTGCCGAGTGAGAAATACTATTCTATTTTACGCAAGGAAATTGAGCTTTTACAAATGTTTTTCGTACAAGGTTCACATTTCTGCAAACTCATCAATAGCTCCGAACATTTCGAACAGCAAGAGTCTGTGAATTTGTAAAGGGCAGGTGGCTGCACGATCAGATTTTCTTACAGCATGCCCTGCGCTGGTATCCATTTCAGACAGACATGTTGCTCTCGGAAGAAGCCAGCTGAAAATAAATGCGGAGGTAGAGCCTGCTGTGAGTAAACGAGAATCATAGAAGTTCTGTGCTGCTATCAAAAAAAAATTCCAACTCGCTGGAAGCTTGATAAGCTCGTTCCGGGACATAGCGTATAACGGAATATCTTCTGACCGTATTTTTCTGTAGAAAATGTGACACCTTTTTAGTTAGATTAACAGAAGGGACGTTGTTAATTATAGATGCATCGTCGGTGAATAATGTGGGCGAATTGGTGTAAGTACAATGGAGCTTCTATTCGCTAGCGAAATTGACTTGCTACTTTTGAACTGTGCTTCGCCTAAAGTAGGTCGATTTTTCAAGGATTTTTCGCTGAAATAGTGACTTCCGTTCCTCTTCGTTCTTCATAGTGTTCCTCCATACTTTATTGTTCAAGAATATGTCTCACATTCTTCGACCAAATAAAGTAATCAATCGTGTCAAATCTGCGATTTATTGTCCCGCGCAAAGGCAATCGCACCAGCCACAGACTACGTGTAATTGCATCTCTTTAGCTATACATCAGGGGGGTTAGCCATCTCTATCTCTTTTGTCCGCACTCCTACGCGTGCTCCCTCTCTCTGTCTTCCTAATTAAAGTCCACTACGGAAGATTTTAGAGAGATTGGCTTCCACGTTCAGTGTTGCTATTTGTGACACCATTCATGTGGCACATGAACTTGAGATATACCAGCAGCATAGTTTTTCATTTATTTAGTGTAAATCCAATCACAGTAATGGACAATATAACAGTCAAGATATGAAAGCCATTGGATATAATGGAGAACTAACAAAGTGAAAGACTACTGAACACAACAATGGATTAAAAAGGCGCCGTTATCTAACACCTAACGACAAGTAATTCAGAAGGAAGGTTCTGTAAGTACCCTGGGTACAACAGAGCGGTCAATTTGAACAAGAAGATAAAAAACCGGCTATAGAGGAAATAAGGAATAATAGTGCAAGGCAAATAGCTCTGGTTCTAGTTCAGGGGTAGTAGGTGGCTCCGAAAATAAGTGCAGCTGCTTAACAGCAGGAGACAACGAAAGCCTACCATGTTCAGTGAGATTTACTTTCTTAAATTATCGATATGGAGGCTCGATTGATTGGCGGAAGATAGTGGTCCTTTCATATATATGCCAATCATGCCTAATTATTATTGTGATAACGCTGGTAGGTTTCATGTTGAAGCTCAGAACCGAGTTTCATAGAGAGTCGGACAGGGTAACTATGTACTGTGATAACATTTTCTGATGTGGTTTTATTGTTGTCGAGCGTAGCATTTTTATGTACGTGATTTATCATTCTGTACTTTCCTACTCGCAAGTATTCGTATACATTAATTGAAACATCCAGAACAATATTCTCATGTCAACCAAAGGCTGACAGCCACTTCATCAGTAATAATTCAATTGCCAGTTTCAGGCGATCGCTGCGGCATGCTTCCACTTGAATATTCATTCTCATACTATTGATACTCGTCTCGCCCTATCGGAGCTAATGAAATCGACCAGATGTCGTTTGTCGTCTTTTTCTTCTGCATACTACATCGATCGCAGTCATTTCGTGAAGCACTGATTATCCCATCGACACCAAAAGCCAACTCACTCACATATATTCACAAAGCTGGACCATCAAACTACAGCATTCATGCCGGCAACAGATCAAGTTGTCGTTTTCAAACGTCCGCGATTCCTTGTGAGTGCTTATTGGCGGTATCAGATTCATACCTATTGGAGAATAACGGGATTCAAATAGCTGCATTTTCTGTCGGACCTCCAGATGTGCAGATTTTGGTACCTTCTGAGCATGAGTTGCTACGAGAGTTGAATGTGATGCTCACCAGTAAGCTGTGCATAGCAGAGATGTTTCGGATAGAGCTTCGCCATCGAGCGTTCGAGGTGCTTCCTTCCGAAAACTGGAGGGTTGTTGAGACTTCTTCAGTGCTTCTTCATAGCTCATCCGTCAACGTCACATTTCCATGTGAGAATTTCGTCAATGCTGGCTATTATCACGTACGACTTTTGAGCTCACATGGATATAATATCGAGGTTAGTTGTTCGTAGATACATATGAGTACAAATTGAGATTTCCTTTTATCTTCGGACGGTCGCTGCTGTTTAACGCTGTATAATCGCATTGAAACGAGACTAAATTGAGCCGAATAGTTTGTGTGAAAAGCTTAAAAATAAAAACGGCGTCCTTTACTTGGTTCCTCTTTCCTATCACTTTCCGGGAGTAGATTGAGGACAGGGAAGTCTCACTTGATAATTACTGGACGTTTTTGTAATTCTTTTATTTCAGCATGACAATTCAATCTTTGTGAACGATTCAGCCAGTTTCTCCTTGCAACTTCGCAACGACAGCATATTTCCGCATTGTGTGAAGGATTTTTCGTTACAATGGCAAACGGCCAAGTGCGATAAAGCCACACTCAACTATCACATTCGAGTTTTGGCTCTTCAAGAGGGCGAATCACACCATGGCCACCGCTCTCACTACATCGGTAGGTCTACTTCGCTTTTTTCCTGTTTCTCTAGTTCATTCTATTGTATAGTGAATATAGTGATCTTTCCTGCGCTCTCCTTGTCCACTAAACATGCTAGATTCATGTGATATATTTGATACCAAAATTTCTTCTTCTGGAAGTTGTCAACAGTCGATTGTACCGGTGGAAGTGCGAGCTCCAGGCGGGGGCAGGTCGTAGTGTGGCGGGATCTTTGCTAGAATGTTCTTCTTCCAATAATCAATGGGCCACCCATTACGTACATACATTGGCCACCTTCCTCATCTGGTTTTTCGCGCGCCTTTCTTTAGCTTTTGCTATAAGATCTCGTCATCTAACCATTCGCTGTAATTCTGCATCGTTTCATACCTTAACTGTTGATTATTGCTTCTAAGATTTTGTGTTGAATGCAATCGACAGCCAATAGTAAATTTAGCTGCCCTATCGTAAATTCATAAAAACCTTTGGAAAAAATGACGGGTTGGAGAATCTGCAGAGTGACTAATGATAGGAGACTTTGATTCGGAAAGTTTCTCCCGCCGCTACCTTTCTTCCCCAGTTTTTCTTTTTCACCGTGATGATGAACCGCCTACAAAAACTCGTCAAATTGCAGCGGCTCGTTCTTGGAGTTCAAAAAACTCACGAACAGCCGTGAATACTATTCCTCTGAGCTAAAACGATGCGTCATTCTACGTTCTTTGTCAGTTAGGAGTACATTTGAAGGATGAAATTCCTCTCTAACAAGAAAAAATAAAATTTGGGCTATCGTACCGAATTTCTGATATTACCATGAAACTGCCACCGGCAATCGGTAATTTTTTTTTCGGATGGTTAACTGTCGTATTCAGAGGATATCGGCCTTTCACCTGAGCAGTCGCTGCTGGAGATCGGATGCTTCTTCTTCGACATCTTCTACGAAAAGTACTGCTTTGAACTTGTATCGGTGGAAGCTACGTCGGCCGCTTTTCATCTTTGGCGATGGAGCTGTGTAAATACGGAGCCAGGTATGAGATTGAGTTGAAGAACTTTTGCTTGACTATTCGCTCCTCGCCGTGCTGAAAGCTCTCCATGTTCCTTTCGAATAAATGAACTTTCTACTTCTTTTTGTTTCCCAACCTTCATCCCTAATTTTCAGTGGCTCGTTCCGATTCGAAATGGACCAGTTGGTCAGCATGGTCAGAATGTTCGGCAACGTGTGGAGAATCCGTACAAAAACGTCATCGATATTGTGAGGATTTGAAGCTAAATCGCGATAATAATTGCAAAGGCGACATTGTTCAGACGAAGGCTTGCATCAAAGAAAAGTGCCCAGGTATGGAAGAGAAAGTTCATATTTTTACATTAGTAGTTTCAAGGATATATACCTAGTCAACTCTACATTTTTAAGTCGCTGCTTCTGATAACATGTTTTTTAACGATTCTATTTTGATGGCTCTATCATGATTACGTTCGGATAATTAGATTCAGTTTTTAAAATTACAAGTTCAGGCAGCGAAGTGATCTTTCCAACCCTCCAATACTGTGCGTGTGGATGCGAAATGACTGGAAAAAGTGGAACATTCTTCGCTACGGCAGCGTATGCTTTTCCTATTTCAGATAGTCATTCCGTTAGCGCTCGGAATCAGTCGAATTCGTGCTGACCTTTTACAAGATTGTGTTGTACGAAATTTCGTGTTGTTTTTCGTGCGTAAATAGAAAAAGATTCCAGCGATTCGGAGTCATGTGATGGAAATCAAACGTGGTCGATGCCTGTGATGAATGACTATACAATCTCTGACTTTAAAATCACAGCCGATCTGGGTGTCGCTGGAAAGCTGTTTTTCTTCGTCGGAGCTCCGTACGAGGTGTCGATTTGATAGTATCTTGCAAATAGATTTTTGGCCCGCTTTGCTATATATGTCTCAATTTTTAGGAACTTGTATGGTTCTCTGGATCGAACCAAGAAAACGATTTCACATTATCGGTCAATAGACCAATCTTCGTCGTGCTCTGGTACAAAGGCAACAGCACAGATCTGGAGCCAACAAACGGGTTTAGCATTTCATATTCAAGAAGAGGTCAGTGGAAAAGGCGAATTCTTGCATAAATATAGGTGTATAAATAAATATGGATATGATGTATCGACAGGATTTCCTATATAATTTATTAAAGTTCCAGAATCTACTCAACAAATCCCTATTTCAACCACATCATGTGATCCGTTCTGTACGGAAACGGTCGCGATCGTTACACTCGCTGTCATATTCATACTGGTCGTTTTTCTTCCTCCATTCGTTTGTTGTGCTGTAACTCAAAAAATTCATCTACATAACGATCAACCGCTTGTCAATAATCTGTAAGTGGTTCCTAGTGCCAGTAATTACTTATAATATGTTTGGTTGAAAAATGGTTGAAAACCATTTTACGTTTAGCTGTGATGAGGAAATGGTCCGTTCTGGGAATACGGAATGCACTCATGTTAGTGGTTCAAAGCCGGTCGTAGCACGAAGAAATGTTGGCATTCAGTTAAGCGTTCAGAATACCCCCAGGTAAGAATTGCAAATTAAAATTGAATCAAAATCGAGTAATCAAATGATCGAGTTTCAAACTATTGATGGCACATTTTTCATCCAGGTTAACATCGTCACGCATGCCAACATCTTCTCCGTTTCCACATGGAGCATCGTCGACTTCAGATGAACTTGAATACGACTACTACGACGGCACCACATTACCCGGATCTCTGCTAGCACCACTTGATGATCACTTTCCATCAGAGATCGACATCAATCAAATAATCGGCCGATCCTTCCTTTTTTCTGATGTCAACGACAAATGAAAGTCAACTACAATTTAGGATGCAATCTATGAAATAGATATGATAGTGAAACGGTCTTTTGTTCCTCCAGGGTATGGATTGACAATCCACTGTAATTCAATGTGCTCGTTATTTAGCCACGAGAATGCTGCTGAATTTGTTTGGATTTCTATTTTATATGTTAAGAATTATCGTAGTCTCAGGTTGTGCATGAAGTGCTCTCTGATGATTTGTTTCAAACGAGTGTTGAACATTCATATTGAGTTGTTTTCTATGTATTATTTGCTCATCACTATTTGTCGTGAAAACAGATGGAAGTGTTGATTCGCAAAGAAAAGAAAGAATGAACGAAGAGGTGTTGTGCGGCGAACGGGATTCTTCCCAATATGGATGATCGCTTAGTGGAAAGTCAGATGTGAAAGAACGGGTGAGTTTTGAGTGAAGCACTTTCGAAGTTTTCTCTAGTGTTATAGAAATCAATTTTAAACTTGTGGGTGGGTGTAACCTATTGAGAAAGTGGTGTTAATTTTTTTGAAGAATTCCTAACATCAGTGATGCATTTTCTTCTCATCATTTAGGTAAATACCTGTAATGACCGGTTCCGTTTTCAATCGAAAGCAAAGGTGTCGGGCTCGCGGTGAAAGTTACTGCTCCGAGAAGCTGGAGTTGTAAGTTCTCGTGCATGCTTCATCACGCTGTTTTTCCCTCAAAGTCGTAATACAAAACAAGGTCTGAAATTCTAATTTGAAAGGGCGTCCCAATAAGCTTCTTCATGTAACCCTGTGCTCAATTAAAGAGGCTTCAAGGAGAAGAGTTTTTAAGGTTGCATTTGATGCTGAAAGGATCATAGTAGTGTTTCCCCCGCGTCCTGATCAATTTGAGGTGATGAATCAACTTTTTTCGTGATCAATTTGATGGAGATAAATCAAAAGTTTCGCATAGTTTCGAATGTTTCGAGAGAGTCTTATCAATCACCCGCCCTATGGACTAATTTGGCCTAATTGTCTACACTGAAGTTGACCGTTATTGTGACCGATAGCATGCGTCAGTTTTCATGCTACCGAACTTCTCGAACTCGACATCATGTGCTGAAATTCTGTCAAAAACTCGCTTAGACCGATTTCTGGACACTGGATGAAGATGGGATTCTGTTTCTCTTCTTCCTGTTCCATTCCTTTTTTTTTGAAATGGAACGTTAAAGCTCCACAGATTTGAGGTGATTAACATTCCGTTCTTAAAGAGCGAAACCGCACTCTCTCGCTGGGAGGTAGTTGAATTTTTGAAAAAGTGCAGATCTCGTTAATCGCTATCAAGGACGACTTCTTATAACGCGTAAAAGTTATTGACAGATTTTTGAAATACGGTTATCCTGACGATGATTTGTTTCGATGTTTCTGCCATTCATACTGATTGCAATCTTTTCGTTTTTGCCCTTCTTATTCTTACCCTCCTCCGTTTGTCGACCATTCGTGCTCAGTTGTCGGCTGTTGTGCGGTTCGAGGTGGTGGTACTCCCATAAAAAACTTTCCTTTCCATTGTATGAGTGTTGAGAAACAGAACTTTCTCTTGAATTCCTTGATTTTTACCTTTTGTGCAGGCGCTGTACTGCTGGTCAACATTTCGCTCCTCTTCCATCAATCGCAATCATGACGTTCTTTCGAGTAGTTTTACAGGACTTCAAAAGCGTTTGCTAAAGCGATGGGGTAAATCCGCTTGTGACAGACAGATAGGGTGTTGTACTTAATGGCCGATATCACTTTCGCTTCTGTTTTCTATCACTTACTGAAGATAACGTAATTTCCTTCAACAGAATGCTGAAGTTCATTAGCATCTCCATCCGTCAACTTTCTGTCTCATTTTTAACGAAATACCAATCACTTCTGACGTCTGTCGTGTGCACGTCACCGAGAGATGAGTTCGCTCTAATTGTTCAGACGATTCATGTTTAGAAACTCTGAAAGCAAGTGCGGGTGGTCTCATAGGTGGTTTTGATGGCGCGTAGTCCAATTTCGTCATCGGCGACTCTGTCCCCAGCCGTTTCTATTATAGTTTCTAGGGAGGACTTTGTACATAATTTCGCTGAAATGCCATTTATTTTGTTATCGTGCTGAATCTAAAACAGAGGTGTAACAAATTTAACCGCAACCTTCTGTGAGTTTCTCTAGCTGGAAAATGCTCCAGGAAAGAGTTAACATGGGTTTGATTCATCGAGGAATGTTTACGTCAAAGTGTGGGTTGAGTTGTGTGATGAATATCAGCATCCGCCACAGGTGACGAATAGGTGAGAGGGAGGAAATGTTATGGATACGTACATACATGCGTAACGTTCCTGGCGCTTTATTTTGAAATTGTTGCTGATTAAGGATGAAATTCATCAGCACGCTCGTGTTTACTAAGCGTATAAGTATGGAATTTCGTGTGAAAATTCTCACATTTCACATCCTACTCTTCTTTTTAATGTTTCGAAGGCTCCCCGTTGGAATTTTGAAGTTCTTCTTCACTTAGGAGAATTCTGATTCCTGTTCTCCCTATTGTCGGTATACCGTCTGATTTTAACTCCTGCATTCTATTTTCATGTTCTGCATGAACATATACGGTTGTGCTACGACGCTATGAAATTTTACAAGCCTTTTGCAATAAAAATGCACATGAATTAAAAACACCAGTGACGAACTGAGATTGGAAGGGTGTTTGTCAGATTACTATTGTCACAGGGTTGGAGTTAAGAATTTGGCTGTGGTACTTGATTTGTTTCAAATATTAATGTGGAATTTATGTAAGGATTAGGTCGAACTATGTGCGATAGAAAATCTATTGTTACCTCAATGACTTGGTGAGCGTGGGCTCGATTTGACCCAGAATGAGGGCAATGTAGATGGCGAAAATTCAGTTCTGTGTTACAAATGTCCTTCTAAGCACACAAAAATCTGCTTCGCTTTGACCTTCGCCTATAGATCGTGCCCAATGGAGTATAACAGGGCCACCACAGTTGGACAGCGGTACAGTGGGACATTTTAGTCATCGTTTTCGTTTCACATGTCTTCAACCCACGCTGTTAATCGGCAGCTCCAGCCATCTGTTAACAGCGGTCTAGTACAGCTTCCCTCTAAAGATTCGTATAAATCCCCAACAATCAATCGTGTTTGAAGGTTTTTTTAAATAGTTTGATAACGGAAGATGGGGCTAATGTGGTAATGCGCCGTGGTCATATTTAGTCTTCATGAAGTCTCCGTTAGTTTTCTGACATCCTTTTCTCGTAAACTATGACTGTCAAGCATAAATTTCAATAGCTATTCATCCTGCTCAATATTGAAACTGATATGCCCATTTAGCTGAAAGTGAGCAAGTGTTTCAGATATGAAACTAGTTGCACTTTGTCTGCTCGTGTTTCATGTAAGGGTTGGTTCCGCGCAGGTTGGTTCTTTTCAGTATAAATCTTTGTATAAAATTTAGAAGGAGAATGAAAACAATCCTAATTTCAGCTCATAGCGAATGATGTGGTAAACGATTACGGTCAAGTGAAGGAGCTGTTGACGGAATTCTACAAAAGACATGCGCGCAAAGTCGGCAACGACTACGTAAGTTTTCAGATCATATATTTTCTGTAAGAGAACTCTTTTTCTTCAAAGATTGACTAGGTGAAATAAAAGCAAATCTCTGTTGTTTAAAGGATCCGGCTGTTGTTCGAAATGAAGCAAATCGTCGAGTTTTCTACGATGGCACGGAGGCGAGCATAAATCGCAACATTTGGTCGGAAGTGTTCGAGAACGATATTGTACTCACCCTTCCACAAGCGGAGAATCTTCTTAAAGAAGGTACATCTCTCTATTTACTTTTGAAATCAAACACAATGGATCACAAACTTCAGCCAGCACTCGTAACAGACGGCAGGCACAACCTGATCCGAGCTCATTTTGGCCGAGTTTAACCATTTCATATGAATTTGCTTACAACGACGGTGAGTTGTTTTGTTTGAGGTAACAAAAAAGGCAAAAACTTGGAAGTTCAATCTTTTCTGTGTATATGCTATGATGGGAATGAAAACTATTTCACTTTTCCGTCGTTACCAAGGTGAAAGAGAGTATTTCTGCAAGAAGCACTTAATTGAACTCACTTTCAGCGAACTTCCAGAATCTTATTCGCTCTGCCCTACGTCATATTGAACAAAATACATGCATGCGTTTCAGAGAGAATGGCAACGACAGGTAGTTGTCAGATAATCAGCGGAAAGCTTATACACATAGGTTGATTTTTTACCATATTTTAGGGATGGTCTGAGGTACTTTCGAGGAAGTGGTTGCTGGTCCAATGTAGGTCGTACCGGCGGGCGACAGTTGGTATCGATAGGCTTCGGTTGTGACTCAGTGAGTAGCATTTAGCGTTAGAAGCAGTTTTTGTGGGGAATGGGCTGCTCTTTAGCAGCTCGTATCAGTCAAATTAACCTTAGAGTACTTTTTATTTCACCTCTTACAGTTGGGAATTATCGCTCACGAAACGCTTCACGCTCTTGGGCTCTGGCACGAACAATCTCGAGACGATCGAGATCAGCACATACGAATTCAAACCTCAAGGATAATAAGAGTACAGCTTGAAATCCTTTTGTTTTTACATGCATGTCTACCTACATTGTCTAATATTATTCTTATCCTATTGCCATTGCAGGGTACTGAAGGAAATTTCGCAAAAAGGTCAGCAGCATCAAGTGACAACATGGGACAGCCTTACGATCTCGGTTCCGTGATGCATTACGGTCCCAAGGCTTTCACTTCGGATTGGAGCTTGTAAGTCATGGAAATAATAAAGCTGTGATTAATAGCCAGCAACCCATTCTACAGTTAAACTGTAGTAACTGACTTTCGTGAAGCTTTCACAGCCTTATTCAACAATAGAAAGGCGCACGTGGTGCAGTGCTAAGAGGCTCTACTGATAGACTTTCCCTGTTAACTAAACCCCTAATTACTTTCGGGTCGGGATAATTGGTACCAGACTTGTTTGGAATGGTGTTAACACCGACTTGGCAACTAGGGTTCCTGGGGCGTGCGTGGTACAGTGGTAGAAGGCGCTACTGGCACCCGCCTGCTAGGGCGATCGACATTGCCTGAAGCTTACCAAGCCTCTACATACTTCCGGGTTGGGTTAATTGGTACCAGAAGGTGAAGACCCTGACTTGATATTGCGTCTGGCCCCAACGAGTCGTTGTATAGGCCACATACGTATTCACCAAGCCTCTACGATTCTGAATGACACACGAATACGGCGGCCCGTCCTCCGAGGACTGAACGCCCACACCTTTACCTTTACCTTTTACCTATAAAACAATATACATCTACTTTAATTGTAATGTAGAACACATCTGCTATGTGGAGGTTATGGGCTTGTCAGGTTTCTTTTATTTGCAACTGACATATTTGCTTGATTTTCCTTTTTCGAATAACATGTGGGTGATGGATAATTTCATGTTAGCTCCATTTCTTCGGATTGACTCATTTTATTTTATTTCCAGCAACACTATAGAAACGAGAGATAAACGATATCAAAACACGATCGGTCAAAGGGAGGGAATATCTTTCAAAGATGCTAAGATGATCAATTTGCGCTACTGCTCAGGTCGGTTTCTTTCTTCTTATTTCTGCGTTTTTGAACGGGTAATTCTAAAATGTTATTATCAACTTCAGAAGTTTGCCGAGTGAAGTTGCCCTGTGTCAACGACGGATACACAGATCCAAACAACTGTAGAAGATGTAAATGCCCAAGAGGATACGGTGGAATTTATTGCGCTGACCTGGAAAAAAGTATTAGTAACATTTGTAGATTAGTCTACCCAATTCGATATTGTCTTGATCTATTGGCACGCTCAGGCTCGTGCGGTCGAGAACTGCAGGCCAACTTGCAACGACAGACATTGGACAGCGGACCCATCTATGCGAACAGTTACTGTGTTTGGCGAATCAAGGTGAGTTGTCATAGTGCAATTTTATGTCATCTAATTAGTTTGATTGACTAGAATCTTAAATGCTGTTGGTTTGCCTGAAAACCGCCACGATCCTCTGATCTCGTTCGAATAATGTCAGCACCTCGCGTTTCCAGGCAGCAGCAGGACAAAAGGTTGAAATCAACATTAATTCCATCAACTTTCCATGTCTCGATTCCTGTACGAGTTATGTAGAAGTGAAAACGACGACGTCAAAAACGGAGACAGGTATGTCGCGTAAAGTTTCGCATTCTAATCGAAAACTCATTCCGTGCATGCATCATTTCACTTCTTTAAGGTGCCCGACTGTGCTGTGGTGCGAACTATGGATTTGTGTCTGAAGGTGAAGAGATCACGCTGTTACTCGTCGGAGATTCAAACTTGCAAAACGGCTATCAAGGCTTCTCAGCGTCATATCGGGCCTGTAAGTGCAACTTTACCCGTGGTCTTTACGTGGAGAAGAAAAATATGTATGTTGTGTCCAGATGGAGAAGCGGTAACCACGCAAGAGCCTTCTTCACAGCCGACAGCACCAGTTACGACGACGGCAGTTCAAACCACCACGAACTATGTGAGTTGTATTAGATGAACAAAATTGCGGTGGGTAATGTAACTAGCAGAAGCGTCGCTCAAATGAATATGATGCTATTTTAGGGTGCAAGTTGGGGAATATGGGGTGAATGGTCGAGCTGCAGTGCGTCGTGTGGTGGATGTGGTCGGCGCAAAAGAGTTCGCGGATGTTACGGTGGCAATAGAAGATGCTCGTCTGTTCCTGAGAACATTTTAATTTTTATAAACATTTTATTCGCATCACCGAAAGTTGCATTTGAACCTTTCAGTGGATCTGGTGAGGAAGTGGAAGCATGCAATACGTTCCCATGTACGACAACGAAAAACGTACAGACTTGCAAAGGTCGTATTTTGCTCCCCTGCTATCTAGTTCAGCAGATGGTATTCGGAGAGCAGCCTAAAAAATGGAGTGGTAAGTTTTCAGCTATAAATCAGTTCTGGTCTAATGCCTTGTTTTTGTCCTCACTGAAAAATCTCATCGCTATTTTCACAGCGACTTTTGCGGATCCTACTGACGGCAATAAAGTCTTGGATTTTTCATCCAGTGATGGTCTGAGGAAAGTGAGGTCGTCGGGACGCTATCGAATGAACGATATTTGTGAAAAGTAAGTGCTTCGCTTTTCGTTCTAATACAGGTATCAAAGATGCTGTGTGTGAATCAGGAAAAGTGCAGGCTCAACTAGAATAATAATTTGTATTATGACTGACTCACTCTTCTTGAAGCATTTGCTCTTCCTCTGTGAACTGTCTCAGTTTCTCTTGTTATTTGCTCAATAATTTTCTTGTAGGAGATTCACCTACAGCTGCCCGACGTCACTTCTTACAATTCATATGTCGTGGAGGTCTGATTCCACCTTCAACGAGGCGTCTGATGCGCAAGAAACAAATGTCTGCTGTCCTGGTTACCATTACAGCAATGGTGTTTGTAACCGACATTAGCCTCTTGTACTGTTAACGTTTCACTTACTCTGTCTTGACCTCATATTAATGTATGCTTTGATATCACTTCAATGGAAATACGGTGAAGTGCATTGTTAATGGATTTTCGATGGAACTAAATAGCCATCAGTGGTTAATTTAATAATGTTTCAATCGCAGTGTACTCATCTGAAACTATTTTGTGATTTTCATTTGTTGTCTATGTTTTCTGTGGCATACGTTGGCTAAATATTGATGCAGTTGTCTTCATTCATAGGTGGGACGTTTTTTTCGTTAGAATTTTTCTGATGAGTTCTAATAAGACAAAAAGTCTTGTTCCTTTTTGTGCTTCGAATCTATCTTCCTGGAAAACTAGATTTTGGACGCCGACTTTGATTGGTTACTAGTGAATTAGATGGGCTTTTTCAGCCCTTTCTGAGCAGAAAATTCTTTGCTAGTCAGGGGCGAAAAGCATTCAACTAAGAGTTAATTATTCATGGCATTCTCTTTGTGACGCGAATATAGAATCACATGAATGACTTCTTGTTTAGAGGGCGATTAGAGTAAAATACAGGTCGGAGATCGAACGTGATGCGTCGCTGGATCGGCTCCTAACGGTTCCCCATCCTGAAAAAGTACTTAGTGTTTGTGTTCAGGTTACTTCCCGCTCATTGAACTCACCTTGATGTCGTTTCCATTTCTTTGTTTCACTACGTTCACGTTTTCTTCACTATAAATTGAGGAGTCGTGTAACTCCGTATAACCGTCGATAGTTTGTTCGCCAGCTAAAAATCATTCATATGACGTTGTTGCCTGATTTCTATCGAACCATAACGGCCTGCTTGTAGAACTCACAACGGGGTCTGGAGCACAGTTCCCATACGCTTTTTCTGTCATTCCGTTCTAGAAAGTACGTGAACATCAGTCCTTTGCCCTGAAGCATATATGAAATTAGGATCCTGCTTCATATCTCT
Source organism: Nippostrongylus brasiliensis (assembly GCA_030553155.1). Lineage (NCBI taxonomy): Eukaryota > Metazoa > Nematoda > Chromadorea > Rhabditida > Heligmosomidae > Nippostrongylus > Nippostrongylus brasiliensis. The sequence goes on from CP130737.1 coordinate 27,589,479, forward strand.
TCAAAACGCTGTCTTTTCACGGAGGTGTGCGACTTAACGAAAGCAGCTTACTTTAATTTCAGTCATTCCTCTGTCCACGAATACAAAGTTCTGATTTGTACGTAGCGCATTAGTTTTAGCACTTTCGGAAACGTGAATTCTCACTGGAACTCCACAGGCTTCCATTTTATTGGCCACATTAACTGAATCTCCGAACAAGCAGTACCTTTAAATCGAAAAGCGAGTAATGACCTTTGAATCCGATGAAAGCAATTTTATGAAAAGATAACGATAGCTTATTGAATATAACCGTTACCTTGGCATTTTCATTCCAACTACACCAGCAACCACAGGGCCAGCATGCACTCCTACTCGTATTTTGATTGGTTTGTGTGTGATCGGCGACAGCACTAGTTTCGATTCCATCAATAAACCTAACAGAAATGCATTTGGCACTGCGAAAGCAGCTAGATTGGACGAAGGACAACATCTGATTCAACGCGAGAGTTTAATTATTCTAAATTTAGCTAGCATTTCAGCAACCAACCGATTGAAACATTCAATACCCTCTCCGAATGATTATCGCACGGATCCGGTACACCACCGACCACCATATACGCATCTCCGATCGTTTCCACTTTGTAAACTTCGTGCTGAATAGGGTGAAGCTTTTTCTAAGTAATGATTGTCCTAAAATGTGTTAGCTAACGTTTCAAACCGTTTAAAGTATACGAACCAATTCAATCAGTCGATCGAAGCGTAGGTAAAGATCGTTGAGCAAGGTCACGACATCGTATGGAGTACATTTTGCACAGATGTTGGTAAACGTTACAATGTCAGTGAATAGAAGAGTACAGTCGGAGAAATCACCTTTGAAGATGTCCTTTATGATGTTAATGATGTATCTGCCAGCAAATTACTTCGCTCTTACTTGCTTCAACCATTTTTCCTTGTCGAAGTGCATCAGCGATAGATGAGGGCATGAGCTCGCACAATAATTCATCAGTTTTCTGCTTTTCAATTTCCAATTCATTTGCCATCTTCTTTAGACTCTTGGTAGTTTCTTCCAATTTTCGGCTGAAAATTTCGTTATCGAACTAGCCTCTTGCCTACGTTTCTGCATAACATGAGAGGAACAGTACTTGAGTTCCACTTGACTCATTCGACTTTGATTGAGCATAATGAGATCTCTTGTGCCATCGTGTTTTTGCATATCACTAATATGTAAACTTCTCTCGATAAGTTCACGAACAGTGGCAACGTTAACGGATGAGATGTAAAGGATATACTTTCCTCCGTCGATAAGCACCATAGACCCTAAAACAGTTTGTCATTTAAAGTGATCGTATGAGGTTGGAACATGATGAAATTCGAGGGACACGCACCTTTCAGAAGAATGGGCTTCATTTCGTCCTTCTTCGCATGGACAATGTCTCCAATACCCCTCATTTTGAAAACAAATAGGCTGTTCTTGAACGCTAGTATAGATTGATACGAGAATGGAACCTGAACATCATGACTAGGCTGAAGGTATTCTTTTCTCGAGATTCTTGTCAAGTGTTCAGACCTCTGGATGGACTAGTTCGAGAATGTCTGTCACTTTCGTTTCTTTTCGGACAGCTATTGGATACGCGTTTCGAATATAGTGCCCGAAATGTTCGATGAAAAGATCTTTGTCGAAACAGATGTGGTAAGGAAAAGCCAGTGAGAAGTCTTCAGAGCTAATATCGAATGCTCCCTGAAAATGTTGCATGTTCGATAATGGCTGAGTGTACAACGATGTCTTTGTTCGATCTTACACTTCCACCATCGCAGAGAATTGTCGACTATTCTGCTCGGAATATTCGAGAATTCTCTGCTACACTGAGCACTCTCATGTTAGCTCACGTAGCTGATCTTGCGATGGTAGCAGTGTACCGGTGTTCGATTTTCCGCAAAGAATATTCGAGAATTCTTTGCGACACTGGTCCTTACTACGACGTCTCACGTAGCTGAGTTGACAACCTGATTTGCTCTTTACTTTCTTACCCAGTGTTTTTTACTGTTTTCATTTTTGGTAATGTTTATGATACCTGCTTGTTCAGCTATATTTTCAATAGGGGTAGGCAGAATTGATATTTGGATAAACGAGAAATTGCATTCATTTTTGCGTTCGTGGTGGTCAAGTACGACAGAGTATGGTGATCTCCCATCATCGATGAACCAATATAAGCAGCTCGCGCTATCGTGGCCCATTTGAACGTTCCCGCTCGTATTGGCAGGCGCTGTCCTGACGTCTCTCGCCCATCATCGATAATTTTTCTATTTTTCCATCTTTTACTCCCTCTTATCCGGTACCCAACATTTTTTGGCCAATGCTTGCCTTCGTTTTCTCGTTTACTTTTGGGTTTGGCACCTACATCGCTTAATTTTTTGTTATTATGAAGATGTATGCGATTGAAAGCAACTTACGGCATTGCACTCGAGCTGCTCGACCTTGCTTGATATGGCTTTAACAGGACGATCACCTCCAGTCTCAACTTGACTTATAATAAAGACGACATGTTCAGTGACGAATGCATCTGAATGAGCTGCTTTAACAAAAGATGGCCGTGTTCAAAACTGAGTCATCTTTAGCTTATTTCTCTGGAAAAGTAGGTTGTATGAATCCTCTGTAAGAGAGGGTATCTATGGTTGAGGATCAATAGAATGACTCTAATTGCATGGACCCGCTGCGAGAATTTTGGAGAGTTTTTCCAACACATTTGCAACAATGTCTCGTTTATGGAGTAAAGGAAGAGATGCTCACCTAAATGTTCCTGTTTCCGCTCCTGCACCTTCATGATGACCTCAGTGTCGTAGATTCGACGTGCAACTTCTCGAACCACGCCTAGACAAGAGCAGATATGTTATTTCATTTGATTATTATTCCCGTCTGAAAATATCGCACCTTTAACGATCGGGTAGAGGCCGCTTCTCTTCGAGTAATAGTGAAGCAGAAGTGTGCCATCATTTTGTGGTTCACAACGAAATGACGGCCCTCGTAATTTCGTTTGATACACCACGTGGTCAATAAAGTAGTGTAAGGAATCCAACGAGTCTAGAAATCCCTAAAAAACGTACACTCTAATCAGCATAAAGAGCCTATTACGATTGCATATTTCGAGCCCCTCACCTCTAAATCGCTGGCCATCGCACGCAACAATTCATCCCAACCAGTTTCCATTGTAAACTGAATAAGGAACCCACCATAAGCCTCCCAAACCTCCTCCACAGGAATGCCTAGAAAGCGTAGAGAGTAAATTGAAATTGAAAATGTTCAAGAGGCCGCTCTAAATGACCAATAATGTTCGCCATTGCATTGACAAGCCTCATTGTCTCAACGTCATTGTAGTAGTGTGCGATCTCGCTCTCTGTTCCTTCCTCAAATCTGGCCATTTCTCTGGAAAATCTCCCAATATGAGGAAATTATTCGTGTTTGGGCTCTTCTTTTCTCTATATACGTTAATGTTTTTGCACATTGCACGTTGTTAAATTCCATGTAGTCACGCAAAAAATAACCTACAGATCACGCAAATTAGAGAATTTCAAGACACGAGCGCACTTACACGATCTTCAGCCAGACTTCTCTACCGTACTTTCTGTTCACTAGTTGGCGGAAGCTTTCGTGAATCCATCCAAACTGAAATCTATGAACATTAACAAGTATGAGGCGTGGAAAATAAGTTCCTCTGAAATACACACGAAAACTTCTGTGATTCCCCGCATTTACTGTTATGTTAGAGAATTTGTGCCGAGCACTCAAAAGGAGGGAAATGCTGACTCAAAGCGTCCAATTAAGCATAGAAGCGGTCAACTACGTAAGGTGGTATGCAAGCGTGCGTCATTTATATAAGAGAAGAATAAGAAGCTGTGGAAAAAGGGAGGTGAAAGTCATCGCTCTAAATCTACCTTACCTCTCCACGTTCAATAGGCAAAAGAGATGAATTGAGACCATTCTTTCGCAAAGTTAAGTAGAGAACGGACAACCAAGAACGTGAAAACGTTGCTGGGTCCTCCTGGCTACCGTCACGTTTCTAGTTTAATTGAATCAACAGCGGGACCCCTATATTACATTGTTGACGGAATATGATTTCCTAATCTCTAACCGTTCCAAATGGTACACTAGAGTGGGTTTTTGATGGAGTTTCTGAATAAAAAAGGATTAGACGATGAACACTTAGAAGTTCACCTACCATGGTGATGGAAGAAGACGAGTGGACAACCGTTGCTATGTGGATACGATTTGGCGAGAGATATATTCGTTAGCGAGTCATCGCTAACCTCACGCGAGCCCAGATGGGAGTCGATGGTCTCTTACACACATCTCTATCCAAGCATAACATCTTTCAGAAAGGGGGTGTTCACCGGTCAGACTCGTTAAAGTTGGAATTGGATCGAGAGTTGAGACGTCGTTAAAAACACTATGCATTGCACATGTGATATTAACAATGATTCTCTATTTCCATCATTTCCATCGTGGTAGGTGAACATGTTGTGTATCTATCCCGTTTCCTTTCTTAAGTAGAAAATTTTTCTGGAAAAGGGTTTCTTGAGTGTGTTTGTGCGAGCGTCTGCAGATCTCGAACTCATATTCCATGGACAACAATGTAATCTAGTGCTGATTGAAATGAACTATAATAGAAACGCATACGGTTATGCGGAGTTACACGACTCCTCAATTTATAGTGAAGAAAACGTGAATGTAGTAAAACAAAGAAATGGAAACGACATCAAGGTGAGTTCAGTGAGCGGGAAGAGAGGTTTTTGGCTTTCTCGCTGGCAGAGTAATTAAGAAGCTAGCGTTGAGCTTTGCTTTAGCTCTGAGTTTTCCCTTTATGCAATGGTGTGACCCATCCGTGTATGGCCGTTTAGCTCCGTTGTGTTACGGTGTACAGTGCAGCGAGGCTTACGGTACTGCGCCGTCCCGCGAGTCGTGGCGTACGGTAGGCGGCGGGGGGCGGGGCGCAGCGCCGTACTGTCGAGCTACCGTAACTCGCCACGCCGTGCTAGGCGCATACGGTAGTCCTACAGTAATGCACCGCGCTCCGCTCCTGCCGCCTACAGTACGCCTACGGTAGAACGCGCCGCGCCGTTTCTGTCGTGGACGTTTGCGCTCAATGGGTATTGCGCTTGATAGGAATGTTTGAACTGCAAACCTCTCGGTCCACAGCCGTGAACCGCAGAGTCAGTTACTTTTTTTTTGAAAATCGGGGTTATATCATATTATATGCCAGAATTCCTGCTCGCATGAATATTTTTCTCGATAAGTTCTAGTGTGACGTCTCAAATGGCAGCAGGATCAAAGACAATCAAGTGAATACACGTCCAAAAGAATTGTCGAGAGTAAATGCTGGATTTAATGTAATGTACAAATTCGTCCTAAGTCGAATCCTAGACCATACTCCGAAAGAATCACTGTTCACATAACCACATATAGGAATACTTGAAGAGCAACCCGTGACTGTTGATTACAACTTTTTGTGAAATCCGTTGTTCATGCCCATAGAACCAATGCTGGTGACCAAATAGCGTTCGAATTTCTAGCATTTTGACGGGCTTCTTTTTTCACACCTCAAATTGTGTCGGGGCGCAGCAGTTGGCGTCTTCCAGAAGACCGAAATAGTTCCATTCCTTCTAGGTGCAGCTGTTCTTTTCGATACGAAACGTTCTCTGAGGACGGTGTCGGCAAAGAAATATGACCGTTGTGTTGCGATGCTGTGCCTGATTTCGGTGGTGTGATGTCGACTTTGGACGACGTCTTTGATGTCATTAAACGGGGATCAATAGATGCTTAGCGTTTGCGGTGAACTGAGAGACGGCTGGGTCGCTGTTATTCTGTTTGCTGGCAACACATGTTCAATGTGAAGCCGAGCCACCACACCTGATTGCCTCCGACTCTGCTGCAAGTGCGGCGGCAGCCTCAACGGCAGCGGTTGCATGTGGGTGCTGCTGGTGTTTACCTTCGTCATATCGGTCATCTCATCACTCGACTATATTCTTGGCTTCAAATATCCACGTTTTCTGCTGGTTCGCACCGAAGCGTTTCATTTGGCTGTATTCGCCCTCTGCACGTATCTATACATACGTTGGCTTCTATTGCGATTGTCGCCACGAATACGCGGACTGAATTTGTTGCCGTTTGATTTGGATCATCATCTCAAATTTAATCCACCCGAGTTCATTGACAAGGGATTCTCCGGTCTCACAAAGTATGGTGAGTTCTAATCGAAGATCATTACAGGAGCTGTTGCTATAAACAATGACGCCTAAAAACAATGAGTTCAAGAGTGCACCTCATGAGATGTCACATTGTAGTGGAAAATTGGGAGGATGAACTATCTAATGATGCGCTTTTACTGCTGTTATTATCTCATATTTGATTGAGTTCTACGCAGCATGTCTACATCAACATATGTCGAAGCAACGTTGATGTAGCCTTGTTGTTTCTGAAAAGTGATTTCTATTCGTTAGTGTTCCTCAAAAGATTTGTTCATCCGCTGTTGGGTTGACTCCTACCGTCGCGTAAGTTCTGCTTCGCTCACTATTTTTCCTTTTCATCACTGTATCACTAAATATATTGAAGGTGAAGGAATATGCATGTAATTTGCATTTCAATATTTTCGGTTCATTTTACTCTCGCCAACTTAATGTGGGAAGAAAATTTGTAGTACGTGAGTCTGTGGCGATAGGAGCGCGAATTGAAGATTCATCGATTTTCGAAACAGTTGTCGAACAGAAAATGCCTCGAAAAAGCCATTGCGAGAGTTATTTTCAGAGCAGTTCTGGAAGATGAAGCACAAGATATTCTCCTACTGTGCTACCCAAGGCTATCGACCATATATGGAGGATAGAATGCACTACATGTACGATCCGAACAACAATCTTTCCATATTCGGAATTTTCGATGGACATGGGGGATTGGTGAGCATTTCGATAGTGTTCTTTCCGAAAGATACCACAACGAAGGCCGGCAATAGAATCACGTACAGCTGAATTTCTGACGTTTTTATCGGTACTTTGAAGTATGTAATCCATCGTCTGCTTTTCTCTTCCCTTCAATTATATTATTCCTTTTATTATGATTGATTATGATTATTATGAATATGTTTGCCTCTCTTTTCTATCCTTTCCATCCGCTACTTTTCCTAGATAAGCTCCCTTCATGTCATAAATACCACATTCAGTACCGCTGTTTGATGTCTACGGAAATCCTAGTTGTTTTTTGGCTACATGTTGTGCATGACCTTGATCTCCGAATCGAGAAGCAATTGTCTCATTGAATGTTTATCGGTGTCTAGCTACCAAGGCCAATACAGATTACGCTCGAAAGAGGATCTGCTCTGTTATTTGCGAAAGAATGTCTATGGAGAAATGTCTCACTATCTTTGATTAACCTAATGTGTTTGAGTTCAGTACGTGTCTGATTTCTTGGAATCGAACTTCGCCAAGTCTATTCGAGAGCGGTTGCTACGATATGGAACTCGACGAAAACTCAGCATTGAAGGCATGTTGGACGTGAAAGATCCCGTCGAGGAGGTTAGTGGTTTCTTTTGGGGATTATTTTTACTCCGCGATTTGTAAAGTGCTTTTGATATCTGGCCTCGCCTGCGAAAAGTTGTACTGCCGATACGAGCTGACGATGCTTTTTTTATGACTTTACGACAAGTCCGTGGTGCCACATGTCTCGCGGTATTTTGGTGGAGTTTGTTTTCGTAATGAGTGTGATGGCCATATAGTTTCAAACAATGCTTGGTAGAAAACACTTTATGCATAGCCCACTCTGAGGCGTTAAACTCTATTTACGCGTAGAATCCGACGTGTCAAATTTTTCTTTTCAGCTGCTTGTCACTGAAGTGCACCGACTAGATGATGTACTATCGCGAATCGATCCGAACTGCACATACCTAACTGGTACGTTTTGATAATTTCATTGATTATTGGTCGTATATTTGGTCGAATCATTATAGGGTCAACAATGATTGCCGCCATAATGGAAGATAATCGATATTTGAGTGTAGTGAATGTTGGCGATTCAAGAGCCGTTGCATGTGATTTGCAGAACTGTGTCGTTCCTCTCAGCAAAGATCACAAACCAGATGATGTAAGTCCACTCCATTGATCGTATATACCCTTCATGTGGTAAGCAACAGAAAAGGTGGAAGCATTCATCTTTGAGAGCTGCATATGTCATTTCGATGAATTCTCATGTCGAATGCGTCATTGCAGTACTTAGTGAGCTCCGAGAGGGTCCATCTATGAAAGATAATGAGTCCTGGAATTGTGTCACAATCCCGAAAAACCTTTCTTGAATAATGGTCGCTCGGTTTCTTCCAACATGAAAGTCGATATTGGTGACACAAAAAGCTATTGCGATGGCCTCTTCCATTAAGAATGGTATTAATGGCCCTATTATCATTGATGCTGGTAATGATATGACGAAGCGAGACGACAATGGTAACATAAATTCGTTGTGTTCTTCTATTGGCAATTTCACCGCTTTTTACCTCGTAGTTTAAAAGCTAGTGTGCGAGCAAGTCTTAGACCGCATAGATACTTCGATTTTTTTGACATTTTATTTTTTTCACATAGGTGGTTTACCATCTGTGTAATTAACATACATACATAGTCTGCTCAAGCAGCATTGCAGCAGCGGTGAGAGGGCCACTATGCAGACACTTCACTGCAGTAATGTTGCCACAGTAGAGTGTGAATGCGTCTTCAAATAGTCTATGCTGACGCTTCATCATTCTTCGATGCTAAGAACAATTAAGGAATGTTGTCTGCAGTGCTGACAAATATGCTTTGCTTGTGCTGAATGCTTTCTAAAAAGCCTTTTTAGCCACTGGAAAGGAGGAGAATTGAGCTTGCCGGTGGATTTGTTTCGATGGATGACGGTGCATTCAGAGTTCAAGGAATACTTGCAGTATCCAGGTATGACATTGCACTTTATCAGAGCCCGAGCGCACTCTACTCCGAGATTTAGAATCGTTCCTTTAGAAATAAGTTAGCTGGTGAGTCGATAGTACTCGGTTCTCCTTAAGAGTTCAGCTCATTTCTTTGTCAGGATGTCGATTAATCATCTACTGGAGAAATCTAGTCTTTAAGTCGCTGGATTTCGATAAAAGAAGACGTTGAGTAAGCACAATTCATTTATCCTCTGTGGCTTGTAAGGTAAATAACTCGAGTCGATGCGTCTTCAAAAATTCTTTTAGAATCTCTAAGTACTTTTAGAATTCGTGTTTTGATTCACACCTTTTCTCTATGGTTCCAATAATTTTCCATGGGAGAGTTTGGTATCTGATTTCTTTCTTTTAATGCTGGGATGAGTTTTTGGCGGCTACAATCCCATTGAAACAAGAGAGTTGTTAGCAGTTGATACTATCTTGAACTCGTTACTAGCCGTAGTGTCGTCGTGAACACGTCGAAAGACAAATCAAATAATGTCCTTCTTGCTTCAATAGATTTGCTCTCAAGACCTCCCCCTGGACAGCGTTTTCTGAACCTTTCGCTTTAGTCGAGCCTATGATCTATGATGAATGTCTCGATGGTCACAAATTTTTCGAAGTCTTTTTACCTACATATCTTGGTCATGTTTTAGAGGTTACGTATCCTCATGTAGCACTTCTTTTGTGTGTGAAACAGAAAGGCAAACCAAGCCGCCAGTTCTCCCCAGGGAGTTGTGTTCATTTCTGCTAATTAACTACAAATGTATGTACCTGTAATTCTTCAAAATGCATCAATTGTTTTTGTTTCTTTATCAATTATCTGTATTTGTTTGTACCTCTTTTTTTTTCGCAAATGTCCTAGTCCTATTGGAGCATCTTATGAACAGCCGATTACGGAACATCATGAGCGACTACGTAACCTCAGATGAGGTTAAGTAGCTGCTCATGGTGTTCCGCAATCTATAATTCCTATAATAACATGGCGCAAGCATTTACATTACTCAACGGAGCTAATAGTGACTTGTCATTTGTCTTTCCACAGCGTCCAACGCATAGTCGGTTCTTTTAGCTGGCTAAATAATATCTTCAACATTTTGCACCCATCAAGCTAGGAATCTCAAAAATCTAGAAACTTCAATTCCCGTCATTTTCCTGTTGAATATATGTTCCAGGAAGACTGAAGAAAGGAGGGGTTTGTTACTGCTCTTCCAAGTGTATTTTGAAGAATTCACAGACACTGTTTTTTCATTTGCAATACGCAACTCGCATGATGTTCAGTAACAACATGTAACTAGGCTAACTACTTTGAAAATAACAAACCCACTGCGTTTTCTCATATTCTTTCTTTCTGGATACGTTCTGGTAAGCTAATCTGGTGAATTAGCAGACGTCTTTGATCTCGTTCGAGTTCAAGTGTTTGAAAAACCAAAGACAATAAAAAACGGAGTAGCTTTGCATTTCGTCCACAAACATTTTGCTGCCGAATCTAAAGCATTGAGTTTAATCTCATGGAAAAGCTGTCAGGGAGTAGTTGAAGTGAATGTGACTTAAACTTTGCTTTGTTCCAGATGGCAGCTCAGGCAGTTTAAGATGGAATTTGTATCGCTACGGCGTTTCACATTCCTCCCTCAACACAAAAGGGCGTCCGAGGCGTTTGATTGTCTTCGGTATTCCTGGAAGACTAAATAGGTTTCCCTAGCTCTTTGACCAATTTTGGAGTTACCCCCTCCTTCTTTCTTAACGCGGTAATCTTTGGTGTTCGCAATATTTTCATTCACACAATTTTTATTCCACAACGTTTTGTCCCGATCAGTTACGGGGTACGTCTTTAATGATAGTTGCTCGGTCTTCCTTCTCCTTGGTGCTGCTCCCGCATTTGTTGAGGTGCCACACTGCCACCTTTCTCAGTCTTGAGCTCCTTGCGGGGTGGCTATATCGTCCTCGATCGCAGGTTCTTGAGCGCCGCTTCCTTGCATGCGACCATCGATCCATCTTTTGATCGTGACAGTGTTCCTCCATCAGCCGACCTGTCCCAAGGGCTTGACGCTGGTACCGACACCCTTTTCAGCTATTCCTAAGCTAGGCAAGGGTTTCTGCCTGGGACGGGATTGAACCCTCATTATCGAGATCTTGAGCCTAAGCGCTTAACCTCTCGGCCATCCCGCCCCCCATTTTCATTCACACAAGATAATGATAATTTGCAAGCGGCCAATCAAAGTTGTAGAGTTGTGGTTGAAGCGTTCGTTGAAGTTGTCTGCAGAAATATTGGCTTTGTTATAGTCCAAATAGTCCTAAACGACATCATCGCGACTATATCAGCATGGAAACATGCCGGCGCAAGAAAGCTCTCCATTTTGTCCTCTTCCTCATTTCTTCAGCTAAATTAAACCACTATGATCCATTATGTTATGCCTATCGTACGATGAGCAAGTCACATTGAAAGGATGTTGCGACAAAACGAAAACAAAATTAGTAAAGCTTTCTCCACTTTTAACACTTTGCTCTTCTTTTCATAATGTCGGGATTGCCTAAAAAGAATTCCGGGTATCAGTGAGAGCTGATGATAACATCTTTATGCAACAGTTTCTTTACATTCATTCTTAGAATGGCCCTTCGTGGCACTGTTTGACATGTTCACTTCTTTTCAGAATTTCAGATCCTTTGGAGACACTCTACTAAAGCGACTAGGCGTTCTCACTGTACATCCCGACGTTCTTCGGATCGATCTTGACTACAAGCCTCTTAAGTATCTTGTTATTGTGCTATATATGCGTACGCCTCCTTATCAGATGCTTTTCTTTTCGCATTCGATATTGTTTCAAATAATGATTTCGAATTGATGTTCGGATTTATGTCTGGAAATTTGAGAGCGGCTTAATTTCAGATTTCTTATCGCAGGGACTGACGGATTTTGGGATGTGGTCTCCAGCAGCGAAGCAGTGAAGTTCGCCAACGATTACTTAAGGTGAAAGGTGTTCGGTATTTTCGGTATTAGTCAGTGACTCTCAGGCAGAGAAGCATCTCTCTAATTTACTGTAAGCCATTAGTGCATTCTACTGAACGCTCTTGAGTATTGCCCTGAGGCTGTCAACAGCGCATCGTTTGTCAAAAGCGGAAAGACTGGGTCATTGGAAACGTTCCGTTTTTGGTTTAGCGCACATTTCTCATTTTCTTCGAGTATAAGTGATGTTCGTTCGCAGCTATTGAGGAGTTTCACGTATAATACACTTGATTCAAGCACGCCGTCGAGCGGTGACGCCCACCGAATGACGTTAGTGGTGAAACATCCACATGTGCTGGCTTTATACAGCACATTTTTGCTGCGGTGCTTTCTGTCATTTTCAATCAATAATGAATTTTCTTAGGCTTAAGCTTTATATTGTAATATGCATTGTGATTGTACCGTAATTAGCGTCGGCATCATTCTTAGTGCTGCAGGTCACACGACAAACGAGACTGGCATCGAATTTCAACTTACCTTGTTCAAATCGCCCTTCGTCGACACACGCTCGATAACGTCTCTGTACTTTTCATCAAACTCCAATAAGTGCAGGTATTTTTTTCTTTTTCCTGCAGTGTTAGTGGGAAAAATTATTACCTTAGGCACCAATAATTTGATGCGTCATCTCGATGTCCTCTCGTCTTTAAACCTTGGCATTGGCGAAGATTTCTTAATACGAGTTATTTCTGTCGCGCGAGGTTGTTAGATGGATAAACTTCATTTAACGGCGTAACGTTTCGATCTTCCCGTCGTCTTCGGAGCCCTGAACACGTATCGAAGTTAGTGACTTACCAGACTGGCCCACCAAAAGACACCCGATTCTAGTAGCATTTGTGTCTTATTTGTTTGCTTATTTATTACTAATATTGTGCATTAAATTCAAAGGTGGAGGACTGAGGTGTGTTCGTTTCTTTCAAATGACTTTTCTTTGTTTTCTTTCTGTCTCTGGTGACAAATGCTAGGATCGAGTGGCTTTTGGTGAGCCAGTCTAGCAAGTCACTAACTTCGATGTTTGTTCAGGCCGCCAAAGATGATGGGAAGGTCGAAACATTAGGCCGTTAATTAAAGTTTATCCAACTAATAACCTCGTGCGGCAGAAGTAACTCTTATTAAGAAATTGATGGGTGATGTTCAATTATGGAGACATTTTTCCAATTCTCAGCTGTGGGGCAGACTTACTAATCGTAGCCTCCGGTAAAATTCAGCTTGCTCGAGCTTTACCTGCCCCAGTCTTTTCATTGGTTGTTTACTGTAAGAAGCGGCGGCTTCACCTGCAAGGATTCCTCATATTTCACTCATTTTTTAAGCCTTGTGGTATTGGCTTGTCCAACTCATCTGTTGGCTTTTACATATCTGTTGGCTCACATTCGCCAACGGTGCCAGCAATTATTTCCATATGCTGCTGTATCGAGTAAAACGCTGCCGGAAAGACACATTGACTTAATCTTCAATGGAAGCCTTTTTTGCTGGTTTTCTATTCCTGTTCGCAGATCAAGTACGGCGTATTAATTTGAAAGCGTTCGAAAAAAACAACAAAACTGAACTATAAATCCTCAGGCCTCTTGTTGTAGGGTAATGACGATGTCAGAACGAAACGAACTAATCCAGAAGAGCCCAAGGGCAGCAAGATGTAAATGTGTGCTTTTAATTGAAATGGAGAACGATTTTCTGTTGTCTGTGCGAGTGAAACGGAACTTTTCAACCATTTTATAGTGATTATTAGGGGTTGTTTCTAGTCCCTGTCACGTTTTTTCTCGTTGTCGTGAAAATTTCTAATTTTTGTAAGACACTAAAAATGGATTTTCATGCAAAAACTAGGAATTCCCGGAACCACAATATACTACTGGTAGGATGAGGCGCGGCGCAGGGTCAATCAACTAACCACTAACCTACTTAACTAATCGCATCATCTAACTAGCTGTGCCATTTCGGAACAGTTATGCTTGGACTAATTTTGAATCGCGAATTAAGCTGAAGTGAAATACGTCATTAATAGGGTATACCATCATTCACTCGTACAGAATATGTCATCCGATATGCTGTCTTTCCTGCACCACACCACTTCTTTTTCGATTTCTGAGCAATGTCTTAGTGCTGAATGTTGCCGCAGAGCCGACCTTTCATACTTTGCTTCCACATGACACTTTTCTTGAATGGTTGAACAGTGAATTTCCTTGGAGCTAGGCTAATATATTTGGTGCTCCGTTGGAAAACTTTTCTAGTATCGTACGTCGTCGTTCGTATTCGGAAGATATCGCCGTGCATTGAAGAGCTCTTGGAGAAGTCTGCTCTGCACAGAGAGAGCTGTTCCGTCCATAGAGCACTTGTTCAAGCGAAGAAATTGGAACGGAGAATGTCGTGCAGAACGTTTCCTGGAACTTTCGTTTTGACTTATTTATCGCCTCGTCCTCCGCTGTTAAAGCATCGAGATCAGATGAATCTCAATTCCTTCCATTTTCCGACTGAAACTGTAGAAATTTCTTCCATGCGTTTACGGTTTGAGCAACAACTCGGGTGACTTTGTGTATGTCTGGTAGTGTAAACAGTCGAATTATCACGTTAATGGGCGCTTTCCGTGTTGAGAGGTAGACCATCACTTTGAACGAGTTCCAGCTACCTACTCTTGTCACTGACGTCAGTGAGACGATCTTTATGATTTTGCACTGTGAGAATTTTTTTGCTGTTTCGTCGTGCAAACTGTGTACGTCAGACTTAAGTAGTTGTTCGTTGATAACGTCTTGTTGTGGGATGATTTATGGTATGCGATGGGTGAGACTAGATCCCGTGACCTCTGCCGCGTAATCAACTGCCGACGGCTACACAACAAATCCAATCTATCAGCATCCAAATCCTGTCTTCATGGATAACAACGATCTGCTCGTTGAGAGCTGACAAACCGGTTCTATTGCTCTTGTTTTTTTCTCGTGAAGGGATGGAATTTTGCATTATAAAAGGCGTCGTAAAGGCTACGGTTCGAAAAGGTTGAAAAGAAATGAATGAAAAAATTCTGTTGTTGTGAGACCATTGAACAGCACCCCTTGGACCATCTGTCGTAGGGAAGGGTAGTGTGATGTGTCTGGTAAATTCTCAAATTAGAACTATTCTAGCAGCAGCAGAGTCTTAATCTATCGGCGCTTCTTCAGCTTGTCGATTTCTCTTCGGTTTCCATCTGCTCGCAACTCCCAGTGGTTCAGACGAACTTGAGCTGAAAATGAGTATCTTGAAGACGACAGATGAAGTGGAAATCGACGTGAAAAAATAGGTTGAGACTCATGCGCGTCACTTCAAAGTCGAAATTAAGTTAGTTGCGCGCTCATGAGCTGTGTGGGAACGTAACTGACAAGGACTTTGTAAGGAATTTCATATGACGACGTGTCCGGCTTCAACACTTTGAATTGAAGCGCTAAATAACAAAGTTTGATGTAAGTTTTAGTTATTGATTTATTTTATTCATTAGTACTGCTCCACTTAGTGATTGTTGTAGACTGGAGATAACGTTCGGACAGGTTTAACTTTTTCTTACTGTAGAAATTTTGCTTCGTACAAGGTAGAATTTCTGAAGGTCTTGTAGCTTTCATCGAAGAAATTGTGGTGAGGTATCGAGGAACATTAACGTTTGATGTAAGCAATCGTCCTTCTACAGCCTTCCTATACCTAAGATTAACATAATTACAGTCGAGATTGTCTGAGTACTTCTTTTCGGTGCCGCCGGTGTTAAGTGCAATAATCTTCGACAGGTCTCACCAGCAGCAGAAAATTTGCCGTTCTTTGGTGATAACCTTGTTGTTGTTTTGCTCGATTTGTTGATAATTTCTATCATCATTATACTTCAGCTGATACTGTTTGAAGACGGCCGAATTGTGAATCTTCTGGAAAATATTCGCATTCGTTTCGCATTCATGTGTGAAAAAGAGAGCTACATTTTTGTGTGATTAATAACGGGCTGTCGCAAAATCACATTTGGCTCTAGTTCTGTGGTGACACATCTACGCGTCTGCTAGGTCATTTCACGACAACAGCAGTTTTCTAATAGAATTTCATTTCAATAAAGTTTGCTCTCGAAGAAAAGCACTAACAACCTTTCCAACAGTTCGTCTCGCGTGTTTTCAGTTTCGCTTTCGTGTTCGTTCTATTTGTGGCTATCGTATTTGTCTTACATTCTATATATCACTTCATGTCCTATGTTGCAATTACTCGTAAAAACCATCGGTTTCACTCGCGTAGATTGCAACCGAAGAGCCCTGCCCTGATCGTGCACAAGTGGTGGTTTTTCGTGCAATGTAGTGGGCAAATCTGGAAGTTCTTCCGGTTTCAACCGTTTACTCTTGCTTAAGTTGAATGGTACTCACAGGTGTATCGTGAAGTTCAATAAATTCCGGGATGCTCTGGCGACTCAAATCTGACACCCTTTATCTACATATTATCTAATAGGTAGAGATTTCGCCTGTTCTTTTTTGCATTTGAAATGTGTTATGTGTTGCCATTACTTGAGTAGGATTGTCAGAGTGGAACGCTTTGACGGTGATTTCGCTTCACTTCGCCGAAGGAACGGCCTGAGTGCCACGGTGTCTCGTGTTTCGCGTAGAAAACGCTGAAAACCCGTCCTAAACTGTGACATTGCTATCAACGAGAACGAGTTTTTGTGCAACGACGGCTTGTACATTGCTGGCAGATTTCTGCTTTCTCGCGTCACCTATCTACGTGTACGTAAAAGGCCTCGTGTACGCTCACTTTGCTACAGTGTTCAAGGTCACTGCTACGTGCAGACTCTTTTCTGAATTTTAGTATGTCTTATTTGATTAATATTATTACATTCTAATTATAGAAAACTGCAAATGCCATTTGTTTTTTATTGGCGTTGGCATATATACTAATGCTTCCCCCCTGCTTGCCAGTATACATAATACTGGCAAGCAGGGGGGAAGGCCTAAAATTTCTGCAGAAGTGAAATTTTTGTTAGCAATGAATATTTTTAATGGGAACCTTTACGGTTTTGTTGGATTTCATTAGAGTGTTTACTTGAAAACTTATGTTATGTTACTTATGTTACTCTCTAGCTTTTACTTCCTAATTTTTATTTTTCATGTTCATTTGTGATAACCTCTTTCTGCTCTTTGCTGTTTGATAGCTTATTAGATGTTTTTATTTTGTGCTCAATTTCGAACAACTGAGGCCAGGCAGCTGCACTAACACGTTTGAATGAACCTCTGATAATCTTAATGTGGCGCTTTTTTTTGAATTTTTTCATTAGTCCGCTGAAAGAGGATCGAAGTGGTTTGAACTAAATTTCGATGACGAAACTTTTCATTTGCAGAGCTTTTCAGCTGATTCCTGTAAAAAAAAATCCTTAAGACCACGATTACAGGGTGTGCTGAATTTTATTCAAAACTAACATCGGCTCCCTTCACGTAAAGGGGATCGATCCTTTTATCGATTGGTCAATATGTTTTCAAGCTGCTACAAGAAGCTTAGCAACATTTGAAATATTGAGAAGCTCGCAGGCCTTTGTGAGGAAAAATTGGTTGAGATTGTAGAGCAGATGTGCGCATAACACTATTTTACACTTCGATGACACAATTCACTAGACGACACTTGTTGTTAGTTCATGTGCCCTCCTACGTATGTTGTCTTAAGTGTTAGTTCGTTCATCGACATTACGAGACCTGAAGCGAACGTAGACCTTACTGAAGGCTCTAGCTTCTAAAAATTTGGAAAGAAATTCAAATAAAAGGAAATTCAAGAGGAAGATTAAATGCTAAAGTGAGGAATGTTCTATTTCGTCAGCGTAATCTTTGAATGGATGTCGCTTTTTCTAGCACTGCCACGCAAATGAGGCATTTTGCAAATTTGTGCGGCCGCATTGAAACCATTTTCCATCGTGTAAATCAAACGGCAGTTTTCCTGCTGTTAGTTTCAACTGTTTCGTTATTGAATCGAGTGAAATCGTACACTTGCGATAGTGCAGTAGAATTTTAAAACTTTTGTCTCGTCCTACTAACATTTTTTTAACTGGTCGGGAACCTCAGCATACGTTGCCTTTGAAACATGTGTTATTGATGGAAATGTGGCTGATTGAGGGCGTATCTGTGAGTTAAGTGTTATGCAACATAGAATGGAACAACGTCAGTGTTGTCTAATGTGTTTAAACGAAGTATTTGTTTACCACTCAGACAGATTTTAGCTGTTCTATTTTATAAACGAGAGCTGTCTACTGATCTCTGTAAAACTCTCATGAGTGGGGAGTGAATGCTTTCCCAGTAGTGTTCTTTGTGATTTCTCTCAAATGGGCGAACGAAATATTAGCGAAAAACCGTGGGAATCGAACGTGTAGATGTAGGGAATCGAACGTGTAGATGAATCTCTTTGGGTAACTGAACCACATCCTGTTCTTTGAGTTTTCTTTTTTTTTTGAGAAAAATGACGGCTCGCAGGCGTTACGGAGTTAATATGACTGAAAAAAGCGTTTGTGAGTCTGGAAATTTTGTAATGGAGCAGGAAGAAGTGGAACCATGAACCATGAACTTATGTTTGAACTCCAATCGTTTTCATATTTCTCCATAATTTTACATTCAATTTCTCATAACTTGCTAGTGCTAGTTGAGGAAGTCAACAATTTATTTAATTCCTATAATGTTGCATTTTCCAGCGTGCCGTTTTTGAGAAATTTGTGAAAAAACCCAGAAGAAAGGCGCTAAGAGGGATTTATTCTTCTATTATCACGATTATCATGTCTTGCAGTGAATTTCTAACATTTTCTACTGACTGCTATATTAGTGTCTGATTGTTTTTTGTTTTCAGAATCTATCAAGGGTGTTCGTCTCGAGCCGTTTTGTATGTGTTTATAATCAGTGTGGTAGGATACCGATACATCACGACATATCAATGCGATACGTGCATATGAGATGCCATCCTATCATCGTATATGTGCCCTGATCAATTCAAATACTACGATTGACTGGTATACCGAGCTTCGTGACGCCTCTCGCGATGAACCGACATCGAATTTGAATCGGGTAAGTGCTCAGAACAGCTAAACGTCTGCCCGAACGGTCGTGCAATTTCAGTTCTTGTAGTAGCAGATGTAAGGTTTACAACGACAGCCAAATGTTCCTTTTTTTCTGTTTAATGTCCATCGAATTGTAGCCGTAATTTTAGTAGTCGCGCAAGTGTGTGGAATGTTTTTTTTGTGAAAGTATGTTCGTGAATTCATGAACTACGTTGTCGCTTCCGTAATGACATGCATTTCCGGCCGTCTGAAGCGTTCACTTTACCGCTGAAATGCAAAATCGGTTGCGCTGAGTTCGATAATGCTAGGTTAAAACACCACTAAACAACATTCGTGCTAGTTAACTGAGCTTCTTCTTGAATGATCGCTCCTGGGCATTTGTCCCTCATTTGTCCTGTGTGACTTTAATTGTTTACATAAGACATATTCGTCATGCGGCAAAGTAACCCTGCAGCATTAATTAGGCAATAAGGTAGTAGGGCAGGAATGGAGGAATTTGAAGGGGAGTTCCTTACGATCTGATCAGAACAACTTTTAGGACTTCTCGATAATTGTATGTTACACTTTATGCAGTAAATTAAGTGGGATCACCACCTAATTGTTGTGTGTACTTGTGATTATCGCGAGCGTCCCATTTTCATTTAATTTTTCAGATCACATATGCATACATCGCACCTGTTATCATAGCATGTGGTATTATTGGTGATGTTTTTACGGTGATCACCCTTACTCATCCACTATTGAGGAAGAGTACTATCGTCTATACATATCTGACACTACTCGCAATGACCGATCTCGTGAGTATTTTTAGACACGCGGTGAATTCGAAGGTTTTCAGAGCATTTCGTGTCCAATTTTCCGTAATACTATCACATGTTGCTAATAGAAGCGAAAAAAAAGCTTTCGTGCAAAGCGCAAGACGGCAATCGTTGCAAACGGTTTACTGCAGAAACATTTAATCGAAAAGCGTAATGGCTTTTGTTAATGGTAAATTGAATTTTGTATTGCTAATATGGTCTATTTTAGCTCACGCACCTTTCCGTAATACCAATGATCATGTGGCTTCTCGACATTCGAGCATGTTCTCCGGCGGCAGCGTTCTTCTATGCTCACATCGGATTTC
Organism: Nippostrongylus brasiliensis; assembly: GCA_030553155.1. Lineage (NCBI taxonomy): Eukaryota > Metazoa > Nematoda > Chromadorea > Rhabditida > Heligmosomidae > Nippostrongylus > Nippostrongylus brasiliensis. Next base: position 27,609,554 of record CP130737.1, read on the forward strand.
CACTGGTTAGTAATGATAGCTTAATTCGTTGGATCAGATATTGTCGCTTCCATTTCTAAATGTTACCGCTCGCAATCATCCGTTTTTGTGAACTGTTGGTGAGCAAAATGGGCAGGGTGTTTATAAAAAATTCTATGTTGAATAGAAACTAACCAGATGGACCAACTACTGTGCGCACTGTGGAACGATCACCTAATGAAAACGAAGCCTTTGTTTCTCTCGAAGGCTCGGAATTTGGGAGAACATGTACTTCTCTGTTAACGTGGCAACATCGATTTTTAGAATACTTTTCCGCATTAATCACTGTATAGACTAAGTGCACATTCATTATTTGTCTACAACTCTGTTGGAGGATTAATGAGTGGTGCGCCCTCAAGGGGTTGAACAACGCCGAGCTCCCTACATTTGCGTTTGGTGTAGCAATCACGGATGTATGCATTGTTATGAAATGTAATTGTATGAGTGTTGAGAAAGCGAAAATCGTATGTGTGGGTGCGTGTGTGTGTTGGATTCACAACTCTGGTTGTTTACGTGTGCGATTTTAAGCCGATCTCTCTCTTTCTTCTCTCTTCTCTCTCTGTCAGTCTGTCTGTCTTCCCGAAGACGTCGTTGATTTGTTAGACACGAGCCTAACCACTTCACTGCATGCGTATTTGCTCGGCTAGCACGCTGCCCCTCACTCCTGTCTGTCATGATTCAATTTGGAATGATGCCCATGACTCGCCAAATCGGTCACCTCATCTCGGCAATCACGCCACGACCAATTGTTTCCCAGACGAGGGACATTCGTCACACATACACCACACTACTTGAAATTCACCGAAAGTCCATGATCGACTGTCGTTGAATATTGCCATGTCGAATATAGTAGTAGGAGTAAGACTTACGGAAGCCAAACAGCCAAGATATTATAAGCGAGTCCGCCGTCTTCAATGGCTGGGCGAGAAAAGAGGATTTTGAGAAATCACTCGTTCAACAACAATCTCTAGTTTGAAATTGAAAGCGATTTCAAATTGTTCTTGAACGAGTGATTTCTCTAATTCCTCTTTTCTCTTCCAGGACCGAAACGTCAGCCGAAATAAACTTTAACATCTTGGTTATTTGGCTTCAGCCAGTCTATCATCTACTACTAAATTCACCGAAAGTCTTTCGTCGTTTCATCGGTAGCTTATCCGACAATATGTTTGAGACTCGAGTTCGAATCCTGTCCGAGTTCCCAGCTTTGCCATAAAACGTGACATCATCAGAACATCGAACAATAAATTCTAGCTCACGTGGAAGTGCTATAGTGCAATGAGGCGACAGTTAAAGCCTCGATCTGTGATTTAGAGAGAAAAGGGCCGACTTAATGACCATTCATACTCAGAGTTGCATCAGAAGCCTCTTTGATAAATTATTCTCTTAAAACGGCTTACATAGCCGTTGTGCAAGAGTCGGTCACTCTTGACGACATCAGCGAAGGTTCATAAAGTAGGTGTCATGATCAGTGCATTGTCCAAATGTTATTACATTCCCTACTTCCTCGTTGATAGCAGTCGTCATTCAAAAGTAACCTCATTACGCTACATTCAGTGTTTCTTGTACATAACAATGGTAGATGAAGGAATTGTTGTCATGTAATCTTTTGAGAATGTAATAGTTTGCGGTCATTTCTCAGTCTACATCTGGATCTCGACAAGCCCTCGCTTTTAATAGAAGTTGCTCTTCAGGCTAATGCACTTATGGGAGCATCTGTGTGGATTGTAGTATTTCTGACGTTATCACAATATATGGCCGTTTGCCGACCGTTTGCGTATGGATTACGGTGAGCAGACAGCTACTCATAGAGTTACATATATCATTCGACATGTTCAGTTTTCAGATCGAGACGAGTTTGCTTTATTCTCTTCGCTCTCTCGTACATATTCAACTTCGTCATATATGCCCCGTGGGCAGTGAAAAAAGAAGTGCACAATCTCAGGCAGATAGTTGGAGAGGTGAGTCGAAATGGAGGCGCATTTACTCTCATGAAATAAACACACTTCCCAAACACTTTTTTCGAGCAAAGCCTGGTTTCCGGAACTCTCGCTAAAAATGATACAATGCTCAGATACCACAACAGTGAATCCCTTGCTCATATTCCGACACTTGGGCGAATTTTCTTGAAAGGCGACCGTGATAATCATCTACATTGTATTTGTTTATCTGAGCTAATTTCTACCAATGAGATGATCTTCTGTGGTCGTTATGGAACTTGGAATTGGTTTCGAATCATTAAGCAAAACTTTCGCATTTTTCCGGGAATCTTTTCTTTGATTTAGTCTTTGCATATTATCCATAATCTACTGTTAGCGAATACCTTTTAGGTTGATCTTCCGAGTGATGTTTGTCCGTTCATTGCTTGTGATACTAGACAAGCACACTGGTTCATGGCATACGAAACCACTCGAGAACTGATCAGCCGCGTATTTCCATTTTTTCTTGTCGCTTTCATGAACGCGAAAATTCTTATCACATACAGGTACGTACAATGGCTGAACTTTTATAATTCTTTCAAATGTTATTTATGCGATCGTTGCAGAAATACAAAAAAGGACCGACTGCAGAGAATGTCCAATTCTCAGAAACGGTTCATATTTGAGAAAAGTGAAAGGGTAGGGGTACTCAGGCCTCTCTCTTCTTTCTACGCACTAACTTTAAAACCAATTTTCAGGAAGAAAAACGCCTGTTCATGTTGCTCTTCGCTATAATCATTGTTTTCTTTTTATGCACTATACCAGCAGCACCTCTTACAATATTAGTAGCTGACAACAAGTCGAACAATTTTCCTTTCCAGGTACATCACTTACTGATATTATGTGTGACCAACTCTCTCCATTAGTTTCATTTCAGCGAATTCTTTTCAGATATTTCGAGCAATTGTCAATCTTCTTGAATTCACCAAATTCGCTTTGAATTTCTATTTTTATTGTCTGATAAATCCCGATATACGCCGAATTTGCGCACACGTTATCATGTGTAAAAAAATCTCTCGACCACCTAGGATAAAGGGTCAACCGACTACACCGATTTCTTTCTATACAAGGCAAGTGACTATCAAGATTTTCAATTTTTTAATCAAACTATGTTGATTTATGTTGTTAGTGGTACGATATTCTCTCCTCACTTCTAAATTTCGCGCATTTGTGTCCACTTCAGTTTCCATTAGAATCCATTCTGGCTTCCACAATAGTAGAGTGGGATCATATCTACAATTATCCCGATTCGACCTTTAACTAGCTTCCTAACCATTGTATGAGTATGTAGTACTTCGTGTTTTTTTTAGAATTTTAGTATTGTCCACGATTACTTGTGCTTCCTCCAAATATACAGCTTTGCAGATCCACGGCAAACTCAACAATCCATGGCAGAAATGGATCCACTAGAAGTAACTGTGTAAGTATTTGCATCTCTCTTTCAATTTATTGAGTGTCCAAAAGATCCATGTGAAAAGTACATAATACTGCCAATATCTAGCGAGACAACTGATAAAAGATAACGAACAAAACGGCAAGAAAGGATTTTGACCACTGGATTCCCAGGCAGTAGTATGGTCTTATTAGCGAAAAGGCACTTCTTGATAGTACGGCGAATCAGTCATCAATTTAACTTGGCAGTATTGTCGAAAAGGATTTTTCGAAAAAGAAACTATTTATCTACTCAATTGGGTATGGCCCATAAACGAGTATTAAAAATTATATTACAAACGACCATGGAAATCCTGAAAGACAGGAAAGTTTGGAAAGAAGCCTCTCCAACAGCTACAATTCGTTCGCTTTTCGTCCACTTCTATTTATTTATGCAACTAGGAATCTGACCACAGAGAGAGGGAAAAGGATTTGGTGTTTTCAGGGACATGAGCTGGCATCACATAGAGAGTGTTGTCACAAAAGTACGACGGTGGAACCTCCGGTGGAGAAGCTGACTGTGATCCGCGAAAGCGACAGCGTTTCTGGTGGAGAAGGGGATGAAGTATGAAACTGATATACACTTTCCTATAAACCTTTTGTAAACGTACTGTTCGAGCGATCTCTTTTCGATGTTCATCAAGGTATTTTGATGTGTGCTCCATCGTTATTACACGCCAGAACAGCCTCTAGAGATGATCACCAATAGTGAGTGAGAATTCTGTGTCAAATTCTGCAGTTGATTTGCCACAATATTGCACTACGAATCATGTCTCTTATTGTTGAACATGTTTCTTCATAATGATTCGTTGATACTAGCAGTTACATTGACAGTAATGCGAAATCTAAAAAAATCTAGGACTTTAGATTTTCTCATAGATCATTTTCTGTAACTCTTCATAGCATGTCTTCGAATGCGGCTCAGAATGATTCATAGTGATAGGTATGTTGAGAACGTATTGTTCTGATATGTGTTTTGTACATTAATATTTAGCAACGGTCTTGTTCAGTATTCATAATCGCATCAAATGCCAGCTTTTCTCATTTGTGGTGCGTGTACTAATTGATTTGCTTCCATGTTTCCAATGCGTGTAAAGATTTTTATGAACAAAATCGTTGTCCTATAGAACCAGGATGGAATCCTGTTCATTATCGGCATACCTGGGCGAAACCTGTGAAGGTAGACACAGGCACGGGGTCTAGATTCTACATATGTACGCATATGGTTTGACATGCTTGATATTTAACTACTGATAATACTTGTTGGCCGGTGATGATGATTGTGTGTCAGAATTTTTACTCATGATTTGAAGGTTGATAACACAAAGACAACATTCATTACGTAACACCCTGAGTGAGTCACTTCTACCCATTTCAATGACATAGTTACAGGTGAACATTTAGAGACGAAATGTCTCGCTTCTACAGTCCCACCTGATTTACCTTTTTAATTGAATTGTGTAATTATTATTTCAAAGGGTGATCTGCCTCCAATGAATGTGAACTACTAGCTTAATTCGAAATTTGTTTATTGTATGAGACGTGGACCTAGAAAGCAAAATGCTATGTAGTGTGAGCAGCAGCTTTTTAGCAGTGAACTCTATGTGAAATGAACAACTGAAATGAACGGTAACATACCGTGATGAAGACTATTCTCACAATAACATACAATTAGCAAACGCTTATTTGGTGAAAATTAGAGCCAATCTCAGAAGCATTTTGAAAAATTCGCCCGTACTTTTGTACTGTCTGCAGGATCACGAGTCAAGTCGAATGCGAACTGTCAAAACGGGCGTTAAGCTTCGAAATGGCGTCTCACTCCAATATAATTTTCCATCAAGAGCTAAGAAAAACGGCTTACAGGTGAGTTTTGAAGAAAAGGAAGGATGATGAACAACCTCTATGCTTAACTATGGAAATTTCAGGTGGATGAGCTCGATGAAAGAAAACCGCACGCAAGACAATCCGCAGGAATGTTCCATGGATTTGGGAAACAGATTTGGAGTATAGGTCAGTTAAAACTAGCTAGACGAACAAAATTTCCTGTTTTACGTCAGGATCGTCTTCTACTCATTGTGGAGCATTCTTTGAAAAGAAAATCTGTCGTTTTGGTTCGGAGCCTAAACAAAATTCCGCCTACATATGACCAATGACGATTTGACAACCTTGGTTTTTTTTGCCATTGCCAAGTGTTGTCGAGATTCCTTGAGCGTACTATAGATTAATTCTTTGAAAAGAAAATCTGTCGTTTTGGTTCGGAGCCTAAACAAAATTCCGCCTACATATGACCAATGACGATTTGACAACCTTGGTTTTTTTGCCATTGCCAAGTGTTGTCGAGATTCCTTGAAGAACGGATAAATAGTTTGCTTCTATTGCTAAATTGCTAGAGTAGTTGTGGGGTTACGATAATCCACCAGGGTAGCTCATGAAGTCTCCACCTTGCTATAGTGCAAAGGTTTTTCGTTGGGAAACACGAAAAACATCGCTAGAAGAGATCCATCCATGCAAAAGAATATCGTGTTTGCAAGCTAAAAATGTCACTGGTAAGCATTTGTGTTGTCTCCATAAGAATATGAAACCCAAGCAAAATGAGAAGGATGACTAATTACCAGCATGTAAAAGTCGTCTATTCCAATACTATAGATTATAGCGTGTAGCTCCATTATCCACGTAAACGCAACAGGAGCCAGTGGTACAAAATCCACACATCTTGACGTTATCGCCTTGTACTCAAAAAATGCATTATTTCAAAGTCGATGAATAGGAAAAAAGACGAATATCAAGCTCCGAGAATCTGCGAAATGTTCTTCCTCGAATTCGTTAATCTGGTGGGCTTTATGGACAGCATTTATTCTATGTTAACTTCTGGACTACTTCCACATCAAAATTTTCGTCTAGTAGTCACAAAATTCGAGCGTTTTTACCTCATACTGGTTTTACTAACTTTTGGTTTACGTTGATCACTAGAATTCGTTCGTTTAGTGATGATGTTACTTACAATCAGATAGGGGCAGACTAATGATCCAGTGATTTGGGCCGCTGAAGCAATTCGTCCGGTTGCCTGCAATAGTTCCAGTCATTATGAAGCCGTAAGAGAAATTTCATAAATTGTTATTTTCGAGATCCTGTCGTGTAGTTTTTTGAATGAAATAATAGTGTAATTAAGCTGTGTTACAAAGTAGCGATAAGTGGTAATATCAGTACCGGCAAGGTCGATTCTTACCAGAGGCAAAGGGGCCAAATTAACCTGCCATCTCTCCGGGGTCAGCTCAATTAGTACCAGTCAGAAACCGGAAGTAAACCGGAAACAAATCAACAACGTTATGAGATCCTCGAATTTGTTTTTTACATACGCATAATAGTTCAAGCGATCTTTAAAATCGAAACAGGTTAATTTACCAAAGCCTCTTGATTTTGCATTTCTATAGGAGTTCACGCTTACAAGTAGGATAGCGCCACGGCTTACAAGGACAGCTAATGTCGTTGTATCAAAAAGCCACACCTCCTTTCCATCGTCTTCATTCAGTCCTTGAATATAGTAAAATGTGAAGAAAACTACGGTCGCGATAAGAATAACAGCCCGAATCAGACGTCTCTGAAATGTCGACAATACTGATAGCTATTGAGTGAAATGCTTCATTGATAGTCTGGCCTACCTTTTTGGAGCGATAAAATATCAGCGCAAATACAAAGAAGCTTTGCATAGCAACTGCATACGATTGTAGAAGAATGAGTTTTGTATCTTGTATGAATATCGAATATCGTAGCCATAATCCTGATCTAATATTGATCCGTTTGCGATTCGAAATCGAAAACGATTGCACAACAAAATACATCAATACTATCTGAATGAAATCTAACCCGACTACAGCGCAGAGATAAGGCAACGAGGTGTCACTGTCGCTGCTCTGACGTCGATACCATTTCAAAACCGCTTGCCTTAAAACGTGACGAGTGAGAGAATTGTTTACAAAATTTCAGAAGGAAATTTGTTGAATCACCAACATTGGGCTTGTAATTAGAGCAACAGCGTGCACAGCAGTTGATGTGAGAAACAAACTCCAGAGAAGATTCGACGTGTAAAGGGCTAACAAGTCGGAAATTGAGATTTCCATCTGTAAACGCATGAAGAAATGAAAACAGATTGAAGCAGCATTGTCAGTGAATCGGTTTTTCAGGAAAAATAATCGAAGGATATGATGAAGGCCGATTGGCACATGGCTGTGGAGAGACCAATGCGGGCTATCTACGGTAGACATCTGGAGCTGAAACGCTCGGAAACGTGGCCTACGAACCAGTTCCTACTATTCGACAGGATTTTTTATCGAAACCAACACAAGCGGATCGCCGTAAATTCACTGCTTTGGAGGAAAAACTGCTGAGGTTAGAAGAAAGCAATATTCACTTGTTTTGCTGATATTAATTTATTAGGTCAATTTTCGACAGAATTTAGCACCTAGTTGGAACAGTCGCATTTTCTGTTTGCACTATCAATCATCAGCGAAGTGTAGAAAAGTTATGAATGCTTGCAACTTCTAGTGTGATGTTGGGAATCTTGCAAAATGCGCTATTAGCACCATTTTGCTACGTTCTCTTAACTTTTGCCTCCTGGAACAGCATCGGTAGACCTTTGAACATTAGTCCGCTGCGATTTTCTCGAGCCTTGATTTCTTACATTTCTCTTTTCCCAAACTGAATAAGAACGATTGGTTTCTTAACTGTTATATCGCGTTCTCTGTGTCTTTTCCTCACTTTCCCCACACATTGTAGTAGTCGCGTTGTTTGCTGTCGAGTATAAATCGACCTTAAGAGGAGATTGAAGAACTTGTGCCTTTCATTGAGCTTCGTGCACAATCTGGTAGTGGTTTAGGACCCGACCGTAGCTGACAGCGGCGGTCGGGGTATAATGGCAGTCATTGTTAATCTCAGTCCACATACCATCGCCCACTGAGCAGTTCAACAGCGCGTAATTATCGGTGACTAATGGAAGCCGAGCATCCATTCAATAAATGGTCAACAGCAACCCGGCACGGTAGCATACAGTCCATTTAAGTCCAGTGGCATTCTATTGAAGCGCAAGCACTGCAAACAAACTAATACAAATATTCCGTGGTCATTTTTTGGATCAGTTCCATGTAATTTGTTTATTTATTTATTCATGCGCCATACGGCGCGCCATTTTATAGAACCAAATGAAAAACAAAATAACACTAAACTCAGAATAGTAACTCAGAACAACCTAATAAACATATAAACAACAAACAGATCATGTGAGCAACTGAGCCTCATTGGGAGTACAGAAATTCATTATACCAGGCAGCAGGTTTTGGAAGGTTTTGGACTACACTAATCTATCAACTAAGGCAGGCCATACATCGGCTGGAGACCATTAGCTCCATACGAACCTCTGGGCAAACAGATTCCAGGAGCACTACAACAGTGTTCAGGAAACGAAGAGAAATTCTTCGCCGGCATTCCATTTTTACAATTTTGCTTCAATAACTAACAATAACTTGTAAGATACGGGATGAACATAGACTCGTGATCAAATCGCCTCATCCAAATTTTAAACTTGAAATCTGATGGAGAACCGCTATGTACAGAGGCATTAGATACACTCTGAGAATGTCAAAAAATTTATTATCTGCTCAGATTGGCATTCTTTGCATAATTTGAACCTGTTTTTAAATGGCTGGGGCTAAAAATATCACAGTTTTTCTTTATGTGATTTTTTAACAAATTTCACACAAAATCGCGACGTTTAGCCCTGTACTGAAAAATCCAAAGGTGGTTTTGATTAGAGTTTCCCTCCACCTAACGAAGCCTTTGAGAAACACGTGACGCTTGTAAGCTACAAAGTACATAAATGCTTAGTAACTTAGTAGAACACGGAACTATTCTGCTATTTGCCGCTTTTGTTTAGCGGTTTATAGACGAGAAGTAGTTGAGGAACTTATATATTTGGAGATGCTAGGTTATTCGCAAAACAATGACATATACATAAGTCCCTCAACTGTTGACTTAATATTTATCGTCCCTTTTGAGCGATTTCAAATAGCACTTTCCTCACCGTTCTCTATGACGAGAGAGAGGGGTGTTTGGTTCGGTGTTCATCGAACGTCGCTTGGCATTGTGCTCAGTGTTGATCAGGGTACTAACCATTGACTGAGGTGAAGAGGTGCCAAGCTGCGGATAATTATAGGGCGGTTTTTCTCAGTGAGGTTTTTGATAGGGACAGTGAATGGACGGTCTCATAATGTAGGTCATTCGAAGGAACAACGCTTATTAAGGGCAGAATCTATGATGATGAGAATGATGAATGTTTTATGTTGGGTTAGCTCTGTGCTGTAATTCTGGATAGTATTGTCTCTCAATGATTGTGGTGAGATCGATTCAACCAAAAAACGTTTCGACAGCAAGACCTATTGTTATTGCATGGAGTGATCTTCCACCGGATCATGTATCATTTACGAAGTTCCAGACGTTTTTTTAACTGAGGAAAGTGGATAGATATTGCTATACATCAAGAAAGCGGCTGTAAACGTTTCTGTGAGCTGCTCTTGGGTACACCTAACGCCTAAAAGAACCCAACTTCGATCAAGCAAAAGAAAACCCTGCGCATCAGCTCCGATGGTCACCTTTCCAAATGTCGATGTTCAACATTCTGTAGCCTCGTTGGCGTTCTAATTATGAGAGAACTAAACATCCATAAAGCAACAGTGGAAGAACACCATTGGGGACCAAAACAGAGTTATTTTCGTAACGTTGATTACAAGCGATAGCGTTGAAGGAATGCCAATCATTCACCGTTCCTCCTAATCCCCTACTATAGTTCCTGTACTATTTTTCGTTGTCAGAAATTGTGTTAATGTTGCGCTTTTGCTTCTCGACGATTTTCCGGTAAAGAATGCGTCCCGCCGAAAGGTTATGAATTGCGGAAGATATTAGAAGAAGGTAATTGCATTGATACAATTATTATGTTGCGCAAAGCAGTAGTTGGACGTATTTGTGTGCGAATGGGTGACGTTTGAGATTGTCGAAAGCAAAAGGTCTCCGACTCAACGAGTCGCATATCTAACGAGATCACTATCATTGTCACACACACATGATGCGGCAATCCTTTTGCATGGACACGCTCTCTTAGATTAAAACTCTGCGATCGCGTAATTTCCTACTCACATCATACCATAGCTACCAACGAACAACAACTTGACTTTGACGTGATCCGAACAGAAACTCTCAAAAAATGCTACCTTCCTAGGTAAACGGCCCGGAAAATTGCTCGACACTGACTAGACTTTCACTAATCGTGGTTTGTGAAAGTGTTTTTCAAGCCGTGCTGAGATCACGAATACAAATAATCAAAAAAGTCACGGAAACCATTTGTTCAGACGAGTTTTCATCATTGCATACATCTATGCATGGAGAGCCAATTAATCTGGTCACCAGAGCAACAATAGCGCTTGAACTCCTGGTGGCATAAAAATGCATAGAAATTCAAGAGAATGAGCCTAGCGTTCGAATTACAGTAATCTCATTGTATCATTTGTGTTTAATGCTGTCTATAGTTGTTCAGTAAGTACTACGAACTGTAGGTAAGTAATTGAGCTAATATCAGGCTGTAAACCATCCAATTCAATATTTTCCACATCTTGATTCTTCAAATTTATTTCATTGAAGCAGAACCCAATTGAGATATATATGTATATGGAACTTTGATGAACTACTAAGTGTCGCCTTCCTGCTGGTAATTTGCGCCATACTCCTGGAATCCTGTCGGTTTATTCACCGTAATCTTCACACAGTGCTCCTACAAAATACCATTTGATCCCGTTCAACAAGTGAAGCCATGAAACCATCTCAAGACGAGAGTATGAAAGTTTTTCGTGAATAAACCAGCAGGATTTCAGGCGTATGGTGTAAAATAACTACCTACAAGAAGGCGACACATAGTAGTCATGCAATGTCCATATATATCATAATTGGGTTCTGCTTCGAAGAAATGAATTTGAAGAATCAAGATGTGGCAAATATTGAGTTGAATGGTTTTCAATCTACTATCAGCTCACCTACTTGCTTTCTAGTTCTCTCACTTAGTTGAGTGACTAAGTATTACTGTAGATATTGCACTACTACTACATATTGTTAATAGCTATAAGTGTCAATAGAACTAATTTAGTCACTATTGCTCCGCGTTTTCAGCACAATTCATCAACAAAACCAAACAGAAGGGGGAACAAGCAATTTTTAGTTGATACTTGTTGTAATTGAACAAATACCGTACCCGGCGAATATTGCGATAATTGTTGTTGTTCGACCGAATTCACCTTCTATTCAGTGGTGGATGTTCCGTGATCAGTCGCAGGAAGTTCTCGAGCATGGCTGCTGCTGATCTATCCAACCACTATTCAATCATCGATTATTCAACATCTCCTGGCCCCACACGCTTACCAGAGGCCGCCAAAGACGCTCGTCTTCAAGATTCGCTCTTGATGGCTCGGTATGTAGGCTTTCGAAAATTAATCCTATGTCTAGTTCCACTTGGTCGCTAAATTTCTCTTCTCATAGTTAACATAGCATTGCACGCTCAACATTAATGTCGGATATTTATGTGTATGTTCAACTTCCAGCTTCTATGCAGTGTTACTGGACCAGGATGAACGCTGTCGATATGTCAGCTTTACGTGAAACATGGTGAGTAGAGAGTTTCTGCTTCTAATCTAGTTTGGTCTGACACACATCGCCATTAGACTTCATACCCTGTTTGAAATTAGTGATCATTCTATTGATTATGCAGGTGCAGGGCTCGTATAATACACCATAGAGCTTTGCAGTCTATATAGTTTTCTATTCCTAAACTCTGCAGAAGCGTGGATGGTGAATCGCGAAAGCTTGGCGTTTTTTTTCTCGCTATACTTTCGCTTGACGCCCCCGACTTTCCTAGTTCTTTCTTCTCTTTTTCGAACCTGTTTTAGCATGGGCTGAGATGAGCCTTCCCGCCGCTCGTGCGAGTGAGCGCGCTAACATCAACGGTTCACGACCGGACCGACGGGCACATCTCTCTACCTACACTCTTCCCCCCCATCACCACCCCTCCATCTTCTATACGTCACATCAACGACTATCTAACCAAGAAATCAGAAGAAAAATTCTATTTAGGCTCTAAATCGTACTAATATTTGTATAAGATTAGCCTTCAGCAGTTTATTGAGATCGAGCCGAGGTGTCTTGAAGCGACTGCTCCCGTCCTCATTAATATCGAGTTCATTCTTTTTTTTGCCAGATTCGGATTTGATGAACTTCCCTGCGTTCAAATTGAATCTGATATCCATAATATAATTGAGACAGTCACAATGTTCTGCCAAAGACTTCTGATCAAAGAACCAAAAACGTTGAAGATGCTTTGAAGGACTTGTTCTCGTTCCAATTGGACGAAGCCGGGCTTGATAATGCTAATTGAGCTCTGAGTCTGAGCTAACTGATCCATTGAACGCTGTAAATCACTAGCCACATGATCAAGTGAGTCATAATGTGGGAGTCGGCAGTAAATACTGACGTAATATAACACGTACTGATTCGTATCGTACTCGATGAATGATGGATCATCGCGTGAAGTCACCAAGATTATCCCGTTAAGAGGTGAAGTCGTGTTTACATTGCAAAATCCTTTTGCTTGGGTTGTTTTCGTTAAGTAAACACGATACGCTATGGTTTGCTATTAGTTCGTTGTCGAAAAGCGAGTTATTGACTCGCAACGAACCATCACTATGTAGTTCGCCCAATTTCGAAGAAAAAGGGTTGAAAACAACCGACTTAAGAATATTAAGACTTAAGAAAAGCGAGACTTTGCCTAGACGGAGCGCTTCAAATGAGGATATTTTGAAATGAAAGTCGTTTTGATACGGCAGATAGTTTCCTAGTTTCTATTTAAGTATTGCTTTTGTTGAGAATGAGCGAATGAATCTATTTAATTCCTGAGAAATACTTGCTGAAGTACTGTCTGACTGAGTGATTGATTCTTCATATGCTTCTGCAGGACTGTTCAATTTTGTCGTAGTTTCTTCGATAACTATTTCTCCAGCACTTAAGTGATCACTTATCGTCCCTTTCTTTTTTGCAGAGTAAGAAAAAATCGTCTTTTCTTGCTTGTCACAGCAATGTGACATGACAAAACAACACATCAGTGCACGTGCACTACAGCGCTGATCCTATTCTGGACAGTGAACAGTTTAAAATGGCTGAATTTTTGTAGATTTCTGGTTCTACTGAAATCGAAAGCGGTAAGGTCTGTCGCTACAACAACGTAAAACTTCCCAGAGATGGAGCTGGTTTCTGCGATCCTCGATGCTCTTCACACGCTATGCCGCATTTCTCCTTCACTTCTCCGAACAGGATAATATTATAGCCATCGGTGGCTTACCGCACACATAAACTTTCGCTTTGTAAAAAAAACTGCGGAACCCAGCTAGCTGGCGACCTTCATGCTCTCACCTGTTCATCGTCGTTGAGGACGAAAAGCGTTCGAGTTGCAAAAGACTTCTAATCAGGTCAGAAAATGTGCTAAGCACAGGGGTGTTGCGCATCTTTTTCGAGAAAAATATAGCTCTCCGACGCTTCCTAAATACGGCCCGTTAATCCGTGATTTCGTTTTAGCTGAGGAATCGGGCTGTATCATCATTAGACCTTGAGTTTACGAAAAATAGTGAAAATGTCTGCATTTCTCGTATGTAGCTCTCTCTTGTACCTTTGTAGCTCTCTCTCTCTCTCTGAGACAGACAATTGAGCAAAATCATGTTTTTGCATTTATAACGTCGCTTCGCTTTGCGACAGCTAATACTGTAGTTTTCAGCTGTTCATTTCCCCACTACGCGTTACACCTGGGTGATTTCATTTTTTGAATAGGCGCGTCTCCTTCAATCTTTCACCCGGGTAGTGAGAATTTGATCGAATAAGAGCTGCTAGCTTTCCCGACATCGTCCAACCTTATAGTCTTCGTTTTACTGACCTCATATGGCTTTTTGAATCCCCACGTCCTTAATGAACAGTATATCAGTGGGATTTTGAGGCAATCTCTGAAATTCTTGTTCATGTTTGTTCCTAACCAGGCATTGCTTAGAACAAGTGAATAGTTCAGTTCAGGACGACTTTTCTCTTTGTATCCTTACTCGAGTATTGATTCCAACGAATCTGATTGGAGAGGTTGGTACAGATTCGATGTGGTCTGCACGTGTGGTGACACTCTATCTGTCAAGTTTCAAGGGCACGGCTAGCCAATGCAAGCAGAACATGGTTCGCAAACTGGTGGAAAGTGAAAACGTCTCTTCACAGATACTACTGTTCAGTTGTACATAAAAAGTTCATGAAGATGTGAAGGCGCCTTTTCACTCTTTTGCTTAGTTACCGTAGTGGATTTGCTCCTTCGTGCAGTAAGAGCATACATGGTGCAAGGTAGAGGAGATGTCTGCCATGTTTGTGTGCAATGGAGTGTGTGGGGGGGGGGTGAATGTGTTCTGCTCCTTCTAACGAATCATCATATTTCAACTATCGTGTTTTACCGTAGGCGTAAACTTGCGTACCTGGCACGGAATCTGTCTCTCTTTCTCTCGTGTCTGTCTTTCTCTCTCTGTATCTCTTTTTGACTATTACAGTACCAGCTCACCACCACGACCTTCACACTCTCACCCGAACACTGTTGAGGGCAGGAGAGTGCGTGTGGTGGCTCGGAGGCCTTAGACGTCGGGTTAGGCATTGTGGCCAGTGCCCAGACGCAGAATCGAGGAGGCCGGCTCGTACTGGCTGGGCTACGTTTGGCTGCTGCTGCTGGGAGGCGCTCGGCCCCCCTGGTCTATGTTAGGCATCGAGGAAGTCGTCCATGGTAGGTGTGGATACTGCCGTTCTCAAACCTCAGGCCCTCGAAGCCGAAGCGTGCCCTGTTTGCGGTGATCGTGTGTCCGGCTATCACTACGGCCTTCTAACCTGTGAAAGCTGCAAGGTGAGTAGTAGTTCCTCTTCATCCATCAATCTCAATGTTGAATGTTCAATGAATGAGTGTGTGTGATTATTGTAGACAGACTAGCTGACTCTACCTCTCTATAGCTCCCGTAGATATATGTGTCTGTGCGTCAAGGTTTCCTCTGTGTGACTGGCTTACCCCTAGGGCTGTCGTCGGCCGTGTCAGGGCCTTGAGAGCTCAGGGTCGCCGGATCACCAAGGACATTTACCGTTCTCTCCCCGTAATAACCTCCATTGCATTTCAGGGTTTCTTCAAGCGCACCGTCCAAAACAAAAAGGTGAGTCCGCTTCCAAAATTGTTCATTACCTCTTACTTTTACTAAGCACATTTCATGTGTTATTGTTTCAATATCGCTTGAACACACTACTTCTTTTCTATTTGCCTCTTCACTACTTCTCATTGGTGCTAACACACATCCACCACTCTCTATCTTCGGTTAAGGATAAACTTATTACAGCACTACCAATGCTCCGCAGACTCATCATGCCATGTAGATAAAACTTGTCGAAAGAGATGTCCAAGTTGTCGGTTTGCGAAGTGTATGGCCGAAGGGATGAAAGTGGAAGGTACGAAGAGCTCCCGGAACAAAAATACTCGATTACTTTCTACAGAAACTCTACTATATCTGAGTAAAACTACATACTGAGCCGCTGAGCATAGCTTTGTGTGAAATAAAGAAATATCGAAAAAATATCTTCAAAAATCCTCGTTTTGCTAATGAAGGAGCTGCCTACTTCTAAATTGCGTTTCATCGCTGCTGATCAGGAGCACTTACGTAGCGCTGAAAAAAACCGGTCGTAGTAAATCGATTCTTTCAAGTACCAAATGTTGAATCGTAAGGGTTGTCCACGTACATGTCATTCTCCATCTGCCTATTTTTGCTACTTTTTTCGTTGCTTGTGCTTTTCCTTTGGCTGCACTACTTGGGTTCTGTTTTTTTTTTCACCAAGGTATTGTAGCTGCTTGTGCTAAGCGGCTGCAATGAACCCAGTGGGAAGGTCGCGATGGAGCTCAAATTTAAACGCGAAAATATGGAATTTTTGGGATAATTGAAATGTTTTGTTGTGTGAAGTGTTTTGAGACGGTCGATTTTTCGTTTTTCTTTTGGTTCATGCGGTGAACGTATTTTTTGCGAGGCGTCCATCGAATTCGATAGTGAACAAAGGCCATATAGCGCTGGCATGCCCATAATTATAGGCTGGTTAGGTTTTTGCGGGTTTTTGTATAGCATTGTCTGGGTGGCGGCGTACTGTTCAATGAGAGGCCTTCAAAGGCTCAAAGCAAAAAAAGAGCTGCTCTCACTTTTAGCGTTTTTTCTTTGCGTCTTACGGTAAAACTTGGCACCTAAGGAAGCTATTGAAGCAATATTCAGCTGTTCGAGAAGATCGGATGAGAGGAGGAAGGAACAAGTTTGGATCATACTACAAGAGGGATCGTGCTGCTCGAATGCAACGTATAGCTTTACGTGCTGGAGCTCCACAGGCTCATTCGGGTGCTTTTTACTCGACACATCCACCAATGGATCAACAAGTGACGAGCAGGTAAAAATGTCCACCTCGTGACAAGATTTCTTCGTCTGCGATCGGCTAATTGATGACTTTTAGCACTCCTGATCAATCACCTCATATCCATTACTTTGACGGAAGTTCTCATAAGGTGAAAACGGAATACGATGCCATGCTGCAAAGTCCAACACTATCCAGCAGCACTCCCTCACAACAAAGTACTTTTAACTGTATTCTTGAACGTTCCTTGTAGACGTTCTCCTAATGGTTCTTCATACTAATGTGATTCTATAGTTACAGATTTCATTATACATCGGCCGAATCCCTACATCCCAGACAGCGACAGTTTGGCAGCATTATTGGGGCAGTCTATAGACGATCCACTGCTTAGATCTCAAGCCTTTCCTATTTATCCAACGATAAAACCGGAACCGTTTGACTACGCTGAGCAATATCTACCTGCTCCACTCACTGATTATTCCGCATTTCACACTCCTGTCTGCTATTCGACGATGATCACGGCGAATTCCATCACAAGAAGTGTGTCAAGCTCAGGTAATAAGCCTCCATTCAATCATTACCACTTAACGACTAAATACAGTCGTTCTTTAGATTCAAGCAGGTCATCTCCCATATTGCCTGTATGTCCGATTCCAACGGAAAAGACCGTGGACGCTTTTTACATCAGTAACAACGAGATGGAGTTATTGTTGAGAGCACTACCGGACAACCCTAGGTAAATCTTTGCTTACTACATTATGTTTTCGGAAGTGATTTACATGCCACATTTTAGGATCATTTCAATACTGCATAAAGTCGACAAAGTGGATCCGTTCACTTACTCGATGGGAGTTGTGGAAGCGAATCTGAACGATCTGGTCACTTGGGCTAAGAATGCGCCATATTTTCCACAACTTGAGGTGTGTGATTGAACTGTAATTGACTGGCTGATGCGGGTAGATCTTCAACGGAGAACAATGCTCTTGAGGAGCTCTCGTTCGGGTGCCATGGACGGCTTTTTACGCTCAGATAGTTCTTTGCGGGTGTGTACCGTTTCCGCCTTTTAATTGCACATATCCGGCTGTTACTAAAACATCAAAACTATTCCGTCCTCACTGTCCTCACTATAAGAGCGCCGAACGTTCGAGAGGTACGTGTAATTTACGCGCTATTCACAAAATTGCTGCGCACCTCAAAAGAGCCGCGGTATTGTATAGCGGAAACAAAACACCGACACATTCGCAATGAACACGCTGACCGTTCCGTTGATGGTCAACCGGGCGGCAGATGAGGCTCAAGTGCTAGACACTCAACTCACCCGGTGCAATTATCTGGCTTCCGGCCTTACCACCACCGTTTCATCATCACCTCATCCAATTACAATTACAGATGGAGGATCAAATGATGATGCTACAGTCGTCATGGGCTTCTATTCATATCATCGACATCAGCTATGCGGTTCTGAAAGGCGAAATCTCGCACGTCGTCAAACTGCCCAATGGAGTCGAGTGAGTGGTGATTGTCCCCTTTCACATTCGCTACCGTAATCTCTGGTAGGCAGTGAGTTTGAGCCGGCGTGGTGACCATCTCACTTCGCTCCCGCTCCCGCTCCGTTCCGATAGAGAGAGCGAGCGAGCGCCGATGGTTACTGTTTATGGTATGTGGTATGATGGTATGGTGGTGGATGAGAAGAGGTAGAAGCGGTGAGAGCGGCGGCGGCGGTGGCGGTGACACTTGCGCAATCCGCTATCTTCGCCATATCTGATAGCTGTCTCCCAACGTCGAGCGGCGTTTCGCTTTAGGCTAAGGTTTACGATCATGATGAGGTCATGAGATACTTATTCATTAGCCCGCTGCGCGGATTAAACGCTCTGCCCCCGCGATAAAAACTCGGCCATCGTTGTTGTCTCCTTCTCCTTCTTCTTCCTCCTCGTCGTCTTTTCGTCGAGATTGTCTCCAACAACACCCCCGCCGCAGCCGCGCATCATCGATGTTGCGCAGGTGAAACTGCTTACCGAGTGAGTGTGAACGCGCGCAATCGCAACATTCTTGATTTCTTTGAAATCTTGATCGGAATGCGACCATAGTTACCTGAAAAATCATGTGACAAACAACAACTTTAACCTCGAGGGCTCACTCAAGAAAGAATTGCTTGAACTCTGCTGAGATCTCTGGACCGATATTGGAGCCTATATTGACTTCAATTTAGACTAGCTATATTGCAATGTTCTACTGATCCTCTGTTGTCGAGCATAGACTTGTGTGAATGTTGGCAGAGAGAGAATACAATAGCACGTGCCCTGAGCAAGGCTTAGCTGAATTTCGTGCACCTGAAACCATCAGGAACAATGAAAAATAGGCACGCTGCACTGCAAGATCTAGTGAAATTGACACTAAATGACCAAATCTGTCGAGTGGTCAAGCGTGAGCTTAACAATTATAATTAATGAGCCTCTTCTCCTTCCCTCGGTATGTGTATAGGACATTGGATGATCATCGAAAAGAGAGCGTAAGAATGAAGAATGAGTAGGTAATTGATTTCCGTGCCATAGAAAAATGAAAGAATTTCAGCCTTCCAACGGGATTGATCGCCTTGATGGGTTACCACGTCCACATCAACAAATGGACGGAGTTAATCGGCAGATTACATGCGCTTGGTTTCGACCGATGTGACTATGCTGCATTCAAGTTCCTGGCCCTTTACCAGAAAATTGAAGATCAAGGTAAGATTTTTTTACTGCAAAGTCAATCCAACATCTTCAACCATCCTATATGTGTTCTTTTCATTGCATTATTTGCCCAACATGAACCCATAATCACAAAAATACTTCGGGACCTTATTTTTGTGCAAAAAAAAAACGATTTTGATACACTATTCCACTTTGGGTTCTCTTGACTGTGCTTCATTTCAGATCTTGAAGTAGTCATCAGCTTGGGCATGAGGGAAGTAGCTTGTTTTCTCTCGAATCAAAAGGTTAATATGCGGGTAGGCATCGAGATACTATTTAAAAGAAAGTGACATGATGCGCGTAAGCTTGCATACGCTGCTCTAGAGAGCTGACGATTTCTAGTCCATCAATATATCAACCTCTTCGGTGAAAGCATGCTTTCTCCAAATCCATTTCTCTTTCTAACTTTCTCTTTCAGTTGGCGTTCAACTGAAGAACGCTCATCATGTTCTGAAGGCCCGACAGTCGTTGCTGTCGTCATGGGGCGCCTATCGAGGCACAGTCAACGCTACGCTTCTGCCTCATTATGAGGTGTTCGTCCAGATGAAGTGAGTGTTTATCTGATCCACTGATTATTCACGTGAAACAGGCTCTCAATTCAAATTGACAGCAGTTTTTCAAAATAAAAACTCGATGTATACAGTATACAGTGTGAAATCTTCTGTTCCCAGCAATTAATGACTGATGGTGTACACATGTTTCTTTGACGCGGCGGTTACTTTCGTTTCTGCTACCGTAATTGTTGAACATTTCATCGATGACATTGTACACATTCGAATGGTGCTGCAACATTTTTTAGCCAGAAAGAATATGGAGTCTCTTCGTCGTTGGAAAGTGATTTTCTCGTATAGCGGATAGGCGAATCTAGCCATTTTCGGTTTGAATGAACTACGGGATTTGTTGATACCGAACAACGTGATGACGGCTTTCGCTATTCTCTGTTGGTGGAGATCCAACCGCAAACATCTTCTCCGATCCTCTCTCTCGCTCTTTGTCTTTCTCTTTCTTTCATTCGATTCTCTCAACCTTGGTTGAAGTGTGCCAGTGTCGTCGTCAGTGTCTACGTAGTGGAGCGACGACCATCGTCGTCGTTCTTCCTTTTTGACGACCTTGAGCGTGCCGAGATTCACTGCGGATATGCTGCGCGCTTGACTTCCTCTAGTGCCAATTAGTATTCAGCGAGCTGTAATTACTGTATGCCATTACCGTAGCTCTACGGGAGACATTCCCACAAACTGTAAAAGGCTGATCA
The DNA here is from genome assembly GCA_030553155.1 of Nippostrongylus brasiliensis. Classification (NCBI taxonomy): domain Eukaryota; kingdom Metazoa; phylum Nematoda; class Chromadorea; order Rhabditida; family Heligmosomidae; genus Nippostrongylus; species Nippostrongylus brasiliensis. Next base: position 27,630,481 of record CP130737.1, read on the forward strand.
ATTTGCATATGTAGGCTGGCAAAATAATAGAGGCCACTCAAGGTCAGACCAGATTAACGGGCCACTTAAGTAAAACAGAAGAAAACTATTCATCGGTCAAGTTTGCCATACATCTCAGCGAATCGGATAAGAATAGCTTATACAGCCACTTATCGTACCTCCTTTAGTATGGTATATGAATTTTAACACAAGAAAATGTATTAGGAAAATTTTTTTCTTTTTTTTGAGGGAACGAATGTACCTGATAAGTTTCCAAACGAAAAAAATGGCCGTATAGACTACATATTTGGTTCCTGCTATAAGATTGCCCTCCACTAAGTAAGATTAAAGAAGATTTCAGAATATCTGTTTTGAAGGACATTGCATCTTGACATCTCCTAGACGTATTTTTCGCTAATTTACAAATGTCGAGAGTCGTCACGTGGGATACCCACTTTATCGCTTTATCTCAAAGGTTCCCCTTAAACTTCCCAATTAGTAATGAAACCGTTCTATGCTGCCCTGTTTTCTTCAAATTTTGAAAAGGTGCTTGATTTTGATGTCATTGCTTAAAAAGCGTCCGGTAGGTTTTCTCGGGACGCTTGTTTTTTTCGTTATCGTCGTTGATCCGTCATGTTCACATATATAACACGTCGTGGCGGAGTTCGATGCTGTAGACCATCGTTATTCTGTAGAAAAAGTGTCGTTGGAAGCGAAAGTAATATCTTTCTTGCGTGGTCGGCCGTCCTTGAGGGAGACGGTACCAATCGAAATGATTTGCAGATTAAAATTGCGATATCGGGTCGCACATGACAGTGTTGTGTGAGGACGTCGTACGAGATGTACAGTGAGAAAATTCTCATCAAACCCAAAATGAATGATGAATTTCAGGACGTTGGCTCATGACTCGCAACGTTTTCTGATGGAACGAAGCGTGGCTGGTGAAATCGGTTTGCCGCTGTTGTCCGAAATGTTGAATCCTGTCGTCAATCGGAGCATTCCAAATTATGTTCGATAGTCTCCAATGTATAGGTGAACACTGATGATAATGCCGATGAGTTCATTTTCAACGCGCAATTTCGTAGCTTCCTCATATATCAATAGAAGTTGAGCATTTTGAACGCGACAATGTCCATCATTTTCCTCTCGTCGAGTACCACAAATGTATGTTACGTAGTAAAAAATCTTCTATACATAAGTGTCATTATTTTAACTTATGCTGAGTGTCATTCCTATTACCGCTTTTTTGTGTCGTAGTATTTAGTTGCAGTGCATTACGACGAATTTATTGTTTTGAACGTACCATTTTAATATGTACCGATTTGACGCACAGGCGTCGATCTCCTATGGCTTTTCGTTACGGGACGCCTGCCTTTATTTTGCCTCCAATTGAGCCTTCCGGGTTTCAACGTAACCTTGCCCTCTGAACCGACCACGGATCTGATCAAAAACTGTAACCATTTTTCTTCCTTAATTTCTTCCTTTTTTCCCATGAACACAGTTTCATTGTTGACGCCTTGTCCGTGTTTTATCATTTCATTTCACTTTATACATTCCATGTGTATAGGTAAGAATTTCACTTGTGCATTTTATTGTTGTAGTCCATCATATTTTACGATTTTTCTTGTTAAATTTCGTCATCTAACATTTAAATCATTGATGATCCGTGTTTGATTTTCGCCGATGGCTCTTCGTATGGTACGACGCTCTAGTAGTGTACTTTACATCATTTATGGGAGGGTGTGGCGTTAGCAGGCGGCTACTGAACTACAGACCGAATTGACGTCACGTTCAAGGTTGTTCACCGGAAATGTGAAGAACATCCATTTCGTTGTCCATTTAATAGTGGACATTTCCTTGGACTACACCTCTGATCAATTTTTAAGCGGTTATCCGGGCTTACGTCTAAACATTGTGATTTTTACGCGCAATACGATGCTTTAGAAATTGGTTTTTGTTCGAATGATTGGCGCAATAGTGGCCCTATTTATGTACTCGCTAGCACTACGGTAGTGGAGTTGAATGTATGCACACAAAACGCCGAAAACATGAAGAGCTACGCGACGATCCACTCTTGGTTTCTGATGGTTTCCTCCTCAACCACTTCGTACTCGACCAATTCGTGAATTTCGGACCATTTTATGGACGGTTAGTGGTCCTAGACACAAACATTAAAGGGCAAAAACAGTTAAAATTAGCGGGACTACCTTGATGCTCTTGTGCTGTCCCAGCGATAAGTCATTTAAATTGAGTTCGAAATACAGTCGTTACAAATATACGGAAACGGAATAGAAAGAAGAAATACATTTTCCAAAGACCAAATCGGTTTTTGATATTGGCTGGTGACCTAAAATAGTGGGAGAACGATAGCACAAAAGCAATATACTGAGGTTAATTATTAATTAGAAACTGTTAATAAAAAATATGCAGAGGTTGATTAGAAACTGCTAGGAACAACTGTTTTCACGCCAATCAGCTTCTCAACGATTGAGTTTTTATGTGTTGCAAAAGAAGAGTTATATAATCATTTTGATGTGACTGTTTAAATAAATGGTTTGCAAAGCCTCGGTTAGCGTTTGAAGAAGAGAGACAGCGCACAGGCGTTTCCTCAGATTTGGTGCCCACGCGGCGCGCATGTCGTTGAATGGCAGGTAGAAAAATTGCCTTCGAACAGGTTCTTTCGAGCGGTGATTCAGTTTTTATTTCCGAGGAAGAATAGTTCTTGCTGCAATCATTCGCGACGGGGACGCAGGTTTTAGGGGGGCGAGGGGGTGGGGGTTGCGATCGCATACCTACACAACCTACGGGACTGTGACGATTTTTTAGACAGCACTTTAGAAACATCCCTAATGAATTCCTTTCTGAAATTTCAAATAGAGTGGAAGCACCAGAGGTGTGGTTGAGAAAAGATAAACTCGTTTGCATGGATCTTGTGTATCGTTATAAACCCTCCTTCCCCTACAAAGGAACTGGAAACGGCTAAATATGAAGCACGTAACGTTTCAGTTAACGGAGGGGGTAACGTACAAGTGTTGACAAAAAGTAAAAGGGTGAGCTGTCATGACGAGTTCCCAGCCGCTAATTTCGGTGTAAAACTACACATTCCATACAGTTTCCTGTACGTACAATGCAAGTGGAATTCCTTGTGGCGAATAAAAACAGTACCAAGCGATATCAGCAATTGTTATATGCGCTGTTAAGGTTCTTACTGCTCGAATCAGGGCTCAAGTAAGGGTACATATACTCTGAGTTCCAATTGCGGGTCTTTCAGCTCTCAGCTTCCTAGTCAGCTATATGCATATAAAAATATTTCGAAGTTTTAAAGGAACTATAGGAGTCTTGTACTTTCTGGGAGCAATGAAATCGTATGAATTTCGGTCATTTCAGCTAATGACTGGTGAAAAGCAGCAGAAGATGAAGCAAGTGGACATCGACCACAGAATGTACAATCAAATAGGTGATGATGGCGGCACTCTAGGCGTTTGATGGTGTCCTTTGGCGCTAAAAGGTCAGATCATGGTACTTATTCAAATTCTAACTTGTGATTCTTTTACTAACATTCTGCTGCTTTGACGATTCAGAAACCTTCCAGAACTGCACATAATGATCTTCTACAAATCTCTAGTAGCGTCTCTTCATCAATTTTTTTCTGAGTCCCTCTTTCGAGGGTGTTGATGAAGGTGCTATGATTTTGACCTATCATGGACCTGCAGCACAATGGGGCGCGACACAGTTTCGCCATGTTGGTCATCGAGAGCGGATGCTTTTGCTTATTTTTTCATCTTATTTATCTTTCTTTTGCACTTCTCCTCTCTACCCTTCCGACAGTAGCTTTTAGTGCTCTGCAAGATTAAATCATAGTATTGATTCAACTTTTAATCGCTGGCTCCCAAACATTCTGCTGCTTTGACGGCTCAGAAATTTATCAGAACTGCACTGAACGACCTTCTACAAATTGGCAGTAACTTCTCTACATATCTTATTGTTTTATCTGAGAATTTGGCCTTCTGACATGTCGTCTTGACGTCTTATACTTTTGCATTATTCACCTTTTGGTTTAACCTGGAGATCGCGTACTTTGTAGCAGCGCGGAAATTTTTCAAAAGGAGAATAGTGAATCTTAAAGGAGCCAATGGTTAGCAAATGTTGTATTCTGCAGGGAATTTCTGGTCGCATATCTAGGCGACCAATTCTCTTGTTCGAATGCAGCTTAGACCAAGTAGCATCGCCACTTTTCTATCCTTATTTAATTGCTCTACGGTTTTCTTATTCCAACAGTCCAGCGAAGCATTAGTAGTCGTCTGTGCAGCATTCATTACGCTTTCTTGATGCAGGTTTTTGTAGAGTCAGGATCGGTTATGTTCACCAAGAGGATGCATCGCTAAGGAGAAAAATCCGTTGCTCCCGTTCAGTATAGAGGTACATATGTATCTGTTCGAACATTCAAAAGACATGGCTTTTGTTGGCGTGCAAACGAAAATTTAACGATTTTAAACGGTATATTTGTCACGCAATCAACAGTCATCTAACTGCCTAAATTCGTTTGTAAACAAAATGAGCAGGGGTTGTAGCGATTCTCAGGTTCATATTATTTTTCGATAGAAACATCCGACCATTTGATGAGAAGTCTTTCACAAGGAGGCTTCCAATCCTTCAGAATCCTTTCTCCTGTTCGTTTTGCCTTTAAACTGACAGCCGTGTCAGATCATATGCAGTACTGAAAAAATACTGAAAAAAGAACCACTCAGTCTTTCAGAATAATGTGATTGCGGCTTGTTTCTCAACGAATAAATTCATCTCAACTATGTATTTATTATCCTTACCTATCGAGAACTGTATTCTTCATAAGCATTGTCTTCGTCTGACCAGTCATTCAGCTGGCAAGGCACCGTTAGGTTTTCCGCTTTCTATTCTTATACCTTCGCGCTTCTTCCATTGTTCCCCATGCCGTACATTTCGTACATTTCTCCATGATAAGGACACAGACTTAAAATTCTTCCAAATCAAGTTCACATCGTTCAGGGAATCTTAGATCGAAATAGACTGTTCAGAATTGCCGTACAACCGTTTATCTATAAATGCAACTTCTATTTTGCGATGTGTTCGATCTTATAATATGTTGCGCCTCTTGATAACTTTACTGACCTAGTGATGATGCTCGTACTGCCTAAACAAAGTAATGCCTATAAATAGCCTATAGACTCTGTTCTACGATTAGTGTCCTACAATTTTCCTAGTTCAAAAGGGGCGGGATGGCCGATAGGTTAGCAGCTTAGGCTGGTAATCTCGATGATCAGGGTTCAATCTTGTCCCAGGCAGAAACCCTTGCCTAGCCTAGAAATAGCTGAAAAGGGTGTCGGTACCAGCCAGGCCCGGCTGACGGGTCGGCTGATGGAGAAAAACTGTCACAATCACAAGACTGACCGATAGTCGCATGTAAGGAAACGGCGCTAAAGAACCTGCGATCGAGGACGACATGGCCACCCCTCAAGAAGATTTGGATCGCGACAAGATGGCATTGTGGTTTCTCAACAAAGCGGGAGCTGCAACAAAATGGAAGAAGACGAGGCGACCATCATGAAAGGCGTACCCCGTAACTGATCGGGGTAAAAACGTCGCGGAATGAAAAATTTTCCCGGATCAAGCAGAATCCGAATAATGGGTCGTCGTAGGCTGCTTCTGCTCCATTGTTACAATTATTTCTGCCACATGAGAAGACCATAGAGTTCCATGTGTGTGGCATAAAACAATTTCCACATCGTTCCGAGGGTGATATCTCCTGCTCGAGCAATTTTCGCTTTTCATTCATGGTGCACCTAATTAGGAATAGGCACGTGTGGTGTCGTGGTAAGAGGGGCCACTGTGACCGGCATGTCGAGCGATCGATCCTCACCCAGGTTAACTAATCCCTCTGCCCCCCCCCCTTTTTTTTAAGCCGGGTAAGTTGGTACCAGATGGGTCTGGAAAGGCGAGTGCGCGGTGTGTCTCTAGGGGCTTGATTAACACCGACCACTTAACCTTTTGCCTTTATAATTAATAATCACAATTCGTAAAGAACTTAGTTTCCCCTAATCATATAGTCGCCTCCTAAAGAATTCGGCTCTTACATGAGGGTAATAACAAATCTGTCAGGACACAAGGTGTAGGACTGTTTGAATACCCAGTGAACTGCATCTGATACATACAACTAGACTGGTATTTTTATGATAAATTCAATCGGACGCTTCTGACCGAGATGCATCTTCCAAGAAATGGTGTAAATTGCAGAAAAGAGCGCCTTCACGCTATGTGATGGAATTCGATGGAATGAAGGAGGATCTCGGGGCTAAAAGGAAAATCTACAGTTTGTATGGAAGATCCTATTATTTCCAAGTGGTTTTCGTGCAGTATCATACCTTTTGAAGTGCGAGGTCAAAATGAGGCATCGAGGCGCAAGATCCCCGTCCGACATACATCTCTGCTGTGGTCCTCGTCTGTTCTTGGCCTAAATCCACCACCATCACCTCCATCTCCACCTCGAATCGGGCCACCTTTCATTACCTGCGCTGCCGCCGCCTGCTGTTTGACGCTTTGACTACATCAAGGACGATCGATCGAACACCACCCCAAACATCGACGGCCTGGTTCATCTGTACGTATACGTATGTATTCGGGTGGGTACGACTTCCCGCGTTCGTTTGTCCGAACACCGTGGGAGGTCCACGATCATTCCCCTCGGAACATCGCTCACATGCAAATCTCCACTCGTCCAAATCCCCTAGTCAATCATACACCAATCTGTACTAATAGAACTCATCTGTACCGGCTATTTTTTATTCTTTCCATTCGAACAACTCGAAAATATGGATGTTCTATTGATTCGTTTCACCCAGCGGCCGTTCTCATGGATACTGACGCATATGTGCACGTGCAGTGAATCTGTGTGTCAATAAACATCGTTAAGTTGCAGAACAGCACTAGCCGTTGATGGTATCGCCAAAGATTTGGCTTCAACTGCCAGCTGTGGTTTGCACAATTCTAGGATTAATTGCCACATTTATTGCATTGGCAACGCCATCATGGCAGGTAAACTCGGTTACATTTCTTTTGTTGCTCTTTGGAGTTGCTGGAATTTAAAACGAATTAAATAAGAAAGAGATAAATTCGAAAAGCTAAATGAACCATTTTTGTATAATTTTATTTGATTTAAGGTGGTGTACGCAAGAGAGCTACAACAGTGGTTAGAAAGCGGCCTATGGATGACGTGTAAAACAAGGTTAGTGTGATGTAACTAGAACCTGTCATTTTCATCGAGCCGTCTTCACATTTTCATTATCTCTCTATTTTTTGTTTATTAACTATCATCTATACATTGTGCTACAATAAGCTCAGCTCAGACCTGTGATGAGACTGGAGCCGGTTTTTTTGTTCATTCAAATGCAGCAATGACTTCAATTATTCTAACCAAAATTCGGTCTTTCCTTCTATGGTGTTACCTTTCCGGTATTTTTTGTGGTGTAATTCACCTACAGAAAACGAAACAGCGTAATCCTCTTCGGTAATATATCCTAGCCTGGCTGTCAGAGTTTAACGCGTAGTACCCCCTGCTTCACACGGTGGTTACCTACAGCCGTCATATATAAAATAATCTAAAAGTGCTCCAAAATCAAGAAAAAAAAAAGATAATGTGCCTGGTTGCTGAAGGTGATTTCCACATTGAGTTGGAAAGGTCGAGAAATCCGGATTCATCCGAAAATTACAAAAAATGCAGAAGAATTCGATCTTAATCAATTCTCTGACGATCGACTTGGCTGTATACCTAATCGTCGTCATGATTGCAAGAATACATTGTGGACATAATTCCCTTAAATTATGCTATGGTTTTTTATTCACTCATTGGCATAACTCAGCTTCGTGCGTTGAAGTAGTTGCATGTACAGTTAAGTACTTTTTGTGTGTTTTTTCTATTAGTTGAATATTGAAAACAGAATTATGTAGATAGGTCGAAAATATTGTTTTTTGTCGTTGTCATTTTTATGTGTTTTTAGACCATCCGGCATATATGTGTGTTCGTATGCGTACTCGAGTCGACGTCCAGACTATCACATGAGCTCAAATGTGGTTGATAACCTTGGAGCAGACGAATATTACTGTGAGTGTTTCTTACGTGCTTATACATTTGCTGACTTGCTCTTGTTTTAAATATTAGGTTGTAGACTTCTCGTTTGAATATTTGTCCCATCTTAACTTGCCCGATTTGTTTCTTTGAAAAAGAGCCCAGTTGAGAGATACTTGGAACATTGTTGGACTACTATGTGTCGCTTTCTCGTTGGTAGTTATTTTACCCCATTTGCGTAGAAGCCTGCCGGTTCATTCACGAGAAACTTTTACACTGCTGTTTTGAGATGGTCCTACTTGGTGAAATTTTTTATAACGTCATAATAACCCTTCAATAACCCTTCAAAAAATTTTCATGTGACTTTTTTGAAAACGTCCTAGCGGTGTCGTGTAGGAAGCTAACCTCAGCCCTGCTTACCCTTTGGTTTGCATGCTATACAATCCATTTGCTGAGAGAATAGCTTGACAGTCATAAGTGCACCTTAGGTTGGAGCTCTTATTCGATACATTTAGAAGAGCACCACAAGAATCGGAGCATCTCCTCCTTGAGGTGCCGTTCAGACTTGGTGTTGATTTTCCTTGTTTACCTAGACCAAGCTATTGGAGTCTCCTTTCGGAATTTCGAAGTTTCGTACGCGAAGTGACCTCAGCGTTAAGTTTTGTTGGCGACATCTTACGGGCAACCTTTCGGCCATACTTTCGCACCTTTCCCGATACAGTAGGACGCCATGCAGCTGCAATATATGAGCACTGGAACTCCTGTACAAAGAAGTGACTGTTGGATGATGGTACGACTTCTGTGGCGGCTTTTAACCTATCCTAATCAGTGCTAGGTGTTATTGGCGCAGCGGCTCATTCTTGAGCCCATCGTAGTCTTCCTTGACTTCCTAGGACCAGCCTGTTCTGAAATAATCTACAACACACCGTACCACATTACACTGCGAAATTTCGGGCTCAAATACTGCAGAGGAACACAGTAGTCGAAGCTCATTGAACAAATGCAGTTGGGGTGCTATGGTCTAGGCTTCATATTTCAAAGGAAATCTAACGAAATCGAATGTGCAATAAGTAGTTTAGCTACCCTACTGAAATTTCGTTGAAAAATGCAGAAGCCTCAGCAGAAGTTTTGCTATGCAATGAAAAAATATGCAGTTGGAAGGTCTATAACCTAATACATGCACTACATTTCAGCATGGCAGCCAAAACTCCTGTACGTATTTCTCGCCGTCCAACTATTCGCCATTCTATGCCTTGTATCATATTTTTTCTCCCATATTGTTTCCCATGAAAGAGTGGCCTGTGTCTTCTACTCAACATTCTCTGCTCTTTCAGGTAAGAAGTAAAACTGAATTGAGCTTTATAAAATGCTTTGACATGGTCAAAAATCGGCGTCCAGGGCTGCAGAGCTGTTTCGGCAGCGGCTTTCAGAGATTTCATTTTCAAACGCTATTTATATTATCTCAATATTCAAACGTTTTATTTACGACTCCGAGGTTGTTACACACTGCTACTTATATTGATATTTTAGCATTTATTTGCTGTGGTGCGCTGATTGCCTTCTCCATTTTCTCACACATGCTTGAGTATCGTTTCGGCAGCGGCTTTCAGAGATTTCATTTTCAAACGCTATTTATATTATCTCAATATTCAAACGTTTTATTTACGACTCCGAGGTTGTTACACACTGCTACTTATATTGATATTTTAGCATTTATTTGCTGTGGTGCGCTGATTGCCTTCTCCATTTTCTCACACATGCTTGAGTATCGTCTATATACAGTTTCTGTGAGCGGAATTTACGAAGTCAGTCGCTTCTTTGCAACAATATGGGCTATATAGCAGAAGCCAATGTTTTTCATAAGTCCTTTGTTTTATTCCGCAAGTAAAGGACTTATGAAAGAACAGTGATTTCTTGATCTTTTCTGTTTGACTATTTTTCTTTTCAGAAGCATCACGGGTACTCGTTCTACATTGCCGTAACAGGGTTCATTTTCTACTTTTTATCATTGCTCCTTTCAACTGTGTATGCTATTTACGTGCTGCGCAAAAGTCGATCGAATCAACGTTCTGATTTCGTCGCAAAACATGTGAGTTTGTGGAAACTCATTCTGTACGTCAGTCGGATTTTGTCTACTTTCAGGAGCCCTATTCCCCCTATGCTGGCTCCCAACTGTCGAGTGAGGACTACTTTGCAATGAGGAGTCTTCCAGAAATACCTCGCAATCAGCCTTTTTTCACCTCTTACAATCGATAGCGATTTATTCACATATCTCTGGTGCTACCACGCGATCTAGGAGATGAACAGTCGATGATTAGATCGAGGGTTGGGTATTAGTATACTGAAGACAGCATACACGACGGATTTTGTGATCACCGTTTTGCTAACGACATGCCTAATTTACCATGAGATGTTACCGCATATAATGCGGAATAACGAGCAGTCAAACAGCATTTAGACCTGCCAGCCTGCCTCAGGGAAAATATGGCAAATTGGGAGATAGGTTAACTTCCACTGATTCGTTAGCATGGTTTGAAAGTGTGAACATTTTCAGCTATATGAACAGATGCGTATCGGTACATTTTCTTCGGGTATGCTGTTTTTAGCCGCTGGTGCTAGACGTACAATTTATCCAATTTCAAGGGATTATCTCAAGTCATTGTCCTGTATACTTCTTCTGTATAGGTGCCCTATCATTACATCATAACGGGTTTCTAAGGTTGCTGTCATATGTAACTGCCTTCTGCAGTAGTACAAGAAACGTTATTTCGTAGTTTATTCTGTCGATGAGCTTTGAAGCCTGATTAAGCTCATCTGGTGACCATCATCCATTTCGTGACAGTATTGTCTCGTCTACGTTCATTTGAAATGCCTGAGAGAAATGCGTCACCACATTAGTTAATTCACGTAATCATTCAGAGGTTGCCTAGCAAAGTTCTGCTTAAGCTTTATCATTTTCCAACCCATGACCCTGGTCACAGTCGTATTAGCTCACTCAAGATCTAGAGAAACGTTTATAAATGTGCTTGGATGTGTTAAGCTTTCCTGCTCTTCAAAGTCTGTTGTGGTATGGTCCAACTTTGAATGGTGCTTTTTGTGTGGGCATGTCCTTAAACTGTCGTCCGCATTCAAAATTCTCAATAACTGCGAGAAATCGCCACAAGAATCGGAAAAACCTCTTCCGAAACGGGTGTAATGTTAACGGTCCGCAATTGCGAGCACCTCTCTTCTATTTTCGCAGAAATGAAGTAACCCGGGAGTTTCGTTAGAAACTTGTCTACTACCAATTAGTCGGTCATAATTCTTGATTCAAATTCTTTGATGTGCGAATATTCCATAAATGTTCTCTTCCTGAGTGTCTTTCGTGGCGTTGATGCGTACTTTTTCGCATTATAATATTTAAATATGTAATGTTGTCTGTATTTATGTCTATGTGTATGTCTTTTGTTTTACAAGCTATGTATGTAGTTTTTATCTGATTGGCTCTCTTCTTCACACTTATTCGCGTGATCACAGAATGTTTGTTCTTTTCAGTCTAACGTCCAACTCCACTTTTTAGCTTCGTCCGTTATCAGAGGTATCCTGCAAGCTCGGTGAGAACAAACTGAACTGCCATAGGTACAGAATCCGACCTCATGATTTCATAGTTCACCTTTGCCTTCATCGGCAGAACATATTTAGGGCATCTCACCAGTTATGCTAGAGCGGTTCTCAAGGTTGGAGAAATGTCAGATTGTTTCCGCCGTACTTGCTCTTGTTGCTGACCTCTTTTTGATAGTTGGAACACTGACACCAGCCTGGCAGGTGAGAGCTCCACTCCTTATTCATATAACGAACTGCTTTGGAATCAGTTCTAGGTGGCGGAAGATACGGACGTGAATCGATACGTTCAGTCCGGATTGTGGCTCTACTGTCCGGGATCAGCCCAGTGTTGGTACATCTTCAGTGACAACCTTATCAATTATTACGAGAAGGTGTCTAAATAATATTATATACACATAAAAACGCTCTGTATCAATAAAAGCGTTGTCAGGAAAAGAATTCGAGCAAGTTCGCTATGAAAACAACATTACAGGTTGACGTATGTCGCTTCTTGTTGATCGGAGATTGTCGAAAAAAGCTCTTGCGAACTCCATACTTCTTCGGTAATTGCCTCAATCGCTTTTCTTTCACGAAAGAATCAACAATCTACTCTTCCTTCATATATTGAAAGTGGATTTCGAAATTGGAAAAGTCAGAGTCCTCCTTAGTCATTCTACCAACCCATTTTCTTCAGGATGGCATCAAGCTGTTTTAATTCTGAACGTGGTAGCCATCTTTTTCATCACACTTGCTGCTGCTACTGCAGCGTGGTCGTATTTTCAAACGGAAAAACGCCGAATAGCAGCCATAGCAGTCGACGCTCTTCTTTTCGCTGCAGGTCCGCGAGTACTTTTTCCATTATTTCACACATCACCAGCATCATCTTTGTGCGAAAGTGGGCTGTTTAGCCGCTGATAGAAGTTGCTCAAACTGTGCGCACTTGCAGGTCTTTCATTGAGCGTATCTTTAATGGTATTTGTGATCAATGCAGAAATGCTCGAATCTAAATATCTCATTGGAGTGAAGAACACCTTCGAGGTAACACCGATCGTTTCAACGTACATATGTTATAGTCTATTCATAGTCTTGTAAAATGAACTGGAATTTAATCTCCAGTTTGTGTTCGGTCAATTTTTTGTCTTTCAGAAATATTATGGATACTCGTTCTATCTAGCTTGCATAGCCCTTGTGTTGATTGTATTTTCGGCACTTGGAGCTGTACTAATAACGACATTCACGTTTTTCGTTCGTGAAAGCGCTCCTCAGTCGCAAGCATACAATGCTACACCTTATCGGCCAGAACAGGTGAGATAGGTTTCGTATTGGGCCTTGTTGAGCAACTTCGAAGTCAAACCCAATTTCAGTTGTAACTCAATTGCTGAGTTCCTTTTTCAAGAGCGCAGATTTGAATTAGACGGTAAATAAACGAGATCTTGCAACAAAAGCATAATTCACTGAAGTGTTTGATGTTGTAATGGGTTTATTCAGGGGTTTGTCGCAATAATGGTGGCTCAGGTGAGATTTGAACCCTCATTTTAGGCCTATCCGCTGCCAACTGGGCCGAGAAGGTCTCCTTCTCTGTCCACTCCCTTACCTCACCTCTCCGCACCCATCCTTATAGCCCTTTCGCTCATTTCGAATACGATATATATATACATATATACATATGTTTAGTCTAGCTATTTTGACAGCACAAATTCCAAAAGGTAACAGGAGTAACCGCAATGAAGAATAAATATGGAAAGGTTAACAAATGATCTATCTTGACCTCCATTTCCTACATTAAGTGAACCTTATTTAACCAGTATATTTTCGCTTAGCCATTCAGTTCAGCGTTATACATCAAAGATTTCCAGTTCATTACTTCAACGGACTTTTCTCACGGTGAATATGTGCGTCCAGCTCTGTCTCCTACTGGAGAGTTCCAGCAAACAACTCGACATTTCTACAGCTACTGAGATTATTCCCTATCGTGACGCTTCTCATGTACATAATCGTTTTTTTTTGCTTAATTTGGTGTGGCTCATAACATCAACAAACGACTTATTGCGTCATTAAAGAACTATACCACTATGATACCGAGTTCATATTGTTGAAAATTTTCGCAGCGAAACCACCCTAGAGAATAAGAATTTGGAAAGGGTGCTGAGGGGGGGGGGATTGGAGAATCTGTCAGTGAGATCCCTTTTGACTAATATACTTTAGTGGCTGTTGCGGAAACAGAAGGCCTGACCAAGAGGTGCAATTAGTTTGGAGTTGTATTATGAACTCTAACAATTCAGTGGTATAGTTCTCCTGAAGAGAGAGCATTTAAACGCGATTTAGCTCAATGCCTTATTCAGTAGCATTATTTACTCTGTTCAAGGCTCGTGCAGAGTATGTCGTGATTGTCTTTGTGATTTTTGTTCTCATTTGCCAGCATTTCACTTACGCTGTTGTACAGCTTTTCTAACTGAACTAGTATTGGTTGAAATATAATAGAAACAGAGAAATATGTACGATAGTTACTATTGCTGTTGTTGATAAATAGTCTATCGAGAGAATCTAGCGAATGCATTCACTTTATTCGTATCTACTACGTTTATCCCATTTTATGTGCTTCATGTGTTCCATCGAACGAACGAGAACTTGTCTTAAATAGCGTTCACCATAATGACAAATCTTATGAGCAAAATGTCCGCTACGACTCGACAGATCTATTGATTCGTTGTAATTGCTAATTGATTTCCAACAACAGCACCGAACTGTTGGAACTACTTCGCCTATAATACCTTTTATCATTTCTAAGATACGGCTCGAACGCCATGAGTTCTTTGCTGTTCTTGAAACCAATCATTCGTGGATGATATGTTTTCGAATAGCTTTCGTCACGAATAGGGTAATTTGGATCCGAAAAGTCTCGACAAATCAGGACACCTGTGTGTTGTTGCGGTTATTATGATCGTTTGGAAGCTCAACCCTTTTTGAAAGTTGCTTTCAGTCTCTCAGTTTTTGAGCAGCGATCGTTGACATGACAATTTTTTGATTGAACAATGTGTGATTCGTGAAATGCTTGAGGAATAGTTCTTGCTAACCTAGTTCCGGGCTCATAATCGCTTTTTGGCCAATGGGTAATAGCGATAATTACACCGGTGGCAACTTAGTATCGCCGCAAGGATGTTACGCTTTTTTGCAACAATTTAATGACACCATCCACTCCGAACTAGGTGTTCTGGATCAATGCGTCATGCTCTTCAACAAGGTCTCTAAGGGTATCATTTTGACGCTTCTGTTGGTGTTTGGTATAAAACGCTTCGATTGACTCTCTTTTGTACAAGTGAAAATTATTCAAATTGAAGGTGTTTCTTTTTAATTTACCTCTTGCATCTTGTCGGTATGAACATTCTAATCCGTCTCTCCGGATAGGGTTTTAGAGCTAATCATAAAGTCATTCCTGACTAGAATCTTGTGACAGACAAATCAGTAAATGATGTGATCGCAAAAAGATTACTACAAGGTAGGCATTGAGATTTATGATTATGAAGCCATATTGATATAGCTCCAACTGGCCGACATACAGTCTCATCAGCTTTCTGGATACATAATTCACAAAATAACCTCACTACGTTAATTATTCTCGTTTCAGTGACACACATAGTCGCTCTACACGATCGCGGTGGATGTCATTTCTCCATCGCAAGGTCGATTGCTGACCATGACCTCGAAATCACACATGCCCATGTATCAGTTGGACTCGGTCTGTATTCATTCACCATTCATCGCTGGTTTTTGAGCAAGCCTGTGTTTTAGACTTCATTTCAGAACAAGACCGCCGTCAAAGCCTGTTGATGTACAGACAATGGTCGTTCAAAATACTCAGCTCTATTGGAGTTATAATTCACCTGCTGTTCATCGATATACCTAAAGATTTGCTGAGATGGCTCACAATGACCGAAAAGGTATATTTTCTCCTATTGCGCTGACGATCTTCCTTCCTGTCCTGTCGTTCACGTCATAACAATTTCAAGTTAATCTATTGCTACGTTTGAAGGTCGCAGATTTAAGGAAGTTCGTGGACAACTAGTTGTGATTACTGGAGGAGGCTCGGGATTGGGCAGATGTATGGCGCAAATACTGGCTATTGAAAAAGGAGCACGTGTAGTAATCATTGATGTCAATCTTGTTAGTGATGATGTTAATAATCTATCCGTTGAGGCTTTAATCTTCAAACTTCTTTCACAGTTTCTCTGCATGTTCAGGAAGGCGCACTTGAGACGGTGAAGACTATAGAAAGCAGAAATGGGAAAGCCTTTGCTTACGGCTGTGACATAACAAACAATAACAATCTTGAGGAAATCGCCGCAAGCATTAGAGAGGAACACGGTGTGTTTGTCCCAAATTATTACTTCTGGATAAATATCCTTTATTCTCACTTTCTATTTATTTTCTTTGTCATTTGGAGTCATGCTCTCGAAAAAACCCATTTCGTTCTTGACTCCTTCGGAATTTCGTTTGTAGTAAGATTCCGATGTGGATTTGATGATCATTCTATTCTTGGCTTTTCAAGCTTCTTCCCGTTGATTGCTGAAGTTGGAGACGAAATCGTTCTCCACGGGTATTCTTCATACAGCGCTAGAAGTGATTTCGTTGCTGTATTTACGTTTTTTTATGGGAAAATCTCGTCAAAAAATATAATTATTGTCAGAGCTGACACATTTGTCATGTGTGACCTCCACTTCCGACACTTTCTATTGCGTTGTTTGAAATTAACAGAGCTCATTGACCGGATTCTTCTTTAACAAGAAAGCATAATCGAATATTCAATTTCTTTTCAGTCTAGAAGTCCATTTCGCTCTTTCCGATGACTAGACTACATAATAATATCTCGCGTTTTTTTTCACGCTACTACTTATTTTCCGGACTACATAACCGGTCGACAATAGTTGCTAATCATTTGTCTTTGTGCAGATCAATTGAAATAATAGATGACGTCTCTGTGTCAGTTGGGTCGGTGTAAAATGTAGCAATTTCGTTAAGGAACGGTTGATATCGTCGTCTGTAACGCTGCGGTACTGACATTCGCACTTTTCAAGTACTTGACTGTAGAACAACTACGTCAGTCATTGGAAGTCAACGTTTTAGGGACTATAAATGTGAGTTCAAGCGGCACAACTAAGAATGTGGAATTCAAATGTCATCAATAGCATGCTTTCACCATGACCGGTTCTAGATCCCTACCACTATCGTCTTTTTTCAGACAATACGAGCTTTTTTAAAACCAATGGAAGAACGGAACTCTGGACAGATTGTGGCTGTTTCTTCGATAGCCGGATTTTCTGGTGAGACTTACGGAATGGCCTACTGGTGAGTACATTTTATTCATATGTAAAATCATGCGAATGACCTCGCGGCCATTAACATTCATCGATGAGAGCGTATTCCTCTAATGGCACACTACATTTCGTGAAAAAAACTTCCATTTGTGTGGTCGTCTTATAGTAGATTTAAAGGGACAAGGAAGGTTTTCAGAAGAGAGAGGATGGCTCAAATTATTTCACTAGCAAACCTCTTTCGCATTTAACTGTTGACGAGCAGAGTTCTCATTCCCCCATCATGTTTGTGTTATCCTTTCAGGACCGAGATTATTTTCATCACTCACCACATTTTTGCCCTAATCAGCAGTCATTCATTATTTCTGTTACTATATTGGCGGTTTGATCAGTTGCTGATTATTGATGATACTCGCATTTTTCAGCCCTTCCAAATTTGCTGTCCGTGGTGTTATGGAGTGCTTACAAATGGAGCTTAGGGATCGCGGATTAGATGGAATAGCCTGTACAACGGTAGGAACCATAGAAAACGAGAAAAAATAAGCCCGCTTAAGTTTTCAAAGTTGCAAACTACACGCGGTTCCAGTTGGAGCATCCCGACTTTTCCGTGCGCTATCTAGCTGTGGGCTATGAACAAGTTTAAATAAGTTCAAATTCACTAGATAGAAAACGGAAGTATTCCCAAAATCAGTGCGGCACTATAGCAACAACTTTCTCTCAATCTACATCAATCGATTATCAACAATAAATAATATTATACTTTTGAATGTTCGTTAAGCTTTCTATTCTAGATGTGACTTGATGACAAAATAAATTTCAAGCTTCCAGCTATGCCCGTACTTCTCGCGCACACCTATGGTACTTAATGTTGGAATGCGACCAACATGCACGTAAGTTGGGGATATAATCAATAGTGTAGCTATTCTACAATCAAATGATGAGCTCATAGGTGGTTCCCATTTATGAGCGTCGAGTCGTGTTCACGTCGCATGGTCGATGCGATCCTAAAGGAAAAGTGCATTTCGTTCATGCCGAACTACGTTTGCTTAGTGCCGATGATAAAAGGGTTAGTGTCCTTACCACCAGTTTTCACAGAAATCAGCTGATACCCAGTTGGCATAGTCTATTGGACATCTTCTTTCTCTCGAAGAAAACACTGTTCGAAATTTAGACTACTATCAGTAAACGCAGCACGATCACTGCGTGAATACTTGAGCATAGACTACAATCCGAATGGCGGAATGGAGTTCTCTCATAAAAGGAAAACCCTTCCATCTGACGAGTACTTTCAATCACCACACTTTGTTTGGTGGCTCATCGTGTTTGCGTTTTTCCTGATGGTGAGTTTCAGTGAATATGCATAACCTTTCCAACTCTTTTCGTAAAAAATTTCCACTTACAGCTCGGAATTCTTAGCTCTCCTTATTACTCAAACTCGCTGTCAGCGTTTGAAATGCTCCTTCCAACAGTGGTACGACAGCATAGACTGACGGTTGTCGTGCTGAGCTGCATCGTCGTTTGTCTCCATTTCCTCGAAGGAATCTATACTCTTCTTCTTTGTGACGAACTGAGATTCAGGTTAAGCACCGCATTCGTTTAGCTTTAGCAATTTGTTCTATTACTTAGAAAATCGTTTTTCAGCTTCGCATGTGCCGCGAAGTGGTTCCTGCAGACGGCGTGTATCGGCTATCCTTCACTGAAGATTCTTATGGCACACGTTCACAAAACACGAAAACAGCAGTGATTTATACTCACATAATTCACAATGAATCGATTAAATGTGGTCATTTTCGATCGATTTCAATTAGAGCGCCACATTTTAATTCAATAGCTCCAAATTTCGTTTTTTTTATTTCATGTACTTTCTAACGAACTGCTGAAGTGATGCTGTCGGTTAATAATTGTTATGTACAATCTCATCCATTTATGTGTGTTCCTTCCGTGCATTAATCTCCAAAAGTTCTATTTCTGTCTCTTCTGCTTCTCTCTGATATGGTTTAATGAGTCGTAGATATTCTTTATGTGCACCACGATTGAACCAGGTGGTCACTTTTCTGCGGGTGACCTCACTACCTATCTTTGCTGTAATTTCTCACTCTTATCGCAAATGTTATTGAATGCTGATTGATGCCTAAAGATAGCTACTACTTTAATCTCTGCTTTGCTGACTAATCGTTGATAGCGACAAGAAAAATTAAACTTTTAGTGAGAATTTTCCTTAATTATTATCACGAGGAGCACAGCAGTGACCATTGATTTTTGTGGCTTTGAAGTGACCCGTTCTAGTAGATCCCTCTATGAATTTTAAAAGATGTAGAATTTGGAAGGGGGGGGGGTCGTATCCGCGATTTCTTTAACACTTCTCTTTGCGGGAGCAATTTCCACGTATAGTTAAAGCTCAACAATCAGCGTATCATATACATGTATGTAAGGAGATAAGACCTCTGAAATGGAGTGAACCATACATTTGCGCTCATTGTGAAGCTATCAGAGAGGTTGAACGTTTTTTTGAATTTTCAGTCGCGGCACTTCTATATTCTTCTGGGAGTGATTGGCTCATTTTAATGTAAAATGAATGAATCCTTTTCATCGCTGTGCCACTATAGAGTTTGTTTGACTTGATTGTTAAAAATGTCGTTTGTGCCACGGTTTAGCAAAGATAATATAAGGATAATCACTGTTTTTTCGTGGGGAAAAGGAAAGCAGAAGAATCTTTCCCATCTTTCCTCGGAGGAAATAGCTTTCCCAAGCACGTAATCTGTTGCTTAGTCGCAATGAAGGCTTGTAAATCGAACGAAAATGCAGAAGAATACATCCCGTATGGCCCGTCAACTTGACGAAAAGAGATGAAGCTCTATAATTAAAATTTAAATGCAGTACTTGTGATTTCGGATTTTCAAAATTCAGATCAGTCATTATTGCCAGGCAGGTGATCTCTGCTACCTACCTAGTCAATTGCACTTGTCCCGCCCAATGACGGTCATTTGTCATCGAGGTGCCCTAGCCTTAACGTAATTGATTTTTCGTCGCTTCTAAATTGCACTTAGTAGCTTCTTAAGAGCTTCTAGCTCTAAAGCCAACGATGTCGACATCAGTACTGCTGTTTACCAGGAGGTGTACGGCGAGTTTTAATCAGATGAAATTTGTACGTGATATAGGGCAGGGTTTTTCGCTACGAATCGGATTTTGGTCACTAATGTCAAATCGTGCCTGAATCTGTATTATTTTCTATTAAATTAATGGCTTAAGAGTACCAATGCACTAGGCGAAGCTATTGTACATGTACAACGGATACATTAATAGTTCAATTGTACTGCTATTAACAGCTACTGACTCTTCATGTTCTTTGATGGAAAGAAGCGCATTTCTTCATCCCGTGCATGTTCCTTCACCGTCTTGTTAATTTTTGTGTTTCGGCAGCTCGCTATCGTTATCTTTCCACCCGCTTCACGGCAGATGTCCGATAGCTTCATTTGCGTCGCTTCGTTTCTCGCTGACTTTTTCAAGAAAGCGTTTCAAAGCTTTTTGTCGGGAACGCTGATGGAATGTGAGAGTAGAAACAACTAGTCCGATTCTTCACTTTTATTCTTTGCTCAAAGTCAGTTGAAATGTGATCAATTTGTTCAATCAATACAATTGTTCAATTTGCAATCTTTCTACTTCGCTTATGAAGTTCAGAAGTTCATAATATTACGTCTGCCCATGACTGTATTTCGCTTTTTAACTCAATTTTGCATTCACTTTGGACAAATTTTTTAAAATCGATTTTTGTGCTTTTGTTGCCATGGTTGTTTTCAGAATAACACCTATTGTGTTCGTACTATTGTAACTCGACTTGTGATGAACTTGTGACTCTTTTGACAATTCTACTCATTCAATTAATTATTGTGCAAAGAGGATGAACGCTTCTAATCGTGTAGCAGCCGTGCTCGACAACTTTTGTGGAGAAAAGTTCTGGGTATGGAATTAACTTTATGTTTAATATAACATTTCGATTCATTTCATTTCTTAAGTGAAATTCTCACTTACATACATAGTTTTGCGTGACAACATGCTCCCGTTTTTGAATATCTGAATTCATTCTAGATACAATCGCATAAGCATAAAATAAGCTGGCACCAAAAGAGTCCATAATGCCTGTGAATGAACTTCTAGTTTCTTAGAAAACGAGGTATGCTTTCTAGGAGTCTTCGGTGTGGACGAAAAGCTACCCAACTCTCACCCAATGCTTTCAACACACAATTCTTGTTTGGATACCATGCATATTTTTATTTTGTATTTCTCCGATCTTGACTGCGCAAATATCCTATGGCCGTCGCTCACCATTACCATGGACAAAACGGATTACTGCAAAAATGGTGAGTTCGACACAGTATGGGTACCGTATTGATTTCTCCTTCGTAATTTGTTCTGTTCCTGTTTCCGTAGAGGGATTCGATTGCTTGGTGCATTTAACATTGAGGCGGATTTCCATGATGCTTTGAATGCGCCTCTACAGCCTCGAATTCTGGAATTGGGCTTGGGACGAAGTGATGAGGGTTGAGCTCTACTGTTTTGTTTACCAGTTCTGTAATTCAGGTGTGCTGTGCAGTTCTCGTTGTTGATTCGACATTCGTGTTTCTGCTTCCATTTATTGAAGCTGCTTCCAAGAAGAGAATCCCTCAAGCTGTCGACTTTGTTTATCCGCTGATGCTTATGCTAGCCATGGTAATTGCTTAATTGCACCCTCGTCTACATTTTGAACTCGCTTCATATTTCCTTACGACCCTTTCAGGCTTTCCGGCGTTGCCGCCGCATACATTCTTTACCCAGCTTGCCACTGACTGTGAGAGGGCTAGGACCTCATACCTTAGTAACGGGGACATTCCTTCCTTCCGGTGCTGTGCCATCGGGTTGCCAAATGGCCTTAGTGACCCCTATTGGCGGCAAATGCCTCTATGCTATCACCCTGCGCTATACTTAACCGTTAGTTCAAATCATCGGCGCTTTTTTCCGACATATTCGCCATACTTGCTAAGCAGTAATGAGGCACATTGACGTGGCGAAAATTCAAAGTATTATTTCTAGATCATACAAATGAGTTTCATAATTGCGAGCCGTCGTTATGGCAGGGTCACATCAGGTGGACTATTTTTGTCGTGGCTTTTATTTGTCGTTTGCGGTTTTCCCGAGCTTCTGTACTGGGTGCATCATACGTTCCACAAGAAGGTGATTTTCTCTTTCGCAAACGACGCCACTTTGTATTTAAAATCAGCATTTGTTAAGGATGTGATCACGAATCACTATCGGCGAATAGCGTACCTAATTTGGTGGCCGTGCTGTTTAATTCAATTCATCTTTCATTGCTTCGCCGACTTACCGTCACCAGCTTACAAAACCATTAATAATAGAGGGGTATGTATTTTGTACTCCTTCCGCTAATTCAGCTAATTTCTTCGCGCCATTTTGAGTGAACTATACGTACGTATAACGAGAATGTTTGAAGGTATCGTCACCCGAGGTGTCGTCATCATTCATTAATCGACTCACACAGTCGTGGTTCACTGATGTGTGTCGAAAGGGTTTGAAAAAACCGCTTGAGGTCAGTCTAATCCAGTTTGAACGTGAACCTTGATAATAAACATTTGAACCTGTGTATGTTTTTAGAGTCAATAACGCACTGTTTTTTTTATGTAGTTGTGCGTATAATACCTGGTTTTTTCTCCAGGTGGTGCATTTATGCAAGCAAATGATTAGTAGGTGAAAATTTGGCTAAGTAAACATCTTTGCGGCGCAGATGATGTAGGAAACTTAGGATGATAGTTACGAGAGAAGTGAGCGTAAATATTCAGAGTAATAATCCATCTTATCCTTCGTTTTTGCAGCTTAACTAGAAGTAAGTGGCATCCTCCGTGTAAATTTTGCTAACATGATTGTTTTCAGCCTTCAGATCTGTATGCGTTAAACGACGGTGACTGCTCTGCTGTGTTGGTACCTAAATGGACAAAATTGTGGGGAAAGAAGATGGAAGGTACATTCATACTTTCCAGTCATACTGTCCTTACCATCTATTTTCAAGACGGTTGCACACGTGTTAGCGTTAATGTTCCAGAGTATAACATTCGGCGTGCTCTAGCGAGCCGTCAACACAGAGGACGAGAAGGTAGTTGCTCCAGAGATTTCCGCGCAGATTCTCGGTCTCCCCTAATTGAAAATGAAGATCTCGAAATAGCTGAGGTCAGCGAAGTTGGAGATGAAGTGTGTGATTCCATGATCATCATCATATCCATTTGAAGGCATATCGTGAGCAGCAACGAAGGCGTTCGTCTTGCCAACCTCCGTCGATTATTTGGTGTCTGTTTTTGCTGTTCAAATGGGATATTATAACGGCGATGCTAACTAAAGCGTTCTCCGATATTCTTCAGTTTTCTAATCCTTTACTTCTAAGGTACACTGTAAGAAGATACATATTGTGCTATATTGTAGAATTTTGTCCTTTGAGGTCTCTGATTCGTTTTACGGAGGACTCTCGTAGACCGCTGTGGCAGGGAATTTTTCTTGCTCTCGCCATGTTCAGCACGTCTGAGCTCTCGTCTCTAATGCAATCTCACTATTACTATCTTATGTATAGAGTCGGAACTCGTGTCCAGACGTGTCTTACGGCTGCTGTCTACAAAAAAGTAGGATTTACCGGGTTTCGAGCTGCAGAAGATGGCGTTGCAGCATTTCTAAGTTTGCAATCCAAACAAAGATTTTAGTTTCTTACGTTATTTGTGCCAGTAATAGGTGATAATTATACTTTGTTCAATTTTCAGACTCTTCGCTTGTCCAGTGCAGCACGGCGTACGAAAACTGTCGGTGAAATAGTTAATCTTATGTCTATTGATATCGATCGTTTCCAGCAAATCTCACCACAAACCATGCAGTACTGGAGCAATCCTCTTCAGGTATGGCGTTCAAAAGAACTAATTTGATGGTCTGGATTCGCTCAGCGTTATACACTATCCACCATTTTAGCACCTTTACTTACCTATGATTGTCGATCTCTATTTGCTTTCCAGATTGGTCTTGCCTTATTCTTTCTATGGCATCAAGTGGGAATAGCAGTGCTCAGTGGAGTGGGAGTTATGTTGATGCTGTTTCCTATCAATTTCCTCATAACTATGCTTATCAGAGGCTGTCAAGTATGTAGTCTTCGCGTTCACCTTGTTCAGGAAAGGTGGCTTCGAGGCCAATATTTTATAGGTACAGCAAATGTATTACAAGGATGAGAGAACAAAGATGGTGAACGAAGTGCTGAACGGTATCAAGGTGAGTTCGGGAGTCCTCGGCTCAATGAATGGGTATAAACTTGACGTTCGTAGAATAGCGTTGAATATATAGTTCGGTCTCTGAAGTGCCTTCTGTTGTCTGATTGGTATTCCATGAGTTTGTCTGTTCTTTTTAGGTCAGTGTGACGTTATGTACTCTAATTGAATTAAGATCTCCACTAAAAGTGGTGTTCGATAATACGCTGAACATTCTGTCCAAGCTAGACTGTGACCTTGAATTAAACCATCACGCCAAACACATGCTGCGCTGGCTGATTATCATTTGTGAAGAAATTGGGCTAGGACAGAGTGGTTCGTGAATGTTTGTACATAAAATAGTAAAAACCGATTGTCGATTGATCGCGAAGAGTGAGATGGATGACATTTATCAGTTTGTGTAGATTTAGTCGTTATTTAGTACAAACCTAGACATAGTTCTTGAATATAATGTTTGGCATGGCTGAAATACACGTTATGCCGACCATCTAGTTATAGACGGGTTATTTTACAGGTCATTAAACTCTATGCGTGGGAACCTCCGATGGAAAAAGTGATCACAGAATTACGAGAAAAAGAGCTGGCACTCATCCGTAGAGCGTCTCTCCTTAGAACGCTGTCTGACATGTTCAACTCTGCATCGCCATTTCTTGTATGTTATTCAAATTTCAAGTTCATCCAGTGGTTCTGTATTGGTCGTTCAGGTGGCTCTGTCAACATTCGCAACTTATATTATGATCGATGAATCTAATGTTCTAACACCTGAGATAGCTTTTGTCTCGTTAACGTTGTTCAATCAGCTACGAACTCCAATGTCTCAAGTAGCTGAAATAATCACTCAGACTGTACAGGTATCTTTCCGAGTGTGAAATATGTTATACCAAATTTTTATTCGTGATGGAAAATCTGAGGTTGCAGAGCTTCATTTCCTCAAGAGTCGATATTCTAAGGAATAAGTAGTGTTTAAAACTATCTTAAGGTGGCTGTCTCTAACAAACGACTTACCGAGTTTCTAGTATCAGAAGAGCTTGCTCCATACTGTGTGGATCCCGTGGCAAGAGATGGTATGTTTTTCTTCAGAGATTATTATAAAACTTCTTGGTGAACCTCATGATTTCAGATGATCTGGTTGTGAAGGTGTCCAATGCGTCGTTTGCGTGGGATGGGAGTGACGGCGAGGCCATTCTGCACGACCTCAACTTCACTGTCAAGAAAGCACAGCTTATAACCATTGTTGGTCGAGTGGGGCACGGAAAAAGTTCGTTCCTTCAAGCCCTGTTAGGTGAGCATTTCAGTATTTCACCAGGTCAGCATGATCTCTACCGATTCATTGATGTGGGCACCCTTCTGTATTGAAATATTAGTTCAAACAGATGTCCGTTAACATACAGTGTTTTATAGATCGATCTGATATGATCGCTCTAAGCTACGCTATTTTGAGCAAAGTTACCAATGCCACCTCTATTAGAAAGAAAACGAATGAGCACAAAAACCATGGCAAGAACATTTGCAACTATTCAGGAATCCAAGAATTTTTCGAAGCTGATTCAGCGGACATTTTTCTAACATTTTTTAGGAGAAATGGAAAAACTGGACGGATATGTTGGCTTAAGCGGACGTGTATCATACGTGCCTCAGCAGCCTTGGATGCAAAATCAAACGATAAGGCAGAATATCACGTTTGGGAAAAAGTGAGTACACACACATCTGAAGAATTACGTTTTCAAAACAACAACCATGCTGCAGGTATGATGAGTATTTCTATAATCGAGTGCTCGATGCCTGTGCGTTGTATCCTGACCTTCAGATGTTACCTCTTGGTGATATGACTGAGATCGGTGAAAAGGTTGCTGCTCTTGGGCACTAATGTTTTGAGACCAGTTTTAAATTGTGATTCAATATTAGGTGAAGAGGGTAATTACGTAAGTATTTTCATTTTCAGGGAATTAACCTTTCTGGTGGGCAAAAGGCTCGCATTTCACTTGCAAGGGCAGTGTATCAAAATCACGACGTTTACCTGATGGACGACCCAATGAGTGCAGTTGATTCACATGTCGGGGCGCAGGTATGTTTTCTTCGAATACCTGATGAAAGAGAGATCCATCTCATAGTATCTGTATTGCAGCTGTTCTCATCTGTGATAGGGCCAGAAGGAATGTTGCGCAATAAGACCAGAATTCTCATCACTAACGAATTGGCTTTTCTCAATCAATCAGATTTCATCTACATTATGAACGGTGTGTGAACACATTTACTAATGATTCAGTCAAAGGATGAAGTCGCTCACAATTGCAGATGGAAAAATAGAACACCGAGGAACCTACAAGGAGTTGATGCAGTCTGGCGCGTTGGAACCTCTTCTTGAAGAATGCGAAAGGGAAGAGAGGCAACGAAAAAGGGAAAGAGCCGACAGTGACGATGACGAAGGTGAGCTTCAAGCTGAAATATTTTTATTCTTAGTAAACGTGTCGCTGTTTTAAGTATACGATGATGTGTGCGACTATGATGATGACTCGTATGATGATGTCGAATCGCATATTATTGATCCGGTAAGTGAAGTCTCATTAATGTTTCACTTCTCTAAGACATTTGTGTCCACTGTATTCAGATTCTCGGTACGTCACACATGTCCACCGTATCAGGAATACTATCTCGTCGTCGAATTAGCACATCTACTCTGAAGCAGCATCGTAAACGACGTCAGTCCACTACCAAAACATGCGCTACACCTGTCGCCGATCAAACGAACCGTCAACTAATCTCTGCTGAGAGAGTTGAGACGGGAAGGGTAAGAAGAAGTGGTTCTCTCTCACTTCAATGTGAATACCCGAACAGCTGTTTCAAATCATTTTTGGTGAACAAAGTTAACAACAATCACTACCAGATGTCGTACATATAACGCGTATCTCTTGTAGATCGCCTCATTTCACACAGTTAGTAACCGTTATGCGAAAATTTCCACTTTCGCATAATCCACCTATTGTGAGTTTTAGTAACGAATCTGTTAAAGTTATTCGGATAGCCGCACGCAAGGACAAATAAGATCAAAGCAAAAACTGTTATCATCGAATTTTTGTAAAAGATTTATTTGCCGAGTCTATCGCTTACATCTAAGGGAACGTTTTGTTTTTCATGTGGCCTGCTGCAGGGGTTCGTTTAACTACCATCAGCATTTCAGACGTACAACCTGAAGTTTTTCTTATTTTTTTCAGATAAAAACATCGACGTATCTCAACTATTTCGGTGCCATGGGTGTCATCCTTGCTGTTCTATTTATTACAGGAATGACTTTGAGTACGATCTTGTCCATGGCAAGAAATATGTGGTTAACTGATTGGTGAGTAAATGTTCGCTCAATATCATGAGTGAAAAAATGTTTAAGTCAACCGCTTGAAGCACCCACAGTTCTGGTAACATACGCCGTTCCACAGCAGGTAGTATTTAAGGTCAGACGCTAATGCACGATTCTCTAATGATACCGAACGAAGAAAATCACTCGGTATGCGGCTTGGTATTTATGCCGCACTTGGTTTCGGTGAAGGTAATTTTTAGCTTGTTCTTTCACTTAACCACCGGACGAAACGTGCATCTACTTATCATTGCAGTTATATTACTATTCGTCGGTATTGTCTCACTGCTGTTCGGAGGTGTTTCGGCATCAAGAAATCTACACACTCCACTGCTGCATTCCATACTTCGTGCTCCGATGTCGTTTTTTGACACGACTCCTTTTGGAAGAATACTCAATCGTATAGGAAAGGTGCAATATTAGATAGATATGCACAACACACTTGCAGGCAATTAATAGTTTTCCTGCAGGATATTGAAACTATTGATCTGCTTATCCCACTGAATGTTCAATTCTTTATGCAATGTCTTCTTCAAGTGATCTCTACGATTGCAATTGTCATGATCTCTACTCCAGTGTTTAGCGTAGCTATAGTACCACTGGCGCTTTTGTATCTGATGGTCATGGTGGGTATTCGAACTATTTATTGATTCTCTATCTGGAAGTTGAACGGATGTTCAATAACTCACAATTATAGAGATACTATATTGCGACCTCACGGCAGCTGAAACGTTTGGAGTCCATTTCTCGGTCTCCTATTTACAGCCATCTCAGCGAAAGCATCCAGGTACTTATCCTAATATCTTTTTGTGTTTGCAAGTGTTTTATAACAAAAAACGCAGGGTGCTTCAACGATTCGGTCCTATCGAATGACAGAGCGGTTTTCCAAAATGTCGGAACAGAAGGTTGACGACCACGTGCAAGTGTGTTTTCCTTACAGCATTAGAAGTGAAATATCTTCGTAGACTTACCCAATCAACTACTCGTGGTCATTTTCAGTGTCGCTACTTCGGCTACGTTGCAAATCGATGGATGTCTGTTCGCTTGGAACTCTTGGGAAACTTTATTGTTCTCTTTGCGGCGCTTTTTGCAGCTCTGACGAGGGAGCACACGACATCGGGAGTTATAGGACTTTCCATGTCCTACGCCTTAAATGTATATTTTTCTGCGGCGTAGTTTTAACAGATCCTTCGTGATATTGCATACATCAATAGTAATCGTAATTGTAGCTAAATCTGTGAACTGCCTTCTAAGCTCTTTCTGTAAGTAACCTGTAGGTTTCAGTGGCTCCAAACATGCGGGTGTGCTGCTGATTCTAGTGCATGGTCCTGTCAAAATTTTCATATATAAGTGCATTCTGTGGGTCAACTCAGGTGTGATGAATCAGATTAGCCTGCTTCTCCACAGGGTGCTTCGTAGTTGATTTCAGAGTAAACTCCCCACTTACGTTTTTTTCGTTTTTTCACCATTACGAGGACTGAATATTCATCCACAGTAGTGAGGTTCGCGAACTGTTGCAACTTTTTCTGCTGCATCACACCATCCTGTTGCGCTTCAGCGCAGTATGTATTTTTATAGTCTTCCATCTCGGCCATTCCCATTCAGATTTGGTCCCTTCTTACGGTTGTGGTTGTTAAGAATCAACGAATATTTCGGTCAAGGCTTGCAGTCTACGTAGTTGTCAATCCTATGCTCACATCAACTAATCCGCTTGTACGCTGAAATGTTTTTGTGCGGAGGCAAAATTAGCTGCTAGAACTAGTCACATCGTTACGCTCCCTACCTCTATTTTTTCACCACGTTTATTATGAAACTGCTGTTAAGATAACTACTGTGCTGAACTTGGCTGTGCGGCAAATTAGCAAACTGGAGACGAACATCGTTTCGGTCGAAAGAGTGAAGGAATATTCGAACACACCGTCCGAGGTCTGTCATTTCCATCGACTTCGCTTATACGAGTAACGTAGATGTAGACTGTTGGTAAGGTAGTCGTCTATAACAATTTTTCATTGGCCCACACAGTAAAACGCAAAATTCCTCCACGTTAGCAATCCACATCTCTAGTACTTCGGGTGTTCATTCGTGGCATATTTACCTTAACTTGTCGATCTTACGTTTATGATTTCCTTTATTGAGAAGAATTTCTTGTGTTCTGACCTGAAAAGTTGATGTATTCATAGGCTGAGTGGCGATCCGAGAACGCAGTGGGCTCCACATCGCAATGGCCAAGCGAAGGCAGAATTCGCATAGAGAATTACTCAACGAGGTTTCTTTGTCTTATCAATTATTGACTCACGTTAGAACAGATGACAGTATTACTGACAGTCGTGACACGTCAAGCTGAGAGTAATCGCAGCATGCTGCGCTACCATACCGTTGATGTCTATTCTTCATTTTGAAAACACAGCAGCGGTCGTGATTTCCATGTTTCGCAATATATACAGTAGTTCGCGAAATGATATGTCACCTTGCATTTTTGGGTGCAGATCGCTGAAACCAAAGGAATTTGATTCCAATTGATAGTTTTGATAACTATTATTGAAAATACACTAACATGTGCCCTTGTTGGAAATTCTAGATTTTTTTTAAAAATTTTGAACTCATTTTCATATGCATTTTTGAACGAATGTATCTTAGGAACCACTGAACTTCTGCTTGTCTTGTAGTGATATTCTGATAGAGCATGATTAGCTTGTTCTTATAGGCTATGAATTTTAGTTCCAAGACATTAATAAACCATAGAATTTTTTGTGTGAATTTTTTCACGGTCAAAAAATGGTGAAATCACAGGACAATCTTTCATATAAAATTTCATATATCAGTAACCAGCAAATGAAATACCATCAAATTAGGATATGTGATAGCATAAGATTTTCTCTTTCCCATGCATATCGAACTTTGTAGAATAGCCGTCTATTTACAGAGAAAATAGCTAATAAAATTGCGTTTACACAAGCGGCCGTTTTACGAATACCCGGAAGTCATTCGACTCCAGATTTCTCTAGCCCATAGTAGACTTATTGCTTGTTAGGTACTTACAAGGTAGCAAAAGAATTCCCGCTATTATTCAGAAAATCGTCTTCTAGTTGGACCGAGAGAAAATGGGGCACAAACCCGCGCAGCGTACGGTGGCGGGATAGTGATGCATACAACAACAGATGATTTTCTGAACAATAGCGGGAATTATTCTGCTACCTGTTAAGTACCTAACAAGCAATAAGTCCACTATGCGCTAGAGAAATCTGGGGTCGAATGCCCTCCGGGTATTCGTAAAACGGCCGCTTGTGTAACTGCAATTTCATGAGATATTTTCTTCGTAATCAGACGGCTATTCTCTAAGGTTAGACACGCGTGGGAAAGAGTAAATCTTATGCTATCACATATCTTAATTTGATGGTATTTCGTTTGCTGGTCACTGATATATGAAATTTTATATGAAATATTGTCCCATGATTTCACCATTTTTTGACCATGAAAAAATTCACACAAAAAATTTTATATTTAATTAATGTCTTGGAACTAAAATTCATAGCTGATAAGAACAAGCTAATCATGCTCTATCAGAATATCGCTACAAGACAAGCAGAAGTTCGGTGGTTCCTAAGATACATTCATTTGAAAATGCATATAAAAATAAGTTTAAAATTTTTTAAAAAAATCTAGAATTTCCAACAAGGGCACATGTTAGTGTATTTTCAATAATAGTTATCAAAACTATTAATTGGAAACAAATTCCTTTAGGTTTCAGCGATCTGCACCCAAAAATGCAAGGTGACATATCATTTCGCGAACTACTTTAAATATTTAGGTATCGACCTGGGCTTGACCTCGTGGTGAAGTCTTTGAACGCTTCAATTGGACCGCATGAAAAAATAGGCATCGTAGGCAGAACTGGAGCAGGTGAATCCCAGTCGTTTCTTGTTACGTGTCGGATGCGCTAAACTTCTTTAGGAAAATCTTCCGTAACCCTCGCTCTGTTCCGCATGATAGAGCCAGCCGAAGGTCGGATTGTTATCGACGGCATAGACATTTCTCAGTTAGGACTACACGACTTAAGAAGCCACTTGACAATCATTCCTCAAGATCCTGTACTCTTCTCTGGCACTCTTCGGTAGGTCGTGTCGCACATTGCATTCCATCTGCTTCTTAAGCAACTCCAAACTTCTCATATATCCTTGATGTTTAACGCTGCTGGTGATGGATTATGTTTTAGTTCAATTCGAATACGTCATTTTTGGTGAACCCGCCTTGTTACAAAGTCGGTTTTTCATGATGGTTAGCTACTAATTAAAATGTCGTTAGAAAAATTTAGTGAACTCAGTTTCATCAAAAGATGCATGTAATACTCAGCAGAACCGATACATCAAAGATCTGTTCTTAGTTTTAACCTGGACCCGTTCGGTCGACACACTGACAACGAGATCTGGCGTGCGTTGGAGATGGCAAATCTGAAATCATTTGCTATGGAACAACAGGCTCAGCTGAACTACGAAATCACAGAAGGAGGAGAAAATATTAGGTGAGTTGGTGGTTCTCTCGCTTCTTATGATTTGTTATCGACTACATTCTCCATCATCGCCCAATGGGTTTTATTGCGAACCTTTTCTATTCCCTGCATTTGAAACTGCGTCCTCTCTTCATGTGATACGAGTGTGGAATGGTTCTATATTGCAATACCGTTTTTTGTAGATCTGGAAGCCTGCCGAGAAAGATAATAAGAATCTGTTACCCGCTATCGTTCGTTTCGGTGAATAACGATCTGTCGTTTTAAATTTCTTTGTTGACATCCTATTCTATTCTGTCCCATTCCGGTCGCAAAGCTCGGCTCGGTTTGATGTTAGGATGGTTGGATCATTTAATCATGCGGATAAATGCCGCCCACTAACCTTTCATCTATGGGTCCCGGTGAAATACATAATGTTATAAAATTGGTGTCAATTGATATTTGGCGGATTTGGCTAGATCCATCTAGTGTGGCAAAATTTCTCAATCGTAATACGTCGCTTTTTCGCGGAAATGTAAATGAGTGAGTTTTCAGTGTGGGTCAGCGTCAACTGGTTTGCTTAGCTCGCGCTCTTCTACGCAAGACGAGAGTACTGGTGCTCGACGAAGCAACAGCTGCAGTAGACGTCAGTACTGATGCTTTGATTCAGCGTACAATTCGGCGGGAATTCTCAGAAAGTACTGTCCTCACCATCGCTCACAGACTTAACACAATAATGGACTATGACAGGTACGCTGTAATCGCTACACGATCTGTTCTGGAAATGAAAGCATTCCTCACAATTTCAGGATCATAGTGCTAAACGAAGGACGCATTTGTGAGTTTGATAATCCAGCTAACTTACTAGCTAACAAAATGTCAGAGTTCTATTCATTAGCCAAGAAAGCGGGCATTGTGTAGTATTGTGTTGTCCATAAGGTGGTATATAGAGCTTGTTAAACGCTTTAGAGGAGGAACGCATTGTTTATTGTTTCGCTAGAGTGTTTCTCTTGACTAGTATTTTAGGTGCACATAGGTGTTATGTCATTGTTTCTCACTGGTCACTGGTTACATGTACTGCTCACCATTATAAGAGAAACTGTCTAGCACCACATAGTAGTTTTATCGTTTTTTGTTATAAAGAGATTTTATATTCCACTGTGTGTTTCAGTAGCAAAACTGGTTTTTAATTCCAGCTGTTTTTTTTAGCGTTCCGAGTTGGCCGCTTTTGATAAGCCTAAAACAATTTAGAATGTGTGCATTGTTCTTTTGATTCCAGTTTTAATCCTCCACGATGTAGTAGTTTCATGTCGGTATTTCATTCACCGAGGACCCGTCCCGGAGGTGTGCTGTCTTCTGCGGAGGCTGCATGTAACCGCAATTTCCTCAAACATTTTGATGAAATTCATGCTTTCAACAGCTGTCACACTGGTGGTATGAGGTACATTATAATTACTTCGGCTGACAACGTACTGCTTTACTAGTTGCGGTTGTAATCCGACAGACATTATTCAACAATGCCTCATTCGGTGTTGCCAAGAACACAGTGATGCGTTATTTTTACACTATTTCCATTCGTCTTTCACGCCAAGAATACTACAACTCCTACCCACAGCTTTGTGAGAACTCCGGTAATCTCTGTTTTCTTGTTGACATTCATGGAAACTTCGTTTTGGGTTTGGATGATGAACTAAAGGCCGATATTCTACAAACTTTTTTGTGATCCACTGCCTTTTGAGCTCATTGGTTCTCGTGCTCTCAAGTTTAACAATTCCGCTTTATTCTTTTATTCTGTGCCGAAAAGTACGCTACTCTTGAAGAACCAATTTCCCAGAAAAAGTCCACGCTTTGTTGCAAACAAAAACTGGAACATCATGTATGAATGATAGTTTCTGAGTCGAATGAATTCACTTCGCGAATGCTTTCCAATTCATTGCGCGTCGATACTTTCGCATAACTGGGTACATTAATGTCATCGCAAAATATCGGTGAGCAGCGTTCTTGCCTTTGAATCTTTTTGTTCAAAGCTGCTGTAAAACTGTAATAGTTCATTACAGGTTTCCATTCTGTCTGGTTAAATGAAGAACGAAACAGGTACCACTACTCATAAAGAGCTGCACAGAAAAAGGTATGCCTATTGTGCTGCATCATTGTGCTTTATTATGTAGTAATGAAGCGTTTTCTATAGGACGCCCTTGAACTGGATTCTGAACAACTAGCATTGAGAATGCTGGACAATTTGCTAACAAGATCGCAATTCTTTAATCCTTTCCAATTTGCATCTAAATCGTGCGCGATTAATGAATTACCGCACGGTTTACGATGAGAGAGTAATTTGATGACGAGCTCTTTTCCTCTCCTTAGAATATGTTCCGACGTCACGTGGCATCCAATGCATTTGAATCATCAATGCCTATTTTCGCCAAAATTGTTGAACTCACAGTTATAAAAACGATGAGTTCTAAGAGTTCTCTTTTCTTAGCATTTTCTTCCAGTTTATTAGGTGCTAACGCAGTAGTCGGTTGTAAAACCGCATGATCGATGGGCGAGAGCTAGTAATTTTTGATCTTCTTCTTAGAAAGGTAACCGTGTGGATTAATTGTCAGTCTTTCGGAAGTGAGCGTTAAACGCTCCACCTTTCCAATGCATTCGTCCATTTAGGTGTTGGAATGTTCTACATTGTATTGTACGCCTAGGGAACATTCTCTCTTCAATTAGTTAACGTTCTCTTCTTTCCATATGCCGCTGTAGTACGATCGATCTGTTGTTTTCCATAAGCGCACTTAGATTTCAATTCTCAGCAAGTTTTCATTTGTTCCATTTTCGAATCAAATGGCTCACTGTTCCACTGCAATGCATTGCTCACACGAATGGTTTAATCCACCCAATAAACTCATAGTTCATTTTTCTGCTAGTTAATCTCTTCCAAGCTGTATTTTTAGCAAAAAACCAATAGCTTCAGACAGTCTTGATGCACGCCAACCTGGAGTAGCTTATAATAACGTTGTTCAGTTATGCTCGACTTAGTCTCCGCCTGTGTTACATGGAAAAATAATTGCTCGTGGAACTCAATGTCGAGTGACTGTTCCGTAATAGGAAAAGAATCTGAATTGTAATAATGACTAAAATACGAGTCTGTGAAAAAACACAGATTTTCCAACTGTATCTCGCTACTTCAGATTATGGGATTGTGTAACTCAAAGAAGAGGCGTACCACAGAGCTGTCCACTGACGAGGTGACCGCAATCAGAGAAGTGTGGATAAGGTAAATATTAGGTTGATGCAGAAATAATATTGGCTTGGAACTGTCAATTTCAAATAACTATAACTTTTTCATTGTAAGCTTTATCAGTAAAAATAATAACCATTGGAATCAACACACTTTTACCAACGAAATGCTGGCTTTTCTATTCCTGCTCTTCAAAAAGTCAAGCATCTAGACGCGCAGAATTCAGCGAAGGCAATTTTGCCTCCTCTCCAGTTTTGAAGATTTTGTTGCGCAGGGGATTTCGAGATGCATGAAAACATGGTAGTCTGTAAGCGAAAGGTCAGGAGAGTACGGCAGGTGATCAATGGCTTCGTAGCCCAACTCGTGCAGCTTCTGTCTGGTCATCATCGAAACATGTGGCCAAGCGTTGTCGTGGTAAACGATGGATCCCTTTGTATTGACCAGTCTCGGGCACATGCGTTGAAGCTTACTGAGCATTTCGTCGAGTTCAGTACTTCTCCGATGTCATCTTTTCACAAGGTTCCAGGAAACTGTGGTGGGTAAGGCCAGCTGCTGACCACAAAACGGTAACTTTTCTTCTTCTTCTGATGAGCCCTTGGCTTCGGGTAGTGCTTTGGCGCTTCATCGACATCCAACCACTGCGCCGAACGCTTTCGATTGTCGTTCAGGATCCACTTTTCACCGCATGTTACAATGCGGTTCAGAAAGGGTTTCGTGCGGTTTCGTAAAAGGTGAGCAGAAGATGCCTTCAATCGACGATTCTTTTGCATGTCATTCGAATCGTGCGGTACCCATTTGTCGAGCTTTCTCTTTTTTCTATTAGCTTCAGATGGCGAACAACCATTGAGTGGTCAACGCCTAGTTCTTCGGTAACTTCTCGTGTAGT
This sequence comes from Nippostrongylus brasiliensis, assembly GCA_030553155.1. Taxonomy (NCBI): domain Eukaryota; kingdom Metazoa; phylum Nematoda; class Chromadorea; order Rhabditida; family Heligmosomidae; genus Nippostrongylus; species Nippostrongylus brasiliensis. Next base: position 27,666,679 of record CP130737.1, read on the forward strand.
TTGACCAGGATCTGCCTCGATCAGGGCTTTCAATTTGTCGTTGCCCATTTCGCATAGGCGTCCTCGACCCTGCTCATCATCCAGGCTCTTATGTCCTCTGCTGAACTTCTTGAACCAACGCTGCACCGTTCGTTCGTCAGTGGTTCTGGAGGCAAATGCGACGCTGATATCTCGAGTCGTCTCGGCGGCACTTCCATCCAGTTTGAACTGGAACAAGAAAATTATGCGAAGTTGCTTCTTGTCCATGATGGGTTCCGAAGTCATGCTACAGGCGGTAGTGTCGATAGAAATGAGAATGGGTAGCACAGTTGGATAGACCAGGAAGCACGTTCCAACACGGTATACAGGATGCTTGCATTTGGCTGGTAAACTTTTGAAAATACCAGGCGCAAAGTCGAACATGTGCAAAACCGACATTATTTTTGCGTCAACCTAATAAAAGTTCACTCAAAAATTAGTGTACCTTTGCTAGTCTTGTGAATCTCTTGTAAATACATGTATCAGGGCCAAATCAACATTTGTCGTTGATCGTTGTGAAATATTACTACAACGACCAAAACACCTTTTCTTTGTTGATAAGTGATTTGTATCATCTTACTCTTCAGTTATGAAATTGCCTTCAAAAACGGTTCAGTAGGATAATTTTTATAAGCGGTAGAAAAAGGTGACTTCTACAATCCTTTCATTAAGATAAGATTATGTGAGCTTATACACTTTCTGAATTTATAACGTATTTCTCAACATTAGGTTTGAGCAGTGTTTATTTAGTTGGCTCATCACAGTTTAGGGCGAAGAACGACAACGTTGGTAAAAAGATCCTCCAGACACTCATCGAAAAACGTCCTAAATTCGCCGAGTATTTTGGAATACAAAGTGAATCCCTGGATACCAGAGCGCTCAATCAAAGCAAGGAGTTCCACTTGCAGGTTTGACAAATCTTTTTTCGGTTTCGAAAAAATACAAAGGAGATGATTCTGAGTGCATATATCGTTTTGCAAGATCAGCCAAAGACGACTGAGTTACTTACAAAAAAACATTTCTTCATATTTCTCGAAATTACACACAATTTATTGCCGTCGCTTTCAGGCACATCGAATACAGAACTTCTTGGACACTGCTGTTGGATCACTAGGATTCTGTCCAATATCGAGCGTCTACGATATGGCTCATCGTATTGGACAAATTCACTTCTACAGGTGATTTTCGCCATATCCTGTTGTTCAAGATTGTCGACGTCACTCTGATTGTGAGTTGAAAATATTCGCTTGATTCCGTCAAAAAGAACGTGAAAATAGATATAATTAGAAAGGTGAGCATCTTCTCGGTACTATTGAAGAACCTCTGTTTCATTGAGTTCTCGAAAAAAAATCCATTGAGGAAACTGAGAAATAGCTTTGACGCTTCTTTGTCGTATTATAACATTGTAATTAGCACTATCCCACCAATGACGTAGCGCGTGATTGAAATCACTCCGCCATCAATTGCCAAATGAGGTTAAGTTTTAATAATCTGCTTTCCTTCTTCACCGTTCACACATTAAGTAATTTCCTAATTGTGTCAATCGCAGAGGAGTTAACTTTGGAGCTGACAACTGGCTGGTTTTCAAGAAAGTCACAGTGGATCAAGTAACGTCCCAAGAAAACCAAGAAGGAGAAAGAAATGGTTGCGCTAAAACGAATGAGGAAACCGAAATCGTTACGCCAGCTGTGAGTTCGTCTCAAGTTTATTTTTCGAAAAACAATGACAAACATTACAGGAACTGGCTAACCAGTACAGTGATGTGAGCTGTCTTGCTCGACTGGGTTGGAACAAATTGATGACCGTTGTTGTACGAGAAATGAAAAGAGGTACACTGCTCCGCAGCGTGATCTAGGCTTTTCAATTTTGGACGAAAGACAAGTTTGTAGGATTCTTGGAAGAGGCGATGCGCAACTGCAAAGAAGAAGACAACAATGGGATGCTTGGTGGATGATCGTTAGTGCGGAAATCCTCCTCATGTAGTCATCAAAATCAGCGACTTTTTCCTTGTCTGCAAATATTGACTGTATGACCGTTTAGCTCGCCAGAAACTCCTGCTGCAAAACCGTGATTAGTTAAGAGAACCGTCAGCATCAACACCCACCTCCTATGATTTTCCCAATTTGCAATCAATTTCCTCTTTGCATAGAGCGCTTATGTTGCGCTACCTCTATTTGTGTTATTCTTGAGTAAGATATTCAGTGAATAAATATTGTGTTAAGAGTTATTAATCCTATTCTAATCTTTGATTCAAAGAAAAGGTATGACTTTACCAGCGAGTAATCATGGGTGAACGGTTCAAGGATGAGGAGGGGCGACAAGCCATCAACTTCCGTACTGTCCCTTCATCTATCTCTAGGACTTTCGGTGTGTATAGTGGACGCATGATGTTATCGGACAGTATCCATGTTTATATGCGTAAACAAAATATTTTTTTCGCTGCAGGGACTGGTGTATGATCGTTTCCCTTTGATGGCCTAGCTGGATCACTTGGTGTATGGTTGAAATTTCCCGAAATGCTGCCATCACTGTAACAAATGGTGGGTGGTCTTTCATTTTATGCTAGACTTTTGATGAACATTTCAAATTGGGCATTTCTGTGCGTTTATGAGTGCTGAATTTCGAAGGCGATTCTTGATCTAGTTAGCCATCGACATGCTCCTTCATTCATTCAGATAGTGATCGATCAGTTTCTCTCGACAGATCATCTACTCGTTCATCTGAGTACATTATCGACACTAGGGTAGCATTATTGAGCATTTAGGTGATTCACGGTGATTTCAATGTGACCTGTACACTTTTGTTCACCGGAAAAATTCACCTACTTCATAGTGCTGGAGTGCTATTAACGTGTGGTCCTATGTGGACAAGTGGATGAACGCCCATTCTTGGGGCCTGTGTACGTCGTATCATGTCAACTGTACAACGATAAGAAACGGGTCGACGACCACTAAGTGATTGAATGAATGAATGTGACGATCGGCTGAATGAATCAAACCCACCTGACACTTTGCAAACATATTGTCAAAGACGCATACCAGTGACGAGTAAAGAGTTCAGCGAACATATGCGCCCAAAACTAACGGAATGCTTCAGAACAGCATCAAAAACCTGAACGTGAACCAAAAGGAATAGTGCTTTACCGTGACTGGCTTTTTTGGCACCATTCGCTGACCTCTATCGATTCTGTTTCGCACTACCTTCGTTGTGCAACTGACTGCTGTTAGACACTATGGCAGCTTCTTCTTCAGAGTGCTAGATGGGTCGACATTCGTCGAGCACGACATCCTTCTTGGAGTATTTTGTGATGTGCATTTGTTCTTGTAACTTGAATTGTTCAGAACGCTAACTGAGCAAGTCTTCGGTTTTCCAGGATAACCAGCGACCAACTTCAGCCGTAGTCTTTGCTGACGCATAGTGTTCCAAAATGGTGTTACACAGAATATAACAAGTATACTTAGGCGAACGGGGGCGCCGATTTCTACATTTATTCGAAAGACAAGTGTTTCAGAGTGTGAAAGAATAGTGGCTTTTATAGGGAGTGATCTATCACAGAGGAAAATTAATGAGGCCATCGAATATCCAGAATAATTTTTATACCACTTGTATCACTGCCTAACCAGTTGCCTCTCGCCTATTAATAATCGTACAATCGTACGTAACATTCTGGATTTGCCACATCACGAAAGTGCCCGACGAGTCCTATACATTAGGTAATGCAACCTTTCGATGGAAAAAGCCATATAAGCTGTTACTCATAACTATGACCAATCCAACATCTTGCACAGACGTACGGGATTCATGGGCGTAACATTCTTTCTAACGACGTTATTTTTCTGGTAGGCCATGAATGGATGTCGGCAAGAGGACGGATTCAATTCAAAAAGGGCAACATTGATTTTCACGGAACAAAGTGAAAACGCGAATGGAATCTGCAGCACCTAGAACTGTTTGTTACTGTTACGTTCATTACCTTGACTTCACCTCGTTTCTTTTAGATTGTGATGGGTCTGTATGACTTGAGCTACATTTCTCTACTTCGTCTGCATATTTCACCCCTTACATATCTTCAGACGCATCCATTTTCGCGGTATGGATATAGGAGGGTGAGGAGGTAAGGTCCACCGATTTCGGTTCTTAGTATCTGACCATCGTCTTGAACATTGTTAATTGACCCAAAGAAGTAAGCAAAACTTAAGAGCGCATCAGTCTCGGCGGATACAAAACGACCGCTGATCACATACTACGTTCACAATCAACTGCTGAGTTTAACCTCAGTTTTTCACAGCAAATGTTCGCTTTGTCGTCTACGCGCTGATTTCCCGCAGGAAGCGATGTCCGTTGTATTTGTCGCTTATTTGTTTCGAATGTGAAGCTTGTCATTATGCGCCAGCAGCAGAAATCGTTTTCAGTCCAAGGTTGAATAGGCCATTGAACGCTGTTTGTCGTCATTGTGGAAACATTACCGAAGAGTGTCCTCGGCCTCTGATCTATGTGTTTCTTAGTCCGTATGTGTCAGTAGTGTGACACTACAAAGCTTCTACACTGTCTACGAAACTCCCTTGCTATTAGACTACTATATGATTTTGAAACCTCACTTGCTCTATTTCTCTTTCAATTTTCAGATGGTCTCCGGAACGATTTTCATTTTATCGATCGAACCGAGTATTGCGTTTGTTATTCTCCACCGCATGACATCCGTTTCAAAACATTTTCCCGAAGAAATAGCAGTGATTTCAATCGTCTTTTTTGTATTCTCGATAAGTTCACTTGCGTTAGCGAGCACGTTATGTCGAAATATTCAATATTTTTTCAGTCGAAGCACCATGATATCATTTTTTTTCTGCTACATTTCATAAGTGCCGATTACAAACGAAATGATAAGTGGTGTCTTGAGTGGGATATTGTTCATACAGTAAGCAATAGTGGTTACCGTATAGTTGAAGGACTGAGCCGAACTGACTTGCAGCTGTGATCATCATCGAAGCGCTCAATAGTTTGTTAACAACCAATTAGCGTTATCATATTTCCTGGGCACTACTATTTACCGAATGACAACCTGCCTGATTCATAAAACTCCAATGTTCTTCTTAGCGAGCGTTTGTTCGCGATTGGAAATGATACGCTCTTCCCCACACCGAATCGTCATACATGGCGGTCGCTATACTGTCACATTTCGCATCGATTCCACTGCTTTCACTTCATATATGTACAAGGGGAAGCGTCAGCATCATTAAAAAGATCTTTTTATAGCGCAGTGTCATAGACAAGAAATTCTCAAAATCTCATATTTAGGATGTCTTATATGATCGAACTAAGAAAAAAGTAGAGGGTGCAGGATGTAATTTCAAGGATTTCACTACTCTCTCAAAACGAAAGTGGGAGTGACCATTCACTTTCTGGTAGGTACACAATTCGAACCAGAATTATGAAAGCTAATAGTGTTACTTCTTCGTGGCTGATACATTTGCCGTTCCAATTGCGGAGAGTCTTCCCCATAAGTTTCCCTACGAGGTTAGGTTAAGCCTGTCAACAGATCCATCCACAATAAATTTCAAGCGAACCTGCTCTCTCGTCATTGTTACGCAGCGAATTCGATGTCCTACGACCTCGTGGGCGTTGTTCGCCGTCTATTACAACGCCTTCCTGTATTTCACATGTTCGTTACTCTGAATTCTTCATATTCTCCTAATTTCGTCTCAGTTGTCCTTTCATAAACGTTTTCAGCCATGTAGGGAAATGGAGGTGGAGGCAAAAATCTAATGTGGTCGCCCTATTGCAAGGCGTCAAAAGCAGAGTTATGTTGTATTTACGGTTTTACGAAGCTGCAAGAGTGTGTTCAAGGAGTTGGTCATATGGAAAGTGGGCAAGGCATATTGATTGTGTGAGATATATTATTCAGAATCACTTCGTAAACTTTTAATATTAAAGCTATTTCTGCTAAGCAACACATCACCTTCCTCAGAACTGCTTCAGCAGTGTAAATGTTGTTCAAATAGTCGCTCAGCTCGACTCGAGCATCAATATAGACTGTCTCTGAACTATTCTTCTGTACCTCTCTGCTTCTTGTGTAATCATCGTTTACAAAGTGCACCTACTCAACGTCGTTGCATATTTCGCCAGCGACCGCCATGTATCACTATCCTCCAGACAAATGTATTCTCAATGTATGGAAATTGTATTCAATGTTGCCCTGCGTCATTCATTCGAATTTAACCGGAATTTCAAACCTCAGTCTGTAACAAGAACCTTTGCTTATTTGGAATATTAATTTTTGTTCTTCCTGCTGCATGGTGTTAATGCCGATCCCAAAAATTTTCCGAGATTCTTTGCACTCTCACCGCTACTTCTTCTGTCTCTCCTTGTCATTAACAACCTTTTATTGGAACTGCTGAAGAAACTCACCGTTCGCTCTCGATAAATCGCAGCGCTTTTGAAATTCTTCGACATGCAATCTTTGAACTAGGTTTATTGAACAACTAACGTTGTTAGTCGTGGGAAATAAAATAAGAGGAGGAACGATCGTCTGATGTGGGCGTCTTCGATAAGGACAACATATGAAAGTCGTGAGAGACAGAGAGAATGCGCTGTCGTTGAGAATAATTCTTATTAGATCCCCCTTCCGATTTTATTTTTTGCATTAACTGACGCTGTTCTTTTTAACACACATTGGAGACGTATAAGTTTCCAAATTCCCTGTTTTTCGGGCGAAATGTGAAAGAAATCAGAAATGAAAAAAACTGCAAAAGGACTGAACACTGAACTTTAAGAGTCGGGGAATTCTGCTATATGTATGTATTGTTCGCCAGGTGGCACTATTCAAGGATCTCGTAGAAAAGTTTTCTCTTATTGTAGTATTTGCAATTCTTCGTTTTTCTCATATCGTCTCTTCTCTTCTCATATCGCCTCTTTCCCCCTTCACATCTCCTGCACGAAAGCACAGACAAGTTCTACAGCACTCTTTCGTCTCGCGAGAGGAAACATTGAATAAATGTTTTAGGTATGCCATATGCGAGGCTTGCTATACCTGCTGAATTATTGTGGATTAGTAGGCGACTCCAGTCTGTTCTTCCGAAATTGAAAACGAGAAGAGAAGCTATTCGAGCTGCAATAGCAGAGGTGAGTAGTGTTTTTCAGCACGATTTGAAGTTTACGTAATATTAGGTTGTAAAGAAAGTTCTGTCCCTATATTTAAAACGCCATAATTCAACTCAAGTTCAACCGTTCTCCTTAATTCAAGCACCGTCCGAAAGAGCACATCTTTCTCTAAGAAAGCATCATAAAAAGTGAAAAGTGCCACCATCGCAAGAACATGAAGGTTTGGATTGAATAAATTATTCGACATCATGTTGGTATTCCGACCCTCTGCTCTGACATGGGTGCGAATGAGAGTTGTGGGTTCATCGACTGGAATGAATTTTGCGAAGCCACTTCCCCAATGATTTCCAACCTGCGACGAAGAATGGATATTATACTATGATAAGAAGAGCTTTGCGCGTTTTCTACACAACAACGAACCTTCTAAGACGTTTAAGAAACCAGATTTTCACGACACGAAGACAATGGTGACGGTATGATGAACTGTAGCAGTACTAGTGTGTCTTTTATTCCTTACTCTTTACCAAACGATAAAGAAGGAAGTACGCATCGTAAGTATATGTAACATTGAGAACGATACAGCAAAAGCTAGTTACCATAAAATTTCGCTACATTTTACTGCAACGCAAATCCATGTGTTTTCAAATATCATCTCCAGAATTCAAACCAACGACACGTGGAAACTCGCCTTTGTCCATCATAATTGCCAGACCTCGTGCTAACTATATGCCATTTTTCGAATGTTCATATGGCTTTCTTTTCAGAGAGGAGAGAGCCCCAATACCAACACTATGTCGATTCCGCCCTCGAACATTTCACTTCATTCCTTTCTTCAGACTTTCGCGGTAGCGGCACAATTTATACTGCCTTCCTTAGAGAAAGATGTGTTCTTTCGAGTGGTGATTAAATTAAGAGAAACGGTAGGACATGAGCCGAGTTATAGCGTTTTGAATGTAAGCTGCAAAAAAGGATAGAACTTTTTTTACAACCTAATGTTATGATTCAGCACCCTGCATCCCTAACCCAAAATAAGCACCGACATAACCTGCTATATTTATCTATAAAGTCTGCGCCGTTGGCGTGTAGCACGGCGTCGAGCTTCATCCGGCTCTAGCTATGGACTTGAGGATGATTATTTCGCATTTTTCTGCCCAATGATCCGATTACTGTCACATAGCATTTTTAAAGCACAAATTTAGTTACTGCTCCTTGCTCCCATCTTTTTGATTTCCTTCGTTGGACTAGTACGCCTATTGATACGCCTTAATTGACGATTACGACGAAAGCTGATTAAAATGAAGATTAAGTAAAGAGGAGTAGACAGTCTGAATAGTTTTATTAGTTTGAAGATGAGCGTGTCTTTCGTGAACGCATTCACCATTCTGCTGAGTGTTTTCCTCAACCAAGTATTTCTTCGAAGCCAAGAGTCATTACCCCATGAACGATTGAGATATCTACTATGTTGGATTAGATGTGCCAAAGTAGTTTAGTAAGCACAATCTGGCGAACAGTTTTTCACAGCAAATGTCCTGCAATTGTTCACAGCTAATGGAGTAATGTTTTAGATCGAAGAGAATAGCAGGAATGCAAAACTACCATTTGTAGACACACATGGACGATCTCACAACTACCTCCGCATATCACTTACAGAAAAATGTAACCTCAGATGTAAGTCGATACATTTCATCATTCTGCTTCAATACTGATTAGTAGTTCAAAACAAAAGAAATTTGTTACAGTATGTCTGGCTCGAGATTAAAATCAATTGGTTTGATCTAGAGAAACAATTTCGATAGCTTCAAAGAGAGACATTTCTGTTCCTGACCTCTCGTGACAAAGATTTTCTTTGCGCAGGAAATGCACACAAATTGCGCGATTAAATAACAGTGTTTGTGCTTCAAGACAAGATCGATCTTTTGATGCCGTTCATAATTTATCTTCTCATACTGGAATTTGAAACACTTTTGTGTCGTAGTAGCAAGTGTATTCTTGCTGCTGTACGTGAAACATGTGTAGGACCTTTTAGGTGTGTACTGTATGCCCGAAGAAGGAGTCACCCTATCACCAACGCAAAAACTACTGACGGCTGATGAAATTGTGAGATTGGTCGAACTGTTCGCCAGTCATGGAGTTAACAAGATTCGATTGACCGGTGGAGAACCAACAATTCGGAGTGATCTAGTAGACATCGTAGGTGTGTTCTCTCACGGTTTTTTGTTATCGATGAGGCAACTTTGGTGAGCTGATGGATCTCGTGCACCGTGTTGTGTTGTGATCTCGGCATCTAGCACTTTATTAGAAGTCGAACTGGTGCTAATGTCTCCAGAACACGTGAGGTTTCATTTGGACATTGGTGCTGAGGTTATATAGCGGTGGGTATCGTACCAGTATTACTATAAATAAAGTTTTCTCATTAGGAAAAATTCGAAATGTGCCGGGAATTGAAGACATAGGAATTACATCTAATGGCATCGTCTTAGCAAAGAAGTTACGTGACCTCAAGGATGCTGGGTTAACGAAGGTACAGTAGTAGCATCGTCCGATAATCGGCAGAAGACTATACTTAGGTTGCAGGTTAATATAAGTCTAGATACGCTTGATGCACGAAAATTTGTTGTGATGACGCGGAGAAACGGTTTCGCAAAGGTTATGCAATGTATTGATGCCGCAGAGCGATTGTTTCCCAAAGTAAAGGTATTGAACTTGTTTTTTAAATTGCCGTGTAGTGAGATGATGATATGAGAAAATTTTCAGGTCAATACAGTTGTAATGAGGAACGTAAACGATAACGAAGTGGCAGATTTCGTTGAGATGACGAAGGATCGAGTAAGTTCTGTCATTCTTCTGGTTAGTCGAATGTTACCCGAAAACGCAGACTTTAACATTCTCGCAAGGATTGACGACATTTGAGTTCGCTTTCCGTTCCATTCTACGTAAGTTTCTAGCAACCGCGTTGGCAATAGCTCATTATTCAGAGACTCGACATTCGTTTCATCGAATATATGCCTTTCGGTGGTATTCACTTCTCGACAAAGCAATTTGTCGACTACAAATCACTACTCAACAGTTTGGATGACAAATATAAAGGTCAGATTCGACGCTTAACGGATTCACCCAATGATACCACAAAGGTTGGTTTAATCAAATGAACAGTGTTGGATACGTTTGCCATCGCATTGCAATCGGACACGTCGAGTCAGTTTCGATGTTGTTCAAGTAGATTTGATTCAGGCCTACAAAATAGATGGATTCGTTGGACAGTTCGGGTTTATTACTTCAATGAGCGACAATTTCTGTGGCACATGTAATCGCCTTCGAATAACTGCTGACGGAAATCTCAAGGTAAGCTTCCTTATACATGTAATGCCGTGGACTTGCTGGTTTCATCACGCGCCGCTTGACGTAGTAAGTGTATGCAACACATCTAGTTTTGTTAGCATTCTGAAACACGTCTACTTCGAAAGAGTAGCACCTTTACCAGAGTACTGCGCAACCGAAAGTAATTCCCGTTCCGCTACTCAAACACAAATGTGCGTACCTCTCTCCAAACGGGTTGGCATCGCAGTGGTAGGTAGCCATGATCACCAAAACTTCTAGGAAGCTAGGAAACTTGTTATTTTTCACAGTACAGGGGTTTGATGTCTTTGTTTTTATGCCGCTGATCGGGCCCAGCTGACCATAGATGCCAATTATTAATGTCTCGGTCAGTGAACCGAACACGGTTAGTGCACTTCTTTTTTCTAAAAAAAGACCAAGTATGCAAGTTCCACACTTCCGCAGTTGATACTAACCTGAGTTCGTCGTATGTAAGACTTGTAGGGTCATTTACCCATGAGAAGCACGTGTTCCTTTTAGAGAGAGACCGGGATACGTTTCTCCCCAGTACGAAGTTTTTACAGCATTTCATTGATCTAAAATGGTGATTTTTTCCACTTTTACCAAAAGCAGGCTGTAACTTATGCGTGTAAATTAAACGCTGAAATGTTCTAAATGTTAAGGTATGCCTTCACGGTAACGCAGAAATTAGCATGCGAGATCTTTTGAGAAGTGGAGCTTCATCGTCAGAAATCTCCTATGTTATACAGAAGGCTGTGGAGCGGAAGAAGAAGCAACATGCAGGTAATATAGAGCATATATATTTCGAAGCATATATATATGCTTCGAAAAAACAACTTTTGTTAGCTATTTTGGCTATGAAAATTGAGAGGAGGGGGGGGGGTGAGAGTACTTGAGGGTTCCTGGTGACATCCTACGTCTTTTCTAAAGGAGAGGTGAGTTCCAACGTTTTCAGGCGCTACTTCAGGTGGAGCTAAAGTCTGTTTGAGTTTCTCCTGGTTTGGAACCACACTTGTATAAGCGCGAAAACTGGTGATTTTTGTGCCGAATCGGCAGAACTATTCATTCACTTTCATAGACTGGGGCGTGGACATTTCTTGTACCATTTCTCTTCGCTTCTTTCCCTTTTCCATAAATAAATGACGACTGGTTGAACACCAGCGTAGGTTTCAGGAATGGAAAATCTGCAACATATGCCGAACAGGCCAATGATTCTCATTGGAGGATGAGCGCAGGTGTGTAACGTTATGTTACTTTCAAATCGGTGTGCTCGTCCCTAAAAGCCATTCCTTCAGTTGCGCCGTTCTCCTCTATATTTCAATCATCTCTTCGCTTATTTCCTTCTTCACATGTTACATCATCAATACGATTGTGTTCAAAGGGTAAGTGATCCTTTAGAAGTAATTCATGTACATACAATAAAGGTTTTCTGTGATTTCTGTTCTATCAGTGAGCAGTTGTCGTCATTAATTGTTGCGTGATTGATCTCCTGAAAAGATTTTCTGGACTCTTGTTAAATTTTCATCTCGTTAAATTTTCGTTTAGCAGCTGCCGACCTTAATCGACTTTCTCATGTCACGAGAAATGGTTCTGCCACGCAGGTTATTTTTGGAAAAGAATTTTGTAGCTGAAGAATAATGAAAAGTCTCGTTGAAACGCTTAACGGGTTTAGGTTGATGTCTCTCATAAACCAATTACATATCGCGAAGCTGTGGCCGAGGGCAAACTCCAGGCATGTTCCTCTCTGTTGTGAAGGCGTGCTTTTAAAAACTCTGCAATTACAGCTCACCACCGATCTCGTTCATCAAATCAGAAACAATAGTTTGAAGAAAGGCGACGTCCTTGCTACTGCCCGAATTGCCAGTGTGGTGGCAGCAAAACTCACCGCCCAAATAATTCCCCTTTGCCACAACATAACAATCAGTTACGTGAACACAGAATTTCGCTTAGACGAGGTATGATGTGAATATCTTGCGACGGTCTTATTTTGTTAACTGATGTTTGATCAGTATTGACGACCTCCGTGAAATTTTAGAAGGATTCCATTTTATATATTCGCTCAGTAGCTCGAACAACTGCAAACACCGGCATAGAGATGGAGGCGCTCACCGCTTGCTCCGTATGTTTGATCATCTCAATGACTTTTGGTTTTGAATTGCTAATTGTTGTGATAGTCTCATGAAAAGAATGTTCCCTAGACCGAATTTGATAGGAAGAAACATTTGATTGAATCGAAAGCGGGACCAACACACAACCAAACTGTTGTCCTCGGTTAGCAAGGAATAGTCCCATAGTCCCATAGTTTGTTTCGGTCAATATCAAGTCTCATTTTACAGTTGGTTAGTTGCTAATCCACCAGGGTTTCCAACGATACCCCTCACATAGTGATTTACCAACTTCAGGCGAGATCTTTTGTAGGGAAAAACATCTTTCCGAACCATCAGGCCTCTGTATGTTGTATATTCAAAGAGGTACAGTGGCAAAAGGCGGTACTGACGGTCGAGCGACTGCCCGCAGCGTACTATACCTCGATTCATGTTCATGAGTGCGGGCCTAAGTACTAGTTATGCCCGATCGAGTTCTTTTCGTTATCCGTTTTCCTTGGTAACGAGAGCAAGTGACTCTCACATGGACTAGCGGTCGATACTCGCCCGTGCTAGCCAAGATTTCCATTTCTAAGGGCGCGGGTGTATTCATTACCAGCCCTATGATGTACGGTAAAGACACAAGCTTGGTATAGCGGCTGGCTCACGCAAGTCTCTGTATAGGCCAAATGCATTCACTAGGCCTCTACGATACTTAATGGAACACTAATGCGGCGCTGCACCCTTAGAGTACTTGTCAATGTCGAAACTTTTACTTTTACTTCTGTTTCAAAAAATAAATGTTTTCAGGTAGCGGCTCTCACTGTGTATGACATGTGCAAGTCCGTCTCTCAACGCATGGTGATTCGCGACATTCATCTCGTGTCAAAGAGCGGAGGAAAAACAAACCATATCGTCGCTTCCGACTTTTGAACACAATCGCAATCCATGTCATTCTTTTCCTTTTTGAAACACTTTCCATGTGCAAGTTGCTCCACTGCGAATCTTTGCGGTTATGATTACTTTGTATTTCGCCCTTGTATTTTTTTATTCTCTGTGTTTGGAAGTCTAATCCTCATTATCGCAGTCTCATGATTCGACAACGATTAACGATCGCCTGAAAAAAGTGTATGCTCGACTGAACGAGGTTATGAGCAGTATAGTTGTTATTGAGCGATTTACTCTCATCTTTGTCGAAAGCTAGTTTAGGTTCAAAGTTCATGTCCTGGTGCAGCCATGGTCCTCTAGCGCCCTTCAAAACAACGGGAAGGTGGCTAAGAAACGTATAGTCCCGATTGTGACTGATTGATTTTTGGGCCCACTACGGCAAATTAGTGATCAACGCCCTTCAGTCGCCGTTGCTGTGTGTCGAGGACGGATTTTGGCGCGCATTTTTTAGGTCCGCCCGGGCGGAGCATTTTTGGGCCACCTCCTCGGTGGCTTGGCGCCTTCGATGGCGCTGTGTTCTGTTATTAGTCTTATTTTTGTTTTTGTCTCTCATATTGTTAGGGTCCCGTATTTCTGACGTTGATTGTGGAGAATTTGTGTTTCCGTTACGGCTTGCTGTCCTATATGTTTTTCTCGAAAGCGCGTGTATTGAATCATAAACACATAACACCGAGCCAACTAGTCCGGTCATCTACGCTCCCCAAGCAACTTCGTTGAGCTAGACGACTTTTTGCCTCCGGCACTCATCCGTTATATCGCTATGAGCTGATCGGCAGGACTCGACATTGTATGGGTTAAGCTTTCTTACAATCCGTTAGCAACAGAATCCACTCACATCCGTTAGTCACTTAGGATCAAGGATGCCATCGACATGAGTCGTTAATTAGCTGTAGAGGGCAGCCACGACGGGACCACAGGTTAATTCATCAATCCTTCACCACTAAAAAAGTTTCCTCTAAACTGTAACTTCGCCGGAGAGCCGTTAGTGGGCCAGTTACATAGTCGAAATGTCGCCGGAACGAAGTTCGACTTCTCGAGCTTTTGATGCACTGAGCTACGCCTCAGTGCATCAAAAGCTTATCATATTAGGAGAGTCGTTCGCAGTGTGGTACCCTGCACGAGCAGATGGACTTTGCTGCAATAGATTTTGCAAAGTTGTAGTGCTTTATAAGGCATCATCACATTTTTTGTTGGGTTCGGCCTGTCTTTTTAATTTAAACGTTTCCAAAAATCGTCGTGGTACTGTCAGTGGTTCGGTCATGTTTAAATTTCTGCTATAGTGCACTAGGCAAGTCGATGGACTTTAATAGTTTCAAAAACTAAGACGTGGAGGTTTACAGGAGCATTTTCAGGGTTACGACGCTTTGTTACAGGTTTCCATTGAATATATCGACCTGGTGGCCGTGTCGTTGACAACCAACCGTTTAGAAGGCATAGGGGGTTGGTATTGTCGATGAAATTTCAATTTAAAATACGTTTTATGCAGTACTGATCGAGTACGATGATTTAGTTCCGAGGTGTCCTACCGGCCTGGATCGAAGGGAAGAGAAGCCTTTGGTTTTTAAAGTGAGTCGTATGGTTTTATCAGTTTGAAATTCTTGACTATCACGACAATTATTAGCAGAATTTCAGGTGATCCGGTGGAAGGAGCATGAGGATGCGACAGGATTCGAGGATCCAATTGGAGGAGATACCTTTCAGTTGCGTCCGCTTTGGATTGAGGGAATGTGAAAGGAAGTGTGTGTGTGAAAGGGACAGAGTAGGACGGGAGAGATAGAGAGAGTCAGCAAGGATGTCCGAGATGACCCGGTCCGTCGCACTCCCCTAAGTCTCCTACACTACCTCCTACTCTACCTCCTACTCTTCCCCTTCGCCTGCCTTTTCTCTCCCTCCCCTGTGAGCGGGCGGGTGGTAAACCGAGAAAGACGGTATGAGTGAGAGTGAAAGAGATGAGTAATGAGCATCTCTCTCTCATTCGCCTCACACATGTCGTCGCTCTCTCCCATTCCTCACCTCCTTCACCCCCTCTCCCCCACATCCCTCCTCCGGAAGGATGCGATCGGATGTCGTCCAAGGGCAACCATCTGCGCTGGACGTTGAGCGCAGCACACCCTCACCATTCCCACCTTTCCCCTCCAGGGCCCACATTCACGAACGGACCAGCGGTCTCCGAAACCGCCGCGCAGCCAGAGCCAGACGGCAGAGTCGATGAGAGATTGCGTTTAACATAGGAAGTTTAGGATAAGTAGAGAAAGGTGCGCGCCGTTCACAGGCTATATCTCGGGGTTTATCGGGGTTTACCAATGATGAATTTGGGCCCAGGTGTGCGCTTGCGCGTTGATCTTTGTCTGTTTGGTGAAGTCAAGAAGTCTCTCCTGAGTTTTTTTATTCCCATTCACCGTGAACAAGTCACGCCTTCGACAGTGCTGCAATATCATGTGGACTTGCAGTCCATAGAAGTTTTATGCACGTTTTCGTAGCATCTTTCGTAGCATCATCATCTTCTATATCGTGCTGTAGAGAAATATCCGCCCTGTTTGCACCTTACCAAAAAAGCCACATTTTAGCATAGAATTGGCCAGGTGGTTTTAAATCCCAAAATTAATAAAAAGAAACATTCTCTTATGTTCAGTTATGTTTTCAGTCGTTTCGGAAGTTCTTTTTTTCCAAAAAATCTCCTTTTAGATGTATCGTCTGGATATGGAACGCGGGATCTGCTACATTTCCAGAAAAGCGATCTCGAGGTTTTTTTTAAAAGCCGTCCAAAAACCTGACTATGTTTTCGATTGACTATTCCTCAGTGCTTCAGTAACACTGTAAAGGCATACTTCAGTAGTGACATCGCTGTTGTTTTCATATAGAAAATCTTTTTGGTAGGAAGATTTTCATGCCGTTTTCTCGGAGTTTGGAGCAAGGGAGGTTGGTGAGCGTACTCCAACATTTCTCAACAAATCCATTATAGCGTCCGCTACATTTCTCTATTTCTCCAAGTTTTAAAGTACTGTGGTCAGTCATTTGCTAGTGCGAGGATTACGCTGCTCACCATGATTTTCAAGCGCAACCTGATCCTGTTATTTGTTTTCTCGATGAGGACGTGAAGAAACTGTATTTATGCTAAGAGAACAAGTCTTGTGTCATCATTTTTCACCGGAGATACTCGAATCCATGAAAGAACAAGTGGAATTCTAGGTGAGTTTTGTTCATTCATCAAACTATTCTGAATATCACGTCTCTTGAAGCGTTGTGAATAGTTGTGAAGGGCATACGTCAAAGATAAAGTATTACACTGATTACTGAAGCACTTCAGTGTGCTGGACGGCATTTTTGCTTCGTTATAACGGCGGAAGGCGCAAGAACAGCTGGTGCTAGTCCAGCTCCATGCCTCGCAAACCGACATCACGTGCAATCATCATTTATATTAGTCAGTGCTGTAGATAAGCGATTCTCCGCTAAATACAATATTATCACGGCTTAATTGTTTTTCATTCATGATATTAGCGTATTTGAAGTCGTTGTCGTTAACGACCGGCTAGTCTTCCGTTTCGCATTAAAAAGGGATTTGCCTAAGTATCGGCGACCGCAATGAATTCGCTTTAGTACCCCCTTGAAACAAATATGCTTCACCATATGTTTCGCATCAAATTTCTCCACGTTACACTCCAGACACTTGCTCACCTCAAACATTGTGCGGCTTTCTGCTGGGTTCCATGCAGTTTTAGATGAATGTTACTATTGATTCGTCGGCGTGGAATCTGCCAATTTATATACCGATTTATTTCCAAATTCGTTAATGTCGCGAGATCCACTTTTCCGAAGTCACCTTTAAGATTTGCTCTGACCTTTCACTACCCTTGATTATTGAGGCAATCAACGCGGCATACTTCTGCTTTCATCAGCTGGTATGATACGTACGGAGACCAGCACAGAACAATTGATTGTTCAAATCGTTGTAGTCCGTCTGAAATACATGAGAAAAGTGTTTTGCTTGAAAGAATGTGAAACCAACCTTTCCAGCGTCACTCTTTACTGAATTATTCTTGTCACAAACAAACAATAATCCTCTAACGTTACAATCCAAATTCGAAATTTCTGCTTGAAATATGTAGTGTCAGCGACTATACATGACAAACTTCAGAAAGCTTTTCAAAGATGCGCCAGATCGGTCTTGTTTGTATTACTTTTATCTGCTTAATATGCTGTAAGAAAACTATTGAGGCTTAAAAAATCTCAAAGTGTATTCCACAAC
Source organism: Nippostrongylus brasiliensis (assembly GCA_030553155.1). Taxonomy (NCBI): domain Eukaryota; kingdom Metazoa; phylum Nematoda; class Chromadorea; order Rhabditida; family Heligmosomidae; genus Nippostrongylus; species Nippostrongylus brasiliensis. Next base: position 27,684,409 of record CP130737.1, read on the forward strand.
GGATGGTCTTACCTGCGATGACTACTGTAATTGAAACAAATCGTTTGCACATTTCGTCGTAATAGTGCCAACGAGACGATTATGTTTAATTTCTTGCAGAAAAAATGAATATCCATACAAGTTCAACTCTGAATGCCAAGACGTGCTCTCTGCTTATAACGTTCTATTTCAAGCTTCATCATGTATCTGCCCTATATGCGGAGGACCCATCTATGCAAGGTTTGTATTGACTTCTTAAATCATCTACGATTTCCACCATCATAACTTCCAGGATTGGCATGTTGGTTAATTTGAAATCGTGGCGACAACTGCGTTGTCAGTTGCATCTCTTCTACACTTTCGCTTATAGCTTTCGGTCGTATTCCTACTTTCCCTCTGTCTAATGTTTAAAGCACCAGAATGGGTGAAGATTTTCCGTGCCACTAATGAGAACTATTTACAGAACTGGACATGTTCGAATGGTCATCAGGGATCCGTGTTGCTTACTGTGTCGACGCGCCTCTACCAGATATACTTTCTCCATTTAGGAGAACGTTTTCAAAGGTGGCAACTAAATACTGCCACAATATCACGGCTTGCAACCTTAAAAAACAGTGAGCTATATGTACCTATCCATTTATTCATTTATTTTTTAACTGTTTCTTTCAAGAACAGATTACGATATCAAATATGTCTCTAATAATAATAAGCTCGAAAATTTTGACCGATGAAGGGACGGTAGTGAAACGTGCCTGTTCCGAGACTTGATTTCATTATTTTTTCCTTATGTGAACCGCCTTTGGAGCCTAACGGTCGTACAGGTTCACATTGGGCGCTGTGGTGAGGATATACCTGTGGTATTGATGACATGCGTTTCATTATGGAGATCGTGAGAAATTTAATGTCCTTCAGTGATGACAGATAGGGCCCTTACAGACCCAACGACATGACGACGAGCATTCTCGTCCAACGCGGCCGACCGCGCGTTGCAACGCGGTATCAATTAGAGTAATGCGGCCGCCGCAAACGTCGCGTTGGACGAGAACGCTCGTCGTCGTGTGTTTCGCCCAATTTCATGGTCAACGGCAATTCGTCGCTCAAGTTGCACGTCGTCCGGTCTGTGAGGGCCCATAGACTCTGAACTAATGTATGTGCAGTACCGATCAAAATGATATGTCACCTTACATTTTTGAATACAAATAGTAGGAATCAAGAGGAATCCTAGTGCAATTGGTAGTATAAGCAACTCCACTCGAAAGACATTGATTTATGCGCTTGCTGAAAATCTGGTATTTTAGGAAGAAAATTTGAATTTTCACAGTACCATATCTCACGAACCGCTGCACAAGACATAAATGGAAGATGATATTTCGATAGAGCATGATAGATTTGTTATGAAAGTCTGCAAATTAGTAGTCCAGATTGCAAATAAACTACAGATGTTTTGATCGAAAAATTTTACAGCCAAAAAATGGCGAAATTTCGAGACGTCACTTCAAATAAAAATTTTCAGTAGAGGGCTGACGGAATTACACCAACCTTAGGCTTATATAGAGTGAGCTTTTCTCTTTCTGTAACACGTTAGTTTTACACGTCGCTTATAAGTTTTGAGAAAATGACTGTAGGGGAATGGACTTCTTTTTTTTCCACTGCCTAAGACACCTTCTCACCTTCTAATACTGAGTTAGAAAAAAAAAGGTTTAGCTCCTTTGTAGAAAAATTCCATATAAGCTGCACCAGTTGAAAATGCCTCCCCACCACTGCAGCGTACGGTGGCGGGAAGCACTCAACATTGGGCTTTCATATTTTTTCTCCATTTATCTCGTTCATAGGCTAACATATGCAAACCTGACAGCATGATCAACGACCAATTAAATGATTTTTTTGTGTTTCGCCTGGGTATTCATAGCTTTTCCCGCCACCATCTAATTTGCACTCGTTAAAAATGTCATCCCCACCAGTACACTGTACTAGTGGGGATGACGTTTGATGAGTGCAAATTAGACGAAAATTTTCTACGAAGAGAATCAACTAATTTTTTCCAACTCACTGTTTGTAGGAAAGGTCTCCTACGCAGTGGAGAAAATGGAAGTCCATTCCCCTTCAGATTTTTTGAATATGACATTTAATGTAAGTACAACTTTATAAGCTATTTTCTCAAAAAGTCTTGAGTGTATTGTAAAATTTCAACGTTTACTTGGAAGAGAAAATCTAACTCCAGAGAAGTCAGAAATTTGTTGCAATTTCGTCAACTCTCTACTGATATGGAGATTTTTATTTGAAGTGAGGTCTCGAAATTTTGCCATTTTTTGGCCATAAAAATTCGTCTGAAAAATCTATGGTTCATTGGCAATCTGAACTACTCATTTGTTGCCATTTATAACAAATCAATCGTGCTGTATCGAAATTTCACCTTGGATTGATTTCGCGTTCAGCGGTTCGTGATTTTCCAGCAAGTACATAGATCAATGCATTTTGAGTAAAGTTACTGATGCTACTAGTCGCACTTGTATTCCTCTCGATTCCGATTATTTGTATTCAAAAATGTAAGATGACATCATTTCGATCGGTTCTGTATGCATATCATATGTACGAGACGCTTAGTTCTCTGTCAAGTTATTGTCTTTCTCGGTAATGACGAAATTATAAAAGTACTGGGGTTGATGAGTATTTTTAGGGGCTTGTCTGAAAATTTGTACGATGTATTTAAGGTACACAAAACATATGTTGTTTCAGACTGGTGTTCGGCCCTGAACACATTATGTTTGTAGAAGGCTTTCCTCGGAGAGAATACGGAGCTATACACATCAAGTTCTATGTGGTTTTTCCTCACAACACCGAAGCTGCTTCAAAACAGCGACGACCGTTGCTACCGAGGGCGGTGCTTTCCGGCAAGTACACTTTTTTCCTTTTTTCATGTACAATTGAAGATGAAAGCTGTTACTGTTCATAAAGGCTACAACTTGTGACTGACGCTAACACATCGTATTGATTTCCTTTCAGATATAATTTCAAAGCACCTCTCAGAGATTTCGAATCGTCTAGGATGGTCAATCATAAGTTACGAGAAGTACCCTCGCTTCGACTCGATGACGGAGTTTATGAATATCGCTATTATTCCTATTGTAATATTCTCAGTTCCACTAATGATATTTTTGGCCTACTGGACTTCGTCTCTTCGGTGGGACTTCTTTGATTGTTTTATAGCAAAACGACAGCTTATCACAGAGTATGAAAAAAGGTAAAGTGGCCGGCATTGATCAGAACCTTAAGGACCATCCAAGCTGTAGGGGTCATTGCGTAATTGGTCTATACAATTACATTCAGTACCAGCGCTGTTATCGTTGGTCCCTTCCCAGAAACTTTGCTACTAGGGGATTAGATTTCAAGTATGAAAATTTAAGACTTCAGCTTTCTGCTTAATCCATCAGTCGACGTAACCGTCCCCGGTCTCGAGGTCTATTCACTCTTTCACTCCCATATTTCATTTTCAGACCAAACTTGAGCTCCGACGCCTGGCTTGTAACGGGAGCGACCGGAGGAAAAAACGCCGCACTGAGGTAAATTTATCTGTTATAAATATGCTTACATGTCCGCTAGGAATGTCGTTTTAGGAGAACTATGGAAATAATTGCCGAACAAAATGCGGAAATTGATCGCCAAAATCGGATAGAACTCACAAAACATATGATCATCACCGGTGGACATGAGGGAATAACATCGACCGGACAACTTCTTCTTAACGTCGCAAGGTTGTTCCGTGTAAATTTGAAGAAGAGGATCACAAATCTTCTAAAATATGTTCTGTAGCAGCTTTTATCCACAAATAATGTGCGGACGGAAATCACACTTGACACTTGCCAATCATTTGACAGACGATACTTGCATGCTCTGCTATTCTATTTTTACCCATAACAGATGTGGATGTTTGGGTGGTTGCTTCTAACTTCTCACCATTTAGTCGCCAAGTTCTGGGGTGGACAATTTGTTCTCGAACCAATCCATACGAAGCTGCACCTTGACACTGACATTCTAATTTTATTACCGTTTTCTTGAAGGTTTCTGTTTTACTAGAAGTGGGTGTTGTAGGTTATTTTACTATTACCTTACTGCACCGGCCATTTGCTCTCCCCAAGCACGTTCCTCAAGCCAGAAGGTTTTTACCAGTACTCATCCGTAATAACGGCTTCAATGAACGATGAAGACCTTCGACTTACTTGTAGTTGCAGGAACTAACAATAAGTTACCCTAAACCGGGAGCATGTTGATGTCATGATCTCAGTCACTAGTTTATAAGCATGTTTATTGCATAGTCGTATAGTGCTTGACAGCAATACAGTTTTCTCACAACTTCTGCAACAATTCTCTTCAATTCCATTAGTGGAGAGTGTCATTCGAGCCGAATAATGTCTTTCGTCACGTTTCCCTGTAAATATATGTATTTAAACAGGTTGTCGATGGCCTCCAGTCAACCAGCAGCTTCGGTTCCTGTACCGCAACGTTCATCTCCACCTCGTGTTAGTTCACCGCAAATTGTAGTGATTCCATCTGGAAGCGACGGTAGTGAGAGCAGTCAGAGACCGCTCGATGCTTCATCACCTCGTGAAAGCATCTCCACGATTCCTGTTCCGTCGCTGCAACTCCTTAGCGTTGGAAGAGGAACAACGTGAGTGTCGTTCTGTGAACGAGGCTTACTCAACAACAACCTACTATTGCCTACAAACGAGTGCGTACTCAAACATTTCCTTACCTACACGGCTATTTTGTGAATCTGCTCGGTTGTCCATATACAAGGCACCATACAACACTAGCGTTTGAATTATCCAGTTGTACCATGGGTTGTTTATATTCCCACCATCATGAACACAGTGTGAGTTCAGTATAGGAAGCAGATGACGACCACAAGAATCATTCAATGACCCTTTTTTTTGGCTCACCCGACATCGAAAACGGTATGAGATCGTTGCATAATGTTTTCGTGTGCCCTTTATTCAACTCACTTCTATAAAAACCTTGCTCGATCTGGAATTCTCGGTACCGGTCATATAACATGCGTGTGGTAATTGTTCGTTGTTTTCTTGCTTTTCATCAATAACAGTTCGGGAGTATCTTATAACTTACATATATTCAAAAGCATTTTGCAACGGTGAGCTGATGTCGTCATTGATAGTGAAGCTTGTGATAAGCGCTTTTCATTTATCATATACACGTATACACATAATTTTTCTAATGAGTGGTTTGCAGCGGACGCAAGCACAACCGACGACAGTCATCAGTGGAAGACGTGAAGCAGTTCAGGAAGGCACGAGGATCTCGATCGCATTCTCAAGCGAAACCGTGGAAAGCCGGCAGTCTAATGCTTGGCGGATTTAGTCGCAGGAATTGATTGCTTATTGGGTTTGATATCTCACTCATTACAAGTATTACGGAAAAATTAACAGTTCATCGAGTTTTCAATACAGTCGCCTACCAAAATCTGTTCTTCCTTGTTTCCCGCTTTTCTTTCACATCTGTCATTCCAGCGATTGGGTAGTTTGAATGGAAATAGAATGAACTATTGGAGAAGGAGATGTTTTTAGATTTCACTGTTTTCGTAGGTGACTGAACGTTTATTCAGATTAAATCGTCCCTTATGAAGGGGCCTTGAAATGAACGTTGATCTCTATCAGACAGAACAGGTCAGAGTCACCAAGTGTTTGGTACACTGCTGAAATGGCTTGGTATCGGATACAGTAAAGTTCCAGTGCCAACGCAATGCTGTGCAGTAGGTCGCACGATCTCCAACGTTTCCCAGTCCTGACCAGGGTTGGTGACCGTTACCGGCGATCTGGCGGGTTACGGTCCGGCCAGGACGGAATAAATAGCCCGATTGAATCTAATGAGTACTTCCGTTCGTTGTCCTTTCGCCGTCTTCGTCCTCATCAACTACGCCTTATTCCCCTCTTGAAATAAACTTTTATTACTGGTTGTGTTTCTAGCAGTCCACTTAATAGTATACCGGGGACACTCCTGATACATTGCTTTCTGTCTCATTGTTCTGTCGGTGGTTCGTTCACCAGAGAGATTGTCAACTTACCGCCATGATGTCCGTCACAGTAATCGGTAATCATAGTAAGGTCAGGATAATGAGTTGAGATTGTGAGTCAGCGGTAGCACTTGGTTCACGAATTGGACCCAATTAATTGTTTCGGAGAGTCCTTCATTCACCTTGAACTCTACCAGCGTCATTAAATGAATTCTGCACCAAGACATTTTAAATGCAAGGTAGTTTTGCTGCAGTGCACCAGTCGAAGTTCACTTTTGCGTGACATTTTTGTTCACAATAAGCGCGATGTTCAATTTGTACATTTCGTTCAATGAATGTTTATTGGAACGACTGTGAGGCATAACACTCAAGTTCTTCTCAATCATTTCAATTTACGATTGATTGTGCGATATCCACTGTTGAGATGGTTGTTGGCTTGGAGCGCCAGCTCCGTTAAATCGCTTTGACTTGATTTCAAAATGCATTCGACCAGCGGTTCCACGGTATGGAGAATTTGACGACTTCTCTTCAATAATTTGCCACTGAGGAATGTCGTCTGAGAGTTCGTTTGCCATTGGCTCATCAGAACTGTGCAGTGTGGCTGATCCCATTCGAATCATCTCATTAGTAGATTTATCGAACACCAAAGACGGAAGAATTACGTTATCTTCAATCACTGGCGAATGTAGACGTGGTGCAGCTCCTGACGTCTGAGTGTTTCCCTGTTTGCTAGCCAAATCATTTCTGTTGGCGTTCGTCTGTGATGGACTAGCATTTACTTTCACATTATTCGTTATCGGTCCAATTCTGACGGCAGGACGAGTACGAGCCAGTTCAAGAGCCGTCTGTGCACGTGCTCGTGTGACGGCTAGTTGTGTACGGATCCTTCGCAGATTGGCACGAGTTTGTGCAAGTCGTCGATTTGCTTGATTCAGTCTTACCTGCGCTTGAAACGCTGCCGGACTTCTAACTGCGTCTGACAGCGGCGTAGGTCCGTTGCTACCATCCTCATTGTATTCTGAACCATGAAAAGTGCTTCGAATACAGTTTTTTACAAGTCGTTTGCTCACCTTTTTCCTCCTCCTCATATGGTATATTACCATCCGGCTGTATGTACTGAGTATTGCCACCGTATCCTAACGCTGAATATTGCTCTTCAACTGGATTGACTGCATTATTCCCATAGTCTCCTTCCGGATGAGAACTGCTCATCTCGTAGCTGAAAAATCCAACTTTGGGCTTAGAAGAGATTAAATACGTAGCTCTCCGTGTGATACCTGTATCCGGTTTGCTCCAAATTCTTCGTCGCCAGAGAAGCAGTGGGCTTCTGTGGTCCAGAGTTCCTATGAAAATAGAGTAATTTCACCTACGATGTTGGAGGATTTTATGTTTTCGTAGTATAACCAGAAAACTATACACGTTATCGATGGGATAGAACATTTTTCCAAGACGTAAGAAAACGTTTCTCGATCATTTCTCGCGATGATATCGTGATACATAGTAATCTTACTGGTATTGCATGCTCACTTGGATTTATAAAAGCAGCTAGTGTATTCGTTTTCGCATCCAGCACAAGTGATTGCATCAATTTCGATGTAATTGTACTCATTGCCGTCGTAATAGGTCGCGGTCGATTTATCCTGTAGAAACAATAGTAGCCATACTAACACAGCCAAAATTGGAACACGGAAGTCATCACCTTAATTTGATCGGCGCCTCTTTCTATCCTGTTGCCCCGGTACTCTCTAACAGCTTCTGTCGGATCGAGATTAAGAAGCATTGCACATCTTCTTTCTTGAGTAAAAAGGCGAAGGTAAATAGAAAATAAGAGTATTCTCCTCCTAGCATCATTTTCTGTCTGTTCTACAGTATCGTCAGGTAATCAGGCGCCAGGACGTTGCCGACGGCACACGCGGCTGCCGCATCTTCCCCCTCGTCATAACTCTCCTCAATTTGACCTATTTGAACAAAATCAGAATAACTTTATCTACCCTTTTGGTTAGCAATCTTTTGAAAATTGTGAGAATTTTTAGCTGTAAAATGATCGCTTCTTGATCGTGTCAGAGTGACGAGCTAATGAGGTCGACCTCATTGTACCGTCCTCCATTTACACTGCAACTTGTGGGTAACTGCGTAACTGAATCTCCACTTTTTTTATTTTCCGCCGTGTTTGATATTGAATTGATCGGCTTGGCATTCTCTCTCTGGGTTTACTGTCGGAAGTTGACTTCCATAAAAAAGCTGTCACATTATTCTTATCCCAACCACGTGTTTTTTTCTCAAAATAGGTAAAACTGAGAACAGGTATGACGAGGCAGAACAATGCGGCAGAGGCACGTGCCGCCGGCAGCGTTTGTGCTAGTAATCAGTATAATTAGCGGTACTGTAGTGCACTCATATTTCAAATTACAATGTCGTAAGGAACATCACCTTTACAATACGGTACCGGCCATATCTTCGCATTCTCAGATGCTGCCGCGAACCGTCGACCATCCGTTCCGTGAACACACAAGTTTTTGTTATCTTTGCATTGAAAACCTGGAAATCCAACTCTCGTGAAATAAATAGTGTTTGGCGAACTTTCCTTATCTATTAAGTTCCTGCTGCTGTCCACTCTTTCCTTGAAATCTATTCTTCGTTTACCCCTTTGAGGTACCCATTTCCCTTTATTAACGCACCTCCACACCCGATCTCCTCTATAGCTAACAATTGCCAGGAATTGCAGATTACCCACCAAAACTGCAAAACTCGTCTGAAACAATGAGAAAGTTTGAAAGAAGTAAAGAAAATCAAAGTAATCAGAAAGAGAAGTAGAAGCGAAAACACTCGTCTGCCTCACTCACCACCGACAGCAAGATTTAGGATTACTCCGGTTTTCACGTCACTGAGATCGTATTGTGGGTTGATAGGTGAGTACGAGAGCTCGGTTCCATAGCCACATGATGGACACGAATCTGTGAGTATAACAGAAGCACTTCACATTATATGATGTTCTTTAAGGCACAAGCGGGTGTTGATATAACGGAACTTGCAGTTTAAGAAATCTTACTTGTGAGCGGAGTTCTGGCTCCATCAGTATAATCTTCGACAAGCTGATCAGTTTTAAGCAGAAACAGACTGACTCCTCCATCAGGTAGCGTACATGTCTGACCGTGATATGAATTCTTCGAAGAAGAACTGATAGTAGCCTGATACCCTTGAGGAACTATAGGAACGATCACACCGAGTATTGTACCGGTTTCCTTCCCTTGCTTATCGGTCTGTTTTGCCAAATATGTCGGATATGTCTTGCTGGGATACAAAAGCGAATGCAGTAAGGCATTTCCTGAACTCTGTGAGTATATAATACTGCGCCAATCCACATTTGTTTGGCTTTTCCTTGCATCATTCTCGCTCGCGTCCACAATTACTTGCCGCTTGAAAAACAAGATGAAAAGAACGACGAAACTACCCGTGACAGTTCGCATCTCCAACGTCCCCACAACCTTTGGCAAAAGTTGTGTCTGGAAATTGATGATGAAGTTGTTGTATTGCTATTGGTATGCAATAAATTCGAACAGAGCAATGAATCACATACACGGATACACTCGCTTGATTCTTCTACTAATAGATGGCTAACAAAGCATCGAAGGTAGCATAACGAGGATATACGCATTTGGAGCCATTCGTTAAAAACTCAATCTTCTGGTGAATACAGAAGAGCATATGTAATTAAAACGAGTTGGTGCGGTTTATAGCTAAGAAGGAGACGAAGCGTGTCGATTCACAAAGTATGTAGGTGATGGTTGTTTTCGATGTCAGCAGTTTCCGCGAATGAGAGCGACTGCAGAGATAAGTTACCCTATGAGTTTCTTGCATGCGAACAGAGAGCTTATTTCAGACTTTAAGGAACCATAGATTGGCTATCTGTTATTTCAGGGATGGGGCTCTCCAGGGAACAGATACGGCCGCCATTTTTTGACGACGACAAATTCAAAACTGTTTTATTTTCGGTTCTTTCGGTAGCAGCGAAAGGGCAGGTGAGAGTTTTTTTCCTGGAGCTTTTTAGGTGCAGCAGCTTTGGTTGAGGACTTTCGTACATTATTCAATTATTTTCGTCTTCGAAAGAAAAGAAAGACAAGCAAAACTAGAAAATACCGTGGTAATGATGAACAGTGTTTATCGGATTAGCAGAGCTGTTACCTATGTACAAAGAAGAAAAGCGTTTTGTGACAGCTTGAGTTAACGTTTTTGATATCATATGTGTAATTCGACAAGAAAGCCATTCTTAATGCAAGAAGAAACGCGGTTGAAGTGAATACAACCGAAACGTTATGCTATTGCTTTTCAGTTTTATAACCAAGGCCGACGACATCTGTTTATGCGATTTTGCATTCTGGTGATTTGAATGACCCTTTAACGAGTTAAGATTTCGATTTTGATAGACGCGCAAACTTTCCGTTTCAGTGAAACCAACTGTGTTCATTTCCAATAACAACCAACGCAATCATTCACGTTGTCACTCAATATGACTTAATGACAGTGGGAGCCTAACAGAAGGCGGTTGTGTTCTAAGGCAAGTGTTCTCAACTGCAGATGAGAGACGAAAATGGAATGCTTCTGATGGAGAAGACTGTCACCAGTGGACAGCAAATGTGAGTAGCTCAAGAAATGAAACTTAGTCGCTGAAAATTGGAGGTCTACTGAAAATCGGTACTTTCAAAACAACAGTCTTGTCGCTACTTCACTCATGAAGGAAGTGGAGTTCATGCCTTCTTCCACTTATTGGGAACATAACAAAGGCCAGAAAATGAGCAGTTCCTTGAAATATCAAAGTGGAGGTTGTATACTGTGACTATAGCAATATTTTTCTCAGAGGGATAAGTTTAGAATAGTAGTGATTCACGAACTAGATTGAAAGGACGTCCACAGGAGCCTATCATATGTAATTACAACCACATCTAGTGACCCTACACTATTCTCCTCATGTCTGTAAAGTTTGAGGTTATTGTTCAGGAACATCAACGGCACGGAACAAACGAGTTCAATCTAGATGTAAATGTAGGTCAATCGAAGATCTTCATCGTGATAGCCTGTAAAACTGGAGCTAGAACCCGACCTTGGATACGAAAGATCCTCTAAAATGCCCGAAGCGGTGGCGCGAATTTAATTCTCAAACATGGAGGGACTCTGCAGTTTTGAACGCAGGATTTTTGCGTGACGAAGGTGAGTGTTGATGTGTTGATTTGGGTTCATTTAAATTACTGTAGTGTTTCTTAGACATTGAAAGACAAACACAATTTTATTTATAACGCACCTCATTTTACAAATAATTCTCTTCATATGGATGGGGATAGGAAGAGGTCATATCAGGATTCGACTATTTTGTGGTGAACTTCCTGAATAAGAAATTGAAGGCTGTAATATTTTAGTTTTAATTCCACGTTTTTACGGGTTACTACTAAGTAGTATAGTAGAAGTAGATGTTGTGATGGTGGTGTTAGGATCTTGGCAAAAATCGCGGCTCATGCGGGGGGCGAACCGTGTCTCGCGCCTATCCATGGCTTGTGTGTTATCAAACCACTACAACACTCATAGTGATACGTCGGCTCTCCTCCTCAACTGCGTCGGTCATTTGCGCTTTCCTAGCACCATCCTTAAGTCAAGGCTCTTGAATGATGTAATATTTACCAGGTCGCGGTAGGCACATTATAAACTATTACTGCAATTCCAGCACGTTGCGACGGTGGGATTGTGTACCGAGTGCTGATCCTCATATCATAATGAATGAGGTCCTCATATCATACGCCAATAGACGCTGAATGTTTCGATAGACTTCCGACAGAGTCGTGCAGACGTGCATGTCTGCCAGTTGTTGCTACTACCATCATTGCCATCGCTACAGCCACGAAAAACCACGTCGTGGCGTTCATTATCGATCACGGAACACGCAAACGACACTGTACTTCCTTGTCTATCAGTGTATGTGTGTTTGGAGCGTGTGTGAGGCCGCTATTTTCTGGTTTTTATCGATTTCTGAGGTGAGTGCGTACGAAGAGAACGAGAGAGACGGGCAGGAAGGGTGATGGGGGGGGGGGTGGTGGTGGGAGCGACGGGGGCTTGAGCTCACGTTGTACTTTCAGCGCAACGATCGAACGCCCGATGCTGTTTGATCGCCTCCCGAGCGTGTTTTTCGTGTAATGCACCCATTCCAGTGTCTCCCTTTCCCCATCATCATCACACAACTCTGCCCAACCATCTCTCTCTCTCTCGCCATATCTCTCATACTCTGCTCCTCCATTCCATCTCACTTTCCCTTCGACGGCGTCGAACTCTTCCGCTTTCTCATTTTCTCTGCATATTCACCGCTTGCTATCATATAATCATTTCTTCGTTATGAACGACTGTCTCACGCCTTTATCGTGACATTTCTCGGTCTGAAAGCTAGCGATTTCCCGCTTTGCAAGCATACGGATCACTTGTTAAGCGCACTAATTGCTTCTGTGTCGGTGTTAAATGCCACTATGTCACAACCTATCCAAGGCGAATGGTATTAATCACAGAAATAAATTTGAGGTATCAGTTCTCAATTGTGAGCGTACATTGAATGCAATGAGTTATTTGTTACACATTGAACGCTTTTTAGCACAATGGTGTTAAGATTAAATGTGGTTCGGATGATTACGCTTTTCTTAATGAACTAGTCAAATGGAACTTTTGATATCTAACAGCCACCAAGGTTCTGATAATGGGGACTGTGTTGAGCATTTCTTGCAAATAGAATCTATCAACATAGATCGAATCAACAGCAAGCTTTATTCTCCAAGTTCTCTTTTCTTGAGACCTCGGCATGGTGATATAATTGTCGTATGCTGTTGTGCCGAACGAGGTTAGTAGGGTGGATCAGATGTATCAATGACCTGACGTTTCGACCTGCGTGACGTCATCAGAGGCCAGGTGATCCACCACCAGCAGAGTGGTGCCGACCAAGGCGAAACGATAGACCATTAATAAATTTGATTCACTTTACTAACCTCACGCGGCACAGCAGCATACGACAAGCAAGCTCCACCGAAGCAGCTTTCATCCGCAAAGGAGTAGAGGTAAGGCTCAAGTGTGGTGTTCAATGAGGTAGAAACGTCAACGATTCCTAGTTTCGGTACTTTCTGTTGCGCTCTGCGTTTACTCGACAAGACGTGTGTATAATAGGCTAGCGATCATTAGTTTAGTGATTTATATGTCGGTTGAACCATGCCGTTTCAAACACAACACTCACACATCACCGAACGTAATTTTATTTGTCGAAATTTCAATAGTGGTGATGATGAACAGGGCAGATGATCGTCGGTATATTTCGTCGCTGGCGGCTGTGATGTTTTCACGACAAGTTTTGCTTGACGGAAAATCGAACACACATGAGCGTTGTTTGTCACGGCGCTGTTACCATAGATCTCTACGAGTTTTGACAGAGATCTCATCATGCACGTGGTCGTACGTATCAATACTTTTATTTTCCACCTTACACTCCTCTACAGGCAGTTCGATTCGAGAGTCTGGCGGATTCTTCTCTTCCGCGTTGCACTGCATCACTGCAAACTCGTCGTCGTACAATTTTTGCAAAACGAGGAACTATTCCTCAATTGTAGCTGTCTACTACTCTATAAACAATTCTCGTGAAAAATAAACATTTTCAGCTGTCTATTGTCTAAGTTCTATCTTCTCGAAACCTCGGCTTGATGTTCGTCGTCTTCAGAAGCCCCGTGGTTTATCGACAAACAACCAGCTCTGACTGCTGACAGATACGACTGCGTGACCTCTGAAGACGACGAACAGGTCGAATTCCTAGGCCAAATAATATCCACCGCAGCATAATGCCTTTCAGCTAATTTTTCCACTATCATACGAGAAGCACGTTATATGTACGTGTGCTTTCATTGTTCGAAGTTATGATCTGCAGCCGAGAAATTCAAGGCTACAATGTTGTAGTCGTGCATGCATTACGTTCATTTTTGTCTTAGCGCATTTTATGCAGGCAGTTTAGTTGCCCTCATATCTGTCATTTGTTAGCTGTTCAATGCAAGAAATTATATGCTCCTGAGTCAGTGTTGGCCTCATCGACTTCATCTCACTATACGAGCGGCAAAAATGCATTGGATGTAAGTGGTATAAAGGAATTATATGCAGAACAAGAACTTATCGTGGTCTCTTCTATTTTTATGCCTTTCTGTTACGCTCAAGACAGTTGGGAGTTTGTTGTGAAATGCATTTCAATCGTTCACTCTTTCAGTCTGATTCTATAAATTCCTCCTTAAGTTTTTCTTAGTTGGAAAACTTTTTCGATCATGTATTCAAGATGATCACTTTGATGTACGTCCGTTACTATTCCTTTCTGTTACGCTCAAGACAGTTGGGAGTTTGTTGTGAAATGCATTTCAATCGTTCACTCTTTCAGTCTGATTCTATAAATTCCTCCTTAAGTTTTTCTTAGTTGGAAAACTTTTTCGATCATGTATTCAAGATGATCACTTTGATGTACGTCCGTTACTATTTCTTTCAGCAAAAAAAGCGACCCTTCATCGTTATAGCGCATATTCGTGAGCGAAAAGCAATGAACACAGGTCCCGGCCAGTCGGGAGCTACCAATCTCTTGGGGGGATTATCGGCGCAGGTCAGATTTTTAACATAGGCATCAAATTGATAATGCCATAATTGAAAGAGACGTAAGCAAACCTGTTGACAAAGAGAAGCCGTCAGAAAAAAAAAAGCTAAAAGGGTCACAAGGCGGATTCAACACACTATGGCTACTACCACATGGGAGCTTCTTAGGACATGCTGATCTTGAAAGACTTTTATCAAGCTTATCAAAATGTGTCAATGCCCGAACGCTATTGAGCCGATGCATGCTTTCTGAGATTTTGTTAGCCTGGAAAAACAACCACTATGCTTTTGAACATACGAAAGGGCCGCAGGAGTTAACAATTGTAGCTCAGTCGGAGAAACTGTAGTCCTAAACCAAAATACCCCACCAGACGTGTGTGCTTTTATTCTAAACGAACTTAGTCAGCCGTATTCTGTTTGCAGCTCTTCCTTTACAGTTCAGTCATTTCAGCAGCTGGCTGCGTTATCGAGTGTCATTGCCGCAGGGCAGCATGGATTCAGCCAGGCTCAGTTGGCAACCTTAGCTGCTGTTGGTGAGTCCAATGTTGAGTTGTGTACAACTTTTACTGATTTTCTATTTATCAATTTGAAGGAGGCATCGGACTGACAAATGCGCTCAGCGGTGTGATTAATAATTTGTCACAACACCCTGCTATACCTGTTCAAGGCGGAGTTGGAGTTGACAGTAAAGTGAGTACTGACTATATTTGATTTCGTGTTGAGGGGAGGACATTTTTCAACATTGCTGATTATCATTTCATTCCGACATCTTTGAGGTAACCATCGTTACCTTTACTATGTTTGACATGCTCAAAATGTTCACTAGCTACCGTGCAAATAAAGGTGACTCATGCGTAGTTAGAATTGAAGATTACGGGCATCAAAAAGAGTCACTGTTATTTAGTTACTTTTTTTATTTATTTATTTACGCGAATTTAAGATTCACGTCGGAGAAAAGACAAACAGAATGTTGAGTCTGTTCTTTTTAAATGGAGTAGGCAACGAGCCTGTTGTGGTGTTACAGAACTATTACTTCGTAAATACTAGTGGGAGGAAGCACTACCGCTGATCTATAATAGATGTCGTGGCCACGTCGTCACATTATGCCAACGTCTTTTTGTATCGTTTTTAAACGACTCGTTGTTTTGTTGCATTTGAAGAAAAGGTCATCTTTTTTTAGAATGTGGCCGGAGTTGTTCCGGATCTCGCAACGACATCGCTTCCCTGGCCTGTTGTTTCGCCAGTAATGAATGTGCCTCACTTTAATCTGCCGTCTTACCGACTGGTGAACCTGGATGTGTCACCAAGTCGTGACGCGAATGGCTTCGATCTTCCGCTTTCTGATGTTACGACTCTCCGGTATGCGTTCTCAATCTGAATTAGATCAATAAAGCTCATAAGTCCAAGTTCCAGAATGGGGTAGTTTTAGTGGAAAACCCGACCAAATGCTGTACTATTTTGCTGTTGAGCGTAAGTACACTTTTACGCCTACAGAAAATTGGTTCTTTCAGGTTTTTTTTCAACCTTGGAGTACAACAGTCCCGGTCTCTAGCTGCTTCCCAGCTATATCAAGAGCGAATTGCTCACGGTGGAACAGCAACAGCGTCACCTTCCGTTGGTCAGTCTCCGTCAACGAGCGTCAATCAGTTCGTCGGATTGGGGGGAATCGTAAGTGCTATTGTCGATATTGCTAATCTTTGTATATTATTCATCTTTTATGGTCTATTTACCGGCTTTTCGGCTTTGCGGTGCTGCTTTGAATCATGTAGGACTGTTGCAAAACTGATTAGTGGCAGAACTGAGACGTGTAGCCGCTGACGCCTTAGTTTTATAGAAAGCTAGCTACCCAACTTTTTCTTACGACGGAAACTACAGCCGCAGTAAGGCACACATAATCTCTGGAACTTTGTTAAAATTGGCGTTGTACTTGTGCCACTACGCTATTCATAACCACTGTTGCGCTTGATACCTCACCAAACGAAAGAACTCATGTTGCTATTGTATTCTGCTACATTTTCTTGTTGGGGATCGAGAGGATGAAGTTTAGCTTCCTCCAGCCGTATCCGGGTGCAATTCGAGAAATATGGAACAATATCTTGGGCAACTGGGACTAATGGGTCCACAAGCACAGTGCTTAATCAGGTGATTGTGTTACTCGTTGTCTTTATGTGCTGTACTCACCATTTAGCTCTATTTTAGACAGGCACAATCCCAACAACTGGCACAACAAGCTCAGCTTCTCAGTTCAGCTACTGCTCGCCTTCAAGAACAACCACAGTCAACATTCCTAGGCGCAGCACTGCCATTTCAACCCGACATTCTCTCAGTAGCTTCCCAGACTTCAATTTCCTCTTCAGTTTGCGCTCCAACTTCGCAGGTGGATCACTTAATGTGTCTGTGAAAAAAAGGATTGATCATCGCAGGCCAACACCCAACGGTAGAGAGTTTGTTCTCGCCCTCAATCTTTTGCCACAGCTTGATGACATCATATTCAAAAAAAGAGGACCGCTATTTCTTTTCGTACTCCTGTTGGAAACTCGATGACGGTTTCAAAACCTAGGCGACAGTTTCAAATACTTGACATGACTTTATAAATCAATCCCGTTTGAGAAATTAATTAATTTATAGTTGTAACTGCATGAACAGTCTGAAGACCAGGGAATCCGTCTAGAAAGAGGAGTAGGAGTACCAGAGACAACGCATCTACGGTTTCATGTCGCCCACTATTTGCTTTTGTGGGCTAATTCGATCGTTTCGTTGGTTCAACCCAAGAATCAGCTCCGTAGCGAATGCGGTCTTTGTTAAGGAATGACCTTCGCACGGATTTTGAACCCGCCTAGAGAGGGTGTAGGGGGGGGGGTGGATCCTTCTTCATGTTCGCGTTGAGAAAAACGTTACTTGTGTTTTCAAAACAAGACTTCTGATTTAGTCTTAAGTTTCTCTTTACAGCTTCTCCGCCCGCTGTTAGTTCCAAATGGAACGTCAAACTGTGTGAGTTCACCACTTCATTCTCAAAAACCGCTAGCAGCCGCATCCACTGCCGGTGGGCAACAAGCATATTATCTTGATCAGGCTGTCTCAGCCGTTGCTAACGGTAAATTGTAATATATCAACATGAACTCCATGGGAGAGTTACGCAATTTTTTTTAGCACAGAGCGACAAACACGATATGCGATTACAGTTGTTGCAACAGCAAGGCGCTGGAATTGGACTGCATTCGCTATTGAGTTCGTCCTCCGAAGGGGTTTCTATTTCATCTTTCATGAATTGAATTGGTATGGAAATTGAAAGAAATTAGGTAATCATTGTCAGGTTCTGAAGCCGGTCGCTGTTAGCGGTGTGAGCGCAGACGCAGCACTTTCACCTCGACCTCCTCCTGTTGACCCAAGCCCTCCACGGCTACTATCTGACTCGACCACCAATGTTGCTGAAGCATCTACATCATGTATGTTAGTACATCAGCAGGTAATATTTTCAGAATTTGTCTTTGAATTCACGATCACTACGAAGGTGAAATTTCGTCGTTCAGGCGCAGACGTCACCGCCATCGTCCCGAGATCTGTATCCTCTAACGGTTGACAAGCGTAGCACACCATGTATTGGCGTTGCGCGAACGCCAGACGCTCGTGAACAGGACCTTCCAGGAGCACAAAGTTTATCAAAAAATACTCCCCAAGTAAGAGCTCTACAATCCATATGGAATGTATGACCTTAACGTAAGCATCGGTCATGGGTCAGTATACGGTGCGTTTCATAAATATACGCAACCCTCCCCCCTGTTTTGGCGGTTGCCACTTTACTGGGCGAGATGGAGCTTTTCCTTACATCTCCTTCTTAGAAGCATGGAAAATAACCGCGCTACATATTCTTCGCGCTACGTGAATATATTTAAAAAATTTATGAAAAGTGTTTCGTTTTTTAGTCATATCACCGTGAGTGGAATTTACACTAAAAAAGCCTTCCTGTTTTTGGCTTCTCATAAAACGAGCTAAGATTGTGAGCAGCTGTTCTGCACGTACGCCTCCAGCTCCACATCTAATTTCTGAAGAGCTAGCCGTAGTTTCCACTCTTAGCCGTGTCGATCTATTCATCAGCTGGATCTCAGCAAAGGTTTTTCGTTCCAAGCCTGCTGTATGAGGCTACTTGCGTGGTTCCAAAGCTATGTCAAGAAGAAGTCTAGTAGTCGTTTGCAACAGGTATTCGATGAGGGGGAGGGGAAAATTTACAGAGTTATACCTAAATGTACCGCAAGTCTGCGTCAGATCACTGCAGTTTTGAAGCTTCCATCCTCTTATTCGTTTACATAGAGAGTGGTCCACCAAAGAGACGAACATTTATAGTTTATCAATGATGTAGACATCTTGCCTAACCTAGGTATATGAGCCGGTGCGGCTTCACTTTTGATACTGAAACTCAAATGCCGACGGGCACAATGTTGCACTTTATCACTTTGCACAATTGCGCCCAGAGAGACTTAGAAAATGTGTCAGGCTCATTCCAGATAGTTTGATTTGACAAAAGAGGTCTACTCTAGAATAATTGTAGGGCAGACAGTAGAGTTACTTTCATATCAACAGAGAGGAACCGTGGTTTTTCGGAAGAAGGAAATTTGATTGGCCTCAACTCGTGGTTGGGGGCCCCTTTTGTGCTATCATGACGATCGAGGTGACCTTCATTAACACACAGTTGGATGGCGAGAATTACGAGAAAGCGCTAGTAGTTCACATTATACCTTTTCTGAGCCAGCACCGGCCGGCAGAATTCTTGATTCAGCGTGACTACGCAAAAATCCATCTATGGAGCTCGACTTAATCGTCCCCTAAAGTCCACGGTGTTAAGATCTTAGGGGAGGCCCCTTGTGGAATGGATTACAATTCAGTGAAGAATGGTTAGCGCATACTCATTCGAAATGTTATGTGAACAGATATCACTTAGCGGCCATCACGGAGATCATGTGTACCGCACTGATGCAGTGCGTGAAAATCGGCCCACAAAGTCTTCTGAACTCGCGCTCAAGAATGCGGAACCACTTCATAGCAGCGGTTGGGAAATAAGGAAGAATAGTCAATAAATTCAATAACCCGATTGTAATTGTATCTTTAAAAATCTACAGGAAGCCAAAGTGTCGCGTTGGTTGCAAAACCCTGCGGATATTAAAAATCGACACAAAAATACCACATCAGCTCATTAATTCCAAAAAACCGTTTTCCAAGGTTATTTTTCAAGCTGATGGAAACGGCATCAAGCAAAAAAACTGCGTCTCTTTCGTTAAAGTTGAAACCACCAAAATAGGGGGGGGGGTGGCGTATGTTTATGAAACGCACTGTATTATACATATCACACTTTCACGCTAGTATTAAAAATCCGGTGTAATACATAGACACAGCTCACTTTTTTTGTTTTATTTTATCAAGTGATTCAGAACAGTGCACCAGCGACTCCTGCTATGACGTCTGATGATGTAGTAGCCGTGTCACAAACACTTTTCCAAGTTTCTGAGCAGCATTTCACGGAAGCATTCAACGCCAGTCGTAAGAAAAGGTGAGATCATATCATTTGCAATACTTATATTCTCGTTTATTGCATGAGATGTAATAAATTAGGTAGGTGATTATGCCATTAATTTTTAAGCACACCAAATACAATCGGAATCGCTCGCACTGACTGCACCTCTACGACGGACGAAGGTTTGTACGTATTCCAGCATTGCAAAGTTCGTGTGCTGTGTTAGCGAGCACGATTCAGAACTACTTTGGGTTCGGGCAGACTATCGCATATAATTGTTGGTTAGGGGCTTAGTCTAGAATCTTAAAAGCAGTTACATTTTGCTATCAACGAAGCCTTGCCATATCCTGAGTTTCTGTTTTTTTCGGTTTGAGAAGGACGGTAATGAACGTGTTTTGAAAGTACAGTGCCGGACGCGCCGCAACAATAAAACGGCGGTGGCGGCACCTCGGAGCGCCGAGATTCACCGTTTTTAAATAACTTCTTTAAAATTGGTTTATTTGCAAAGATAAAAATATATTCCAGTTTAGCAGCTTGAGCTCTTTCCCTCCATATACACTTTTCCCAAATTCGTGAAACTTATTTACAGTCGATTTTGACCTCTCGATTTCTGAACCCGTTGCCGCTTCGGTCCCTCGCTCGTTGATTCATCACCGACTAGACTCCACCCCTCCTACCCAACTATAAATATGCGGTGCTCTTTGCACCGACTAGGCTCCGCCTTCTTCTCGCCGCCTATATGTATATGCGGCGCTTTTCCTAGCGTCCCAAGCTAGGAGTACGCGGCCCTACGGGGTGGTTCAATGGGGCTACCGAGCGTGGCCCCCGTTTTGGATTGGGCGCAAATGAACTGCGGTTGACTTCGCCCGGGTCGCCGCGCGCGGACACCACAACGGCACATTTCGGCGCTCCAGGGCGCCGCTACCGCCGTTTTATCAGTGCGGCGTGTCCGGTACTGTAGAAATCCTAATAGGGAATCACAGAATGCAGTATATAGCTTGTACCCAACACAATACTGTTAGCAAGAAGAGAGAACTTGGAGAATACTGTTAGCGTTTTGATATCTCTTTGACATTACAAACAAATACAGCCGTTTCAGTGACTGCAGAAATTTCTTCCAGTACCATTCCTGTTCAACAACGACTGGAGCGGAGGGATCTGGACGATAAGCCTGCGGTTAGTCATCAACGCATTAGAAATTTTATATGCAATAACATTTCGTTGTATCCTACTCCACTAGAAGGGGTCTAAAGGGATTCTGGGAATGCATGTTTCCTTGATTAGAGTTCCTTGCAGAATTTCGCTCTACCTTTCCGTAATGTGTAAAGCGTCAACTCACTGACGGCTGCACAGCCGTTGTACAGTGCAGTTCATTAGCGTTTGTACCACAATAGTCCTCGTATAAAATTGAACACTTTTTTCTCATATACTATTACAGTTGTAATACTTTTAGTTGTTGTTCTCCATCAATCTCTCCGAGGTTTCCAATTTCAGCTTGCACCTATTCTTATGATGACCTATTTAAGCAACTGTATGAACAATATTAAATCAACTCTTAGTACTAATGGATTACCAATCGGATTGGATGCCAATGGAAGAGCTGTAGGTCTTCTTGCAAATCTTAACTTCTACGACTTTGCTAGAAAATCTCATGAGGATGAAAAAAATTTAGCGGAACGAGTTTTTCGCGAACTTCGCCACATCGGGATCTGGAGAACTTCGGTTCTCGGAAAAATTTCGCAAACGCTCGAATCGTGTTATTAAATATCAGTGCCAAAAATTCAACATTATTTGCTGATGAGAATTGCTTGCATTTGAGGTTGATTATTCGTCTCGACCAATTGATCCAATTTTTCAACAAGCTCGGGCTAGAATGGAGAATGCTCGGGAGTTTCGTGAAGTCTCACCTCCAAGAATGGTCTGTTCTCAGTCACAAGCGATCTCACGTGTTCCAGTTGCTGATGATGGTAAGCATCGTACAACGGCTTGTCGCTTTCCAAGTTGACCTCTTCGATGATGTTTTTAACAGAGTTGGTTACGGCTAGCAGCTGTTCTGCCATCGGAGTCGCTCTCCCGACCATCTCCTCAGCCATCGATCCACCGCAATCGTCTCAATCTATTGGCATTAATCGTACCCCGACTGGTGCAGATGGATCAGAAAACTCCAGTAACACAGGAGACGAAGACTCCCCTTTTCCAGCAGAGAAGCGAAAACGTGTTACCTCTGATGGAGAGTAACTGCCGGTCTTACCCTTCACTGCTCGACTACCTTTCCATTCCTTTCATTCATCAAGATTCCATTATATTACTAAATCAAAAATAGACAGATATTCGTTCGAGAGAGTGACAGTTTTGAATAAACTTTGACTTTCCGAAAAATTGCTCATTTCACTCGCGAATGCTCAAATCGAGTCCGGTTTTACATAGAATCGAGTTCAGCACATAAAATACTACATTTTGACGTCAAAATCAGAAAACTTCAGAAAACAAGTTTTTTGCGAATCTGGCCGGGTCAATACCTAGAAAACCTTGATTTTCCGGAAAATTGATCATTTCGCTCCGCGTACGAGAATTCTAGGTTTTGAATTCGGATTGTACTCGTCGATGCAAATCGATTATATGTGATAGGACTGATGGCCAACGATGCCGGTATCGTCGAAATTTTCAAAAAATGGCGAAAAATGAATGGGGCCCGTTGGTCATGGGGCGCGAATGAACTGCGGTTGGCTCTGCCTGGGTCACCACGCGTGGACACCGGAACGGTGCCTTTCGGCGCTGCGGAGTGCTGCTACCGCCGTTTTATCGTTGCGGCGCGTCCGGTACCGTAACTATTCTAGCATCGACGAACGTTTTCTCACCATCTTCGCGTCCACTAGAGCAGCCGAAAAACATATAATATTTTTCGCGTACCATCCGAATTTACTAGTCATTATGCCTGGGGCGGATCTCATTTTTTGACAATTTCGTCGATTCCGGTATTGGGCGAAATTTTTGCTTAGACTCGTTCTGGACAGTGTGAAATCGACTCGAAATAAAAGTGAAGAACTCTGAAAGCTACGGCTATTTTCAGTATCTACTGCCGAGCATCATCCAGAAGCAGCTACGTTGTCGCACTCGAATCTGTCTTGTCGGGAATCTCGCTGTCGATGTTCACTTGAATTTCAGAAAATCTCATAGTAGGTGGTTGCCATGAGAAATGTGAACTTTTCTTGCTGGTGCTTTACTATTGTACTGCAGCAGAGAAATATGAAAGCTGGGACAATGATTTCGCGCGAGCAACAATGGAACATGAAATTTCGCGTCGTAACGTCGAAAAGTTAATGATCGTTGTTTGGCACCACTCACGGGCGCTTTGGACCATCTGAATTTTCACATGTTAAACGCGGTGGAATACCCGCGGATTATACGCCGCTTCCGTGGTTAGAGAAAATTTAAGGGCCATATTGCAAGGACGAACAGATTTCCTGGGCACGTCTTGGAAAAATCGTAGAGGATCTTTCTCAGAAGCTACCAAGAAAAAACTGGAGCGTGGCGAATTTATTGCTGTGGAAATGGTGCACGGTATTACTGTGATGTAGTGCCACGGGGAAAAGACCTACCTGCTGTTTGTCTACCTGTCATGGAGCAGCGAGGGACGAGAAAGGTGCTCCCAAACTGCCAAGGACTACAACGCCTGCATGCTATTTGTGGACACCTCAGACCAAATGGCTGCTTACTATCCTTACATTAGGAGGACATGTAAGTGGTACTTGAGGGTCTTCTTCCACTTCATCCTCATCCTGCAAAGTCCTTAGTGAATGCATGGATATTGTACTGCCAGAAAGTTCAGGAGATTCTTTTCCTACAATTCAAAGAACACGTGGTCGAAGGTTTGTTGGACGTTGACGGCAGAGGAGTACAAAAGATCCGTAAAAGCAGAGTCCGTTTTATAAAGGCGCTCTTCAGCGGGAAAAGTTTTTGTCAAATAAGTTTCCATGATCTCAGTAATTTCTCTGCTCACGCAAACGTAGCTTTGATTTAGTGGTGTATTTTACAAATCGACTACAATACAAGTGGAAAAATGCCGCCAAAGAACGTTCAAGAACAAGTTTTCCCGTCCGCTACAATGAATGGACACGGTCCCTCGCGCCCACTTAGTTGTCCACTCAAATGAGTGGACATTGTCGCGAATGTTTTATATCGTGGAAGCAGGCATGAGTTGTGCAAGCGGCTCATTTGGTTGTGGCTATGTAAGAGGAGGATGATACGTCTTTATCCGCTTGTTTTCGCTATGAGTCGTATTATCAAGCGGCTTGTTCCCTTCGGAAGTTCGGAAAACAGCTGTTGTCGAATTTAGGCCTATACTCCGGCAACGGGCCTGTCGCAGCGCAGCTAAAAATGCATGGCTCGCCTCTATACAGCCCTGCAGCTGGTTTTGTTTTGTATGCTGCTGTGCCCCACCATCGCAGCTGACGCCGGCTGATGGCAGCGCACTGCGCTGCGACTCGTGCCACAGTACCGTCTTGAGAGGATCTGCACCATCCTTTTTGCCATTGCGGTGAACTATCAGAGTCCCCGCATACAGCAGCATACAAAAACCCAGCTGCAGTGCTGCATGGAGGAGAGCCATGCATTTTCAGCTCCGCTGCGACGGGCCCGTTGCCGGAGTATACCATAAGCCTCAGTGCTTCCGAAAATCATCGAGGGATGATGTATTGTTTCCTGTTACATGATCACCTTAAAAGCAGAAGAAGGAGGATATTGCACCAGATAAGTTTAGTAGCCCAAAGTGACAGACCTACAAAGGAGCGGACACGCGGGCGAGCCCCGTTATGCCGCGAAACGTGTCACCCATTCCGCGCAAGCACCGCGATGTCGTGACTATAGAAGGGAAGACTCTCGAATCTTATCTAACCACGGAAGCGGCGTATAATCCGCGGGTATTCCACCGCGTTTAACATGTGAAAATTCAGATGGTCCAAAGCGCCCGTGAGTGGCGCCAAACAACGATCACTAACTTTTCGACGTTATAACGCGAAATTTCATGTTTCATTGTTGCTCGCGCGAAATCATTGTCCCAGCTTTCATATTTCTCTGCTGCAAAACAATATTAAAGCACCAGCAAGAAAAGTTCACATTTCTCATGGCAACCACCTACTATGTGAGATTTTCTGGTTCGGCAAAGTGACACCAGCGGAATTTACGTCGAAGCGGCAGGTGTGCGAGAGCCTCACCTCGACGAGCCCACAGTTTGGTGTGCGGTGCACATCGAGGAAAGATGTATTGTTTCTAGTTACATGATCAGTTCTGGTGCGGGTGAGCGAGATCACAGGGAACTCTCGAATATGAGTGTTCCCCGAACGCGGTCCGTTGGTCCATTCAGGTGAGGGATGGCCAGCGAAGCCAACATTTCCGTGGCCAGGTGAAGCAGGAGTTCTTGTTTTCATCACCGGTCGCAGGACCCGAAGCTATACAATCTTTGTCTGACCTCACCTACGGAAAAAAGAAAGATCTGGCTGAATATGCAAGAATTTTGAATATCAGATCGATGTAAACGACACTCTGATAGGTTTTACGTTTATGTTTATTTATTTTTATTTTTTTCTAAAAAAATCTGCATCATCAAAATTTTCAAAGAATGAAGAAAAGCGAATTCCGCCTCAGAGCATTCTAACTAGCAAATTCGGATTCTACTCGCCGATGCAAAACAAATGGTATATGATAGGACCAATTTGAAGGTCGAAAAAGTATTTTTTTGAGGCCGCAAATGTGCGACAAAAATTTGCCGATGCCGGTATCGTCGAAATTTTCAAAAAATGAAGAAAAACGTGTTCCGCCTCCGGGCATTCTAACTATTGGTCCTCGTCGACTCTACTCGTCGATCCAAATCAAATGATCAAACGCATCGTCGAAATATTCAAAAATTCTCATCTTACGGCGAACGAGACAGTGTTGCGAAAATTTTAATAACAACGGTATAGTAGTGAAACGACCATCAATAAGAAAATGACAAGCAGCAAGGCAAAAATCGCAGTGTGGACCAGTAATATGAACAATTTGATACACTTTCATGAAGAAGCCGTAAAGGTACCGAAATTAATACGTTGGCGTATTTGAATCAGGGAAGAACCAAGAAAAGCACGTCATAGTTATGTACAGAAATTTCACTGAAAACGTGACGAGAGCAATATCGACATAGATGCCAAGTAACATATGATAGTGAAAGGAAATCTCGGAAGCTACAGAAATCACGGCACTATTTCACAGTTGCAGCCACAGCTCTCGTAACTGCTGCTATCTAGAAGCTCCTTTTAATTGGTATCAGAATATAATAGAACAAAATTGAATGGTCATGTCTTTCTGAAACAATTTTCATTTTGTTGAAAAGATTCAGTGACAATATGCAAGTCGCTTGATAAAAATAACAAAAATGATACTGCAGTCTTATGCTCAACATGCACCCGCCTGTAGCTTTTTCACTTAATTCCCATGGAACAACATTATTGTAGAGATCGGCTAATCATTTTGGAGTGGTACCTATATTTCGCAGGACGGAAAAATCTAAGCGATGCAAAGTACGTGAATGCTTAGGGAAGATGTGCTGTAGCCTCTGGTTTTCCATCAAAAGTCAATGAGATGGTTTAAATCATAACGTCAAGTGATGGTGTTTTTTCGACCAAATAAATCTTTCTTTACTCTACCAAACGCCATTGGCTTCTGGATTCCGATGTAAAATAGTGTCGAATTTCTTACGACTTACCTTCAAATTTACGCAACCTATCGCGCACTGAACTAATCGTAGGAATTGATATGCAGTCCTTCTTAGGTGGCTCCTCTTTCGCAACGTCTGAGCTTAGCCGTTGAGTAAGTTTTTCCTTCAGAGCATCGAAAGAGAAATCTTCCTTCCGGACGAACTCTGCGGAGGTCTCGGACTCCATAGTTGACCATTTCTTCATCGTTTTTGTCGAGTCGTTCGCCTTGCCAACAGTGACTGTTGTTGCCTTCGTTACTATTGCAGGAATGCCAGTAGTGCCGGCATTTTTTGCGCTGCTTGCCTTTGACGAAGTTTCTGCTTTCGAAAGATCCTAAAAAACATGATGATTTGTCGGAATGACACACAATTCGAAAGAAACGCCACACTGTAAAGAGCAGAGTGATGGAATGTGAAATTATGGATGAATAACAAAAAGATCTCTTGCATAGGATTGTTTCGAGAAAAATGTGCGACTTTCGATACATACAAAACATAAACGAGTGTTTTCAATGTGCTGTAGCGTGCTAACTTCTGCTCGATTTTAGAAGAGCACATATTGAAAGCTACCTTTGCAAACTCGATTCTTGGTGCTGCTACTCCGACTTTGAGCTTTTCTCTCCCTAGATTTGTTTCTAATTCAGCGTCAACAGCGACTGTTGCGTTAGCAGTCTTCTTGGCCGTGAACTTTGTGGCCGGTTTTTTCCTGACGGAACTCACGTCTACATCGTGCTTCGCCTCCAAATCGCTGGACGAGTTAGGCATATTAGCCGAAGTCTATAAGAAAGAAGCGAACAACAACTGTGTGACGTTTCAAAGTGGCCTCAGAAAAAAAAAACCGAAAGCGGCACCTTAGTTGTTGTTGATTTCTTTATTGAACCTTTCCTGGTGTTTCGTTCGAGCTCGTCCAGCCAAAGCGCGGCTTCGCCGCGCTTTGGCTGGGTTTTGGGTGGAGTTAGCGGTGAATTTTCACTGCGAATTTCTGTGGTAGGGGAAGGAGGAAATTCTGTTGATCAGTAGAGTCTAAACTAAGCGCTGCAAAAGAGAACGGACACATTTAGTGGCTCAAGGACCTCGGTTTACCGCACTCGGTCCAGCCAAAGCGCGGCTTCGCCGCGCTTTGGCTGGGTTTTGGGTGGAGTTAGCGGTGAATTTTCACTGCGAATTTCTGTGGTAGGGGAAGGAGGAAATTCTGTTGATCAGTAGAGTCTAAACTAAGCGCTGCAAAAGAGAACGGACACATTTAGTGGCTCAAGGACCTCGGTTTACCGCACTCGGTCCAGCCAAAGCGCGGCGAAGCCGCGCTTTGGCTGGGTTTTGGGTGGAGTTAGCGGTGAATTTTCACTGCGAATTTCTGTGGTAGGGAAAGGAGGAAATTCTGTTGATCAGTAGAGTCTAAACTAAGCGCTGCAAAAGAGAACGGACACATTTAGTGGCTCAAGGACCTCGGTTTACCGCACTCGGTCCAGCCAAAGCGCGGCTTCGCCGCGCTTTGGCTGGGTTTTGGGTGGAGTTAGCGGTGAATTTTCACTGCGAATTTCTGTGGTAGGGGAAGGAGGAAATTCTGTTGATCAGTAGAGTCTAAACTAAGCGCTGCAAAAGAGAACGGACACATTTAGTGGCTCAAGGACCTCGGTTTACCGCACTCGGTCCAGCCAAAGCGCGGCTTCGCCGCGCTTTGGCTGGGTTTTGGGTGGAGTTAGCGGTGAATTTTCACTGCGAATTTCTGTGGTAGGGGAAGGAGGAAATTCTGTTGATCAGTAGAGTCTAAACTAAGCGCTGCAAAAGAGAACGGACACATTTAGTGGCTCAAGGACCTCGGTTTACCGCACTCGGTCCAGCCAAAGCGCGGCTTCGCCGCGCTTTGGCTGGGTTTTGGGTGGAGTTAGCGGTGAATTTTCACTGCGAATTTCTGTGGTAGGGGAAGGAGGAAATTCTGTTGATCAGTAGAGTCTAAACTAAGCGCTGCAAAAGAGAACGGACACATTTAGTGGCTCAAGGACCTCGGTTTACCGCACTCGGTCCAGCCAAAGCGCGGCTTCGCCGCGCTTTGGCTGGGTTTTGGGTGGAGTTAGCGGTGAATTTTCACTGCGAATTTCTGTGGTAGGGAAAGGAGGAAATTCTGTTGATCAGTAGAGTCTAAACTAAGCGCTGCAAAAGAGAACGGACACATTTAGTGGCTCAAGGACCTCGGTTTACCGCACTCGGTCCAGCCAAAGCGCGGCTTCGCCGCGCTTTGGCTGGGTTTTGGGTGGAGTTAGCGGTGAATTTTCACTGCGAATTTCTGTGGTAGGGGAAGGAGGAAATTCTGTTGATCAGTAGAGTCTAAACTAAGCGCTGCAAAAGAGAACGGACACATTTAGTGGCTCAAGGACCTCGGTTTACCGCACTCGGTCCAGCCAAAGCGCGGCTTCGCCGCGCTTTGGCTGGGTTTTGGGTGGAGTTAGCGGTGAATTTTCACTGCGAATTTCTGTGGTAGGGGAAGGAGGAAATTCTGTTGATCAGTAGAGTCTAAACTAAGCGCTGCAAAAGAGAACGGACACATTTAGTGGCTCAAGGACCTCGGTTTGCACTCGGTCCAGCCAAAGCGCGGCGAAGCCGCGCTTTGGCTGGGTTTTGGGTGGAGTTAGCGGTGAATTTTCACTGCGAATTTCTGTGGTAGGGAAAGGAGGAAATTCTGTTGATCAGTAGAGTCTAAACTAAGCGCTGCAAAAGAGAACGGACACATTTAGTGGCTCAAGGACCTCGGTTTACCGCACTCGGTCCAGCCAAAGCGCGGCTTCGCCGCGCTTTGGCTGGGTTTTGGGTGGAGTTAGCGGTGAATTTTCACTGCGAATTTCTGTGGTAGGGGAAGGAGGAAATTCTGTTGATCAGTAGAGTCTAAACTAAGCGCTGCAAAAGAGAACGGACACATTTAGTGGCTCAAGGACCTCGGTTTACCGCACTCGGTCCAGCCAAAGCGCGGCGAAGCCGCGCTTTGGCTGGGTTTTGGGTGGAGTTAGCGGTGAATTTTCACTGCGAATTTCTGTGGTAGGGAAAGGAGGAAATTCTGTTGATCAGTAGAGTCTAAACTAAGCGCTGCAAAAGAGAACGGACACATTTAGTGGCTCAAGGACCTCGGTTTACCGCACTCGGTCCAGCCAAAGCGCGGCTTCGCCGCGCTTTGGCTGGGTTTTGGGTGGAGTTAGCGGTGAATTTTCACTGCGAATTTCTGTGGTAGGGGAAGGAGGAAATTCTGTTGATCAGTAGAGTCTAAACTAAGCGCTGCAAAAGAGAACGGACACATTTAGTGGCTCAAGGACCTCGGTTTACCGCACTCGGTCCAGCCAAAGCGCGGCTTCGCCGCGCTTTGGCTGGGTTTTGGGTGGAGTTAGCGGTGAATTTTCACTGCGAATTTCTGTGGTAGGGGAAGGAGGAAATTCTGTTGATCAGTAGAGTCTAAACTAAGCGCTGCAAAAGAGAACGGACACATTTAGTGGCTCAAGGACCTCGGTTTACCGCACTCGGTCCAGCCAAAGCGCGGCTTCGCCGCGCTTTGGCTGGGTTTTGGGTGGAGTTAGCGGTGAATTTTCACTGCGAATTTCTGTGGTAGGGAAAGGAGGAAATTCTGTTGATCAGTAGAGTCTAAACTAAGCGCTGCAAAAGAGAACGGACACATTTAGTGGCTCAAGGACCTCGGTTTACCGCACTCGGTCCAGCCAAAGCGCGGCTTCGCCGCGCTTTGGCTGGGTTTTGGGTGGAGTTAGCGGTGAATTTTCACTGCGAATTTCTGTGGTAGGGGAAGGAGGAAATTCTGTTGATCAGTAGAGTCTAAACTAAGCGCTGCAAAAGAGAACGGACACATTTAGTGGCTCAAGGACCTCGGTTTACCGCACTCGGTCCAGCCAAAGCGCGGCTTCGCCGCGCTTTGGCTGGGTTTTGGGTGGAGTTAGCGGTGAATTTTCACTGCGAATTTCTGTGGTAGGGGAAGGAGGAAATTCTGTTGATCAGTAGAGTCTAAACTAAGCGCTGCAAAAGAGAACGGACACATTTAGTGGCTCAAGGACCTCGGTTTACCGCACTCGGTCCAGCCAAAGCGCGGCTTCGCCGCGCTTTGGCTGGGTTTTGGGTGGAGTTAGCGGTGAATTTTCACTGCGAATTTCTGTGATAGGGGAAGGAGGAAATTCTGTTGATCAGTAGAGTCTAAACTAAGCGCTGCAAAAGAGAACGGACACATTTAGTGGCTCAAGGACCTCGGTTTACCGCACTCGGTCCAGCCAAAGCGCGGCGAAGCCGCGCTTTGGCTGGGTTTTGGGTGGAGTTAGCGGTGAATTTTCACTGCGAATTTCTGTGATAGGGGAAGGAGGAAATTCTGTTGATCAGTAGAGTCTAAACTAAGCGCTGCAAAAGAGAACGGACACATTTAGTGGCTCAAGGACCTCGGTTTACCGCACTCGGTCCAGCCAAAGCGCGGCGAAGCCGCGCTTTGGCTGGTAAGAAAGAAGCGAACAACAACTGTGTGACGTTTCAAAGTGGCCTCAGAAAAAAAAAACCGAAAGCGGCACCTTAGTTGTTGTTGATTTCTTTATTGAACCTTTCCTGGTGTTTCGTTCGAGCTCAAGAGAAACTTTCATCTGAACGTAAACATTACGAAATTGTTAGGAGAAATGAAGTGGCGCCGAACCTTCTCTGTTGCCTCCAATTCAGTAGTCTTGAGTGATTTTCCAAGAGCATCCAAATTCACTTCAGATTTCTCAACGACTTTTCGCGTAACGTTTGTACTTCCAGCCAGTGACGTTTTTTTCGGTTTTCCATCGACCTTAAATGTGCCTAAGCAGTAAATGCTAAGCAGCACGCATACATCAGATAGAACTACATTCGTTCTTGATTTACTAATTTGCTTCTGAAAACAACTAGTTTCCGTAACTGTAACACAACTGAATTCGCTATTTTGTCGTTCTTTCGTACAGTTTCAACTTGAATCGGATACCAGAAAACAGAATAGTAAAATAATTTAGATCCATCAATTCTGATACGAACGCAATACGCAAAGCGTTACCTGGGAGGACTCTTCTACAATCACTTTATCGACAGCTTTCGTCAGAGCACTGCGAGTGTTCTTACTGATGCCTTTGTTAACGTGTTCTTCAGAACGCTCTTTTACTGCAGTCGATCGCAGCGAATCCTGGCTCGAAACATTCTTTTTCACCACCATCGTCGTGCTTGGTTTGTCAAGCGATTCGGCCTTCTGCACCGTGATCTATGAAATTACGAAAGTTACGAGGGAATATGTGCAACTTATCTGCTACATATTTGTCTTGCGATTTGAATTTTTGGATTTTTCTATCGATTGTCATGCTTTTCATAGGAATGACAGCGTTCCACAAGAAGAACAAAACTTTTCAGAACTTGTCGAGAGATTTCGAGACTGCTAAACGAGTGCTACAGTGTCAATACGCAGTGCCGTTCGTATCTATTCGGCAGTCAGCCTGCTGACCTCTTTTCGACATTGAAATTTCTGGTGCAAGCTTTTCACTGCTCACGTGGAATGAAACAAATATTGTTGAAAGTCGGAAGAACAAATAGGATTTCAAAGTTTTAATGTAAATGCATCGAACTATCTTGCCTGGCTGATGTTCGCTTTATCTTGCTCTGTACAAATCCGTTCGACCTGAGCAACGGTCTTCCCATCGGATACATGTTGCATCTACAAAGAAGTTTAGTAACATTGGTAGTTTACGCATCATTTGAATGCTCGTAGTTCGTTTGTAAGAGGTTTCACTTGCACCCGCGCAGTCAGGCGACCAATCTCCCCAGGCTTACGAAACTTTTCGTCCCTTTAGGGTCTGGCAATGTTGTGACAGACTCGTCTGGAAAAGTGAGGACGCTAACTTGAACAATAGTCGCGTCATATTAACCATGCCTTTACGATCCTGGAAAGCGAATGAGCGCACTCGTCGTTAACAGGCTGGTAAATGTCAAACACTTTTGCTTCATTTCTTTCTGAAAAGTTGGAAGAAGGAAAAGTGTCAAATGGTAATTTCCTTTCACCTTCTTTTCCAGGTTAGCTCTCGTCGTTTTAGTGCTCGTGGATGTTGTAGTCGTCGTCGTAGTCTTGCATTCAGTTGTTATTGGAAGCACTTTTCCCCTTTTGGGCTCATCCGGCTTCCTTGAATCTGAGAAATAATTTGGATCGTCAGCTGTTAGGGTTCCGGTGAACAACAAGTATTCTGTTCAATGTAAAACATCGAGCTGAAAAGCGGCAAAGAGAAGAACCATATCTGTGAAAACCCCAGCGGTGTCGGCTAGTAAATGTAGAAAAGTACTGTAAATTCGGCCGCTACTGAAAAGCTACGCCGGTAGAGCTGAAAGAGAGAGAGAGAGAAAGAAAAAAGAGCCTGACGATTCTATCGAAGTTTTCACTTGTACATGAGTTGTACATGGCATTAATTTGAACCCCTCCGAATCACCTCCGTTGCTTATCTCAGTTGTTACAGGGTTGGGACTATTGAAAGCTGCCTACCTGCGTTCAGAATAAGCCCCGCATTACAGGTTAGTTTTTGCAGTCTCTCCTGGATGCTCCCCGGTTTCGGATCCACCTGAAACGAATTGACAGTGGCTTGGAAACTTTACAGGAGAAAATGAAACCAACTTTTTTGTCGACGACGATTCCCTGTCCTGCCTTTCCTTGCGTGGATATAGATATCGTCTAAAAAGCCACCATGAAACCGGCGAAGTGAATAAATATATATTACACGATGAAACTGTAATCACCTCATTGAGTTTTGACGAGTTGGTATGAGTGCAATCTAAAGAGGATCGCTTTCGAAGCAAGGTAGATATAGGACTCGACTTTTGAAGTGAATGTGATTGAGCAGGAGTGGAAACTGCTGGCAATATAGTGGAAATCGGAACTCGGTTTTCTAGTGGGTTCTCCTTCTTCTTCAAGTCACCCTAAATTGAAATAAAAATCTTAGCCCATTATACGATGATACGAGAGTTCTTTGAGTGTGTTCTGCACACTCAAAAACTCTCGTATCTTCGTATAGTGTGCTGAATTTCCAACTCATTCATGTAATTTGTGGCAGCGACCGCACTTTATTACGCTGTAGTAACGATAGGTGAGTGATTGTGGAACAGTGAAATCCTATGCCTAAACGATGTACAGACTCGACTCCTCGTTCAATCAGGAGGCTAAGTGATGCAGGAATTCTAAAAATGACAGAGCGGTGGGAATTCTGCAGTCTCACTAAGCCGCAAATATAGTGTCAGAGTTGAGAAAAAATAGCGAATTGTTGCACACCTGTTTTAACGGCTTCTTCACATCCACAGTTCGGTTCTCTTTTGTGCTGTCACTGCTTTCTGAGCTGCCAAATCGCTGCACTCGCGAAGGTGTTGCCTTGGTTGGCGGGCCAGTTGTTGCAGCTGCTGACACATTTTGATTCGTCGTAACATTGACAATTACCTCTGGAGCTGAAGATTTGCGAGCAGTCAGAGAATCACTCTTAACACCGTTCGATTTCTCCTTCGGCTCTACGACATTTAGCACATCATCTATACTGGAAGCAGCACCAAGAACTCGTGGTTTCGAAGGTGGCTTGGAGGTTTTAGTCAAAGTTTTGTGCTCTACTGGAGAAACCAGGCGTGGGGGTTTAGCGGAGTTACTGTCAGCTAAAGCCGTTTTCTTCTTCAATGACGAGCTTCGTTCGACACATTCAGTCCTTAACTCACTCCTCTCCGTTGACTTGCTTGCTATTGGAATCACATCCGCAGAACTAGACAGTGGCTTCTTCTTTAGACATGTCTCAGCACTCGGGAACAGTACAGAGTCAGAGTCCTGTTTCTTCAGTGAAGACTTAACAGTGGTTGAAGATTTAGCGCTGCTGTCCTTCGCTGGTGAAGATTGCTTGTTGTCTAAGGACTCGCTTACGATTACTTCGGGAATCTGAGGCTTCTTGCCACGGATCCGTGTTGTATCCGGTGTGATGGACCTAGATCGAAGTGAAGAGGTATCGTTTCTCTTGGCCGCTGAATTCTCTTCAATACGTCTGGTTGAGTTGGATGTTGACTCTTCGACGGAGATATCTCTGTCTGGAGCACGGGCCGATCTGCACTTCGCATTCTGATGCTTTTCGGATTCAAGTTTGTTCTGGTCTTCAGTGGCTGACTGAAAACATCAAAATAGTCGTTAAAACTATTAGCTAGTAATCGTGTAATTACAACAATATGGCCTTGTCGATATGCGGTCAACTACTGAAGTGTATTGACAGTGATGTATTGATGGAGTTTCACATCATTAAACCCGAAATCCGATGATTACCGAAAAACATGAAAAGGTTCTGGCTTTCAACCTAGCTCACTTCTCTCACCTCTTTGTTAGCCTTACTACTTTATCTCAGGCGCCAGGAAAGCGAACAGAAATGTGAAACGCTGTTTGGTCCAGCAAAGGAAAGTATCGTAACCTAATAATCAGTTTCTCATTCATAATTCCATATTTTTTATTTTCCACTGATCAAATAACTACCCAATTTTTCACAGTTATGGCGCTTTGGAGACGATATCAATTCTATAACACAGCAATAGCCTCCTTCACAAGAATGGATTTACCTACCGCTCCTGATATTTTTTTGACAGAGGCTGCGTTCGGTTTGTGAGAGACAGCAGTTCCGACCCTGTTCTCAGGTGAACTCGATGGGGTGATTTTTCTCGAATTTGTACTCGGTTCCTTTCTTTTTGCCTCCACTGCATCAATGGGCAACTGTTTTTCAACTGTTCGTTCCTTATCAATATTTGATGCCTGAATTAGATTCATATAATCAAACGTCCCAGATAGGAAAGTGGTAATTCCAAAAGCTCACCATTTGTTGTGGTCTGACAGGAGCGTCTTTACTGGTGCCTGCCGTCAGTGAGCCCAGGGTAACCTTAAAGTTGTTGAATGAATACAAAATTTTATAAGTTGAATTTGAGATAAGGATTCATCTGTTCGATCAATCAAGTGTTCTATGTTAATTTCACCCCACTCCGCCGGTAACAGTGAGAAACAGAAAAAGAGAAGAACGAAGAAAAGATCGACAAGTGGAGAAAGTGAAAGAATAAGTGTTAAACGATGAAAATAAAGAACTACGTCATGCGGGTTGGTTGAATATCGGAATAGCCTATTATGCTGAGCATAGGCATATTTAGCCAGAGGCTAGAGAATTCATTTTGACCTATGTCTCTAATACCACAGAAATTCAGCCATTTTACCTTCTGCGCGTTATGTTCAGCCATTTTCAGTAATGGTTCGAAGTACTTCTTCCCACTTTGACTCATGCGATCCTTCACCGTACCTCGCAACCGATTCATCTCGATCAGAAACCTCACATATATGACGACACGCTGAAAATGGTCCATGGTCGAACTTAGCTGAACTGATAGTAATGATCAGACACTCAGAGTTTAGTGGAAGTTCACGTTGCTTCAGTTGCCAGCTTCACTGTCTAGAACATTGCCTTCATTAAGAACAGCTAAGACGACAAGTTCTCAATAAACGTTTCTCGAAGGCAAACAAGACGATGAGGCAAACAATGAAGCCAGACGTTATTTTCGAACTACATTCAAATGATGGCTTCTGTTTAGAGCGAACACATTGAGGTCTCTCACAAGACGACTCATTGGATACATACATAAGTATCGTATAGCTAATTCGGTGAGGTCAAAAACCGCCATGATAAATTAAAATATACAAGTGCCCCAGTGCAACTGCTGGTAAAGCGCTATAAGAATCTATCATGATTTCGATACTGTAAATGTGAAGACACTGAACGAATGCGATTGATGACTCAAGGAAGAACTGGAAACACTCTTCAAGCCGTCTTGTGAAGAAACACGAAATCCAACTGTGAAAAACAGTTAAATACAAATACAAAGTATTATACAGCAAAGAAGCGCAAATTAGATCACACCAAACGAAAGGTAATAAAATTGAAACATCTGCAAGAGCAACACGAAAACTGGAATGACATTGAGAACGTCATCATAGAGGTCAAACAAGCTCAACCTCATGCCCTTGAAAATTAAGATTTCTAGTAAAAAAAGTCTAATTAGTGAGTTCAAAACGTGCTTGACGAAGCAACAGATTACGAGTTACATCTGGTTCTGATAAGTGAGTGACTTCCTGCTAAAGTTCTCAAGCATGCGATGATTACAGCTACAACAATAACCAATTCTCAGAGCACAATTATCTCACTCACCACGTAGAAGTAAAGCAGCTGCAGAGAAACCGTTTAAATAACATTGAGAAATTGCTGATAGTCTATATTTTTGTTTTAAGAAAGTGTAGGATTTGCTTGCGTCAAAAATTCCGATGTGTTACGATCAAAGCATGTCATTGTATGGTACTATTTACGAATGACAAACGACTTGATGTACTAAAGTTCCGGATGTTTCATGTAGGGACAACTAAGCTAACACTTTACAGATAATAGTCCTTCTTGATGAACAGCGAAAAAGAGCCTTCTGAACTTATGATGCGAAGCTTTCGCGTCATCTCAATACTAGGAACAAAAACATAACGTTCTTACTTGACAAACTCTTTCCTATCGAGCACTCTATGATCACCGGATACGACTCCTAATATACCGATGAATTGCAGAGAAAAAAACTGACCCTGAGCTTCCTTTGAGCGTTATATCGCATTATCTGTTTGTTATTCATGATTGGACCGTCGGCAGGTCTTTCAAGTATAGCGTCATTGTGTACCTTGGCCCTATGTCTCGCTATCCACGGATGTGACAAACACTCTTTAGGAAGCATCCGTTTTCTAAATTGAATAACGTCATCTACTCCATTAGTAACAAGTAAAAATTTTCACGTACTCTTTTTTGTAGACAATCAAGTTAGAAATAAAGTCTTTCGCCTCAAGGCTGACCATGTCGAACTCCTCCGTGAAATTCCATTCACCTTTCTCCACATTGCAATAAGTCTCGCAAATATTTTCTCCGAGAAATGGAGAATACCCGGATAATCTGCAAAAGTATAGCAAGGTAAAAAAATAGCGGAGAATTAAAGTGGAGTGGAACATGGAGAATCCTTATTTATGCACTAAGTACTTGCGAATGGTTGAATAAACGAATAAATATTCACTTACAAAATGTAAGTGATAACTCCAACGCTCCACATATCAGTGTGATAGTCAAGCTGTTCATACTTGATGACCTCTGGCGCGGCGAATTCTGGTGTACCGGCCATATAGCGAAGTTCCTGTGAAAGCTGTTTCTCATGGACATATTGGCCACAACCAATCATAGAGTGAATGATTCTGCTCGAATAATCCTACAGGCAAGAGTCTAGCGAATCCATCATGAAATAGCTCACCTGGGTGCCGTCATAGTATCGAGCTAAACCGAAGTCAATCAGTTTGATTCGATTTCCTGATTGCGAGACACACATGATGTTTTCAGGCTGAACAACCACATCAGTGAGTCCGCAAAGAAAATCTGTCTCTCATTTTGGAGTATTGGGCAATAGCAACAATTTTCTAAAATTGTCCGCACCTTGATGTCCAGATGAAGGATGTTCTGCTCATGAATGTAGTCAATAGCTTCACACAGTTGACAAATAATCATCACCACCGCCAGCTCGGTCAACACATAATTTTCGTCTGCCACTCTGTCAAACAGTTCTCCTCCTCGAACTCTGAAATTGTTTCTCAAACAGCGGCGAAAAGTTATTCTCCGCGGCACAGTCCAACATTATATCTCATTTGTAGAACGCTACTAATTGGTGAGTGCATCTAAATTCCTCTTTAGATGGATGAACTTACTACATTCACGGTGGCAAAGCTCGCTGGTCTGTGACGTACATACATACAGTGTCATACTTATGTCGTAGCGCAACCATTAAGTTTTGACACAGTGAAGATACTTCGAAGAGATACAATCAAAGCTCTGAGAGCTTCAGCGAACGAACGCTGCTGGGTTATTTCGAAGAAACAACTCAGCATTCCACAAAAAGTCTCATATTCGTTTCTCCGATTTCGAATGCGAACTTCGCCAGCATGCGATCAACATATTTCAAACACCACGAAAGTCTGACTGCACAGTCACTCATGAATCACAATGAATTCTCAATATGAAGTGGAGGAGGCGAGATTCTAAGCACGAACGAAAGTGAACGATTTTATACGCAACATCGCGTCACCTTCTGCTTTGTGAACATAAGCATTACAGCATCTACCGTGCACTAAGGAAAACTTGAATGTTGGTATTCTAAACTCCTAATTTATTCCATATATTAACTCACAAAGTTACAGTATACAAGCTGGAAGTTATTAGTTGTTTCAAAAGTGTCTTCGCATCAATTTTTCTCAGTTCAATCCCCAAAGCGAGACGAGGTAAGGTTTGAAGCGAAACTAAACCATTTGTTATAGCAACAGATACTACAGTACTATGTCAATCGGAAACCACTCACATTTCCATCACTAACACAACCTCGTTGTTCGCTGTGTAGAATGCGTCGTAAATCTGAGCAATTCGTGGATGTCTGAGCTGAGTGAGAATTGATACCTCACGCTCAACTTCTTGTCGATCTGCTTGCTAAAAAGATTGTGAATATGATCAGAGCAACTGGATTCACGATTTGCACGACAAACACTGACCTGCTTGATTCTGATAACCTTTGCAGCAAATTCGATACCAGTAGCCTTTTCCCGTACTTGATAGACTTTGCCGAATTTACCACTAGAAAGTCGTATATGTATATATTTTTGTCAAGTACTGCATAACGACTACATTTCGGTCCATTAAGCAAACTCAAACATTCTCTAAAGCATAGGCGTATCGTTGCTTTGCCATCGTGTCAACGCTCAGTCTGCTCTGTATGTATGACAATAATCGAGACAACTTGAATGGTATCACTTACTCTCCTATCAATTTGTCACTCTCGTAGCACTGCTCGAATTTGACGTTGGATCGAATGCTCTCGATCTTCTTAATGTGATATAAGGGCGGTTCGTCGACGTCTGTGGTAAACTGTGATCAGTTTCAATAATTACGAATCCAGTCAAGAATACTATCAGTAAATACACTCGACATCAGTAGCAGTGATGTAAAGCTAACCTGTTGGGTAATGTTCGTCGACCTTGATTTTACCCTCAGTGCCCATATTAACCTGCAAAACAATTTTCGCTAGTGGAGCAAGATGAGCTGCAATCGTGTTTTACGCGCGGAATAACACCAGCTTTTATTAAGCAGTGGCATATGGAACGTTGCCGTAATTGTCAGACACCTCACGAAAGCTTCAACGACTTCAGTGACTAGAAGAATGTCAAATAAGAGATTGCTTCTGAAGGCAATAAATGTAACACATCAGTGGTGAAGTTTACAGCATCAAGAGCGATGGAATGACGTATGATATGAAGACAAGCAATGCTAGTGACGTCTACCTCGTCGGGCATCCGTCGAAAGATGATTCACTTTCAACTGACATTAATTACAGAGCGGAATTGATGTGTCCGAATTTTTGCTGTTATTTTCAATTCACACAGACGAAGAAAAGTGTTATCGATTGAAAAAAAAACCTATGTTACTATGTTCTACAAGGAAAATGGCATCACCTGCAGGAATGAGTTCTACAAAATATAGTCAAAATCATCACAAGTGGTAAATATGGAGAACAAAGTAGCCTAATTTTTGGGAGTCAGTGTTGAGAAATACTGACCTACTATATCTAATATGATCAGACCAAAAAACTAGAAAAAAAACTAAAACTAAAAACTATCTGAACGAGCATGTCAAAACGTGGAGAACCTGGGGAAGTAACAGCCAATCTTTACTAATCTCATGGCGTATCGATCATTCTCTGATCAGCTGCTCTAAATCACTATCAACGATGACGTTAGTTGAGCTGATCGTCAAAACAAAACGATGAATTTAGTGATTTGCAATTTTCTCGGAAATCCGACGGTAGGTCGTACCAGCGGAAAATTCTTGAAGTAATGCTTTGCAGCAAATTCGTACTTTCGTTTTGCAGAAATTTATTCAGAACCGTTGTCCCAGAGAAGCGAAAGATCGATATTGTGCTTATGAATCTTCCAAAATGACACAAAGAATGTGATCTCAAAGGCAAGACATCTGCTTGATCAAATTGATTCTAAAAATAAAAAGTTTCTACAAGAGACGACGAATATCGGATCCCAGTTTGGGCGGCTTTGACAATGGACA
The DNA here is from genome assembly GCA_030553155.1 of Nippostrongylus brasiliensis. Classification (NCBI taxonomy): domain Eukaryota; kingdom Metazoa; phylum Nematoda; class Chromadorea; order Rhabditida; family Heligmosomidae; genus Nippostrongylus; species Nippostrongylus brasiliensis. The sequence continues at coordinate 27,725,466 of CP130737.1, forward strand.
CGAAAAACTATGGCGTTTCTGTTGGTGTCTTCTAGTGCAAATCACAATGCGCATATTCATGGGAAAGAAAAATGGCAAGCATTTTGGTTCTCTTACACATGTGCAGCTGTAGATGAATACAGTAACACCTAAAGTAATGATTGATTGATACTGACGTGATCATTCTGGTCTATCGCTCTTGAACTTCTTAAACGATAAACACATGAAAATAGCTCGCGTCTGCTGTCAATGAACAGCTAAAGATGAAAAACAACGGGGCAACGTTCATTCGAAAACACCAAGGATACTACATTGAAACGATGACCAGGGTTGATGTTTAGAGTATATTTTTGTACTAGTAGCTAAAAGGAAAGCTTAGAAATCGTACTTCAATGTTTTTGTGAAGCTAAGCAACTTGATGTGAAGGTTGTCTGGTATACATACATACCACTCCAGTGTCGTGGAGTCCTAGTCAATGCGCTTGTAAACATCAAATATATATTCAATCAGTCTATTCATATCTACATGGGAACCAATCCTCGAAACGAGTCCGAATGGATTCTGGAACGTGCGGAATTTCTAGCTACGAAAAGCAGTTTGACAGTTTTATTCGACCGTGAAACCATTACATGAATCAGTCCACCTCAGAGAATGACGTGCCACCACCACGAGCCCCATTTTTACCATTGCTTATGTCAAACGCGACACAATTTCATCATATTGTGAAAGATAGGTTACTATAGATTTTAGATGAACCGAGTGAACAATATTCTGAGAGCTTCACTTCCTATTTCGCTTCTCTTTGCCATTTAATCCAAGTCAATAATACTATTGCTGTCATTTCAGATGCTTTTATTTAGCAGAACTTATTTGCTATGTAGGAAGTCAATTGTATGACCGGTTCCGTGGGAAGCAACCCGACCACCGTTATCATTATTTGACGAGTCTTTGGGTACGTTGTATTTGCCAATGGCAGACTAGGATCCGTACAGTACCGGACATAGCATTTGATCACTTCCCGGAAAAGCCGCTTAGGAGCGTTCCAAAGCGGCTTTTTTCAATAACTTTGTTGAAACTCAATTATTTGTAAAGATATACGTATATTTGAGCTCAGTAGCTCGAGCTCTATCGACTGATATCCAAAGATCGGTACAAATGCAAAATATGACCCTTTTGCCGACCCCTCAAATCTCGCCTGGTCGGTCCTTCTGGGGCTGGTCGGTCCCTCAGGGACCGACTAGGCGAGATTTGAGGGGTCGGCAAGAGGGGCAATATTTTGCATTTGTATCGATCTTTGAAATACCAATCGATAGAGGTCGAGCTGCTGATCTCAAATATATGTACATTTTTACAAACAATTGAGGTTCAACAAAGTTATTTGAAAAAGCCGCTTTGGAACGCTCCTAAGCGGCTTTTCCGGGAAGTGATCAAAAGCTATGTCCGGTACTGTATAAAAGGAGCGCATCCCGTGCCTAGGTGTGTTCGTCTGTTCTACTATTCTTCTATTGATGAACTGTTATTTATTCACTTGCCGTCCAGCTCTCCCACCACAAGCCACAGAAACAACATTATTGGATCAACATCGAAGACCATCTTCGAATTGATCTTCTGGCAGGAAGAATTGACGAAGGGGTCGTTGAAATTATTTACCATTTCCCGACAACAAGGTCGTGAGGACAAGTCAGTAACTGTTGGTTATAGAAGAAAAATGACAAATCTCAGGACACAGACACAGATGTTCTCCCATTGCTTATAACACTTGTAGAAGCTGCATATGGGTGTGAAAAAACAGAAAATCACGGTGTGTCGCATCATCGTAAAAATAGATGAGAGTATAGAGAGGCAATGGACTGCACATACACACCACAGACATACATACACATACACACAGATACACACATACATCATGCACAAACACTAGCGTTTGACCACGAAACAGAAAAACAACATACCAGAGCAGAACGACTGATAAAAGCATCCATGTATGCAACGATTTTCAAGACTGCGTCAAGCAGATATTGGAGAGACAGAAGTAAGAAGAAGAACAGATCGAAGTAGAAGTTAAATCTGAGGGGTGTCAGAAAGATTAGAGCAAGAGAAGCAATAGGAGAGAACACTGTATAGACGTGCGCTTTTTCAAAACAAAAACGAACAATGCTAAAAGGTTTGGTTGATGGTGCAGAGGTGATGCTCGGCACAGGCGGCGGTATATGTATGAGTGTTTGAATGGCGGTCGCTATTTGGCGAGAGGGTTCATTGACAGCAACACTTCAGAACAAACAGACATGGCGCTGGTTTGATGAGCATTGTTCTCCTGTGCTTCACGCCTGTCTCAACTGCTTGCCGTTAGTCTCCTCAAGAAGCAGACTTCAAGCTCACCGTTGTTGTCAACTGAATCTAACGTAAACGTATCAACAGCGCTGACATGGTCACCTCCTTTTTCGTATAATGATGAAGCTTTCACAAATTGGCTCGAGTTTTACACATTAGACATCAGTACTTTGATACAGGTAGAATTATTCTTTACAAAACACAAAAGAGCAAAACTGGCGAAAAACGGGAACAAGAGCACCTTTTCAACGCAATCGATGAAGGGTTTACATATATGTACATACATATGCACATACAGTACCGATCAAAATGATATGTCGCCCTACATTTCTGAATACAAGTCGTCGAAACCTAGAGGAATCCTAGTCCAATTGGTAGTATCGGCAATTTTACTCAAAAATACATTGACATATGCACACGTTAGAAAATCTGGAATTTCTGAAGGGATTTCGAATACGTTCCTTATATGCAGTTTCACACGACCATATCTAACGTGCACGTGAAATCAGTCCAAGATGAAATTTCGACAGACCTGTGTTAAGTTGTACGTGTTCGCCAGTGAACGAGAAAAATGGAGAAAAATTTGAAAGCCCAATGTTGAGTGCTTCCCGCCACCATACAATGCACTACCGTGGGGAGGGGGTGGGGGTATGGCATTTTTAACGGATGCAAATAAGATGAAATTCCTTGAACAAAGGAGTTGAACTCATTTTCTATTTGGAATTTTATTTGAAGGTTAGAAGGTCTCCTATGCACTGGGAAAAATTGAAGTCCATTTTCCTCCAGATTTTTTATACATGACAGTTTATGTAAGCACAAGTATAGCGACGGGATAGTCGAGAGATTAAGAGATTAGACTCAAGGTCTCGATGATCACGGTTCAATCCCGTCCGAGGCAGAAAACCTTGCCTAGCTTAGAAACAGCTGAAAAGAGTGCCGGTACCAGCGTCAGGCCCGGATGACAGGTCGGCTGATTGAGGAAAACTGTCACAATCACAAGACGGATCGATGGTCGCGTGCGGGAAAGCGGCGCTCAAGAACCTGCAATCGAGAACGATATGGCCACCCAACAAGGAGTTCTAGACCGAGAAAAGATGGCTTGTGGTATCCTCAACGAAGTGAGAGCAGCACCAAGGAGAAAGAAGTCGAGGCGGCTATCATGAAAGACGTACCCCGTTACCGATCGGGATAAAAACGTTGTGGAATAAAATAAAACTCGACTACCTATGTGTGAATCGTTAACGTGCATCGGAAGGAGAAAATCTTACTTTGTGAAAATCTGAGGTTTGATGCAATTTTGTCAACCCTCTGGTGATATAGAGCTTTTTATTTAAAGTAAAGTCTCAAAATTTTGCCATTTTTGGGCTATAAAGATTTTCGATAAAAAATCTATTGTTGATTGACAATCTAATTTTTTGTAGGCTTTTATAACAAATCAGTCATGCTCTAATGAAATTTCATCTTGGATGGATTTCACGCAGCGGTCAGTGAGATATAGTCGTGTGAAAATGCATATAAAAACACACTCAAATTTATTTTAAATTCCAGATTTCCCAGCAAGTGCATAGATCAATGTATTTCTGAGTGAACTCACTGATACTAGCAGTTGCACTAGTGTTCTTCTTGATTCCGACTAGTTGTATTCAAAAATGTAAGGGGACATATCATTTTGATCGGTACTGCACGTGTGGAGTGGGCAGGAGGTGAGGGTGAACCGTTGAGGTGTCATAGCGGATTGATTCCTGTGTAAGTAGTCTCCTTGGGACCAGATAACTTCATTCGACGGTTTCGTCGGCACAGAGATAATCTTTTTGTTAGGTGGCGTACCGACTAAGCTCTGCTTACATCGAACATATTGCCGGTCCGACAAGTTGCCCAGGTGAAATGAGATCTAATCAACTGAAAAGACTGAAACTTTGGCGATGGGCTACAATTTGAAACGCGATGGGCTACAATTTGAAACGATCAGTGGCGCAAATTTTGCACCAAGCACTCTTCAAAACATAAACAGCCTCCTTTCGAAAGCACAATAACATACTTTATGACGTGGAAGACGCCCAACAGGAAAATACGTCGTTGGTACATCGTGTTTCGATAGAAAACGACACATCACAATGCGTATGTGTAAGAGAATTCGGTGCCCAAAAACGTTTGAAGATTCAGTTAGGTTACCACTAGGTCGAGGATAATAGATAAAAACAGAGCAGCAGGAAGCGAATACAAGCTGGAAAAAACGCTAAACTTTACGGTCAAAACGTTGTCTACTCTGGACCCCTGCGACCAATATCACGAAAATCGGACTACAAGTGGGAGTTGGACTAGAGGACACGATAGGAGCACCTAATGAGATCTTTTACATTGATCTTAGTGGATCAACATTAATTCTATAGACACAAGCTCGTCGATAAACGCAGATAGATCGTGAAAATGAAGGCCACGATACAGGAACTGTACTGCATGCTAATCTTCGTGGTTGTGGCATTAGAAGTCGTTAGATCATCGTAAATGAAACACTATTGAACGTCGAACAAAACACCATCGGAAAAGCGAATCATTCAGGTAACGAACGGTCAACAAGAAGGTGCTATGGGCCTGATCGATACGAGTGACTGGGACCTAGAAGACGGTTCGAGAACTTTAAAACGTGCACAAGAATGAGCGCTTTAAACTCTGTGAGGTCCAGAGTCCTACATCTAAAAGTCGCGTGATTCGACAAAATATCTCAGCAGGAATAATAGGTTGACATACAAATATCCGCGCGCATCTGTAGCCTTCTCAAAATTTTGCACAATGACGAGCTGAAGCTGGGGGAAATTGTCCACTACGTGCGTCGTAAATGAGACCACATATGTGTAAGAGTGAATACAGGAAATGTAATGAATGTGCATGCGTGAATACACGAAAATACGGCTGACGAAAACGATGAGAATTTGTGAAAGGTTCACAAAAAATATTGAACATTATGTTGAATATTGATATTGAATAACATTGAAAATATAACTGAGGAGAAAATGAATGAAAACGTCAGTTGGAGCTACAATTCAACAAAAAGAACCTAGTGAGTGTCGCAGAACGATTTGTTACATATTTGAATCTGACTAAAAAACTCGAACGCTACCTAAATTCCATGTACTGAGTGCTAGGTGCATTTTGCGAGTGAAGTATAGCAGAAGGCAGTGTATAAGTTCTCAGTCTTGTTCAGAAACATTCCTCGAAAGAGGGAAACGCGAGACAAAAGTGTTGCATAGAATTTGAACAATGACAAACATAAAGCAGTGTAAAGAGAACATTTGATGAAGGCCAAATGAGCGCAAAGCTTGAGACGAGCTGCAACAATTTATAATGATGCGGAATCGTTGTCGTTGAACGCAAGTTCTCGGATAAAATAAACATAAACGGACGCTGATAATCGATTCGGGCGTACTGAGGGGTTGAAGACGGAGATTTGTCGATATCGACTAGACCCGACCGGGGGCGGAATTGTTGAGGTTAAGGCCAGCAGCGCCTGTTTACACTGACTGCGGAGGTGACTCGTCGTGGAATTCCGGAAGCACCCTTCACCACCCCGAGCCTCCCTAGGCCTCAAGTGCTTCGGCCTTTACCTCTACATACGTACCTTAGCAAATGAATTCGTGATTCGTCTTGTGATGTAGATCACAGAATGAAGCCATCTGAATCAACTTCAATCGCCTTCTTACACCTCAAACTTGTTCAATGCAGACAGAACTACTACAGTCACTTGAAAAACGTTAGATGCAAGCATTTCCATCCATAAGCGTACACCGTAAAACGGAGAACAGTGAAACGCAGGTTCAAATATGCCACGTTCTGCAATAACTAAAAGGAACTGACGTTGTCAACACCTGCAACAAGACGGGTGTAGTTTTATTTAATTTCGGCACTAATTGCTACAACGTTGGCGAATTAACGAAGTCGACGTCATTATCACGCCGTTTATAGTTACAGTTAGTGTTACGGGCACATTAAGCTGAGTCGCAGCAAAGAAAAATTATCCGTTATCCATTCCGAATAAGCTTATGCCGGTGATATAGTTCTTGTTGCAATTTTTGGAATTCATATTTCGTGCTATATTTTTTGCAGAAAATCAAAAACAGGGAAGTCACTGCGTCATTTTCTTGAATAGAATAAGAATGTGAGAGTTATCAGGGTGGCCATCAAGGAATATTTTCCATTAAGGAAAACCTGTTTGGAGGTAACGCTTGCAGCGTTGCTGGATAAGAATAGCTTCGAAAACCATTCAGACATGCGTGCAAGAATGCTTCATTTCGTCACCGAAATTATTCTTGAACTCTCGGTACGATATAACAGAAAGCTTCCTTGACTTCCACCTCCAAGTCACCGTCGACCACTGTGACCCATTTTCCTTTGTTGTTGCATCGGATGATCTGCAATTGTTTTGCTATGACGACGCACCGATCACAATCCATCTGCTTCCATGTTCTATGCTGGATCGGTAATATATTACAATATATTAATACATTATCTGGTCAATAGAACATGTGCTCGAACTGAAAATGGCCATTAATATTCAATAATGCGTTAGCAATAGGTATTGATACACAGCGGTGCACACAGAAATTGATAAAAAAGAGTGCAAATGAAAGCCGATCCTGAACACAAAGGTATGCCGAGCAGAAATCTTTGTGTGTAACACGACAGCTTGGAGCTCAGTTCAGACAGATGAAATGCTAACAAAAGCTGCTGCTTCTAGAGCTGCTTAGTTGAGAAAAATGGAACGAACAGGTAAAAGAGTTCTGCCTCACTCCCGGTTTTTCCTCACACGACTTACTTCTCACCAGTCAGATCTAAACCAAGAACATGCTTAATCAGCCTACCTTGCTTACTGACGCTCTGCCCACAATAGTAGGTCTTCCACCGCTGCTGGTGGCCAACACAACCTTAAATTTCAATGAAGAAAGAGTTCCGGTAATTCAGCATAACGCAAGCTAAATAACAAACGAACGTAGTCATCTGGTGATGTTGCAGTACATGTGAGCTCTTTATGCCAGCCATCGTCAGGGTGCAAGTCTTTTACGTTTTTCTCTTTCGGTTGGAAACACTTAATGTTTTATAGATGTTGTCGGCTAGTCTTTGTAAACTACAAATCAGTAATAGTTTTTCGAATCTATTTCAGAGTCTTACATCAAGTCCGTTGAAGGATCCTCCATTTGTTCCTTTGCATTCAGGTCGGAGTTTCACACGTTTGCAGTCGTACTTATCTATAAATGCACAGTATCTGGCTGACTTCCTGCTCTATCATATCAAATAAAAATTTTTTCGAGAGGCTTAATATACAACAACAGACAAGTAAAGTGTATGCGGGGATTCTACCAAGTTCTGAGCGTCTAATTTTTGACTATCATTATTTTTAGTTCAAGAAACACAGTCGTACTCCGGTCAAAAAGCATCAGCTAAGACTCTTACACCATTCGTCATGATGTTCGTTGAAATCTCGGTCAACCATCCACGGCACATGACGTTTCGCACGGTTTTCGAATGCTGCTTGTTGTGTAATCGTTTCAGATTTGAACAATGCCTCATCGTTGAAACTCGCTGAATTCAGATGTACATTACAACGTGATGGATGTATTTCTAGTGGTAGTTTTCAATTAAGCAGATAAACAAACACTTAATGACATTCCATATGCTAAAACACTCTCGCGTCGTCAAAACCAAACAATATTGAAAACAGACACCTACATACAATACATATTAAATGTATGTAGACTCACCGTGTGCACAACACAGCGAAGCCAACAAAATCACCGTCAATCGCGACATGATTGAGAAATAACCGACACGTTCGGTTTTATAGCAGCAAGACGTAAGGGTTTGTACATACATATATGTTACTCATCACAGCTGATATTTCATCGGCAATTATTTTGTCTGGTTGTTGAATATTGTCATTATGGACGCAATGTTTCAGCACAAATATGACAGCAGCCTTCACGAAAAATATGCTGCATGAATATAGTCGAGCCTCTGAAGCAATAGTTTCAAGAAGTAGACGTAGTCTGAGTGTAATTTGTGTGAGGATATCACTGCTTTTCTCGGCACCTCTATCAACAGCTAGCTTCCATTTGGAGAATATCACCGAGCAATAGTTGTGTAGTAAAGTGGAACTGATTTCAGTTCATGAGGCTATTTACTGTTTGAAAATCGTAGAAAAGATGTCACTGCTTTCGTATACGCCTAAATGATGCTACTCGTCGCTCAAGTAAGTTTCTAAATGCTCTGCAACTTCAACGAAGGAGCTTAGTTAAGTCTTGGGATGTTTTGTTCTGTAATCTAACGAACGTTCACTTCTTGCTCATAATGGAAATGTGACACAATTTGAGTTTAGCTTTCGTTATTTTTTTGTCATCTTCAATCACAGAGCAGGTACGAAAGCCGACGGCCTTTTGAACAACTTGCCGTGAATAATTCACGAGCAGAACGTCATCCCTAAGCAACTGTTAGACGTCTTTTGTCAGATATCTCTCACGACTAATTCAGGGCCAACTACTAGCCTAGCAGCGACTGAGTGCGCTTGTTCCAGAACATTATAAGCCTCGTCACTATATCCTATGTTCTGCTTTATTTGATCCTCATGACATTAGCCGGTTTGATTACCGTTCTGCTTAACTGTTTAGTTACCTTGGCGTTGAAATGCCATCAGTGTAACGGTTGGATCGGCAGCTATCCGCTGAGGTAAGTGCGAAATCTTCTAATGAAACTGGAAAATCACTGCCAGAAAACGCACTTGTTATCTTGTGTAAGAGGACAAAGAGTTTAGAAAGGCGTACCATTCCACTTTTGGAAATCCAAAATTAGATTAGGAACAAACAAGGAGTTCATAATGCCTATTTAGCTCTAGAGATAACTGCTAGTTGTATGTCGTCGTTTTTGTATTACCAGAATTTCGACAAAACGTTGGATAGAGGAATTTTCGATAAGAAACAAAGTGAATGATATTATATTCGCAGCACCGTGAATAGACAAGTGTAGCGGTGAAGAACTGTGATTTCCTACAAACTACTTAACAATCGGCCGGCCATTTCAGCTGTTTGAAACCATGTTGAAATAATGAAGTTGTTTCAGATTCACCACATCAAGCACTTGCGACAATAGGAATAATCAATGTGAGACGACCTTTGTAAGTTCACACTAGACAAGGCTTCTTCTTGTGTACACATTCAAAAACACAGAGCGAGCAATGTTACATCGTAGTGCCCATCACGAGTTTACTAGTCATGATAGAAACTGCCCTAGCGAAAATTTTTGAAAACGTTTTTTCTAAACGTCTTCTAGGAGTATTGGAACATTACCGATAGAAGACGTTAAAGGCAAATTTGCATAGCTGATGTGATTACGACGCATGAATGTGTCAGAAAACGAGTTCAGTACAGTAGGTTGCAAACAGGTTCTAGCATTTACAGTATACTATATGTATCTGTGTAGTTTCAGCACTGCGTGAGGATATTGGATACAATGAGTCCTGGAACTCAGTACGTAACCTTCCGAAGCGACTGCTACTACCAAACAACATTACAAGTTAATATTCAAAATTTATCGTACGTTCAAAATGACGCTTGTTTGCCGTTTCAAGATGGCTCCGCTCCCGTGAAAAGGTATTCATCGTTTCAATTCAAGTCAAGCAAAGGTCTACGTATAAGCGTGTGGTGCTGTCTCATTAGAATAGATTGTGTGGCTCAGTCCCCATTTAAAACTGGACCTTTAAGTCAGAAAACAGAGTGGCCAATAAGTGAATAGGTGAACGTGTCACGAGCGATAAAAAACATTCCTCCTAATCTCTTGGAGTATTATAATGAGTAAGACGCAAGCAAACGAAAAAAACGAAAAGTAGAAGATCGCGGTTGAATGGTTGCTGCTGTACGAACGCTCCGGTCCCTCCGTCGGGGTGAGGTGTACGTACAGGGTGCGTCAAAAGTCTTTGGACTCAGATAATTGGCCGCCTTAACGGCTATTTTGAAGCAAATGAAATGAAATTCATAAGGTTCATTACTTTAAACATTGTACACATAAAAACATAGTTAGGTTTCAAAACGACCTCCTTTGGCACGAACACAGGTCTTAAGTCTCCAAGGGAACACATCTATGTACAGCGGCGCGCAGGACTTCTTCACCAATTTCTTCCCAGGCTTTCTCCAAATTCGTTTGAGCGACTCAATGTCCCTGTTTGGTGTAGAGCAGGCCTTACTCTTTAATGTGTACCAGATTGGGAAGTCCATCGGATTGAGGTCCGGGCTGTGTGGTGGCCATACGTTTACTGAGATGAAATGGGGAAAGTGGTCGGCGCACCACTTCTGCACGATTTTAGCCCTGTTGGCAGGTGCAGAGTCCTGCTGATATGTACAGCTGGTATTTTCAAAGTGTCCAGATGCCCAGGAAAGAATTTCCTTTTCTAGAATGTCTTCCAGGTAGTTCTGACAATTGATTTTGAGGCATATACCCACAAAAATCAGTGACGTATTCCCATCTGCTGTTATTCCTGTGAAAACCATCACGAAGTTCCGATTTCCTGATCTTTCCGCCACATTCCCGTGCTGATTAGCTTCTCCTACATTTTTGGCAAGAATCCTGTCGTTTTGGTGGTTGGGAAAATGTTCAATCGTGAAAACGGACCCGTCGATGAACAGGATCCTTCGGTGGCGCGCCGTTGTAGATGCGTTCCCTAAGAAACTTAAGGCCTGTGTTAGTGCCAAAGGAGGCCGTTTCAAAACCTATCTACGTTTTCATGTGTACAATGTCTAAAGTAACAAACGTTATGAATTTCATTTCTTTTGCTTCAAAATAGCCGTAACGCGGCTAATTATCTGAGTCCAAAGGCTTTTGACGCACCCTGTATTGACAGCCTACATCAAACGACCGGTTACGGTCATGCGAAGCTCTCATCACCTTACCGGACGGAGAAAAAAAACTTAATTGATGAATGAGTGAAGCTCAGAACAGAGTACAATGTGGCTAAGTGCCCATCAACTGTTCGACGAGTCAAAATCGTCAGCACGGTTCGTTTACGCGGCAGCTTTTCGAGCATTGAGTGGCACTTGACTGTCCTAGCGATCACAAATGCAAGCTCCAGTTGTTGTCTAAGGGGCTCTTTGATGAATGATAGTGAAAATGCACTACACATCCGCAGTAGTATCGTAGCCAATGCAGTTGAGGTGAATTGAGAAGAATATTGTGGGTTTGTAAGACGAGTATGACCACCTAGGAATGCAACGGAGCTAGCTTTTGGGATGTCGGCTAAAAAGCATTCGCTTGCATGATCTACATCTGTCACGTGAAAAATATATACGTGATAAAGGAATGGACCATGTTGACAACTTGAAGAATGTTGTACTCTCCTCTAAACAACCCACCAGCACTCTTCATTCAGGTGGTTCTACTGCTTCTGCAATGATCGCGACTACTGTAATAGTTCAGCCACATTGGAAATGCTGGTCATGCTTGCAGCAACACTTGCGAGATGTTTCTGGAGCTGATACAACGAGGAGTAAAGTGTAATTACAGCACTTGTTGGTGAATTATGATGGACATTGTACGCAAAGCATTATACGTAAGTGAAATCAGTTCATTAACGCAAGAATTTCGAATGAACAGAAACGTTGTCGAAGGGTAATGGTGACATCGAAGCTGCATTTGAATGCTGAAGGATGTGGAGACGTTCTTAGAAAGAAGTTTTGAAGACCATAATTGCAATAGTGTGCACGTAGAAATAGATGAAACAATGCGTCTCGTGTGTCACATAAGAGCCGAAGTTTCTGCCAACAACGCACTGCCAAGACGGATAGAATTTTCGGTCCATATCCTGCTTGATACATGCCGCGATGTCCTGCAAATATTACCTGGAGTACTTAGAATAACAGAAGAGAAAAACTGCACAGGAAGTTAGAGGTGTGCGTTTGAATGCAACTACCTTGCTTTACTCAGGAAATATGTAAGGAGAAAAATGAAATATCAAAAGCAACTAAGTGCAATAATGGCAAGTGGGAAGAGATATCTCAGAAATTCGACTCGTTCCGTAACATATCAACTTGGTTTTGGAATTGTTGTAAACAAACTCGCTGAAACTTGACACGAATATACCTTTTCTATGCGGCATCTGTCAAGTGCCCGAAAGGCGATTTCAATTGTCTCCTCCTGCATTTCCACACTCATATCACAGGTTTTGATAACCACAGCATCTCGTCTTGATTTTCCACACTGGAATCAGCGCGCATAAAGTTGGGACATTTAAGTTACTTTACAGTTTGGTTGAAAATCTGTGAAGATCCTCTTTTGCATTTCGCTTTACAATTCTGCTACACTGAGTTCACGCCGTTGTGATGGGCTTTTCGCTTCTTAGTTCTCATGTCTATAGATAGTCGAGAAGCATTGCACTAAGTAACTAAACAATCCTCATGCGCACAAAACTACGGTTGTTGTAATGCAGAGAGAGTTTTAATCATACTGAAAATTTTAGACTGAGGTGCTCGCAAGGGTTTTGGGGTGGACATTTAGCTGTAGACCAAAAATTGAGTCCCGTTCTTTATTCCACATCGGCCTCTTTTATTATTCGATGATTGACCATTCAAGCAAACGCTTGTTCTGAGCACTCTAGATTATTCGAAGTAAGCTACATATATAGGGAAAATTCAAAGTACCTTGCAGAACTTGAAGCAATTCATAAAACAGTGAAGACAATAAAGCTCGAGGACAACATTCGGACTTTCATGGACAGTTTTGTCGGCCGTCACTCAATGCATATCATATCAGAAAGAAGGTGCATACCGCTACATAAAATGTACTACCCTATACTCAAAAATTCATGAGAAACACTAGAGCGGAACCGTTGTTGGAGCGCAACCATTCTGGTAGAATACTGCGAGCATGGCTTCAACTATGTTCATGTTAAATTTCAATTGTTCTTAAAACATTCACAAGCAAAGAAAGTAATTACCTCGAATTTGAACTTCGCATTGCTGTTGAGGCTTAGCATTGTCATACTGAATTGTATAAAGACAATTTACGATTTAAAATAAGACATCTCTGTCAGGAATGGTGTAAATATTATCAGCTATACACCGAAGAAAAACTGGGAAGGTTCTTTCTCTGGACTGGCAGAATCATGGGCTGTTCAACGCGAACTACTAGCGATAAAAGCGAAAGTGTTCGGCTTCAGCTGTCAATGATCCGGTTCTGACTTGATATTGCAGACAAATATTTCTCTGCTACTAGATGAGAAGCGAAGTTTATGAACTCATGCAATTGGGAATGAATTGAAAAAGCGTTCGTACGATTGAAGATGATTGGAGTGATCGTTCAAGTGCATAGCTGCAATCGAATCGCCAAGTGTTTCTCAGCGAAGATATCCACTCAAGAGCTTATGCAAGAGCTTCTACGTATAGAAAAAGTCAGACTATTGTAAATAAGCTGTAAGATAGATATCAGTTCAACAAGAGGCTTCTGAAAGGCTCTGCGTCAGCTCTTGTAGAAACTAGCGGAAATCTCAGAGAAACATTCAACCCATACCTTTTAAAGGAGATAGTCGTACAGAAGATAGTCAACAGAGCAAGCACCACCTTGTGGCTGAAGGAGATGGCGAAAGCTTTTTAAAATATCTGCGGAGAATGAGCAATCCTTAGGTGAACTTACTGCTAGTTTTCTTCTTTCCGTTGACACTTTGGGACAGAAGACTCTTCGCCTGGAACTCTGCACCATTGAACTCGCTGAAATAACTGTTGCCAGTGTTTAAGTTACAACGAAGGTCGTGATCCTTGTTCGTTAATTTGAAGGATAAACAGCGGACAAGCGGATTCTATGTAGCATTTTGAGCACCAGAAAAAAACAAAGAAGTACGCAAACAATACAAAACAACGAAGGAACCCGTGTTCATTTTTTGTAGAAAGGCAGTACATGTCAATCATAGTCCAAACGAGCTGCATATTTCAATGGGTCCCATTATGTGTTCGTGTACTCCCTAGATGGTTGCCCACTGAATGGTGGCAGGACAGTTGTCCAGTTTCGCACATGAACACTCCAATAAGAGAAGTTCAATCATCAAAGGAGAGATATGTACGAAAAGTTTCTTGGTTATAGTATCAGCGCCAAACGCCGCGGAATTTGACTAGGACCGAGCTCTATGTGACGCACGTTTTTCAACAGACTGTTACTGAGTCAACTTCTCGAAAAAAAAAGCAGAAAAGGGGCTGAAAAGAAGAACGAACGCAGCGTGAGTTGGAACGATTCGGTGAAAAGTGCTCTATTCGTAGGAAATCTCCTCCGAGCAAAGCTTTTTTTCGAGAGCTTGTTGCATCAGTCACCACAGAACCCTGAGATGCCCACATCTGTCATAAAGCCATGGGCATTCGAAGAATATGATAATTCTGCTCACTTTCGACAGCAACTGTTCCCTAGAGCAAACAGTCTATGTACATAGTTCAAACCAAGCCGAACGGTGGGAATCAGTGCATTGGAAACCTCACAGTCTTGTAGCTGATATAAAATGCCGTTCATGCAAGAATGCTTAGCTGAACAGAGCACATATGAAAAACGCCATCTTCGCAGTTCAAATACCAAATTGGACGTCATGTGGCTCCAGAACATTGTTTCGGTTGACAAAATGTTGTTGAATGTTGCATATCCTGTTCTTTCTTCATGCGCATTTTGAATATTGCTGATAATTCAGGACAAGATTGCGAAGATTGAAGCACTCGCTCCCTCTTGCAATGATAACGCCACAAAAATGATAAGGGCTATTCTCATGCAGCCTGTCTGTTTGCCGTAAAATTGCCGTAAAATTATTAGACGAACCATTCAATCCAATCTATTCGACTCCACTTATCGTTTTCTAGAAGTGTTCCTGAAATCTCCTCGGTTCGTAGCGCTTTTTTCAAGCTTAACTATTTCTGTAAAACCATTTGTAGAATTAAAATGAGCAAGCAGATTTGTCTTCGTGTTTATCAGTGAAGATGTTCTCTTTTTTGAAGAAAAGCAAAATCACCTGGTTTGAATGATTAGACAGTGGAATTCAATTCCACATAATCAAGTTGCACTTCGAGTGACGTGGCGACTGTTGTACATATAGTAAATATATATGCTGATGTGAGATGGAGACCGACTGTCACAAAATTTCGATTGTTGCCCATGAACCACAGGTGTGCATTTACATAGATGGAGAGCACTATTGACGGAATCTGAAGAGCGCAATGTAACATCGCTCATAGTTATCGATTACAGTTTGCCAACAATCGTTTCAAGATTCTTGTTGTTGGACGACGAGAATGTGGGAAATCGGCCTTAATTCGTCGCTTGCAACGTAACACATTCGAAAATTCGAAAGATATACCTGAAGTGGTTGTGGTTATCCGCGCTGTTCATGGTTCCATTGTCAAAGTTGACTTAGTCGCAGTTGGTATGTTTTGGCTATTCAACAGACGAAGACCTCATCATTCATTTCGACTTTTCTAGACATATGCAAGTTCCTAGGGGACGATCCGATAACAGATCAAGCAAGAGTTGACTTTGTAAGTTGTAAGTTAGATATTGCTTCATTGCAGTACTATATAGCACTATATCTATTGCAGTTCTTATATTTTCCTATTTTGCTTGACGATTCTTACGAATTCAGGTCAAACACTCGTTTGATATGAGTGGACTGTTCTTGTTGTATGATACGACAAATGCAGAAACGTTTGCGGAGATTGATGAGGTTCTTCGGGTTCTGAAGCGAATGGTATGGTTTCGACATGCTCGGTTTTTGCAAGAGTCACTCGATTTCATCGTCATCGATGTTCCTGAGAATACGAACGTACAGAGAGGAAATATAATGCAGTTCAATATACGTTTAAAGCAAGCGACCGAGCAGCTGGAAGTTGGCCTTTGCTCGTTGTCGCTGAACATGGAAAAACTGTTTAAAGATAAGCGAAAACAAACGAATCATCGTGGAAGCTCGTACGAAATGAAACTGGCATATATACGAGGCATAGGTTGAGAACACTTTAGGTGCCACCTGATGTCGATGTTTGCATAGTTGGAACGAAGGCTGACTTAGTAGACTCGAGAAAGGTGTCGTACGACGAAGCGGAGCGAAAATCTCAACAACTCGGTTATTCTTTATTCGAAACAAGGTATGACTGTCACATTGTTGCAATCTTCTATTTATCGAAAAATTCCAAAATATTCCGCAGTGCACGTGATTTTTGCAGTGCGTTGACAGGTCTAAACTGCGACGATGTGCTTCTGGAAACGTTGGATAAACTTTCTGAAAGACGCAGAGAAATACGTGATTATTTATTGGAAACGACCGAGGTCTGCATAATACGTTGGTATTTATCCTAATTTTTCACGGATAAGTTGCGAAACAATGACGCTTAAGTAGGAGATGAAAGAAAAACAACAGAACCATCAAATTCTCATATGAGTAGTGGTTTTCAACTGAGTAATACGTCATGAAAATACTTATAAAACGCTAGTCCATGACAGTCGGACCTTTTCAACGAGATTTGTAAGGAAAGGGCTGACTAAGTAGACCTGGTCGTTTATGTGGTCAAATGTAAAATGGACTATAATGTGCTTCAACCTTTTTAAGCAATGCGCTTCATGACGTCTAAACGACTCCATCTTTTCTTTGCGGGTAGTCTAATACACATGCTGCTCCTTTCCTCTGCCATTTCCCGTCATAACTACATACTTTTCTATCTCAAGTAGCTTAGCGCGCTATAGTCAGAGATGCCTATCTGAGGCACCAGTTTGTTCAATCAGGTAGTTGACATCAAACAACAAAAACAGCAATAAATTGGTCAAATTGCAATTCATAGCAGAGAGCGTAGGTGCTCCACGCTCAACAGTTGAGAAAGAAGACAGCATGGAGTGAAAATATTGGTGGAATAAGAGTTCACAGGGTTGCATGTCGTAGTGGTGTGCCCGTGTGATATCAACGGACACAACGATCTATCGATCATACTTATCGAATGTCATTCGGTCTTATGTTTTTTGCTCTACACTCCAAACGTTTGTTGGTTTATTTAATGATGTAGTAGGTTGTAACCCTTCCGATTGAATATTCGGTACTGGGACACTTCGTGTCCACCGCGCCCGCCCCCCTCCCCGTCCCTACCCCCCATCGATGTTATTTATAGTTACAACGCCTATCCCGACGTATTATATTGTAACCGCGTGGCTTCGCCCCGCGGTTAAATTGAAACCGCGTGGCTTCGCCACGCGTTTTCAGGCTAGGGGAGGAACTCCGGGGCGGGTGAGTCATCCTAAGCATGATAGGATGGCTCACCCGTCCCGGAGTTCCTTCCCTAGCCTGAAAACGCGTGGCGAAGCCACGCGGTTTCAATTTAACCGCGGGGCGAAGCCACGCGGTTACAATATAATAGGTAATAGGTAATAGGACTATCGATGGGGGGTAGGGACGGGGAGGGGGGCGGGCGCGGTGGACACGAAGTGTCCCAGTACCGAATATTCTTTCATTGCATAGTAAAACTTCTGCTGAAGCTTCTGCCTTTCCTTTTTCAACGAAATTTCAGTAGGTAGCTGGAGTTCTTCTGAACTATTTATCGTCCATTCGAATTCGTTAGAATTCATTCAAGGTATGAAGCCTAAACCTTAGGGCCCCAACTGCATCAGTTCAATGAGTTTCGACTACTGTGTTCCTCTGCAGTGTCCAAACCCGAAATTTTGCAGTGTAGTGGTGTAAGGTGTCCTGTATATTACTTCAGAACAGGTTGGTCCTAGGAAGTCAATAAATTTGAAAAGTTAATATGGGACAAATATTCAAATGGAAAGTTTATAACCTAATATTAAATTGCGGGTTAGTTTGGCACAAGTGCGCGATGTTTTTGCAGATTCGAAGAGATTTCTTCGCGTGCAGTATGGGGCTACTTGTCGACTTCTTCTAATTCTCATCAATTCTCTTTGCTCAGGGCACCTTTTAGCTGATCGGCGTCGAAACTTGTTGTCCCTTGGGATAGACCGCGAACCTGAAAACAGCTCTAGCAGCTGAATGTGGCCAACATGGCATGTTTGGAGGATGTGATGATAAACGGCAGCTTTTCAGCATTCTTCACCTCTTTTTCGTTCGTTGTGTATCTGCGCCTAAACGCGTATGAGGCTTCACGCACGGATGAATCCTTCTGTTTCATAGATCATAAAACATGCATACTTGAAAAACGAGCCACGCTTTTTGTAAACGAACGTTGGATCTCATATAGATTTGTGTTTTGCTCCAGAATATCGTTTGATGAGTGAAAATCCTTCTATGAACACACTCGATGAAAGCTCAGATTTCATTTATGTAGAATTCTAGGTGCGCAGCGATCTGATCGTTGGCCATGCTCTCATTGCAAGAGTGCCTCAGAGAAACTTCAACTAAATATTACAGTTGTTCAAAACAGATTCCGAATATAATTCATCCCTGGGCGCAGTTAGGCAGAACAAAACAGAGACTTGTGGACTTTGACCCATTAGTCTGGGAAACAAATGATATTCTTTTCTTTGGAACGAAGTGATAGAAGAGTATCATTGGGAAGATGAACGAAATTTGTTTCATTGAAGGTCTATCATAACCTGACGACCGAATGTGAACCAACCGAGTCAAGCCTTTTTTGTTGGATTCCGAACTTCTGGAAGCGTAATCAATGACCGCTGAGTGGAGGTGAAAGTTCTGGTTTTGATGTGGACGTTCAAGTTTATACTTTCCTTCTGGGGGCAGGCAATGTAGTGACTATTTGTACACTTATGTATGTTTATCAACAGTGCCCACCATTTTGAATTCGCTGTGTTACTGAAGTTTCATTGCTGCTATTGTAATTGTTTTATGAACCTTACTTATACCAACACCTCACAGAACAGTTGCACGCAAGAAGCCGTCGATGTTTGACGCATCGTTTAAACTTTAACCTTGTCTGTAGAAGTCGACCTTGTGAAAAACTTGAGTTGCGTAACAACATATCTGAGGTGTATTCTGATACATCTATAAAACACTGATAAACCTCCTTGTTTTTTCGATCGCTGTTCGTTTTCTACACAAATGAAACAGCCTTAACAAGGAACAACTGTACAATCCAAATCACCAACGCAGAATGTTCAAGAGCTGTTCAACATCGGGTTTACTAGTCGCGGACTTGACAACAAGCAAATCTCCTGAGAAGAGAAACACCCCGAGGTTACAATCCTCAAGACAAGCCTAATCTCCTTCATTAGCAGTCAGACCGACGATGAAATCAGCGCGTGGCCAGCCTTCTGAGACGAAACAAAAGTTCGATCAACTGAGATGTGCGCATATGGGCTATGAGCTATTACTAGTCTAGAAGATCGCAAACAGCGACGATTTAGCGTAAATTTACCTCAGCCTAAATTAGTGCAATTCGTCGTCGCTAAAGCTAAAATTTGCGAAGGGATTATTACATGTGAATGGCTAATCCAGCGTTAAACTGCAGTTCGTGCAATATTGCTGCTTGTTATCGCTATAGAAGAGTAGATGGTAGCTGTCGCTTCGATGCGAATCCTCACGAATCTGATCGACGTCATGAAAAGCCGTTGGAGGCTGCCGATAGTTGAAGGGAGGTTCCGCAGATTCCCACAGCGCTCATTGTTTGCCGTTGCACTCGCACCTCAGCAGCACTGCATCATTTAGAAAAGCTCAAAAATAGCTTGACTCCCGATGCAGCTTTGGTCAAGTTGAAAGGACGTACATCATCGACGCTGCAAATATAATACACCGTCTAACTTTACCAAGTCCTTTCATCCATCCTTATTCTTTATTTTGACCACTCCTCCATCTGCTCATCTTCATACATTAAATGCTTCGCTGTTTGGATCATGTAATTCACCACGTAATTCAAGGTGCTATAGGACTGAAACAAATGTGTTGTAGCCTTCAACGATGAGGAACGTTGTATTCTTCTGATTACATTGTATCATATAGTCGAAATTTTGGTTGTTTTCATGCTAAGCACGACCAGATACATGTACTATTCATGAAATGTCCTGTAAGCTCTGTTGATAGGAATGCACTAGACCTTATGAGCAACGCAGTGCTTGGTCTATTTGAAACAGGCGCTGCTATTTCGAAACCATCTGCTGTTCCTGATTATGTTACTACATCATCAGAAAGAGGAACCCTTTGCCAAGCATTAATCTATAAGATGAGGGTGAAGGTCTTCAGACGAAAACAACACCTTCGTAGCTTCTGTTGGGCAAAAGTACGCGAACCTCGAAAAAGGTCAAAACTGAGCACTGCCGCCTTGTAATGTCTCCTCAAAAAAAAAAACGCCTCAGCTCAAGCGCTGTACTTGCTCCAGAGCTGTAGCTCAGTTCTTTTGTCATCCGCTTTTCGCGTGCTCTATGAAGGACTACTAATGTCGGCTTCTACCATGTACTCTCATCTCGCTAACCCGTTCTTCACCTCCAAACTGATTGGCAGGAACAGGTGGTAGCAGCAAGAAGCCCAATAAAAACTTTGCTTGCTAATTAGTCGCACTGATGAGTACATTTGCGATGCATTTTGCTGAATCTTTCTGATCGTTTATTCGTCCTCCTGTTGTTGCTATCGTTTCATATCCTTCGATCGCTATTTCTCCATTCAATTTACAGTCTCCTGTTGTTCATACATTCGCTTGAATTAATAGCCACAATCACATTAAGGCGAACAGTTCTGAGCGAATGGATTCCTTCTAGTGCTTTCGGTAGAGAGCCTACCGGTTACGCCATATGTCTTGTTAGCATTATTTCTAAATTTTTGTTTACACTCGGATTCATATATTACGTGGTATGAATCTCGTGCATAGTCCAAGCGCAGAATACGAGATGAAAATGAGACTGGTATTAGAATTTCGTTCCATGTGAAAATTTTCGAAACCAAGATCTCACTCTTCCTGATTCTAGTTGCCTACATCAATGAAGGTGATTCTAAAAGTGTTGCTCTCGAATCGTTCTGATGCAAAGTAAAGTTCTTGGCGAGTTCTATAGAAAAACTGGTGAACAAGGTTTTTTGTGGGTATACATACCTAACCGTTGTCACGAAATACCAAGTCTTATTTTGTATATCAACGGGGCATTATACAGTTGACTTCATGAAAATATTCCGTGCTTGAAACGTAGAAACGTAGAAATCTTTCGTGGCTGAGAACCTTCTAACGGTGATTGTATGAGCACATTGCCTTTCAAGCAGTACCATTCATTTTATTACATTGTGTGTTTCATGCGAGACACTTTTATGTTCACCTACAATGCGAACAAATGTAGCAGGCCAGTAGATGACGAAGAAAAACAAAGGATAACAATGTATGGACCTTCAGCCTTATAGACGTTTTATGAGGCTCTTACTCTTTGTGTCAGCACTGAATTTTCATGTACAGTCTCTGTTGTTAGTAACGAGCTGCTTCCTTAACGACCTTGCGTTTGACGTTTCCCGTTCCTACTTTTCCGCATCAAAGCGTAACACAATTTCGGTTCGTGCACTTGAATTTTCAAAGGTATCGACCATTCTTCAAATATTGTTAGTGCGCTACGAAACGTCAGAAAAGGGGAAGAACAACGTTTTTATCCGCGAAAATCGAATTGAATACAGAAGAAGCGCTTGTTTCTATGCAGCGTGCTTTGAAAATGTGAGCAAAACTGCGTTGTTTCGACGTTTTCGTCGTGTTTTCCCATGATATATGAATGGCCCATGTCCATTCCATGATATCAACATGTAAATCGTATCTACTCATTAACAAGAAAGGATTCCACGACGTAGTGATCGAGACGATTGTTGTAAAAGTCCGAGTTGACTCTGTTTGACACTCTGCGATTGGTTTGCTAGATATACAACACAAGATATAATTCCCATCCTTTTCGACGGCAAAATTACGAACCGATTTTTAATTTGCTGAACGAATGTAACATTTTAGTTACTATTCAATTAGGCGCTCCCACGGGCTGTAATTAAGGAAGACAGATTAATGAAGTCGACCTGATCAGCACGCCATTTAAACATCCAACTAGCACGCCAAATCAAACGTACTTTACATCGAACTCGAGAAATCCACAATTTCTGAACCGTTTCTAAACCAGAGAAGATCGATTGTATTGCTCTGATTCCAACCATTCCTTTTGAGTAACAGTATGTCCAAAGTTTATGGAGAGTTACGACGAACAGACAAGAACGTCGTGGTTTTGGTGAATGGTTATTGAATGGATGCCACATGCCTTTGAGGAACTTTGTGTTCAATTCCTGTAGTGTATCATCAGGGATTTTCTGCTTTTCTATGTTTGCCACATCTTTTTGGCACTGAAACGTAGGGATGTTACCTCCAATAACTACAGCTATGTACTCTGCAAAGCCATGAACCAACCTGCAAGGTGGAAATATCCTTGTGAATGAATGATAATGCAATGCTAAACTTATTTTCGTTAAGAGGTTACATTACATTGGTGGTGACCAAGAAGGATCCGATTTCCCTGAATTCTTCCGAAGCCCGCTGCAAAGTGCACCCGCATGAATCGCTCTCTGCCACGCTCCCATATGTGTACCCCTTCACAAAACTGTTTCTTTGGATGACTGTGTCGTCTCAGCCACATTTGCTTTTCACGACTACATATCTATGTCATCAATGCACAGTGCTGAAGTAAAGCGTACTGTATCTATTGTTATTAATGTTCTTACTTTTCTCATTACCAAGCATAATCGGCTTCGCTAACACTTTAAGAACGCGGACGGACGCGCGTCCAAAGTACAATGGGGAACATGCGTGACTTGTTCTCCATGCACGTAGAAATTTCAATACGTTTGGTTTGTATTTTAAAAGAGTTTGGTGCAGGCTTTGGTTTGTTTTTGAAAAAGAGTCCAGTACAGCTGGCGTTCATGGATTCAAGAACGCTACAAACGAAGATATGAATGAGAAAGGCATAGTATAGAAAAAAAGCATAGCATAGCGAAAAATGCTGATGTTCACTGGAATGCAACATCACGAAATTTGATGTCGTCAAGAATAAGAATTTTTTGCCGCGCTGAAAAAGAAGTCTTCCATGTTGATAGCATTTTTGTCAGATAATATGTATACCTTCCGCTAAAATTGCTCTTTGCTTTTTCATCATAATTTGCTTTTAACTAGAGCTACACTTTATAGGGTTTCAGTTACGTGCACTTTTTCACATTGCGCATTTGAATCGGCGAGCACTTTTAGATGAGCTAAGTACTAAATTTCTTGTCAACATATGTTCACTAAAACACTGAGGCAAAAGTACCGCTGAATCGCGGTACTTTCCACATCCTGAGTCAAGCGTAGTCATTATTGCAGCACTGATTTGCGTTCAATCATTTACTTTCGAATGCAATCGGCTGTCGATGCATCGTTTTGCTTGGTTTCTTGTTTAAACTGGAAATGTAGATGAAGATGGATTATAGTTGCGAAAGAACGAGTAATTTCGAATTCGAATTCGAAAATAAATCGAATACCTTGCTCGAGTTGAGTTGGATTGCACGACACTGCCTCAACCTTATAAATTTGAAACTTGTGAACAAGAATTTCAAGAATTTTCTTCGTCTCAGATGTGAGCGTGTTCTCAATAGATCTCTTGGTCAGTCGAGGCGGAACTATAATAAAAACTGAGTTGCAATTGAAATTCGTTCTTCTTTCGTAATGTGATCTCATGATGAAAGGAACCTTTATTTTGATAAAAAATGTAACTGCTTTAGCACAATTCCACTGCACTCTCATTCACATCACCTGATCAAGTTCAATGGCTTATATTCAATGAACAATGTGTGCCATTCAGGCGGCATGTGTGACTACATACATATTATGTTTCGCAAAACAATTAACAATCCAGTGCAGTTTCGGATTTGCGTCTCGTCGCAAACGACAGAAAACAACACGTGAAGAAAAGCAAGCAAAAACATACAGCAAAAGGTCATTCCAATCCGAAATCCTCTACCGAACTCATTTACCATATTGCTAGCTTGTTGTGACCACCATAATGAGAAGAAAAGCGGAGAAATCCAAGCAACGCCTATGCAAGTTTTGACATTTTCGTGACTTCTCTATTAATGATTGTTCATGATGTTGATATTTGCCGTGTTCAAGGAAGACGAGAATTCAGCTCACAGAAATATTTGAAAGCTTGGAAAAACCTACATATGTACACCTGTCCATAGTAATTTTAATCAAAGTCCATTTCCCGGTCTCAGATAAAATTTCCCTTGTTCCAGAGAAACAACGGCGTTTTCTATTCGCAAGGCTTCTTCAAAGGAAGAACCGTGTAAACGAAGCGGCGACTATGTTCTGAGAGTAATAAAACCAGTCATAATATCTGTATGATCCCAAAAATAAGTACATGTATCCTCCAGCTAGAGCCTCTTGCTTCGGCACCAATCAAAAGTTCAACCCTTTTGTGTGTCTTAATGAATACAGAACCACAAATATAGCCCCCATTGGTGAGTAACGAGGAATAATATTAATAAAAATTTTTATTTCAACTAATTACAATGATTCAGCAATAGCAAATTATTCTCTCATCAGAAGTATTTGCCGTCACATTTCCGCTGCATTAATTGTTCAGTCATAGACTACAACGAAAGAACTGCAGTTGGTTTCCAAAGCAATTGGTTTGAGCGCTACTATATAAGAATTTGTAAGAAATTTAGTGCTGCTGAGCAATGGAAATAGATTTCAACGATGTCTCAAAATAAAGCTCAGTGTTAAAGATTGTTTCTTCTATATCAGGATTAGATAAATTCCATGATGTTCGATGCTCTTATGATATTCGAATGCGTGAACTAGTTGATGATGTACGTCATCAGGACGATGTTTAGTTTAAAAGAAACATTTTCAACCACGAATCCAGAAACGATTAGGGTGCAAGTCAATATGTAAACCAAATAAGCAAGAAATCGGAACAGTATAAACAAGTAAAAACAATGCATAAAACTGTATGTTCAGTTTGTCCATTTTTTCAGACGAATATGAGGACATTTGTGGTTTACCACGTCCATCCAAAAAACTTATTCTGCTGTTGTTTTTTCCTTGCATTGCTGAGAATTACCGTATTTTTCGTTTCCACATGGATGTAACTGACGTACCACAATCGTTAGAAAACCCATAAAAGTTAGAGTTGGACCGGAAATCAATGTCGTCAATTCTTTGAAATGGTTATCATGTACATACGTAGGTATACGCAGATTCATAACTGCCCTTTGTCGAAATCCTATTTACTTACAATGTCAGTGTTTTTGACTGTTAGAATGAGAACTATGTGTGCATATTCCAGTCTCAGCAATACAGCACCCATTTTTGTTGAATGTATGATATCAGATTTTACACAAAAAGATAGTCTGAGAAAGATAGGGAACTGGCATCAGCCATCCTTCCCGAGGGGCTGCTTGGCGCTGGGATCGCTCTTCTGTTTTTTTCCACCGCTTCAGCCCAAATGTTGACTACATCAATCTAAGTTTCATTCCTACTTCTGACAGCGTGCCCTTAGGAGTCCGTTTACGTTCGGTTTCAAGAGATTCGCGATGAGAGCTATGAGTGTAGTCAATAGAGTAACACTGCATGTCTCCTTCCAATAAACTAACTTGATAGATTCTACTCATCTTTTTACATAGTACTCCCGTCTCGTTCCATTTCTATATTCTTTATTTTCAACCACTTATTCTATTTTCTTTGATGCTGGACAGGTTCATCAGTGCCGGAATGCTTCCTGATGTCCTCGCATCGTCACCAAACATCCTGGTGGACCTTTTTTCGTAGTCATGCAACTTGGGCGAAAGTTAACGCTAGAACAAACGAACGCCGATTACAGTTAGAAGTCTCATCACGCCATGGTCTACCATCGGGTAACTATTCGAAAAAAGCTCGAAGTTCGAAAGTTCTCACAAGCTTCCATGCACCTTCCATATAGCGTAAACAGTACTTACTCTACTTCGTAATAAAGTGTTACGTAATTATTCGCCAAAACGCTGCCGCGTGTGCCGCCATAACTCTCTACAAAACTATTTATTTTGAATAAAAACACATGATCGGAATCAGAATGACGTGTTCTATCTTCTGGTGTACGAATCGCTTAGACATTGGGAAAGTTTTTAGAGATGAAGTGAACGTTCTTTGACCTCGCGAAACCGGCGACTTAATGACCTCGTTATACGGTCCTTGTCAATTACAGGTTGTGGATAACTGTGTAACTGAATTACATCATATGCGTAAGCTTATGCATTAATTCCATTACGTATAACCCGCCGAACAGCTATAAAGCTCTAACGAATGCGAATGTTGGCTTTCTCAAAAGAGTCGTTCACGATTTTTCGGATAAAACTCAGGCATACCGATTTGCGATTAATATCGCCAACTTCAGACTATGGCTACATACACAAATGCCGATCTTTAGTGGCCATTGAAGGCGGCAAATTAGCATTTCCAGTGCGCAGACTGGTTCATTCAGTATATGGGAACTCTGAATGTTCTAATCCGAGACTAGTGAACACGCTAGAGATCTCGGATGTGTTGTTATTTCTGCTGTTCGAATGGAACTCAATCAGTTTTCGTTCTCGCCTGGTTTTCGTTTCTATATCAGCCACATACAGCTATGATTGATTGGAATATGGCAAACAAATGCAAGGATTTTAACACATGAGAAATCGCTGAGATAGCGATTCAGCGCTGAAACGGCGAGCACAGTGGTGACATAAAGCAGCTCTCGTTTCTAGGGTACATTTACGGCTCAGTTACCTTCCAATTTTTGAAGTACTCGAGTCAACGGTGAGCATTTCATTTTGCGCGTCCATCTCGCTCCCATTACTAAGATCCTTCGTTTTGTACTGCATATTGCATACATTCATCGAATAATTCCGCACCATTGCTCATAGAGTGATCTACGCCCAATTTGAGTAGTAGGCCACTTGGACGGCCGTACACGATCACAAGTTAGCATCGGGTGAATGCAACTCTTTAGATGCATTAGCTCCTTTACATTGTTCACAATTGTTTTCCAGTCCATATACGTCGAAAAGCTGTACATTACTAGATTGGTCAGCTGGCCTACTCGTCCCAACGTTGCAGCGCTTCTCAAACAAAGCACTTCCATAAACAGAAATTATCACTCTTACAAGCTACTCAATTTTTCAATTGTAGTTGTGAATATCGCTGTCTACGAAAAATCTCCGTCACACCCAAAAATATGAAAAACGAAGGAGATGCGATAGATGTGCTGCTGTTGGTGTGAAGTTGAATTGACATTTCTTGCTACATACTCTGCGATCGTATGTATTGCTTTACGCACTTGCATAGTATCATACGTTGAGATTCCCATGACGATCATCTGCTTTTCTTGCGCATCTAATTGCTTTTTCTTGTTTGTGCTGTTTATGTTTTTAGTACATATGATTGCCGCATTTTCGTGAAAGGAAAAGCAGGAAAGCGTTGCGTTCGAAGTTGGGTGCAACGTTCTCCGGTGGCTAGTTTTTTGAACATCTGTTGTCAGATTTTTCTAAGCAACCTCATGGAGATTGCGTGGCATGGGAAAGCATCTTAGAAAGGATTTTTATGCTTCAACTGCGCTCCACATCTTCATCTACAGTGTGGAAATGTGCAGTCGTCCTCACGAAAGCTAATGAATAGCTAGGGGAGCTTGAAGGAATTTTTTAGAGCCGAAGAGCGTCATTTTCGTTCTGGTCATGATATAGCCCTCGCAACTACCCCCTCCCCTTTCTAATCCTATTTTACTGCCATCTTAGTACGCAGTTATGCAACCTGTTGAGTTTTCTGTTGCCCTATGAGAGTAAATTCTACTGTCAGTACTTAGATTTGATCAATATTGCACCTTCACGCTTGAAATCGTCAGCCACCACCGCTTTATTATCACTTTTGATTTCGTATTCTTAGGCATTACCAGCCAACGGGCAATGTCTATAGTCGAATGCGATCACAGAATCACGCACCACATACACCCGAACAAGATGCATTCCATTGCAAGGTTGGATATTATGTTGGTGTGGGTGTTGGAGGGATGGTGGTGGTAAGAAAGGATTTGTTCGATGTCTTCTACGTCGTAGACAAGCCTCAGCTTTTGAATAAGATTCGTCGTGTGTTGTGTTCGGTTCATCGAGACAATTAAGCGTCTGAACGAAAGCCTATTTCCGCGACGACGAAAATGCATGTGGGGTGGTGCGTCCAACTCATCGCTACTGAGTGAGTAACATGTTTCACCTAGTCGAGTGATGCGAGTCGCCGACGAACTAATCACTCAGGATTCATTCATTCACACTTCATTGGCATCCAATGGCTGAACCTCATCGACAACATCTCGTTACTCTGCTCACTTCTTTATCCCTTTACTACCGTTATCATGTTCAAAATTCAGCTGCACTATCTCACTATCACACGCACATGAACAGGTTCACAAATGTCATCGGTTATCCGACGAACGACTGAAGCAGAGCACCTTCGCTCTTCATTGCATCATCAAATCGCTTAACACTTACGTACACATGTCACTCACGTTTCGAATCCATATGACCGATGTTCTCATTAGCAAACAATGGTTGACAAATCAATAAAGGAAATTCAAGCGCTTGCGGTAAGCCATCCACAGGGTTTGGCTTTCCCAATACTTCCGGATTCAGTCGTTTCATACCCTTCCATTTTATTTTTCTCCCAGTCTCTAGCCAACTGTTCGTTTGAACGTTCTACAATAACCTTTCTTTCGAACCCAACGTTTAGATTTAAGACAAAGTGCGACAGTTGATACAACGAAGTTGATGGCAAATCAACAACTTCGCTTTCCGTTTGATCGCCGCTGTTATGCTACCATTCATTAGAGCAGCTGTATAATAAAGATACCGTCCTCAGCAACTGTGATGGTAGTTTTGGAACCTCCATTTCGAGAACCAAGCGTCGAACGAATAAAATGAGAGAGGAAAATCAGTTGGCAAATTGGTCGTTGAGGTTGAATTGTGATATAGGAGCAACTGCCTGATGTAGAGCTTGAGCTTTTTCTTCCAATTGCTGACGGATTGTTTCAGCCACGTAAAAATTCGCTCAGGAGAAGTAACGTCTCACATAATCAGGGTCCTGTCATGGTACCCTTCCGCGTAGTACATCGCTCCTTTTGGTAGCCTATAACTACCTTCATAAAACTTCTTGACGTCTGATTGCATCACCTGTGAGCTTTAACTTGGCTCACCAGAATACCTGCTGTTGCTATAGCAACGGTTGTTTCTACTATTCATGGCTGTAACCAGCAAAAAGACGCGCTAGACAAGTGAAGTATAAAATGTCCTAAATGTATGGTGTATGTATGTATGGTTAATGTACGGTTACAAAATCTGACCCGATACTAAATGTTTCTGCAACGGGTGAGATCTGAGAGATCTGATGCAATATCGATGAGAAAAGATGCTGCCTCGGGTACACTACGAACCATGGACGTGTGGCGGAATTGAAGAGCGATTTAGGTGGGAGCCTAGGTGTCTCCAAAAAAAGCTAGGTTCGGTGCTTAGGCTGTCCGCAATGTGATGATATTTGACCGGCCTTTTATTATTATAACAACCACTTATCTCTAACACGCGAACCGTTGACTAGAAGGTCTTGGATGACAATGAATACATACATCAGCTGGCAAAAAGCTACGTTTTCATGTACTGCACGCTAGCCAGAATTATGACTCCATTTCTTTGTTTTCGGGGTGCGCGGCATCGGTGGCAATGAATATGTAAGACAAGAAGATATGTATGTCGATCCGTCGATTCAGTTATGCAACGCCTACATCGGAATAGGCGCGATTGGTAATATGCGGACACTAACTACTACGTACACTTGGCTTGTCGCTTTCTACCAGACATGTCATCTCCATGCGATCCGTTTGATGTCCCCAGCGATATCCCCTTCTGCGTTCCCAAAAACAATTTGGCAAATTGGTTCGCTCTCTCACAAAACCGGTAATCTTCTCCTAGTCAATTCCTATATTGTATCTGCAATTATTTCTATACACCGGTCCATGCACCGGTTGCCAATGCTCTGTCCTAGCTCGAAAAATTTTAGTTAAGCGATAAAGTACAAAAGTGTATATTAAGTTGCAGAGAAAGCTTCTGCTATTTATACACCATTTTATGAACTTATACACCATTGTTGCCAACAATATCTTGTCCGCTGAATTTTGAGCGCTCTTTTCGCAGAATTCTTGTTGTTCCGATGAAGAATTCACCGAGGCATCTTACAAGCTGCGACGAAACATTTCGCGTACTGCAAAATACGTAAATCATCAGTTCGATAAAGTGTTGGAGCCAATTTGTACCACGAGAAGTATCAGGTTTTGTTTGTTGTCTGCGATCATCCTCGTGGTTATGATTCTGCTCAGAGAACCAAGTGGACAGTGTTGGATAACAAGGTCTCTTTCGTTATCGTTCATCATACTTTATTACTGCTTCGATTCATTGCCGTCTTTTATACTCTAGAAGAAAACATTGTTTTGATTTGCCTCCTTGGGTATAGAATTAATGCTTCACCACACATCTCAGTTTCATCGGCGTCTTCCATGGAAAAACATCAAGAAGCAACTCATCGAGTTATGCTAATATGAACGCACGTTGCACTAAACGTTTCTGTCTTGTCCTTTCTAACAGTTTAAACAAAGGGCTGCGCTACAAATTGCATAACATCACTTCAACATGTTCAAGAATCCCAAATAGTAAATATAAATGTAATCTAGCGTCGACCAACTACCTTTTGTTCAGGTCATTTGACCACGTAAAGAATCACTTTCTTCAGAACATGATCGAATCATGGTTTAGCCTTCAATGTGATGCTGAAAGTGCCAGTTTTTTTATGATAGATCGACATTATTCATAGAAGCCCATCAAAATGTTTGAGCTGGTCGCCATGACAATGTACGAACTGATAAGTTGAACGAACGTTGTTAGTTATTACGTTATAAAAGGAGATAGCAGTTCGTCCAATCACATTTGTAGAACGAATAAAAGCATGCTGAGTTGACATTTTGCTGTGGCAAGATCTAACAACGAATCGTCCTCTGAGTAATAACCTGGTGCTAAATACAAAATAACACCACTGGAAAAGTAGAGATGTCATGTCAAACTTACACAGCAAAATTCACGGTGCTCTGAATTTTGAGCATTTTGGAACTTTTTCAATAACGGAAGTGCTTCCATTCAAGTGCACGGATACATTATTGCAATCCACTACATGCATTGTAATCCTGTTCTGAAAAGACTACAAACTCTGCAATACAATAAGATAACGTTTGTGAGTTTTCATACCGTACGACAAATGTAGAAAGTATTACACTATCCCTACTCTTAGCTGCCTTACTCTGATAGATATGAAGTAACTAAGTTCGGGTTGCTGCTATCAAATCACTTTCATCGTCCGTTGCTTTTCTACTATACTATTTGAATGGTATATTGTGCTACGTGCATAAATGGGAATTCGTTGTTATTGGAAACTCTTTTCTCTCACAGAGGCTCTATTGCAGTTGAATTACGGGTCAAAAATGGACGACAGGGAGACGGCTAATTCTACATCTTTCTTCAGTGGTTGGTTTTCACAATGTTTCGTTTAATATCTCATATAAAGAGTGAAGAGCAATGTATTACCTTCTGTAGGATGTCCGGATAACTGATTGAAGAGTAGTTGTTTTCGGTTAATCAATTTCCTGAAAACCGGCCGAATATTTATATCAGGAGCCGGTTCTGCTGACCATGTTTATTTCGAAAATCCACTTCGAGCAAGTTAATTAGCCCACATGTTTTCCAGTGATTCCAAAACAACCAAAACAACATTCAGCAAAGTTCTCCTTTGGCCGAGAACATACGTCACACCAATCCAGACCAAATTTGAGGCAGGCATTCACTGGTCACTGATGACCTCATTAGCTTGACAACTGGCTTCAGTTGCAATTATTGATCTAATGAGCTTTAATACGTCTTGGACAACATATCGTAGTTCAACGTTCTCTTTTTCATAAATCAGATGGGATTCTGTGGCGACATCCTCTGCTGGCAGTGTTGTTAGCTACATTTTGTCTTCTCACAGTCGCTGGTAACTGTCTTGTTGTCATCGCAGTGTGCTCGAAGAAATATTTGCGAAATCCCACTGGGTTTGTTAATTTTCCTGTCGTTTCTTTCAATATTCTTCAATGTGTAACAATTTGCACATTCTTTTATTTCAGATACCTTATTATTTCGTTAGCGATTGCGGATTTAATAGTTGGTCTAGTGGTGATGCCTCTGAATTCCCTGTTTGAAATGACAAATCACGAATGGTTATTAGGTGAGATCGTCAAGTTCAGTTAAACAAATGTGTGCAGTTACAGAACAGTTACAACATTCTATCGGTTTTTCGAGAAAATGCATCACGAATTATAACATTTTCCAATGGTAACAAGACGGTGAAAGATTCAGTTCGTTTACACCAAGATCTCGACAATGGCGCTGAGTGATGATTATGATGAATACCTGCGAAACAGCAATGCTCAGAATTATCTTTCCATCCAATTCTCACCAGTTTCCTTCTGGAAAACTTATTTTATGTGCAGATCAATGAATTTTTACTGGACGACCATAATTAAGTAGCCCGAGTGACTAATGAAACTATGTGAGCTATAGCCATTGTTACAATTGTTTCTCTTTAATTTTGAAATGCATGGCAAATGCAAACGTGTTTCACTGAAACGCATCACGCCTTCAACTAGGTTCGTCCTGAACTAAAAACAAATCAAATGACTCCCAATGACACTTCAAATTTCGTTTCACTACTCCATGGGGAGCATAAAACAGTTAGGGACAGGGAGGGTTGTAGTGCGTACCTCATATTGCAGCATATGCATATCACGTAAAATCGTGACCTGAAGATGTGGGGATTTCACGTCCTATAGTTTATTACACAGGGGAGAAAAATAAGAGGCGCATCGCTGTGATACCATAGAACATCTTTACTATCCTTATAGTTCAAATCCTAGCATAGCCAGTCGGTTTTCGTTTAACAAGCGACGATGACTGAAACTACTATTCCCAGCTTTCTACCACCTGAGAAGCGGATTCCGGAACCTCGTGTGAGGATCTTTCAGGGCTTACAATGTGTGATCTTTTCCATGCTTTGGATATTTTGGCATCAACAAGTTCCATTTGGAATCTTTGCGTAATAAGCCTGGACAGGTGAGTCAACTTTGAGTTTGACTGCTATGCATATTGAGACTACTGTACAAAGTGTACAAAATAATTCGTTCAATTCAAGCGTGTATTCAAGACACTTTAACGTGATCTAGTTTGTTCAAGAAGCAGTTTCCAGTGGATTCCAGTGGATGATATCAACTTCAATATCAAGCCAAGAAAGTAGAACATATGTTTTGAAACATTCACATTGTGGAAGCTTTTTCGTTTTCTTTTTAATTTACGATGGCCGACTGTTGTTATAGTAGACTGCGGCGACAGCTCTTTCTATCCTGCTAGCCTACAAAAGTGAAAGTTCAATCGTCTCGAGACGTTTTTATATGAAGGGACGAAAAAAAAACATCAAAGTTATTAATCCCTTCAGGTATATGGCTGGTCAAGATCCTATAGGATATCGCGATAAGGTGTCTAAACGACGTATATTGATGGCAATCTGCTGCGTGTGGATGATGTCAGCTTGTCTGGCCTTTCCAGCCATCGTTTGGTGGCGTACAACCTCTCCTCACTTGTATGAAGACAACGTAAGCACTCGCTTCAATTATCGCAATTTACATCCTTCAAAACGTTCTGAAAAAGTGTTCGCAGTCCGATATGAATTACATTGAACCGAAAAACATTATTCAACACCATGCATTTGAAACATCGATCTTCTAGACAAACCCGTACGGATTGCTCTCTAAGAAGTCCTTGGTGATCATCTTACTAGTAAGTGCTTCCAGGACAAGTGCCTTTTTACTGATAGCGCCATGTACGTCGGTTTCTCTTCACTTGTATCGTTTTATATTCCTCTATGTCTTATTCTGTTCGCCTACGGCAAAGTGTTCGTGATAGCGACGCGACACTCACGTGGAATGCGAATGGGAATCAAAAAGGTGCGAACAATTCTTGTTTTTACCTTTGCTTTATTGAAACTGGTTTTTGTTTATGCCCGCTTAATCCACCACGTTCTTCCTTTTCGCTGTATCGGACTAGTGGCAACCAAAACAAACTTTACCCAACCTAGCGGTTTTACCCAACAGTATACTACGGGTTGTGTCTAACTCACCCCTTTTTCGCACGCTTCCTGCAAGTAATGCGACAATTTTCGCGGAAAAGAAAATGAGAGAGAGGACCCTAAGTACGACCGCTGTTAATATGTTGTCCTACAAATGAAGTCCAAATGCTTCATATTCATTTCGTTAAAAGAGCACTGCACTTCAGGTAAAGTGTAAGAACGGGCGAAGAACTCAGCTGGACTCGGAAAGTGTGATGTCTAGCGAAACCGAACCGACACTGCGTATACATATCGGTAGAGGTAGAAAAATGAGTCGTAGTCTTCGGCAGCCTCGAACAACAACACAGGAGTCTACACGGCTCCTTTTGAAACAGGTAGGTTAATTCGTCCCGTTTCACAACATAATCGTGGGAATGAACTAATGCATAGTTCGAAATAAGCTGCTGAAAACAAGCTGTGAGTTTGTCTGTAGTCTGGTGTACAATCATGTGTTAGAAATTAAGGTGTCGTGCAAAAGTCTCATCGAGAGGGATGATCAGGCATTGGTAAGCCCTCGAGTACCCCTGCTTCGACAGGACTTGACGAATCACAACAATTCCTTGTTTCGAGTCCGAGCTGCAGGAGTACCATCGTTTCGCTCCAGCACGCTTAGTGTTGCTGCCCCGGTATGCTCGAACATTAAAACTAAGCATTGAAACTAACTTAATGATTACATCAGTTTATGTGCTAGCTTACTTCTTGTCTAGTAACAAATTTTTAAGGCTATATTTTAAGGTGCAACGAGAGGAGATGAGCGATATTTCGTCAGTGAACTCGCCACCGATGGGGCGCAAAAAACTGAACGTTAGGGAGAAGTCACGTCAGATGGTGAAATATGTGCATGAGCAACGAGCAGCTCGAACGCTATCTATCGTTGTTGGGGCATTCATCCTCTGTTGGACGCCGTTCTTCGTGTTTTCTCCCCTGACGGTTCTATGTGATACTGTAAGTATCATTTCATGCAAGTATTTTTTTAGTGACAGAAAATATGCGATAAATATTCATAATCAGACCCATTCTTACAACTTTTGCTTGCTACCCTCGACAAACCCCTTTATTTAATCACTGTATTGAGATTCGTTCTTCTGAATAATCATTCATCATAAAGTGCATACGAATTGTACATCATTTCGAGGATTCATAATCAAATCATTTTTAGTGTTTCGACGACAAGGACACAATCTTCACGATTGTAACATGGGCAGGGCATCTGAACTCCATGTTGAATCCATTGATCTACTCACGTTTTTCACGTGATTTTCGCCGTGCTTTCAAGCAAATACTTACGTGCCAACGTGAACACAAAGTTAAAACCGCATTTAAAACTCCGTTGTCTTTGGTTTTTACCCAGCTCATTTCTGTCACTCAACTATGGGACCAGCCTCAGAACACACCAATTGAATAGCAACATCTGATGTGCAACACGTGTCCTCACCAAGGCAAAGTGATATTTCATACCAGAACAATCCATACAGGACAAACTACAAAACGACGTGTAGCTTTCGATTATAGACGAGATGCTGTTATTGGTACTCCCACTCGAGGCCGACACCGCTCTGATAATTCATATCATTATTCTAAA
This sequence comes from Nippostrongylus brasiliensis, assembly GCA_030553155.1. Lineage (NCBI taxonomy): Eukaryota > Metazoa > Nematoda > Chromadorea > Rhabditida > Heligmosomidae > Nippostrongylus > Nippostrongylus brasiliensis. Next base: position 27,761,568 of record CP130737.1, read on the forward strand.
GAGAATCACACATCCCGCACAAGCTGTTTCGCGGTTCTCATCGCTCATATGTACCTTGAGAAAACACACCGCTCAACTATAGCATTTAGGGAAGCATCAGGTGATAAGTATCACCTTGAGAATGCACCTTGGAGTGATTCTCTTTAGAGCAATGATAGGAATTATCAGAGCGGTGTCGGCTTTGAGTGGGAGTACCCTGTTATTCTAATATGTAAATGTTAAGAATATTGAATTGTGTCTGCACGTTGGACATACCTAATCAGTGCGCTCTTTTCACTTTACCTCTCCCTAGATAGTATGCTAAGATATATGTCGTTTCTCTCATATACCAAGTTCATAATTCTTTTTTATATTCATGTTTTTGACGCGAAAGATCTCATTAATTTAACCATCCACTTCTCAATGAGAACTAGGATCGTTTTTTCTGCCATGAAGACTGGTGCAATATTACGTTTGGGTGTGACACTTAATTGTTACTATGCAGTAAAATCTTTCATAGACATATTGAGACAATTTTGATCATCGTAAACTACTCGACAATACTTCAAGCAAGTTGCTTTAGCTTTATGGCTTGATTGGTTAGTGCGTTCGGATCGCAACCGCATTTCATCGGTAGGGAGCGACGATACCAGTGAACTTATTTCGCCTCTATGATCATTCCTGCTCTAAAAAAAGATTGCATTTTCCATTCTCCGACAATGTCGTTTTATTGTTGATGTCTTCTATTCTGACGAAATAAATGTTCACATATTGAACGTTGTTGATGGAAAACATGAACGGCGTTCAAAAAATGTTTCAAAAAAAGAACAGCGGAACCAATGATGTCCAGAAAAGTAAAAGTTGTTATACGCTTGGATAGTTGGACTTGGATGGTTAGCCATGTCCTCACTAGTTACTGTTACGGAAAAGCAATTTCAACACTAGTAGTCTCTACTTCTACTATGAAAAACTTTCACGTATGGCAAATGCAATTTGTACTGAACAGACAACACAGACACACACATTACTTCACGGAGAGCCAAATGCTGCGAAAAAAAATTAAAGCTCTTCACATTTCAAAAAAAAAAGCAATTAGCAGAAATACAGGGGTACAGACATGTGACACTCGCGGCTTCTTTGCACAGAACTATCCTAGTGTATCACCAATATTAGAAAGCCCGTCCAGCACGCACCAATCCGCGAAGCGCATTGGCTCCCGCGGGTGAGAATCGTGGTGGGTGGCCGACGTGGGCCGCCCAAGATATCGAGGCAGTCGTTCGTCACGGGACCGCGAGAGCGGCGCCCCTTTTAAACAGCGCCTCGCCATTTCGTCGTGTGCGGTTGTTACTTGCGCTGTTCTTATGCACCGTTGTTGGAGATTCTCCAGGATTGGTTAGTCGTTGGTTCTAGAAAAGAATATTTATCCAATGTTCTCATCGAACTAGAGCAAGTACGAAGCTGCGTCTGTAACGTGTGCTCGCTGGTGGAATGATATCGTACAGCTGCGGAAATACCGAAACTTAGGTGTCACAAATTACTAGTTTAAGGTCCGAGAATCTCATAGTGTTTTTCTGCACAGTAATGAGTGTATTTATTCGCTTAACGGGGCACTGTTCAACTTAACACACCAGTACTCGATTTTTTTTCAGTCATCGAAAGTTCGCTAAAACTTTGTACAAGGGGGTAAGTGAGGGCGCTGATCACGAAACTTCTGCCCGTTTTTCACGTGGGTGGTCTTGGATCACCCAACTCGCTACTTGAGTGGTCCAGTGAGGATCACCGATTTCGTTGAAACTTTGTTTGTGGGGGTTCTCTGGTGTCCTGAACACGATGCTGCAGTCCGATTTCCAAATGGCAGCCGAATTTTATAGGTGTAGGTGGGCACCTACCGACCTTACCTGGTGAGCCCCACCTGGAGCTACCGTTCGGCCGTCATTTGGAAAACGGACTTCACCATCGTGTTCAGGATACCAGAGACACCCCATAGACGAAGTTTCAATGGAATCGGTGTTCCTGACTGGACCACCCGAGTAGTCGATATGGATGGTGCGAGACTACCGACGTGAAAAAAAAACGGGTAACAGATACGTGTCCTGGACCTCAAATTACCCCCATAGGCGAAGTTTCAGCGAATTTCGACGACTGGAAAAAATCGAGTACTGGTGTCCGTTAAGTTGAATAGTGCCCTTAACGGTTTTCTTTCTTACGTTGTCTACATTCGGCTTCTTTAATATTCTTTCTTTGTGCCAAGCAGGCTCTGAATTAACACGCCCGACGCTGTACTGTTCGAAAATAGCAGTAATGTAAAGAGTCCATCATATTTTAGGGCTGATGTGTTCTTCGGAATTGTTCTGCTGCCCCTCTCTTCATCGCCTTTCAGCAAACAGGTATTTGGCTTTCTGCTGTACTGCTGCTGAAGCTTTCTCGTTGTTTTTCAGGTTTTAGGCTGCGTATGGTAGAGATAGAATGATGGAAGTGTGGTGTATATACGATCAAGGTTATCAGCTGATGTCAGTTTGTTGTTACTTCAATATGCACATGTGACATCAATATATTCATACAGAGTTACCAATAGTAACAATTGTTCGAGAACACCCAACATCGTTCTACGACCTAATCAGTGCGATTGCCACCATGTTTTTCCACTGCACTGTCATGCTTCTTCATGTGAGCACTGCATCGGTGAGCTGATATTGTCCGTTTAACGATTATTAGAGTTTTCTTTGCGACCGTCTTTAGGTGCAAATGTGATAGTAAGTTTGTTGAGTGGAGTGTTAACGATGAGTATACTATTTGAGTATTTTTTTGACGACAGTGTAGCTTGGAGACGTATCGAGAGGCGTATCATCTCGATTGACGATATGTAATAAACGCTAACTGCGTTGCAGGTACTCGATAGTGGTAACTGGATTAACAATCTCAGAGTAACCCAGATGGGTAATGATTTCATGTACAAGGTATGTTTCTCTATGTTACCGTAGCTACTATTCAAAAAACGACTAACCTATCTCACCTCACTTTTAAGGCTCATATGTGGTTTGCTCGACTTGAGCGGTGGTCTGACGATCAATGGGCCTGTGGTGCTGATAGAATCTGGCCATCGAAGTTCACGTCGAAAGCTGCCGCAATAAGAAAATGTCCTAGTGTGCTGGGTGAGTTGTTTTTTATAAATCTATCACATCAGAGAGATGCTCGGTGCACACACTTGTTATATCCACTCGTTTCATTTCAACTCGTGTTTTGATTTTGTAAGGCAACGATTCTGACGCATAACTTCACAACTGCGTTACTTTTCAGACGAGCTCAACAATGCCTGTAGAATCCATGATTCGTGTTACTCTGAAGGTATTGAAGGTCAAGCTGCCTGTGATAATCGGTGAGTTATGGATATATTGCAGGCGTCATCTGATTTTCTGCAAACAGGTCTTTTTTGCTTGAGCAAAAAGAGGAGCATCAGAACAAAATTTTCGGAACATTGCTATACATTCTGAACTTTAGTTATAACGTTAGATCGGAATGGATATCTTTCTTCAACAGATAGTGTTGTACTGTGACATTTCGGACTTTGGTTTCAGATTTTGTGAGTCGCTGAGTGCCATAAAGTTCAGCAACGACAAGGAAAGATCGCAATGTACATTAACACAGGCGATGTGCAAAATTACCCGAATGGCTGGCTCACTCATCTATCGGGACAAGTTGACCACTCCTACTCCTCCGTAACGTTGATGATGGGCTGCCGTCGACAATGAAAGACGACAACGAAACTGGTTTACTGGAAATTTCAAATTGAAAAAAAAACTATATATTTAAATTCTCATGAACATTGACGGACAAACTCTGTAGTCTCCTTGCAATCTCTTTGCTTTAGGATCTTCGTCTTGCATCGGCTAACATCCACTCTCCGTAACGTTGTGTATCTTTTCAATGATAACCAAAGAAAATTCTCTGGTTCACACATGTGATATCAAGACTTTTCCGCGAAGGCTCATTCAACATCAAAGACACAAATGAGGGAAATAAAATAGAATAGAACCAAACAAAAAACAACAAACAGAACAAGAGAGGGTAGGACACAATAAAAATGTCAAAGAGCTCCCTGCGAACTCGAAACTACGTAGTCAGCTCTGAGAGGGAAACTATTAAACTAAAAAAAATTGAACTTAAACCTATAAAGACGAAATAAAAAGTAAATAAGAAGTTGTCTGGTCAATGATTTAATTTGCCTCCAGTGACAATATACCGTCTAGACATCTTTATCCTAAATTAACAATCAGACAACAATCAGATTATTAAAACGAAATAGAAAGTAAATAAGAAATAAAAACATAGCTTCTTGAACGATGTGAGAGAGACGCAACAAATGCTTAGCTATGTATTAAACTTATTAAACTAGGTTATAACAAACCGCTTAGAAAAAGGATTAGAAGTGATTAACTGATCGTATGGGAGAAACGTGTTAGAAATTCAGCTTGGAATGGTCAGATGAAAAAACTAGAATGTAGGTGAAGAAAATAAAAGCAACGCTGGCCAAGTTTCTGCAAAATCTTCCATTTTTGAACTATTTTTCAACAGAGATATGCTAAACCAACCTCCACATTGAGATTCGAAGTTGTCTGGCCAATGATTCAATTTGCCTTCAGTGACGCTATACCGTCTAGACATCATTACCCTAAATTAACAATCAGGTAACAATCAGGTTACAAAAACGAAATAAAAAGTAGTAAGTTTTTTTTCATACCACACGAACAATTCAGAGGTGTTCATAAGATTATCGACCTGGTCATGCAGCCTGAGGGCCGAATTGGGTTTGTCTGCTTAAAAAAACGATTATCTTCTGGACAACAACTAAAAAAAGAATGAACTCGAAACGAGGACCATCGGTCTCCAACGAAACGAAGCAAACTTTGAAAAATCAAAGCAATCAGAACAATCAATGAAAAAGAAGCTAAAAGAAGAGAACAAAGCAGCGCGTTAACGACCGCCATGAAATAAAGACTTTTTAATATTAACATTCAATATGAGCTGTTAAGGAGCTGTCGTGAATGTGCCTCATTTTATTGTAAAAAAGATAGTCCACACTCAACTAAGAAGAAAATCCTTTGCATGCTTGATAATAGCGATTGTTTCCTTGCGGTCAGCTCGATTTTTAGGTGCTCAGGGCGCTCGAAGATTTTGGGGACGATGTCAAGAAATTTTTCTGAAAAAAAAAAACAAAAACAAAATTAAACACTAAATGAGTGCGTTCTCTTTTATTTCACTGGATTTAACGCTCAAGTTTTTGAGTCTTTCACACGAGAAATGGGGGCTCAAAAAAGGACTGAAGCTCTTCAGACGTTCCTGAATTATGAACGAAAATTTTCAAAAGCGTAGTATTTTTGGAAGTCGTCCTAGTCGCTTCAATATGTAACCTTGAGCATTCTAATAGAACACTTTTCGATAATCTTTAATTAATACAATTAGTGAAGCAAGTGAGGTAAGGGTAATTTACCTCGGGCAAACTTAGGTAATTAGGTTGGTAATTGGTGACGGGCATAATGCTTCATTGGGAAGTTCTCTAAGACGAAATTTGAGCTCACCCGATTGCTGGTAATTAAATTATTTCAAACATTGAAACAATGACGAACTGCCTTGAATTGTTCACTGCATTGTTCACTTTTGTCGGCTATATTTTTCGTTCCTCTATCAAAATTTCAAAAAAGGATCACGTAAATTTATTTGCACTTCTCAAGATTGGAGGAAGGGTGAGTGGTGAAAATTTTCTGAACTCTTCAATAGATCAGACATGCGTGAATTCAAAAATGACAAATATGCATCAATGTAAACGAAAAATGAAAAAGAGAACAAATGAGGGGTAAAGTGTTCGTCATCCTTCCCTGCTGGCACATTAGGAAATACATAGTGGTTGGTAAGTAACAATAAAATCCTTTCGCGTTTATTCCTTTATATTTCTCTTACACAAAATAGGTCCATCACCGAATAGAACAGTTAGGCCAAGGTCTAACTGTTCTATTCGGTGATTCTTCATTTATTCAATATTCTTCATTTATATTACAAATATAATTTTATGTCTACAAGGGACTTAGCTGACTGAAATTAACAATCAGGCAACAATCAGATTACAAAGACGGAACAAAAAGTATGCATTTATCAAACAATTTTCATATCACACAAACAATTCAAAGGTGTTCACAAGGTTATCGAACTGGTCATGTAGCGACTTGGTTCGCTGTGAATATTCAATGAGGAAAAAAAAGAAAAGAAAACGAAGAAGGAAACCGCTCCTTGTTTACGTAAGGTACTTCGACGGTGAAAAAAAATCACTCTGGGTGGCCTGCCATCGATCTCCCCTCTGATTTGGATACGTGCCAATCAGTATTTACCATAGCGACAAATCCGTTCGGGACACTTTTTGGTCTTCTCAACAAATAATGAATTTTTCTAGCTCTGAAATAGCCAGAGACAACGAGGTTACGAGTAGTTCCTGAATGGAGACACCTGATCTCCTTGTAAGGGAGACTAATTCAAAGCTTCTGAATCGGCATCGATCTTATAGGATTAACTGTCCAGCCATGGCGGTGCTGTCACGTAACGGACCGATCCCTCATAGCACAGCAGTGGTGCAATGACAGCGGTGGCGAGGTCGCCAACCCAGATTAATCTTCATTTTTACCATACCTGGAGAGTTTCAACGATTTATTAGCTCTGGTTCTAACGCTATAAGTATCTATCATATGAATGGTCTGGATGAACTCTCACTGTCTTCATATCGGAATGTATCGTATCCAGCCAGCGTTGAATGGGACCTATGAAGACATTACCTATTCCGTCTCTACATATTAGAGGAATTTTGTTTCTGCAATCTTATCCGATCAGCTGAGATGGTGTGCGTTCCCCGGTAGCAAGTGCTGTTTGATAGTTTCTCAAATTTTCTGAGTTGCTGTTTTTGGTTTCAGCCTTCCCACTTTTATTTTTTTAATGAATTCAAATAGTTTCGCTTCTAAGATTCCCCACGTGGACAGTGCTACGATGTTTATTTGAGATGAATTTTCTCTTCCCTTCAACAGGTATTTCAGGGCATTCCGTATTTGAGATACCAGCCATTGAGCGGCCTTCAGGCCAAATCCACAGTTTCCTTATCCATTTTTAATCTAATAATACTCTACTTTTTATGAGTTAATGCTTTACATGCGCTTCAGATTTACAGTATTGAACCTTTAATTTTCGTTTTCTGGATGATCTAAATTGTTGTAAGTGTCTCTAGTCGGTGAAGAGAACACAACAAAAAATGGTGGACAGATTGTATGCAAAATGAATGAAAAAAGAAAAGTCAACAAAAAGTGTCGTATACTTGATGAATTTGAAAACTAGTAACGAATTTGGAAACACCTACATACAACATAGTGCTAGAACTGTAGAAACTAAAAAAAAACCCTCACAAGATATTCGGACAAGTTTCGGGGGTCGTTCGGTACATTGAATGCGCGCGAAATCAGCTGACCACGTACATACAATAGAAACGAAAATAAAATAATATTTGACGGGCCTGTGGGGACCATGAAGTCATCAGTATGTGAATATTCAATGATTTCGGACATTTCGTGACAGAAAAAAAAGGAAGAGAAGGAAGAAACCGCCCCTTGTTTACGTAGGATAATCCGAACGACGGTGAAAAAATCAGTGTGGGTGGCCTGTCATCGATCTCACCTCTGATTTGGATACGTGCCAATCAGCATTTACCATAGCGGCAAATCGGCTCGGGACACTTTCGGGTCTCTTCAATAAATATGGATTTATATAGTCCTAAAATAGCTAGAAGCAACGAAATTACGCGAAAATCTCTGGAAGACCCACCTGTTCTCCCACTCTAGAGTAAACTAACTCTTTGTTGTCTCGTCTCAGAGTTAGAACAACACTATAGTTGATCTAGAGTTCTTTGTTCTGTAGGTTATAGGGAAAATTTTGTGGAAATTCCTGTTCCAATTCCAAAGCTTCTTAATCGTTAAAATATCTCTTACCTAGGAAAAGGTGGCAAAACATCTACAAAAATCAGCTTCATCGTCCCTCTACTACTTCCTATCGGCTTTTGTCCCTTTTCTTCACATTATAAAAGAAGTGGGTAGCACATTTTCTATACAAAAGGTGGTGAATATCTAAAATTTTGATATTTTTCTCAATAATATGTAGAGATGGAATAGGTAATGTCTTCAAAGTTCCCATTTTTAGGTCGCCCGTCTCAATAGTTGCCCTCAAAGGCAACAATTTTCACTAAAAACGATCAATTGTGTGGAATACTGATATTGTTCAAGGACGGTATGAGTAATAAGCCGAAAAGCCACTGAAATTGTTAAAATATCTCTACAGGCATGGTAAAAATGGAGCAACGCTGGCTGGATACGATACATGCCGATTTAAAGACAGTAAGAGTTCATCCAGACCATTCATATGATAGATATAATATTTTCTTAGGCATCCAAGGAAACCAGATCATGGAGCAGCAACGTAGTCGTGGATCGCTTCCGCCACCTGTAGACGGTAGATTCGTGCAAGATAGGGGAACAGCTGATAAGCGAAACGTACTGTAGCCGAGGGTAAAAGGTAACGAGTGAAGGGCCAAAGACAATTTCATCGAGATGGATGTTGCAAACAGATTACAGTGGCATGAGAAGCCTTCCACGGATGATCTACTAGCGAACCTATGCCTGAAAAAACCTTAAAAAACCTGTACCTATAAAAAACAAGAAAATCTATACCTATTAAAGAACAAAAAAATAAACATATAACCTATACCTATACCTATAAACCTATACCTATAACCTATATCAACTTAAAGCATCAGAAAATTTGCAGAGCGGACGCAGAGCGGACGATTTTAAGCCTATAAAAATTCATTATTTGTTAAAAAACCCAAAAGTGTCCCGAACCGATTTGCCACTTCGGTAAATGCTGATTGGCACGTATCCCAATCATGAGGAAAATCGATGGCTGGCCACACCTGATGATTATTTTGGCGGTGTGTGGACTGTATAACTTTAATGAACGGCTGTTTTCTTCTGTTTTCTCTTTTTTGTTGAAAAGTTGTTCCAATTCGTTGTATATGTGAATATTGGTTGTTCTGGGGTATCGTGTGTGTTCGTTCGAGGAATTTTGTTTCTGCAATTTTATCCGATCAGCTGAGATGGTGAGCCTTCCCCGTAGCAAGTGCCGTTTGAATGTTTCCCACACGGGGACCTTGATGTCGTCAGTATGTGAATATTCAATGAGAAAAAAAAGAAAAAATGAAAAAGAAGGAAGAAACCGCTCCTTATTTACGTAAGGTAATCCAAACGACGGTGAAAAAAATCACTGTGGGTGGCCGGCCATCGATCTCTCTGATTTGGATACGTGCCAATCAGCATTTACCATAGCGGCAAATCGGTTCGGGACACATCTAGGTCTTTTCAACATATAATTGATTTATATAGCCTCAAAATAGCTAGAAACAACGAAATTACGCGAAAATCCTCGGAAGACCCATCTGTTCTACCTGCAGGGTAAAACAATTCACTGCTGCATCGTCTGAGAGTGAGAACAACACCGTAGTTGATCCAGAACTCCCTGTTTTGTAGCTTATCTGAGAACTTTTGAGAAATTTTCAACTTCCTGATCCGCTTCCAAAGCTTCCAAATCATTACAATATCTCTTACATGGGGAAAGGGGGCAAAACACCTACAAAGACCAGCTTCATCGTCCCTCTACTACTTCCTATCGGCTTTTGTCCCTTTTCTTCACATTATAAAAGAAGTGGGTAGCACATTTTCTATACAAAAGGTGGTGAATATCTAAAATTTTGATATTTTTCTCAATAATATGTAGAGATGGAATAGGTAATGTCTTCAAAGTTCCCATTTTTAGGTCGTCCGTCTCAATAGTTGCCCTCAAAGGCAACAATTTTCACTAAAAACGATCAATTGTGTGGAATACTGATATTGTTCAAGGACGGTATGAGTAATAAGCCGAAAAGCCACTGAAATTGTTAAAATATCTCTACAGGCATGGTAAAAATGGAGCAACGCTGGCTGGATACGATACATGCCGATTTAAAGACAGTAAGAGTTCATCCAGACCATTCATATGATAGATATAATATTTTCTTAGGCATCCAAGGAAACCAGATCATGGAGCAGCAACGTAGTCGTGGATCGCTTCCGCCACCTGTAGACGGTAGATTCGTGCAAGATAGGGGAACAGCTGATAAGCGAAACGTACTGTAGCCGAGGGTAAAAGGTAACGAGTGAAGGGCCAAAGACAATTTCATCGAGATGGATGTTGCAAACAGATTACAGTGGCATGAGAAGCCTTCCACGGATGATCTACTAGCGAACCTATGCCTGAAAAAACCTTAAAAAACCTGTACCTATAAAAAACAAGAAAATCTATACCTATTAAAGAACAAAAAAATAAACATATAACCTATACCTATACCTATAAACCTATACCTATAACCTATATCAACTTAAAGCATCAGAAAATTTGCAGAGCGGACGCAGAGCGGACGATTTTAAGCCTATAAAAATTCATTATTTGTTAAAAAACCCAAAAGTGTCCCGAACCGATTTGCCACTTCGGTAAATGCTGATTGGCACGTATCCCAATCATGAGGAAAATCGATGGCTGGCCACACCTGATGATTATTTTGGCGGTGTGTGGACTGTATAACTTTAATGAACGGCTGTTTTCTTCTGTTTTCTCTTTTTTGTTGAAAAGTTGTTCCAATTCGTTGTATATGTGAATATTGGTTGTTCTGGGGTATCGTGTGTGTTCGTTCGAGGAATTTTGTTTCTGCAATTTTATCCGATCAGCTGAGATGGTGAGCCTTCCCCGTAGCAAGTGCCGTTTGAATGTTTCCCACACGGGGACCTTGATGTCGTCAGTATGTGAATATTCAATGAGAAAAAAAAGAAAAAATGAAAAAGAAGGAAGAAACCGCTCCTTATTTACGTAAGGTAATCCAAACGACGGTGAAAAAAATCACTGTGGGTGGCCGGCCATCGATCTCTCTGATTTGGATACGTGCCAATCAGCATTTACCATAGCGGCAAATCGGTTCGGGACACATCTAGGTCTTTTCAACATATAATTGATTTATATAGCCTCAAAATAGCTAGAAACAACGAAATTACGCGAAAATCCTCGGAAGACCCATCTGTTCTACCTGCAGGGTAAAACAATTCACTGCTGCATCGTCTGAGAGTGAGAACAACACCGTAGTTGATCCAGAACTCCCTGTTTTGTAGCTTATCTGAGAACTTTTGAGAAATTTTCAACTTCCTGATCCGCTTCCAAAGCTTCCAAATCATTACAATATCTCTTACATGGGGAAAGGGGGCAAAACACCTACAAAGACCAGCTTCATCGTCCCTCTACTACTTCCCTATCGGCGTTTATGCCCTTTTTTCAAATTATAAAAGAAGTGAGTAGCAAATTTTCTTTACAAAAGGTGGGTTAAATCTAAAATATTAATAAAATCTGATATTTTTCAATAATATGTAGAGACGGAATAGCTAATGTCTTCATAAGTCCCACTTTTAGGCCTTCTGTTCCGATCATAAATGGAAACATTGCCCTCAAAGGCAACAATTTTCACTAAAAACGGTCAAATGTCCGGGATTCTGATAGTGTTCAAGGAGTATATGAGTAATAAGCCGAAAACCATTGAAATTGTTGAAATATCGGTACAGGTATGATAAAAATGGAGCAACGCTGGCTGAATACGATACATGCCGATCTATAGACAGAGTTCATCCACACCATTCATATGATAGATACTTATAGCGTCAGAAAACTAGCAGAGCGGACCCAGCGAAGCAGGACAGACGCTAAAAAAGAGGAAGAAAAAAAGAAGGAATATTGGATCAGCTATAGCGTTGATCCCACTCTAAGACGAAACCTCAACAAATCGGTTAATCCTACAAGGAGATTAGGTGTCTTCTACCAGGAACTACTCATAACCTCGTTGTTTCTGGCTATTTTAGAGCTATAATAATTCATTGTCTGTTGAAAAGACCCAAAAGTGTCCCAAACCGATCTGCTGCTTTGGTAAATGGTGATTGGCACGTATCCCAATCAGGGGAGAAATCGATGGCTGGCCACACTTGACGATTTTTTTGGCGGGTGTGGACTGGATTATTTTAATGAGCGGCTGTTTTCTTCTGTTTTCTCTTTTTTCCGGGAAAAATTATTCCATGTCGTTTCATATGTGAATATTGGTTGATCTGGGGTATCGTATGTGGGTTCGTTCGAGAAATTTTGTTTCAGCAACTTTATCCGATCAGCTGATATGGTGTGCCTTCCCCGGTAGCAAGTGCCGTTTGAATGTTTCCCAAACTCGTCTGAGTTGCTGTTTTTGATTTCAACTTTCCAGTTTTATTTTATCAATGAATTCAAATTCATTGCTAGTTTTGTTTTTAAGATTCCCCTCGTGGAGAGTGCTACGATGTTTATTTAAGATGAAACTTCTCTCCCACTGTTTTTTTCAGGGCATTATGTATTTGAGCCTTTAGCCTTCAGACCAAATCAACAAATTTCTTATCCATTTTTAGTCTAATAATATTCCAATTTTATGAGTTAATGCTTTACATGTGCAACCAAATTTACAGTACTTAGTTTTCCTTTTCTTGATGTTCTTCGTTGTTGTATTTGATCCTAGTCAGTGAACAGGATACCACAAAAATGGTACATAAATTCTATGAAAAATTAGCTAAAAAGAAAAATCAAGAGAAAGTGCCGTGAAATTGTTGAATCCTAAGACTGGTAGCGAATTTGGAAACACCTACATAGTGCTAGAATTGTACAAACGAAAAAACCCCACACAAGATATTCGGACAAGTTTCGAGCGTCGTTCGATACATGTAATGCGCACGAAATCAGCTGACCAGGTACATACAATAGAAACGAAAATAAAATAATATTAACGGACACACGGGACCATAGAGTCGTCAGTATGTGAATATCCAATGAGAAAAAAAAGAAAGAGAAGGAAGAAACCGCTCCTTGTTTACGTAGGATAATCCGAACGACGGTGAAAAAATCACTCTGGATGGCCGGCCATCGATCTCCCCTCTGATTTGGATACGTGCCAATCAGCATTTATCATAGCGGCAAATCGGCTCGGGACACTTTTAGGTCTTTTCAACAAATAATTGATATATATGTAGTCCCAAAATAGCTGGAAACAACGAAATTACGCCAAAATCCTTAGAAGACCCATCTGTTCTACCTGCAGGGTAAAACAATTCACTGCTGCATCGTGTGAGAGTGAGAACAACACCGTAGTTGATCCAGAACTCCCTGTTTTGTAGGTTATAGAAAAAGTTTTATGGAATTTTCAAATTCCTGTTCCAATTCCAAAGCTTCTAAATCGTTAAAATATCTCTCCTGGTATGGTGAAAATGAAGATTAATCTGAGTTGGGGTGTGATTGTACCAGCAATGATACGGCATTGCCTATACCGAATGCGCAGCGTGGATGTTGTGTTGCTCCTAAACTGTGGCAGAGCACAAAACTGGGAAAGTCTCCACAGAATATGCACATTATCAGCTTTGGACTGGATACTTCGTTTATCAGCGAAGCCATCCGATGTCTGCATGTTCTCTTTCCATTTTCAATATGATAACGTTCCACTTTTTACAAGTAAATATTTTACATGTAACCATGGCAACGAGCATTTTTGACCACTTAATATCTTTTTACAAGAGGTTTGGTGAATGTTCAATCAAAGTGCAACGGGCAGGCAAAAAAGCATTGTAATAGTAACACAGTAACGGCCTGGTGATTGGCCTTTCTGCGCGGAAAGTATGCATTAGAGCTATGCAGTCGCAAGGGCGAAAGTATGTTTTTGTGTTGAAAACACCAAACAAATGTGGGTGTAAGCCGCTTCAAGAGATCGCCGAGGTGCCGCTACAGCATAGAAATTTGAAAATTCCTTGAAAATTCGTGGATACATTCTACGGCTAGACCATATAACGAATACTGACCTAAAGGAAGTAGGGCTCGCTTAGATTTTTGCTTAGTTACGCAGTCCGGTGGCGCCGCGTCTGAGCAAAAAAAAATAGGCATATAATCACATACGGAAGAGATAAAACGAAAAAAGTAAATTTCGTCAAAATGTCCTTTAGTAAGGAATAGCAGCCTTCGAAAAAACCCGAACCTCTGAGACGAGACCTCAACAAATCGGTTAATCCTACAAGGAGATTAGGTGTCTCCTATCAGGAACTGCTCGTAACCTCGTTGATTCTGGCTATTCTAGAGCTATGTTAATCCATTATTTGTTAAAAAAAAAGCCAAAAGTGTCCCAAACCGATCTGCTGCTTTGGTAAATGCTGATTGGCACGTATCCCAATCAGGGGGAAATCGATGGCTGGCCACACTTGACGATTTTTTTGGCGGTGTGTGGACTGTAATACTTTAGGGAATGGCTGTTTTCTACTGCTTTCTCTTTCTTATTCTTAGAAAATTATTCCAAGTCGTGAATATTGGTTGATCTGGTGTATCGTGTGTGTTCGTTCGAGGAATTTTGTTTCTGCAACCTTATCCGATCAGCTGAGATTGTGTGCGTTCCCCGTAGCAAGTGCCGTTTGAACGTTTCCCAAACTCTTCTGAGTTGCTGTTTTTGATTTCAACTTTTCCAGTTTTATTTTACCAATGAATTCAAATTCATTGCTAGTTTTGTTTCTATTAGGTTGTAAGGAAAGTTCTGTCCTTTTCCGCACTTCCCTGATGCCATTGAATATCAAATGCGAACGGCAAGACGAGTAATCAAATAGTTGTGCTTTTCAGGTAAAAAATAGTTCTTCTTCTCACAGAAGTACTTTTTTGACAATAACTCACGATTCCTGATTTTTTATAAAGCTTCAAACACAGCAAAGCTAAGATGACTTTTTGAAAGAATTCACCTAACCAGTCCAAACTTTGCTGAGTGGTGGAGTTGAGTGCTGTTGATCTGCACCTTGTACGTCTAGGAAGTGCACTTCCACGAGATACTATAGTTGTCTGATTTAGTAAGTTCCTTGAAGAAAGCGAATCAGTTGAAGTGAGGGCGCCATTTGACGGACCTTTGTTCGTTTATCCTTGTATTCAAAAGGAAGAGGGGAAAAGAAGCCACCGCAACTGCTTTATGTGAAAGCAGGGGATTTAGGCTTCTCCCACACCATTGTCCTTGGCCACCTTAGGCTGCTATAGAGGGTGAAAAAAACTCGACAATTAATGGCCACAATTTCACCGAAGTGTGCACCTGGGGCGAGTGACGGTTACCAATTCATTCAATCAGGGCGGCTTTCACGAAGCGATTTTTGACATATTCCTAACATGCGATGAAGAATAGATCTTATTCTATGAGAAGAAACACTTTATACAGTTTTTTTTTACTTCGACTGGAGCTCCAAGATCTTTCTGAAGACGGAAAACCACAGTAAGAAGGTAGTGGCCTTCATCATGTCAACTACAACTTTATTAGACCTACTTTTTCTTCCTTCCTCCTAGCCAAACGATAAAGAAAGATATGTACATCAGAAATACATGTGATATTGAAAAGATGACAACCTAAGCTTGGAACCAACATGCCCTGTTACTTCTCCAGGACACCCCGCGTCTACGTGTTTCAGAGTTGGCCCTCCAGAATTCAAGCGAGCTACGTTTCGTGAGACATCCACGTTGCATTTGAAGAAAGAGAGAATTAAGAAACCAACACGATGTCGAAATTGCCTTCATGGATTTTACTCGATGCAGATCTTCAGATTTTTTCGCCAGTTTCACGAACTCGTAACAGTCCTCTAGTGAAAGACATGCTCTTTCAAACAGTGTTTAGATTATGAAAAACGGTTCGCCCTGAGCTGACTTATGACGTTTTAAAATAAGGTGCAGAAAAAGGACAGAACTTTCCTTACAACCTAATAAGATTCCGCACGTGGACAGTGCTACGATGTTTATTTAAGATGAAACTTCTCTTCCCTTCCACAGTTTTTTCAGGGCATTATGTATTTAGGATACCAGACATTCAGCGGCCTTCAGGCCAAATCTACAATTTCCTTATCCATTTTTAATATAATAATATTCCACCTTTTATGAGTTAATGCTTTACATGCGCAATCAGATTTGCAGTACTAAACCCTTAACTTTCCTTTTCTAGATATTCTAAGTTGTTGTATTTCATCCTTGTCAGTGAACAGGATACCACAAAAAGGGTTGATAAATTTTATGCAAAATGTGCGAAAAAAGAAAAATCAACAAAAAGTACCGTATACTTGACGAACTCTAGAACTGGTAGCGAATTTGGAAACACCTACAACATAGTGCCAGAACTGCAGAAACTAAAAAAAACCTACACTAAATATTCGGGCAAGCTCCGAGGGTCGCTCGATACATTGAATGCGCGCGAAATCAGCTGACCACGTACATACAATAGAAACGAATATAAAATAATATTTAACGGGCACACGGGGACCAGGAAGTCGTCAGTATGTGAATATCCAATGAGAAAAAAAGAAAAAAAAGGAAAAAGAGGGAAGAAACCGCTCCTTGTTTGCGTAGGATAATCCAAACGACGGTGAAAAAAATCACTCTGGGTGGCCTGCTATCGATCTCCCCTCTGATTTGGATACGTGCCAATCAGCATTTACCATAGCGGCGAATCGGTTCGGGACACTTTTAGGTCTTTTCAATGAATAATGGAATTATATAGTCCTAAAATAGCCAGAGACAACGAGGTTACGCAAAAATCGTGAGAAGACCCACCTAATCCCTCTGCAGGGTAAACTAATTCACTTCTGCCTCGTCTCGGATCGAGAACAACGCCGCAGCTGATCCAGGACTCCCTGTTCCGTAGGTTATCAGGGAATTTTCGAGGGCTTCCCCAAATTCCTGTTCCAATTCCAAAGCTTCTAAATCGGTAAAATATCTCTCACCTGGGAAAAGGGGGCAAAACACCTACAAAAACCAGCTTCATCGTCCCATTATTACTTCCCTATCGGTTTTTGTCCCCTTTTTTTCACATTATAAAGAAGTGGGTAGCACGTTTTCTATGCAAAAGGTGGTTCAAATCCAAAATCCTGATATTTTTCCAACAATATGTAGAGACGGAATAGGTAATGTCATCATAGGTCCCATTTTTAAGTCGGCTGACCCAAAAATGAGTGGAAAAATTGCTCTCAAAGGCAACAATTTTCACTAAAAACGGTCAAATGTCGGGAATACTGATATTGTTCAAGGAGTATATGAGTAATAAGCCGAAAAACCATTGAAATTGTTAAAATCTTTCTTTAGGTATGGTGAAAATGGAGCAACGCTGGCTGGATACAGTACATGCCGATCTGAAGACAGTGAGAGTTCATCCAGACCATTCATATGATAGATATAATATTTTCTTAGGCATCCAAGGAAACCAGATCAAGGAGCAGCGACGTAGTCGTGGATCGCTTCCGCCACCTGTAGACGGTAGATTCGTGCAAGATAGGGGAACAGCTGATAAGCGAAACGTACTGTAGCCGAGGGTAAAAGGTAACGAGTGAAGGGCCAAAGACAATTTCATCGAGATGGATGCTGCAAACAGATTACAGTGGAATGAGAAGCCTTCCACGGATGATCAACTAGCGAACCTATACCTAAAAAACCTTTGAAAACCTATACCTATAAAAAACAAGAAAATCTATACCTATAAAAAACAAAAAAACCTAAACCTATAACCTATACCTATACCAATAAACCTATACCTATAACCTATATCAACTTATAGCATCAGAAAATTTGCAGAGCGGACGCAGAGCGGACGATTTTAAGCCTATAAAAATTCATTATTTGTTAAAAAAGCCAAAAGTGTCCCGAACCGATTTGCCACTTCGGTAAATGCTGATTGGCACGTATCCCAATCATGAGGAAAATCGATGGCTGGCCACACCTGATGATTATTTTGGCGGTGTGTGGACTGTATAACTTTAATGAACGGCTGTTTTCTTCTGTTTTCTCTTTTTTGTTGAAAAGTTGTTCCAATTCGTTGTATATGTGAATATTGGTTGTTCTGGGGTATCGTGCGTGTTCGTTCGAGGAATTTTGTTTCTGCAATTTTATCCGATCAGCTGAGATGGTGTGCCTTCCCCGTAGCAAGTGCCGTTTGAATGTTTCCCACACGGGGACCTTGATGTCGTCAGTATGTGAATATTCAATGAGAAAAAAAAGAAAAAATGAAAAAGAAGGAAGAAACCGCTCCTTATTTACGTAAGGTAATCCAAACGACGGTGAAAAAAATCACTGTGGGTGGCCGGCCATCGATCTCTCCTCTGATTTGGATACGTGCCAATCAGCATTTACCATAGCGGCAAATCGGTTCGGGACACATCTAGGTCTTTTCAACATATAATTGATTTATATAGCCTCAAAATAGCTAGAAACAACGAAATTACGCGAAAATCCTCGGAAGACCCATCTGTTCTACCTGCAGGGTAAAACAATTCACTGCTGCATCGTCTGAGAGTGAGAACAACACCGTAGTTGATCCAGAACTCCCTGTTTTGTAGCTTATCTGAGAACTTTTGAGAAATTTTCAACTTCCTGATCCGCTTCCAAAGCTTCCAAATCATTACAATATCTGTTACATGGGGAAAGGGGGCAAAACACCTACAAAGACCAGCTTCATCGTCCCTCTACTACTTTCCTATCGGCGTTTATGCCCTTTCTTCAAATTATAAAAGAAGTGAGTTGCAAATTTTCTTTACAAAAGGTGGGTAAAATCTAAAATATTAATAAAATCTGATATTTTTCAATAATATGTAGAGACGGAATAGCTAATGTCTTCATAAGTCCCACTTTTAGGTCTTCTGTTCCGATCATAAATGGAAACATTGCCCTCAAAGGCAACAATTTTCACTAAAAACGGTCAAACGTCCGGGATTCTGATAGTGTTCAAGGAGTATATGAGTAATAAGCCGAAAACCATTGAAATCGTTGAAATATCGGTACAGGTATGATAAAAATGGAGCAACGCTGGCTGGATACAACACATGCTGATCTAAGGACATTGAGAGTTCATCCAGTTCAGGGGTATGATAGATACTTATAGCGTCAGACAATTTGCAGAGCAGACCCTGCTTCGAAGCAGGACAGACGTAAAGAAGAAGAAGAAAAGAAGAAAAAGGAATACTGAATCAGCGTTGATCTCACTCTGAGACGAAACCTCAACAAATCGGTTAATCCTACAAGGAGATTAGGTGCCTCCTACCGGGAATCACTCGTAACCTCGTGGAGTCTGGCTATTTTAGAGCTATATTAATCCATTATTTGTCGAAAAAAGCCAATAGTGTCCCAAACCGATCTGCTGCTTTGGTAAATGCTGGTTGGCACGTATCCCAATCAGGGGGAAATCGATGGCTGGCCAGACTTGATGATTTTTTTGGCGATGTTGGGACTGTATTACTTTAATGAATGGCTGTTTTCTACTGCTTTTTTCTCAAAAAATTATTCCAAGTCGTTGTATATGTGAATATTGGTTGATTTGTGGTATAGTGTGTGTTCGTTTGAGGAATTTTGTTTTCGAAACTTTATCCGATCAGCTGAGATGGTGTGCCTTCCCCGTAGCAAGCGCAGTTTGAATGTTTCCCACACAGGGACCTTGAAGCCGTCAGTATGTGAATATTCAATGAGAAAAAAAGAAAAAAGGAAAAAAGGATGAAACCACTCCTTGTTTACGTAGGATAATCCAAACGACGGTGAAAAAATCACTCAGGGTGGCCTGCCATCGATCTCCCCTCTGATTTGGATACGTGCCAATCACCATTTACCATAGCGGCAAATCGGTTCGGGACACTTTTGGGCCTTTTCAATAGATAGCGGATTTGTATAGTCTCAAAATAGCTAGAGACAACGTGTTACGCAAACATCCTGAGAAGACCCACCTGTTCTCTCTGCAGGTTGAAATAATTCACTGCTGTCTCGTGTCACTCGTGTCAGAGTGTGAACAACACCATTGCTGATCCAGAACTCCCTGTTCTGTAGGTTATAGAAAATATTTTATGGAATTTTAAAATTCCTGTTCCAATTCCAAAGCTTCTGAATCGTCAAAATATCTCTCCTGGTATGGTGAAATTGAAGATTAATCTGGGTTGAGGTGTGACTGTACCAGCAATGCTACGGCATTGCCTATACAGAATGCGCAGCGTGGATGTGATGTTGCTCCTAAACTGTGGCAGAACACAAAACTGGGAAAGCCTCCACAGAATATGCACATTATCAGCTTTGAACTGGTTACTTCGTTTATCAGCGAAGCCATCCGATGTCTGCATGTTCTCTTTCCATTTTCAATATAATAACGTTCCACTTTTTATAAGTGAATATTTTACATGTAGCCATGGCAACGAACATTTTTTGACCACTTAATATCTTTTTACAAGAGGTTTGGTGAATGTTCAATTGAAGTGCTGAGGTGCCGCTACAGCATAGAAATTTGAAAATTCCTTGAAAATTCGTGGATATATTCCACGGCTGGACCATATAGCGAATACTGACCCAAAGGAAGTAGTAAAGTTTAGATTTTTGCTTAGTTACGCAGTCCGACGGCGCCGCGTCTAAGCAAAAAAATTAGGCATATAACCACATACGGAAGAAATAAAACGAAAAAAGTGAATTTCGTCAAAATGTCCTTTAGTAAGGAATAGCAGCCTTCGAAAAAACCCGAACCTCTGAGACGAGACCGCAGGAGATCAGTCAACACTACAAGGAGATTAGTTGTCTCCTATCAGGAACTACTCGTAACCTCGTTGTTTCTAGCTATTTTAGGCCTATAAAAAATTCATTATTTGTTAAAAAGACCCAAAAGTGTCCCAAACCGATTTGCTGCTTTGGTAAATGCTGATTGGCACGTATCCCAATCATGGGGAAAATCGATGGCTGGCCACACTTGATGATTTTTTGGCGGTGTGTGGACTGTATTACTTCGATGAACGGCTGTTTTCTTTCTTGAAAAATTGTTCCAATTCGTTGTATATGTGAATATTGGTTGATTCGTGGTATAGTGTGTGTTCGTTCGAGAAATGTTTCTACAACATTATCCGATCAGCTGAGATGGTGTGCCTTCCCCGTAACAAGCGCAGTTTGAATGTTTCCCAAACTCTTCTGAGTTGCTGTTTTTGGTTTCAGCCTTTCCACTTTTATTTTATTAATGAATTCAAATTCATCGCTAGTTTTTTTTTCTAAGATTCCCCACGTGGATGTTTATTTAAGACGAAACTTCTCTTCCCTTCCACAGTTTTTTCAGGGCATTATGTATTTAGTATACCAGCCATTCAACGGCCTTCAGGCCGAATCTACAATTTCCTTACCCATTTTTTATCTAATAATATTCCACTTTTATGAGTTAATGCTTCACGAAGCAATCAGATTTACAGTACTATTTCCTGAATTTTCTTTTCCTAGATGTTCTGAGCTGTTGTATTTGATCGTAGTCGGTGAACAGGATACCACAAAAAATAGTAGATAAATTTTATGCAAAATGAGTGAAAAAAAATCAACAAAAATACCGTATATTAGACCAATTCTAAGACTGCCAGCGAATTTGGGAACATCTACAGCATAGTGCTAGAATTGTACAAACGAAAAAACCCCACACAAGATATTCGGACAAGTTTCGAAGGTCGTTCGATACATGGAATGCGCTCGAAATCAGCTGACCACGTACATACAATAGAAACGAATATAAAATAATATTTAACGGGCACACGGGGACCACGAAGTCGTCAGTATGTGAATATCCAATGAGAAAAAAAAGAAAAATAGGAAAAAGAAGGAAGAAACCGCTCCTTGTTCACGTAGGGTAATCCAAACGACGGTGAAAAAATCACTCTGGGTGGCCTGCCATCGATCTCCCCTCTGATTTGGATACGTGCCAATCAGCATTTACCATAGCGGCAAATCGGCTCGGGACACTTTTGGGTCTTTTCAACAAATAATTGATTTATATAGTCCCAAAGTACCTAGAAACAACGAAATTACGCCAAAATCCTTAGAAGACCCACCTGTTCTCTCTGCAGGGTGAACTAATTCACTGCTGTCTCGTGTCAGAGTGTGAACAACACCATTGCTGATCCAGAACTCCTTGTTCTGTAGGTTATCGGCGAACTTTCGAAAAATTTTTTAACTTCTTGTCCCAATTCCAAAGCTTCTAAATCGTTAAAATTCCTCTTACCTGAGAAAAGGGGGCAAAAGTTCTAGTTCTTTTTTCAATTTCCTTGCTAAGGATAGTAACCGTTTTACATAAGATTTTGTTTTGTTTTCCTAATTATTTAGCTAATGTTGTTGTCGCTGTATAACCACTATTGTCAGTAATTCTACATGTGTTTTTCATTTGTTCTCTAAGTACATAGTGCGCACTTTGGTGCATTTTTAAATAAATAAATAAAATAAATAAAAAACACCTAGAAAAACCAGCTTCATCGTCTCTTTAATACTTCCCTCTCGGTTTGTCCCCCTTTTTTCACCTTATAAAAGAAGTAGGTAGCACGTTTTCTATGCAAAAGGTTGTTAAAATCCAAAACTCTGATATTTTTTCCAACAATATGTAGAGACGGAATAGGTAATGCCTTCATAGGCCCCATTTTTAGGTCGTCTGTCCCAATAAGAGGTGGAAAAATTGCTCTCAAAGGCAACAATTTTCACTAAAAACGGTCAAATGTCGGGAATACTGATATTGTTCAAACAGTAATAAGCCGAAGAACCATTTAAATTGTTAAAATACCCTTACAGGAATGGTAAAAATGGAGCAACGTTGGCTGGATACGATACATGCCGATCTAAGGACAGTGAGAGTTCATCCAGACCATTCGTTTGATAGATACTTATGGCGTCAGAAAACTAGTAGAGCAGACCCAGCGAAGCAGGACAGACGCGAAAAAAGAAGAAGAAAAAAGAAAAAGGAATACTGAATCAGCGTTGATCTCACTCTGAGACGAAACCTAAACAAATCGGTTAATCCTACAAGAAGATTAGGTGTCTCCTACCCGGAATTACTCGTAACCTCGTTGTTTCTGGCCATTTCTGAGCTATATTAATCCATTATTTGCTTAAAATAAGCCACAGTGTCCCAAACCGATCTGCTGCTTTGGTAAATGCTGATTGGCACGTATCCCAATCATGGGGAAAATCGATGGCTGTCCACGCTTGATGATTTTTTGGCGGTGTGTGGACTGTATTACTTTATTGAACGGCTGTTTTCTACTTGTTTTTTTTTCAAAAAATTATTCCGTGTCGTTGTATAAGTGAATATTGGTTGATCTGGGGTATCGTCTGTGTGTTCGTTCGAGGAGTTTTGTTTCTGCAACCTTATCCGATCAGCTGAGATGGTGTGCCTTCCCCGTAGCATGTGCCGTTTGAATGTTTCTCAAACTCGTCTGAGCTGCTGTTTTTGGCTTCAACCTTTCCACTTTTATTTTACCAATGGATTCTGATTCATTGCAGGCCAAATCAACAATTAACCATTTTTAATCTAATAATATTCCACTTTTTATGAGTTAATGCTTTACATGAGCAATCAAATTTACAGTACCAAATCCTTAATTTTCCTTTTCTAGATGTTCTGAGCTGTTGTATTTGATCCTACTCAGGGAACAGGCTAGCACAAAAAATGGTACATAAATTCTATGGAAAATGAGCGAAAAAGAAAAATCAAGAGAAAGTACCGTATAATTGACGAATTCTAAGACCGGTAGCGAATTTGGAAACACCTACAACATAGTGCTAGAACTGTAGAAACTAAAAAAAACTACTAAAAACATAGACTAGAAAACCCCACGCAAGATATTCGGACAAGTTTCAAGGGTGGTTCGATACATGGAATGCGCGCGAAATCAGCTGACCACCTACATACAATAGAAACGAAAATAAAATAATATTAACGGACACACGGGGACCATGAAGTCGTCAGTATGTGAATATCCAATGAGAAAAAAAGAAAAAAAGGAAAAAGAAGGAAGAAACCGCTCCTTGTTCACGTAGGGTAATCCGAATGACGGTGAAAAAATAACTCTGGGTGGCCTGCCATCGATCTCCCCTCTGATTTGGATACGTGCCAATCAGCATTTACCATAGCGGCGAATCGGTTCGGGACACTTTTAGGTCTTTTCAATGAATAATGGAATTATATAGTCCTAAAATAGCCAGAGACAACGAGGTTACGCAAAAATCGTGAGAAGACCCACCTAATCCCTCTGCAGGGTGAACTAATTCACTGCTGTCTCGTGTCAGAGTGTGAACAACACCATTGCTGATCCAGAACTCCCCGTTCTGTAAATAATCGGAGAACTTTCGAGGGCTTCCCCAAATCCCTGTTCCGCTTCCAAAGCTTCTAAATCGTCAAACTACCTCTCACCTGGGAAAAGGGCCACAACACCTAGAAAAACCAGCTTCATCGTCCCTTTATTACTATCGGTTTTTGTTCCCTTTTTTCACATTATAAAAGAAGTGGGTAGCAAATTTTCTATACAAAAGGTAATTAACATCGAAAATTCTGATTTTTTTTCAATAATATGCAGAGATGGAACAGTAATATGTATGTTCACAAGTCCCTATTCTATTTCGTCTTTCCCAAAAACGAGTTAAAAATTTACCCTCAAGGGGTATAATTTCCACCAAAAACGGTAAAATATCCGTAATCCTGATTCTCATTTTCTCAGAGGAATATATCAGTAATAAACCGAACAGCTTTGAAATTGTTAAAATGTCTTTCCAGGTAAAGGTAAAAATGGAGCAACGCTGGCTGGATACAACACATGCCGATCTAAAGACAGCGGGAGTTCATCCAGACCATTCCTATACTTATGACGTCAGAGAATTTGCAGAGCAGACCCTGCTTCGAAGCAGGACAGACGCTGAAAAGAAGAATAAGAAGTCGATCTCACTCTGAGACGAAACCTCAACAAATCGGTTAATCCTACAAGGAGATTAGGTGTCTCCTATCAGGAGTTACTCGTAACCTTGTTGTTTCTGGCCATTTCAGAGCTATATTAATCCATTATTTGTTTAAAATAAGCCACAGTGTCCCAAACCGATTTGCTGCTTTGGTAAGTGCTGATTGGCACGTATCCCAATCAGGGGGAAATCGATGGCTGGCCAGACTTGATGATTTTTTGGCGGTGTGTGGACTGTTGTTACCTTAATGAACAGCTGTTTTCTACTGCTTTCTCTTTCTTATTCTTAGGAAATTATTCCAAGTCATTGTTTATGTGAATATTGCTTGATCTGGGGTATCGTATGTGTGTTCGTTCGAGGAATTTTGTTGCAGCAACTTCATCCGATCAGCTGAGATGGTGTGCGTTCCCCGTAGCATGTGCCGTTTGAATGTTTCTCTGTGCCGACTCTTCTGAGTTGCTGTTTTCGGTTTCAGTCTTTCCACTTTTATTTTATCAATGAATTCAAATTGGTCCGCTTCGAAGATTCTCCACGGAACAGTGCTACAATGTTTATTTAAGATGAAACTTCTTTTCCCTTCCACAGTTTTTTCAGGGCATTATGTATTTGGGATACCAGCTACTCAGCGGCCTTCAGGCCAAATCTACAATTTCCTTATCCCCTCAATTCTCCTTTTCTGGATTGTTATTGTATTTCTCTCTAGTCAGTGAAGAGAACACAACAAAAAATGGTGGACAAATTTTATGCAAAATGTGCGAAAAAAGAAAAATCAACAAAAAGTACCGTATACTTGACGAACTCTAGAAGTGGTAGCGAATTTGGAAACACCTACAACATAGTGCTAGAGCTGCAGAAACTAAAAAAAACCTACACTAAATATTCGGGCAAGTTCCGAGGGTCGTTCGATACATGGAATGCGCTCGAAATCAGCTGACCACCTACATACAATAGAAACGAATATAAAATAAGATTTGACGGGCCTGAGGGACCATGAAGTCATCAGCATGTGAATATTCAATGAGTTCGGACATTTCGTTACAGAAAAAAAAAGAAGGAAGAAACCACCTCTTGTCTGCGTAGGGTAATCCGAACGACGGTGAAAAAATCACTGTGGGTGGCCTGCTATCGATCTCACCTCTGATTTGGATACGTGCCAATCAGCATTTACCATAGCGACAAATCGGTTCGGGACACTTTTGGGTCTTTTCAACAAATAATCGATTTATATAGCTCTGAAATAGCCAGAGACAACAAAATTACCCGAAAATCCTCAGAAGACCCACCTTCTCTCTCTGCAGGGTGAACTAATTCACTGCTATCTCGTGTAAGAGTGTGAACAACACCATTGCTGATCCAGAATTCCCTGTTCTGTAGATTATCGGAGAACTTTCAAGGAATTTTCAAATTCGTGTTGCAATTCGAAAGCTTCTAAATCGTTAAAATATCTCTTACCTGGGAAAAGGGGCACAACACCTAGAAAAACCAGCTTCATGATTCCTCTACTACTTCCCTATCTTCTCTATTGTCCCCTTTTTTCACATTATAATGAAGTGAGTAGCACATTTTCTATACAAAAGGTGGATAAAATCCAAAACTCTGATATTTTTCCCAATAATATGTAGGGGTGGAACACTAATCTGTCCATAAGTCCCATTTCTAGGTCGTCTTTCTTAAAAATAAGTTGAAAAATCGCCCTCATGGGCAACGATTTTCACTAGGAACAGTCAAATGTCCGGAATCCTGATTGTCATTTCCTTAGGGGAATATATCAGTAATAAACCGAAACAGCTTTGAAATTGTTAAAATATCTCTTCTGGTATGGTAAAAATGGAGCAACGCTGGCTGGGTACGTTACATGCTGATCTAAAGACATTGGGAGTTCGTGCAGTTCAGGTGTATGATAGATACTACACCTAGAAAAACCAGCTTCATGATTCCTCTACTACTTCCCTATCTTCTCTATTGTCCCCTTTTTTCACATTATAATGAAGTGGGTAGCACATTTTCCATACAAAAGGTGGATAAAATCCGAAACTCTGATATTCTTTCCAATAATATGTAGAGATGGAACACTAACTGTCCTTACGTCCCATTTCTAGGTCAGAGATAAACCGAAACAGCTTTGAAATTGTTAAAATATCTCTTCTGGTATGGTAAAAATGGAGCAACGCTGGCTGGGTACGTTACATGCTGATCTAAAGACATTGGGAGTTCGTGCAGTTCAGGTGTATGATAGATACTTAGAGCGTCAGAGAATTTGAAAAACGGACCCAGCTTCGAAGCGAGACAGACGTAAAGAAGAAGAAGAAGAGCAAATGCTGAATCAGCGTTCATCTCACTCTGACATGTAACAGAGACGAAACCTCAACAGATCGGTTAATCCTACAAGGAGATTAGGTGTCTCTTACCCGGAATTACTCTTAACCTCGTTGTTTCTGGCCATTTCAGAGCTATATTAATCCATTATTTGTTGAAAAAAGCCAAAAGTGTCCCAAACCGATTTGTCGCTGTGGTAAATGCTGATTGGCACGTATCCCAATCAGGGAGAAATCGATAGCTAGCCACACTTGATGATTTTTTGGCGGTGTGTGGGCTGTTGTTACCCTAATGACCGGCTGTTTTCTACTACTTTCATTTTCTTTCTTGAAAAATTATGCCAAATCGTTGTATATTGGAGCCTGGTGAATATTGGTTGATCTGGGGTAACGTGTGTGTGTGTGTTCGTTCGATAAATGTTTCAGCAACTTTATCCGATCAGCTGACATGGTGTGCCTTTCCCGTAGCAAGTGCCGTTTGAATGTTTCCCAAACTCTTCTGAGTTGCTGTTTCTAGTTTCAACCTTTCCACTTTTATTTTATTAATGAATTCAAATTCATCGCTAGTTTTTTTTCTAAGATTCCCCACGTGGATGTTTATTTACGACGAAACTTCTCTTCCCTTCCACAGTTTTTTCAGGGCACTCTGTATTTGAGATACCAGCCATTCAGCAGCCTTCAGACCATGTCTACAAATTCCTTATCCATTTTCAATCTAATAATATTCCACTTTTTATGAGTTAATGCTTTACATGCGCATCAGATTTACAGTATTAAACCTTTAATTTTCGTTTTCTGGATGATCTCAATTGTTGTATTTGTCTCCAGTCGGTGAAGAGAACACAACAAAAATGCGTGCCGCAGGGGGGAGTACTTTCCCCTTTACTGTTCAATATCTACACTAGTGACTTGCTACACTCGCTATCGGGAATTGGGGCTGAATTTTGCGCCTTTGCAGATGATCTAAAAGTTTATCGCTCAATCGAAGGGGAAACCGATGCCGCAGCCTTGCAGCGTGCGATAGATACCGTTAAGTCATGGTCCGACACTTGGAAGTTACCGTTGTCTAAAATGAAATGCAAAGTGCTTCATCTCGGAAGACGAAACACTAAACATCAATATTTCATAGACGGAACTCCTATTGAAAGTGTAGAGGAAATAAAAGATTTAAGATTCCTGGTCACCAAAGATCTTAACTTTGACAAGCACTGCGAAATGCTATCAACAAAGGCAACTAGGGTTATGTACAACTTGTTCAGAGCGCTGGGAACAAAAAATCCTTCCGTACTTTTACAAGCTTATAAGTCCTATGTCAGACCAATACTGGAGTATGGTACTCCAATTTTCAATCCTCACAAAAATAAATCTATCGGTGTTCTCGAAAAAGTCCAGAACAATTTCGCTAGAAAGGTCATGGTTCGCGTACTTGGGTTCAAGTATGATCAGATAACCGTCTAGTGCAACAAGGAACTTGAATTTTGGATTGCCCACGCTTGCTCATAGAAGGAAAAGGAATGACCTTCTACTGCTCTACAAGATTATTCATAACAAGACAACCCTCCGACTCAGCGATATTTTGTCTCAGAGAGCTTCAATCACTCGAGGTGGGGCTTTTAAATTTCATATTGGCTGCGCCAAGCTGGACTGTCGTCGCTATTTCTTTACACATAGGACCGTTCCTTCCTTTGATAAGCTTCGCAACAAACACACCGTATGCCTTGGTTATAACACATTCAAAAAAACCTTAGATGAGTTCCTGAGATCATGATACTCCAGTCGTCATTCGATTGATCCTTTGCGTTCTCCAATCTTATTCCTCTCTGCGTTATTCTCTAGGTTCTGTTGTTGTTTTTTTTCTTTTTCTTTTGATTTGAGAAATCTCGAGTACCTCTCATTCCTTACAGGGCTACCTTTCTGCGTTATAGTAGATCTTCTGCGATGTTGCGGTTTTATGAGCTATATGTTTGTTGTGTTGTATTGTGGTACCATTGTGCCTGGTTGTGTGTTGTCTTTCTTAAGGTTCTTCGAACACGGGTGGTAACATCTGTGTATACAAAGCTATCACTGCACACATTGACAACCATTTCATCATCAGGATACTAACATCTATATTTTGCGTGGTATATAAAATAAAAATAAAATAAAATAAACATAAAGCATCCATTATAATTATAGTCGACCATCGGATCTACTACGATGTGGACAAAGCTATCACTGCACACATTGACAACCATTTCATCATCAGATCATCCAAAGAGATGGCCGACACTAAGTCACTCGACCGCCCTATATTTTGCGATATAATGGTTTTCGATTAAAAAAACTTCTGCACAAAGTAGTGATGTGAATAGTGAATGAATTTTATAAGTAGATTGAGGGTAAGGAAGTCATGCCAAATTTGCTCGAGGGCATCAATTATCTTTCACCGTTGCCTACGGCAAGCCAGCATATGCTCCTCATATCATTATAATTATAGTCGACCATCGGATCTACTACGATAAAGCAGAGAAGTATCTACAGGAAATGGTGGAAAGAAAACTGCCAGGACTCAACAA
The DNA here is from genome assembly GCA_030553155.1 of Nippostrongylus brasiliensis. Lineage (NCBI taxonomy): Eukaryota > Metazoa > Nematoda > Chromadorea > Rhabditida > Heligmosomidae > Nippostrongylus > Nippostrongylus brasiliensis. The sequence continues at coordinate 27,791,335 of CP130737.1, forward strand.
CAACTACTATTTCATTCTATCGTATCCTTTCGTGGAGCAGCGACCTAAATCGTCTTCATGTGACTCAGAACATCAAGAAACGTGAAGTAATGAATTCGCTTGCACAACGAGCAAGACCTGACCAATTCCTCTTGACTTGCTGACCACCTCGACGTATGCAACCCACACCGATCGATTTCGCGGTGTTTCAGAGCTGCGTCTAGTTAGTTAGAGTGAACTAACAGCTTACCGGCGTATTTGACAGGCGTGTGGTGAGTTTATTTTCAAACTGTCACATAGATTTTGTTGCTCTTAGATGTCGTCCCTTCATCAACACGACATTCACGCCCATTCATCGCATTTTCTGAGTGGTCCGGTCTCTACATGGGCCCATCACTAAAGTTAAAACATTGAATTACGTCAATTTGCTAAACAAATCAGGACCATCGCGGTGCAGATATATCTCTACCAAAGGTGCAGTAATAGATTCATTGCGATCGATTAGAGTAATCCTTCACGCAAGTCTTACCCGTCGTATTGCTAGTCCAGCGATCAACGCTCACTCGGCTGCCCTTCGACGGAGAATATCCTCTCATAACACTGTTCATCGTTTAATCAGTTCAACACCGACAAGTTCACACCACATATGTGGTCATTCCTGATTAGTCATAAACAGCGTTCAAGGAGGCATAGTTTCGACAGGATGCGTTCAGCATATGCTTACCTCTACTTGTGATTTTACTTTTTCAACCTGCTGCTATGAGCATTTTGTGATACTGAATAAGAACTATGGGCCAATAGAATCAGAAGAAGATCAGCTCTTTCTTTCGTACTCGTCCACCCACAAAGAACAGGTTGTCGATAGGTCGGTTTCGTTTGACTGTGCGATCATGAGTTTCCGAGAGCAGACAAACAATTGCCGAACATCCTCGAAACGATCACAGGTGTTCGATTACAAGCCTCCGTCACACGATGCGATCTTTGTTTGAATATATGCTGTCGAGAAATCGGTTACACATTTCTAGTGAAATTCGGTAAGACGCAAACCACAACACTTCCTACGTCCACTGCAACAGCGACTAGAGAGCTGTCGTTTTTGTCACATATTTATATATTTGTGTACGTTATTCAAGACAAACATAGGAAAGTGTGAAATTCAATTGCATGCAAACGTTAGAGTGTTATGAAACAAAGCTATGTACTATATAAGTATGGTTGATGTTAGATGTTGGGAGAGTATGGTGTAGTGCCATCGTATCGTCATCAATCTCAATTTGAATTCGGCACCGGATACTCGACTGCTCGTAGCCGTCTCATTCAATGCCTAGCGCATACACACTAGCGATAACTAGGTACTTCTCTTCGTGTTCGTGCAGCGCAATCAGTGCGCGGAGTCACTCACCACACTTACTTGGAAGACAACCAAATCTCATGACGGCCTCACATTCTCCGCCCTTTTAACGACTCGCCACACACCATTGTGAAGTGCATAGTGTGTAGTGCTGCTCCTCGGAGATGAACTGCAAGGCTTCGTGTGGAAGGAACATCTTCACCATCTTAGCGGCAACATAAATAGCGGACTCCTCAAACACCATCTTCAACGTTCATTACGCGCAGTTCTTGTTGGAATATCATACGGGGACGGCGTGATCTCGAGTCCTCATTTTGAACGCTTCTGACTGAGATGTGTCCTCAAACACCATCTGTTGAAGCATGGACCCGTCTTGCGGGTTCTGAAGGCTATACAGTTTCGTTTTCGAGTGTTCGTCTTCTGTATTCGGCTTGCCGGGCGAGTCTAGCTTCTCTCTCCTCCGTAGTTTCGTTCAAGCGTCTTCGCTTGCGAGTTTCAGCACGTGCTCTTCGTTGGCTATCTCGACCCTCGGACTCAGCAGCAACTACCTGGCTCAGTAATTCCGCTTCCAAGTATTCGTCGCCCTCTTCAGCAGGCGCCCTACTTTCAACTGGTGTTCTTCGTTGACCACTACTACCCTGAGACTCTCGGGCAGCGACAATCTGGCTCTCAAATTCCGCTTCGAGGTATTGATCCCCGCCTTCAGCTTGCGCTCTGTTGCGCGAGTGCGCATTGTCGCCCGAACTACTTTCGCCCAAATCTTCTGTTCGGTGTGACGCCATTAGTTGATTTTGATCCTTAACTTAGAACAATCAGTAGAGACCCCGCATGCATTATGTCAAGGAAAAAGTTACTGTGACCATCACAGTTAATAGAAACATAGAGGGAAAAACTCACGTGTCATGGCTCCAAAAGAAATGAACCGCTGCTCATCAATAACTATGTCGTTTTTCCTCAAAGCAGCCTACATATCTTACGTTACACTCATTTACAGTGAAGTTTTGCGAGCCAGCCGGATATCAAATCACATCGAATTTCTCAAGATGTCGTTCTATTTATATGTAGTTGGTGCTGCTGCTAGTCGTGCGGTCATTGTCGTCTGACGCATACTGATACATTTAGTGAGACGAGCCCTTCATTAATCTTCAACTTCAATTTGTTGTTAGGCAACAGGCGTCAATTACCGCACAGAGTTGAGAGAGGATGCTTCACGTAAAAGCTGCAAGCATCTCATACGCATTCTCATGAGCTCTTCCTAGCTCAGGCAGCCCTTACAGCCAAGTGCTTGTATCGAACGTATGATTTGCATCGATTTGTTGCTTCACTTCGATGCTTTTTATCATTCACATTGTAACAATTTCAAAAAAAACTTTTTGTACGTTGTACAAAAAAGGAACGATGCGCTATTCATCCGAAGTGCTTGGGAGATTGGCCAAAACGGTCCTCCTTCAACTGTCTTTTGCTACGCTCGTGCCTTATTGAAATCTCAACAAGCTACATATGTACAAATTGACTGATGGCAACCTTCTGACCTTCTCCGAGTACATGAACACTGCACAGGAACAGCAATTACGACCAGTTCTGGTTTCCACTAGATGTATTTCAGAGTATTTGGTCCGAACTTATTGAAGCTTGTGTTGATGGGCGGTTATGAGCATAGATTCAATTCACCCAATAAGCAAGCAGCCTTTGGTTTTTCCTCGGAAGTGAGGCTCTAAGAGAAGATGGAAATTATATTGCTCATGCGATTCATTACAAAGAGTCGCCGACGCTTTTTGTTAGAGGGCGGTTTTTGTTTCTTCTTCGGTAGCAGCCTTTCGTCACCCTTTTGTATATCTGCTATTGTCATTTTTCTACAACTGCATTTGCGCCTTCTTACATAAATTCCGGTATGTTTTAGTGTTTCTAGAAATTTAGGTTGTCTATGTGGCACACGAAGATGATTTGGATTGTGCTGGAACTACTACCTATCTGCGTTTTGGGCGACGTGATGTGTCATTCATGCCTGACGCATTGTAAAACGATTAATGGCGCTAAGGTCAGAATTCATATCTCTTTGCCGTTATCATGAATGTAGAATTTCATTCACAGTATTTTTGACTGCGTTAGAGGTGTGGTATGATTTGCTCTAGTTGATTTGTTTGCACATGAAATCCTCAGCAACAGCGTCTCCAGCGGTATTGTCGCCAGAAAAATTAAGCAAGCATTTTTCTTAGCTTTCCTAGTGAATCCCATGCGTTTATTTTGTTTTAATATCACTTAGTTGTTTTTTCAGGTCGATCCTGTTGGTTGTGATTGTCTCTCAAAACCAGAGGGTAGGTGTACAGGAAATGCATGCTTTGCGAAAGTTGAAATTTTCGTTGAAGAGAAAACAGCTATCATGCAGGTGAGCGTTATACTTCAGCGAATAAATAACAATGATTGAAAACATATATCAGTGGCAATAAAAGTTGTTAGAATCGGGTGCTGAAAACTATGTATCGTGTAGCTGAGGGTTTGCGCTACCCTTTTTGGTTTGCAATTTAGAAACAAGTATAATTAGAATTATTTGTAAGTATGAACCCGTCGTTGGTTAGCTGAAGTCTCTTTCGATGAGCACCAATTCTGCTGTGGGAGAAATAGTAGCATCTGGATTGCAAATGTGATGGATAGCACAAGACGACTAGCAGTCGCTGGTACATGCTCTTCATCAAATTGTCTAAAAATGAAGATGTTGCCTATTTTAGAAGGGATGCATCACCGAGATTCCTGGAGGACAAAGAGGGTGTCAGTATGCCAGTAATAATGAAGCTCTACATTGCTTCTGCGACGAGAACGGGTGTAACACGAGGGAAAATGTGAGTGAAATGGAACGACGAAACGTCGAACTGTTTGCAACTATTTAGCATGTCTGTCGTGTCACTCAAGAGCACAGTGTTCCTCCTACCATGTTAGCCTGCAAACCCCGCAATTGCTGACACTCTGATTCAGATAATTATAGTGAACGGGCACCATACATGATCAGAATAATATTTTGGCTTCGTGTACTACAGATTCTCGGTTATTGGTAAGATCTAAAGAACTGACTGTACGGATCCACCTGTACATAGAGACCTGAAATTCCAACGTCTGCTACGAAATTCACTTCTCAAACCCCTAATGCTTTGCTATCGTGACGTGTAGCTCTTTTACGTTGTGATCACGGTTTTGTTTTTGCCATCATTGTCCCTAGGGATTCATCTGTGGTTTCGCTGTCCGACATATCAAACGTGTTTGGCTGCTTGGGTGTGAGTGTCATAATAATAACAGCTAAATGACGGAAGTCTGTGTAAAAAGCTCGTAAACGACATAAACGTGCGCCCATCATATCTTGTTTTGAATTGTAAACATTGACTTGTATATTTGGAGATGCTAGGTTATTCGCAAAACACTGCCATCGGACGGGAATTGAACTCGCGTCTTTCTGTTTCCGGCAGACTGTACTAACGTCTGTGCTACCGATGTACTACGTTACGAATCTCCTAGCATCTTTCTTAAGCCCGGTCGGGCTGTAGCTATCAGCACTCACCCGTAATCACGGGAATGAGCCGGTAAGCCGATATCGGCAGTTACCAGTTAAGCTGATAGCATTTTTGATATAACACGAAACTATTCTGCTATTTGCCGCTTTTTGTTTAGCGGTTTATAGACAAGAACTAGTTGATTGGCTTATATATTTGGAGATACTCCACCGTCTAAACGGCAGATCTGATGCAAATGAGATTAAATTTATAGCATTTATTGCCTTTGACCACACACATATAACAAAGCATCTAAAATTCGAAATGACTCCTTTCGCACGAATACAGAACCTAAGTCTCTTGGGGAACGCGTCTACGGCGGCATGCAGGACATCCTCATCAATTTCCTTCTAGGCTTTCTTCAAGTCTTCTTTAAGAGTATCAATGCTCGCGTGTGATGTTGCGCAGGCTACGCTCTTCAATATGGACTACATTGAATAATCCATCGGATTAAGGTCCGGGCTATTCGTTGGCCACTCTTTTGCTGAGATGAAATCAGGAAAATCGTTGGCATACCACTTCTATACGAGCTCGGCACTATGAGCAGGTACAGATTCCTGCTGATAGGTCCAAGTGGTGTTTTCGGAGTGCTGAGAAGACTGCAACACAAGTATCTGTGTTGTAGGACTTTTGCCGCACCCTGTACAAGTCAATCAACTAGTTCTTGTCTATAAACCGCTAAACAAAAAGCGGCAAATAGCAGAATAGTTTCGTGCTAAACATTGAGTTTTTGATCATATAGCTTAATCAACAGATGAACAACTACATGACAAATCGCCTTCCGACCGTCGAGTGTTGTGCATGTTCAGAAAGGCACGGAGACAAATGCCACTCAGAGAGCTGTTTCCGAAAGTGCAGAGGAAATTATTGTGTTGTCGACTTCGACGGCATTGAGCAGGTAGAAATCCTGTCGAATAATGTCTCATTCTTGTTGGTGAAGAACCATCGGAATACTCTCAAGCGTTAAGCTCTAATCTCTCCTGACTTCTCAAATCACTCTCCGAATCTCACTTCACTATGAAGTAGAAAATATCTAAGGCAAACGTGGACGGTTTTATTGGAGTAGAACTTGACCAATAGAAATAAATAGCGAAAGTCCACTTCTTACGAGACAACTTCACGTATATTTACACTCTGAGACGTAAAAACTTCTTTTTTCAGGGTTGTGGTTTAGGATTTCCTCGTCTGCAAACGTTCCTACGCATGCAAAACTATCTAGACTATCGAAGCTCTCTGATTTGTGCCAGGTTAGCCACTAGAAAACGTTAAGGTAAGCCAAAGCAGCGAAATTTCCTTTCCCCGACCATACCGTGCTCTTTAGGTATTATATTATTATATTCACACCATACCGTGCTCTTTAGATGTTGTAAAGCAAAAGTGCTTAGATCGTGTTAATCATATGCTTTGAATGAAGTTTGGCTATAACTTTACACGGTTACGCTGAACTGTTACGACTGCAACTTTCGTAGATATGAAGCAACTTCTGCAACTGTGATGAATGGATGCACTTGCACACAGCCGTCCGGGTACTGCAATGAACTCAATGAAACTCGCGCTGTTCAGGTTTGTTATTTTAGTGATGAACTCGATATATGTAGATGGACGTATTCGTCACCTTCCTCATCTATTTTCGGACAATGTTTTCGCCATTGTTACTTGTTCAAACGTGATTTTTGAGGTAAAGCGAGTCATTGAGAGACGACCAAACAATCAGAATTACTGCTACAGTTTGCACCACAAATCAAGCAAACCGTTCGGTCAGGAGATATTCAAGAGGTAAGCTTGGAAGACTTTTTCCTCTTCAACAGGTGCAATGCCAATTTAGTAGTCATCGACGACATATTCGTCATTTCGTCTTCGAAGTTATTTATCTAATAAAATACAAGGCTACCTACAGGTCCACAACATGCGAGGGGCAATTCTGCTTCATTTCGTTAACAACATCGGAGATTATTCTCGAAAGTGCCGATTTCAAACACGACTACTCAGAGCACGATGAGTTCATTGGTACAACCAGGCCTAGATATGAGCTTCTAGCCGGATGTCTAAAAGTTGACGACGACAAGGTGAGTGATTGATTTCAAGATGCCTATGAAACCTATTGAGTTTTAGAGGTTTTTAATTTGTTACTAATCAGGGATTATATAGATTTTTCTCAGAAAATCACGGTCGGATGTACAACCGAGTACGTCAGAAATGTCAGTGACCCACTCAGCAAGCACTGTATTTGCGACAGGCATTTGTGTAATTTCCATCACCTTATCACTGGCAGCCATGACACAAGGTCTCGATCAGAAGGAAGGAGCAAACAAAAGGTTAGTTACTTTAAACTTCTACGTCCTTTTCCTCTATCTACATTGAAATCATGAATTCTAATTTCAAACGGAAGCGGAATGGGGAGAAGTCAAGTTCCATAGCCTCATACATACATATGTATAAGGTTGTAAACCTTCCGATTAAATATTTTTACACGGCGTAGTGAAATCTCTGCTTCTGCATTTCTCTTTCGACAACATATTCCAGTAGGGTAGCTGAACCTCTTCTGAACTATTTATCACCCAATAGATTTCGTTAGAATTCCTTTAAATTATGAAGCCTAAACCATAGAGTCCCAATTGCATCAGTTCAATGAGCTTCGACTAGGGCGTTCTGCTGCTGTATCCAGTCCTGAAATTTTGCAGTTTGATGGAGTAAAGGGTGCCCAAAAGATGTGCCCAAAAGGTGACCCAGATTATGTCGCCCACAGAGCACAACGCTGGGTCACTTCGCGTATGAAATATCAAAGTTTCGAAAGGAATCTAAACTGGTAAAATGACTTGGCTGTAGTAGATGAAAAGTGAATGAGGTACGCTACTCATAGCCGAAAACCCCAGTGGCTTGGTCCTGATAAAGAAGGAAAATCAACATGATGTCTGAATTGCCGCTTAATCGAAAGATTCTTTGCATATTGTGGATTCATCTGTATTTATTGAATAGGAGCTACTACCTAAAGATGAACTAGTGACCGTCAAACTATTCTGTCAGCAACTGCATTGTATGGCTCTCAAACCAAAGGATAAGCAGGGCTGAGTACGCTGCACACCCAACGCCCCAAGCAGGACTTCAAAAAAGTCACATGGAAAATTTTTTTCTGAGGAATGTTGGACATCGGTACCCCTTGCAACGTAACGTTCAGACATTGCATTCACAGAATTCCACCTCTCACCGCTCCTTCAGAAATACGCGCAATAACAAATCGCAACAAGTGAGCCATCTCAAAACGAGAGTGTAAAAGTTTTTTGTGAATAAATCGCCACGCTTCCACGCGTATAAGGTAAAACAACTGCCAGCAGTAAGGCGACACATAGTAGCCCAACAGTGTTCCATATATATCTCATTCGGGTCCTTTTTGAAAGATATAAATTTCAAAAATCATGATGGGGCAAATGTTCAATTGAATGGCTTACAAGCTAATACTGTCGCCGATCAGGCTTCAATCCCGTCATAGGCCGGGGTGAACCCTGTTCACATATGTTGCCTAATATGGAAGAGTTTGAAATCATTTCGGTTCAAGAATACTTCTTGTGTTTTATGTTCATGAAGACTGAGCAAGATCGTTCCAGGGGGATAGCGACCGTCATCAAAACGTGATTCCGGGAGCACCTATTCGGCAAGGTGGCAGCAATCATGCCGTATCTGGACTGCAACCCATAGTGTTTCTATTTCTGACAACATTTACTGTTTACGGTTTGCTATAGAGTACAGTTTCTCTTTAGTAAATTGCAAATAGGCCCAGCAAACGGAATCGAATGCCGAGATAAAGACCACAAAGCGTATTCCGGTTTCCGCGATGTACTATTCAGTACTGTCTTTCTTGCAGTATTCCCCATTCATATATGTTCAGTGAAATTTGATGTGTTCCTTGACTTTTTGTTGTGTGTCTTTATATGTATGTACTATGCAGGTAATATACATGGTGTTGACAGTGACAGTGAATCAAATAATTGAAACGGTACATTGAATGAGACTCCTGACATGTAGATTCCAAATGTCCGAACGTTCTCTGCAGTTCTTAAGAGCAAGTGTTTTCGTGGCGTTCGTTTCATCAGTTTTCTCATTCTTCCTCTGTTGCACTGCTTCTTCATATCGATATTAATCCGAGAGAAACGAAAAACGATCAACACAGCATTTATGTTAGCATAGTGTGGAAACACATGAAAACAGCTGCTTGTATGTCAAGGTCTCGATTCCGAGCAGTCGACAACCCATCACTTGCGCTATTTATTGACTTCTTTGTGTTTTGAGCTACGAGGTCATGACATCCACGGTATCGAAGGCGTGGGGGCGTGCCAGCGTGGGTTCCACAACTGTGCTCGTACTTGTCGCATATCTCAATTGGACTTTACCTTGTTGTTGATCCGTTTACGTTATTGAGAATGCCTCGTTCTAGGCTCCAAATAAGCCGAAACCACCCGACGTGTAACCAAAAAAAAACAAAAATAACCAAATTGTATTCTTTCTGCTCTCTTTCGAGAAATTAGTTACAGTACTCGGTAGCGTCATTCAGTTTCTGACGAGCTGAGGGATTTTCTCCTTTCTATCTCTTCTTCTCTATTATCTTGTTGTTTTTGAATTCATCATATAGTCGAATACATAGCAACTGAGGCGATCTAATTGAGTGCTATCGAGAAGAACCCTCGAGACGTGAATGTCATGTTTGAAAGGACTGAGCAGGCTTTCGGAGGCATTCGTGTAGTAATTGCGCCATTGAGTCTGTCTTCGAAAAAAGTGTACGCTTCGTATGGCTTGCAGATATGAAAAAACTTCATTTGTCTAGGATATTTATCGAATTCCAAGGGGCTCTATTTTCTTCTGCATATACATATGCTGAGCGATAAGCGTTGGACACAGACACGTACATGTGTCCTATCGTTTGATAACGGGAAATCAGTGGAACACATGTCGATCCGCTGACCACTGCGAACTGGCATAGCTTCGAAAATGTTACGGACATTCGATAAGCCCTATTATGGTAGTTGTGCCTTATGGAGACTTCAGCGGCAGTTGTGCAATTACTAATGAAGTAAAGCGATTTCAGTCACTACTTTCTCACTATTGCCTTTCGTTCTACGGCTCATTCGTTCTATGTTTCCCCGACAACAGCAACTGAAACCAATCTAAAGTGCTAGTCGCGAAAAACTAGGACTCTATGTGAAACTCAATGTCATAATTTCAAGAGCCCAGCGGCTTTTCGTTCCATCTGATAATGCTTCAGGCTGAAATGCTTCGGATCGTCAATATTATCATCAGTGTTTGCTTGAGTAGAGCTGCTTAAAAACGTGCATTTTGGGAATTCCATAGAGATGAATAATAATTTTAAATATATATGAGTAGTTTTTTTACTGAGATGTATTCCCATCTGTCATTTTGATTTGTCCTGCGTTAACAGCACGCACGTATGTAAGTGCTATGGTAATGCGTAGTGATGCTCATATTATACCATTTGTGCAACCATTTCCAAATCTATGTGTAATCTGAGATAGCAGACAACTTTCTCAATATCCGTGAAGGTAGAAATTGCTGTCTTTTATAAGGTCACTAGCTACCAACGAAACTAGTTGTAATTTCTAAGCTCCATATCGAAATAGCTCGCTGGAATATAAGGAACATATATCAGCGCAATAATCTCTGTGTACTATAATCGTCCTGGTAAAAAAGCGAAATTTTCGTCGGGGCTCGCTGAAAGCTGCCAGTACAGTGCCAGTAACAGTACGACTAACAATAGCGTGTTATCGATATACCCTTCACAGTTAGTGCCTTTTCCCGATAAAACCAATTTAGTATTTAGAGAGTATTTACCTGCAACTGCACGTTTTCTCTCAACAAAATCCCCTAATCTAGGATTCACGTCCCTGCTTTTGTGCGTGCAATCTGCATACATTAGATCAACTTCTGCGCCGCAAAACTGCCCGCACACTGGGAGAGCTTTTGGCTATTGTTTTTCCAGTTGTTGAGGGGATGTTTGGATGTTTGCTTAAGTCAGTTGACGGCATTGCATCCGCAACGGCAATCATTTTGATTGTACGAGCAATCATAAAAAGATGGCTTGAGCCAACATGACTGGCTTGCGACACTAATTCCCAAATGCTTTCTGTTGTTTTTCAGAAAGATTAACCAGCGGCTTACACGTATGCTTTTTTTTCTGAAAAAAAAACATCGAACGCTATCAACTGCTTGTAGAAAAATCAGAAGTGGTGCTGTCCACTGTTAATTACGCACCATGATCGTAGCGTAAGACACTGAGAAGCAAGTACCCTCATAACGTCAGTACGTGAAAACTTGCGCATATTTGCTAATACGCAAATTACACTATTAGCAGCGGAGTTCATTGATCGTGCTCAGCATTTCTTGACGAACTTTTCAGAGAGATGTCGACCTGCCTATCTGAACATTATAAATTAGTCTCGTTCAGAGAACTTCACCGAACACTTACATATTAAAAATCGGCATAGTTCGCATATGTATAGGGGGAGAGATGTAATTCATATTTAGAGAGCATTTTTAGGTTTCCTTCCTTTATTACTATTTCTGTGTGTTACTTTGTGGGCTAAATTCTTGAGGTATGGGCTAAATACGGTCATTTAAAAAAACAGATTTGTGGTTTCTCTTTATCTAGTTGATACGGCGATAATTGGACGGTAACGCGTAATGGCAAGAAATTCATAATAAATCCTTGATCAAATTTCGCTGGCGTAACCGAACTACTAACATCAGAATACTAACAATTAATGTCTTGTTGTGAGCAAAACCTATTGTTGGACGACCTAGTTGACTTCTCGTTTACAACTGAATTTTTCCATGCAGTTAGTATCGCTACATACTGCACTGGTGCAGCGCGAAAAGCACTGGCATGGTTCCAATTTCTTGAATGTGGACTGCGCATCAACTGCTGCTTCTCCAATACATACTTCTTAATGTTATGTCCACTTACGAGGGTCACATCTCTTCACGCTGTGACGACGTGCTATAAAAGCGAATTTGAAACTAATGTTCGTGGGACGATTATTGCTCCCTTCACTAGATTGTTTAGGTTGTCAAATAATTATCGCTCCGTAACGCTCCTATTAACATGAACAAGAGTATTCAAATACGAACGGCAACGATGAAAACATGCATTAGGGTTCACCGTCTAACTCGGCAGTTTCCGGTACGGTGGTCCCAGCTAGATACCTAATTTTTATGAGTTATATGTATTTCTATGTAACGACCCGTTCGTGTAATGGAAGTGCGACCAGTCGATTGCATTTGCGATACCCACCAACTGAAAGTTAGCTTTCAGTCAAACGAACTACAAGAAACGCTTTTCCGTCCGGTCTCCTTAATCGTCTTTCACATCAGAGCAACCATTTGCCGTAAAGTTCATGCACGAAACTTGGCCGTTCCAAATAAAATTTGTTGAATTCGACCGTTCTATTGTTTCACTGAAATTAAGTTAAGTTCAGATCTCGTGCTTGCCATCATCGTTTTGCCTTCTGCTGCTTTTCTCATCATTGCGCCGTAGAAAGAGAAGCCGAAACTCAGGGATTTTATTGTTCCTTGTGCATGATTGTGACCAGGAGGGAATTCCACTCTGAGGGCATTTCCGACATTTCATTTCATTTGCCGACGTAATTCTCAACTGTCCACTCTGATGCTCAGAGGAATGCGTATTCTTCCATATAGTAAGACCATCCGCCCTGTAGACAGGCTGACGAAATGTAGCTGTTAGAAAACTCCCAATGAAGCTCTCGTGGAAAGTTGTGCAAATGTGCCCAGTGTTGCTAGCGACTTATTATCGTGACGACCGAAAGAGCTCTGATATAAAGGGCAAAAATCGTCACATCGTAAGAACCATCATCTTTATACTATACATCCATCCACTCTATAGGGCGCACGTTGGTTAGGTAAAGATTCGCCTGAAATCAGCTCATTTGTCTGCTCATTATCGTGGGTGGGGACTTTTAACTTCTATCTAGTTCGAGTTCGTATCACACATACACACACAGACACACACACACACTCGCAGCTCGTTTCAGCTTCTCCCGGCTCGTTGCTTATTGCGAGTGAGGGAGGGGTGGGGGTTGTGGGGTGACGCTTTACGCGGCGGCGTTCAACACTTCAGCGCGAAAAGCGAGCCATGTTGTCCAGCTGAAGCGCATTATGTCAAGTTGGCGACTACGATAAACGTCTTGTTGTTTTCTCCAGGTATTGTCAAACATGCTAGCATTTTCTTACCAGCCTCTCAGCGTCATTTCACGATCTGTCAAGCTGTTTGGAATTATTCTAGACGAGTAATAATAGACAAAGCGCTAGTATTCTGGTAGTATTCTCTGGTAGCATTCTAGTGATAGAGTTCTTATGCAGCTGCAACCTTTCTAAGTAAATAATATGCGTGAGGAACAATACGCAATGAAGTTCTTCCTCATATTAGGCATCCATTTTGATCAGTGTAGGATGATTCCTAACCACAGTGCGGAATCGTGAGCTATTATAGATTTTGTTCGCTGCATTACTTGAGCTGCAACGGAGAAAACATCAACGATGAATCCTTAAGAACATAATGAAGCGTTCCTATATATTTAGACATATGGTCACTTCCCACTTCACTGAAAAACTATTTCTGGGAGTCGTTCGTCGTTGCAGATGATAAATATCAACTTTTCAAGAACTGGAGCTGGTTTGATGGTGCGAGTTTGAGAAAACGCGGCACTGTTCACGCTCTCCGATTTTCCGATCTCATTAAAGGAGCCATATGATAACATAACTTCAAACCATGCATACATAGTTGTTGTAACCGCAGGAACTCAGATAATTTGTTGAAGTTTCGCAACTGGGTTGTTTGCACAGTTATAGCTTTGAAAAGTTATGGTGAAGCTGAGACGACCGAATTGGGTCTCCTTAAGAATGGACACCTAAGTAACCACTCTTGTCCAGGCTCGGCACGACTCGAATGTGAACGGTTTCGCTGTTGTTCCTTTTCCAATCGTTTCTCTCGCAAATACATAAACACGTCAGTCAAATTCGTCGTTAAATCTAAGGCCTTCAGGTATTCATGGAATCGCTTCCTCTGTGTGCAAAGAAAGAAATAATATTTGAATAAACGTGAAGGTGTCCGCGCATTTATGAATCTTTTCCACAAATGTCGGACCATGGGGTGGATGTGGAAGCTAAAGTCTGAGAAATAAGTTAATGTTTAGTCAGCAGAGTGTCTATTCCACCTCTCCAGGAAATTTGGTGTTTGCTCGCAAATTTTAAAGGCGTGCATAACGTTTCAGCCTGCAAAGATAGGCGATATCGAACTCTAGGATAGTGTCCGCAAAACAGCTTCAATCTCATTGCGCAGTGCTGTGTTTGTGCAGTGTGTCACAATTATTTCGCGATTTTAGAACGCTCCGTGATTGTTAGATTTGTTAAGGAAATTTTGAAAGTGTGCAAAGTAGACCTTCCTCCGATAGAGGGCCGTAGCGAGTTGTAAAGACTCCGTTGCATAACCACACTCTACCTTTTGTGTAGCGCATCAGTTGTGCACTATATTCCACCTTTTTCTCAACTTTTTAGACGACTCCGTGATTCTGAATTTCTATTCGCGAATTTTGAAATTTCTCCTTCTTAAAAAGAGCAATACCGAAGTATAGGGGTACTTATGCAATACGAGATTGTCTGCGATTTTAGGACCCTTCGTTTACGATTTATAGAAGTTCTTCTCAATTTTTCGCAGCCACCAAGTCAGGTTTTTCTCCTAACAAAGACAATAGCGAAGAGTAGAAATTTTTATGCAAAAGAACTTGTTGCTATACGTATAGAGCACTATTCGTTCAGTATCTCCCGTTAGTTTTGCAAGCTGTAGATTTTTTTCCGCGACTGTCTGATTTTATTTGTAACGGTACGAACCCGGTCATGTTGCAGTCAACGGCCGAGGTTAGACGACGACGGACTCCAGCGAGATAGCATTGTCTAGGAGGAGAGCCTGAGTCAGCGTAAATAGCAGTGATCGCGGCAGCGGTGTGCTTCGCCGCTGAGGAGGGCGACGGTTAGAGGGACGGGAAACAGCGTTGAAGTACACTTCGTAGTCGAACATGGAATCGCTTCCTCTGTGTGCAAAGAAAGAAATAATATTTGAATAAACGTGAAGGTGTCCGCGCATTTATGAATCTTTTCCACAAATGTCGGACCAACGAGATTGTTTTGAAGTACACTTCGTAGTCGAACGTACTTACATATTCATGAAAATTTGTCCGTGTATACTTTGAAGGAAAATCACGTTTTGATGAGGAGAACAGGAGAGTGCGGCTGTTTCTCATTCAAAGTGACTTAAGCCAATTTTATCACCAATTCAGCTCTGATTGCTTGAGTTCGCTATGCGTCGGGAACTCTCTACTTTTATTATTCGAACTCTTTTTATCACAAGCTGAATGTTGTTCTCAACGCGAGCCAATGCAGGAGTTTGCATTTTCTCTGCAGGTGCTGCCCTTTTAACTTTCCTGCAATGAATTCAACATGTGACATTTCTTGATAATTTCTGGGGCGCTAATTTGTTTTTTTGTTTTTCACACGTTCATACAATTGAGACAGACTGCGAAATTTGACTGATATTAGCAAGGTCACGTCTTTTTTCATCCACAATGGAATTGTCTTGTTTAGTTAACCATTCATGATGTAATTTATACATATGAATGAGTGATGCCAGCTCATAGGATCGTAGTATACTATATAGAAGTCACTGGATGTTTTTGGCGAAAAACGCTCTTCATCTGTGCAAACTGCGTTCAATTGCCATCCGATTTATACGTGGCTGATGTGTTGTGGCTATGAGAGCTTCTCGGCGTGAGATAACATCTATACGGCGGCCGTTGAAATTATTTGATCCCCGACTCTAGCAATCGTATGTGCTCCGATTCACGATTGTCAAACGTCATGAATTGATTTATCGTCCCAAAAACTTCATATTGTTGTTACTGAATGAAATATTTCTGTAGTTCACTTGAACGATCGTCGTTTGCGAGTTCGCAGTTCAAGCGACGAAAAAATGTGAAGCGACTCCCAGTTTCTACATTTTTTCGTCTTCTTTTTCCGCTTTGAAAACTTTCATCCCATCATCAAAGGGTAAAAGATGTTCGCATTCGCAACTAGCATTATTAATGAACTGTTTTTGAATCGTGGCAGTCGTGGCGAAGTGTAACGATTGCAACTAATGCTGCCCTCGGGGCACTTCAGACTGGCCGAAACTGTTTGCGGAGCGATCGACGGAGTGAAGTTGTACATATATGTATATATTATCTGTCTTTCAATTGAACCCGTTTCCTGAGACGTTCACAGTGGTCATTTCAAGGTATTTGGGGCTATTTTGGACATTATTAGATACCTTGCGATAAAAAGTGGATCCGATTGGGGAAGAGTGGATGGGCAAATAAGAAGATTGAGGTTAGGGTGATAGAATGCCATCTCGCTAGTCACTCGTTCATCTCTTTTGAAAATGTATGGAAGGTGCTAAAATGAACCCGACTTCTACTAGATTGGAATGAATTTTAGCAAACAGACCGTACATTCCTGTAACGTTAAAAACATCAACAAGGAGCAACAATGCACAACACCGGCGTTTATCGTTTACTGAAGTCTTTAGACTTCAGTAAACGATAAACGCCGGTAAACCAGCCGCGTTTTGAAGGATGTTCAGGATGAAACAGTTGTTTACTGTTGAGATATAGACCACTCTTTCTTCTCATCTTTCTGTTAGTGTATGAATTGATACGACTGTGGGTATGACTGGTGCTCAAAAGTTCTACGCGTTTTGTAGAACATATTAGAGGAAAAGGCTTCCTTCTACGTGCCATGATCATGGCAACCAGTGACATCTTGTGAAAAAAATCCTCACGCAAGACTGAGCACGTTCGCATGGACTACCTTGGTAACCAAAAACACTATCATTATTACAGATCCCCTTTTGAGCTTCACTTTCCATGAGGTCTGGTCACGTCGGCGCCAAAAGATGGAGACGGTTAACGATATTTTCATTCTGATTAACACTGCGCCCTGAGGTTGGTAGGCCACAACAATCTAACCAGCGGATATAAAACAATTTTCTAGTATCTAGCAGTAATCACCGAAGCAATTATGACTCCTCTCTGGCATCTCGCTCCTGGCCGACTCATCGTGCATTTCTGCTGTCGTTATCTAGATGGAGTATCTTCACACTTCATTCTGCCCCGCAAGATTGGTAGCTTTTACGAAACCAGCCCCCTTGTAGTTTCTGCACTGCAGACCTAATGAAGTATCAAAACTTCTACAATTCCAAACATTTTTCGTAGAAACAATCTTTTGTCTCATAAAATTAGACGAAATCGGAATATTCTGGCCGTTTTCCTACTGCTAATTCGAGACCAGAAACCAACTACTTTTTGCCAATCCTCAAGAGGATCATGATGACATTCATTCTATTCTCTACAAACAGTTGTTCTATGCAACAAAATCTTATGTAACCGCTCCTACGAATGAAAATATCGGTAAATAATCAGCGCTTGAACACCTGGCGTGCTTAAGAATTTGTGGCTGCGTTTGTAGGCTGCACACTACATTAGAGCTAAGCAGCATAAAACCATTGTCACCATTAGAAACGGCAGCCCTTTATAGCTATTAATAGTTCTTGTTAACTATTGACAAAAGCTCTTACATCACCCTATGTAAGCATCAAACATAGAGGCAGCACTGTTCACGAGGAACATTGCCTAGTAAGCGCTACCTATGTTGTCGCTAGGTTTACGACCACTGAAGTCAGTCTGTGAAGTGTTTCACCACAGTGTTCCACTACTCCTAAGCATGAATTGGTGTATGTTCCTCGTAAACGGTGATACAC
This sequence comes from Nippostrongylus brasiliensis, assembly GCA_030553155.1. NCBI lineage: Eukaryota > Metazoa > Nematoda > Chromadorea > Rhabditida > Heligmosomidae > Nippostrongylus > Nippostrongylus brasiliensis. Next base: position 27,809,072 of record CP130737.1, read on the forward strand.
ATGGGACTTGAGATAAAATATTTTCTAGATATGAAAATGCATTGATATAACCTGATCGAGGCTACACAACACCAGACCGCCCTTGTCAGTCCATCATTATGTAGTACACCCTACAAAATAACAGAAATCCGTTGTTGATCACTCATCCGACCGTCAATATCGCTCACGAATATATTGCTCGTTTCGTCATTCCAATTAATATACTGTTTACTGTTTCGCTGGACTCGCACTCCATCGCGCGCTTGAGCAAAATACTAAGTGCACACCATTGCTGTCGTTTAGGAAACATTTCTTTCCATTTAAGATTTTTAGACAGTTTCTGATGTCGTTTAACTTGATGACATCCTCTTCTTCTATGAAACGCAAACATGGACCAGTAGTTCGATTGGTAGAATTGCGATCAGTGATAAAACACAATGGAAGTACTGAAAACTCGTTTCAAGATCGCGTTTACTTCATCACGTCTAGGGTTTCACGGTCCTCTACAGTCATTGTTTGCTCGCAACAATGCCTTCGATGCTTGTTCATGCATATGTGAGGTATTCGACCAAAAGTGATGCGCTTTCTAGGAGATGTTTGATCTCTTTAACAATGCAATGAGGTTTCACTCGTTCGCATAATTCATTGCGATACGTTCAATTTTGATTCTAATTGAAAGATTCTCCCATCATTCGTGCTCATTTCGAAGTCGTGAGCGTAGCAGTGGAAATCAATTGTGCTCGTACTTCTTCATGTTAAACAGACGTGTGCTACCAGATCGGATATATAACATAGCTGTGATCTGGTGTTTCTCGCCGTTTCAGCTGAAACGTCTCAGTGGCATTCGGCGCTTAATCATATTTGCTCGAAAAGTTAGTCGACTTCTGTTCAGCACCACTCCTCAGGTTTGAGTGGCTCGCGATTAATTAACATTTTCAAGACTAACAACCGTGTCCTTCTCTGTATAAATCATATTTTCCTCATTCGTGTTTTTCTATGGCGTTTTGCGAAGTCATTTGACTGTAGTGAGAACAAAGTTTTGTGCTGGAGTTGGTAACAATATGAGTTCAACTCTTCAAGAAAAGTAATAGTAAAGAGTAAAGGTCGGTAGATAGATCTTATAGAATTCGCTGCTCAATTTCACATTCATCCGTTCTGTAACAAGTCGGGATGGCGTCATTTCGTCTCACTCGGTTCGTGAGCATTCTACACTCACGTCTTACGACCACTGATAATCTCCCTGGGGAAATGCGCACATCTACGGAATTTCAGCATTTTCCTATGAACAACGAACGTCTTCCTTCGCTTTTCATTTTGTAAACATTTTTAATGCAGCTTCAAGGGCAGCAGTAAGTTTTTTCGGGACAGTCTCAGCTTGCATTTTTGCTCCTCTCCAGACAATTAATAGCAATGAATATGTATTTCAAGCGAATCACCTCCAATAATGCTTTATTTTCTCTGATAGACTGGTAAACTAAGGAAAAATAGCTCCAAGCCGCTATTCTTTTATATAAATCCTATGTCATAATCCCAGTCATTCGTAATAGGGCGATGCGCACCCGTTTTCGCTGCGCATAAGCTAATCCGCCCATTAGATCCACCTTGTCATCGAAATGCTTTGTGACCTGACAACTTCAACGAGCAACTTTATCACTTAAGCACGGAGAAATTACAAAAGTTTAAATTAGCAGTAACGTAGATTAAACTTTGCTAAAGACCCATTTTCTGTTACCTTTTGACTTGAATCAAATGATCACAGCTGTTCATCAGAAAAGTTGTTTTCCCGCGCGAAAGTGATATGCTTATTCTTTCATGGCCGTTCTTCGTTTCTTGTGTTCCAACCTAATGCTTCCAGCTTTACCACATATTCATTGATCTCATTCCCAGCAGTTGTTCTTGGGTAGTTGATTGCGAAATTCACACAGTGTCATGAAGAAGTTATCAAGATCTAAAGGTTGATAGAAATGAGACACTTAAATTTATGGCTAGAAGCTGAATATGTTGTTTGATTTCGAAAACCGTAGAACTGTCGACGCCCAGAGCTTCACTCCTTTGATACTGGCGACCAGTGTTCGTCATTACGTGTGCCGTTCATTGATGCTCGCTGCGTAGATGATCAAAGCTGCAGATCTCTTTTCGGTTTTGCTAGAATGCAAGCCGCTCTTAGCAGAGTTGTAATCTGACACGTCCTTCTTACACTGTCGTTGATGCATGAAAACAATGTCGTTGCCGTATTTTTCCACAACACAGCTCTCACCCAGTCAAATGACTTTCGTATCCATCGACTTACAACTGCTGACCTCCTCACGAGCCAATGAATATAATAGATAACTATGTCATTCCTGCCTTCGATTTAGGATGCATCAACTATGACTTTCAATACATGAAACGATGACATTCGTGTGCAACCATCTCGTTCTCCTAATACCTTCACTGCTTTTCATGCCTAATAGCGCTAACCTAATTCACACTCACGTAGACGACAAAATCCGTAAAGGTATCGGTCGGAAAACTTGTAATTCCATTATTCCTGAGAGTTGCTCAAATTTTGTTTCCACTTAGTGAATGCCACTAGCTGAGGCGGTCGAAGAGCGCTTGTCTCCATTCGACATCTTCGTGAAACGGGGCACTATTTGAGACACCGTCTATAGTACTGAATTTCCCTCATAGTTGAGCTGTCCGATAGAAGTAATTACAGGAGCGTGAAGTGACTCTTTTCTGAAACAGTAAGAAAGTGTGGTGTAACCATATCGCAGATTTATTTTTCAGTTTTTTTCATCCGAGTTACACAACTGGGAGGTTTGGAGCTGAACGATATGTAGCTGTCTGAAGTTGTCGCCGACAAAGTTTGAGAGTGGGTGTTGGAGAGCATTAGTGAGATCTATGGTAGTTTGCACGCTCTAACTATTGCGTACCTATTCGCTGGTTTTCCGACTCATTACTGAAACCTTGAACCCAAATTTGCCCGAGCTTAACCGGAAATATACTAGTAATAAGCAAACAACTATCAGTTGCAACTACTCTCGTTTCTCCGTCTTCACCATGATGTGAACCATACAATCACCTTTGAAACGGGAGGAGTTATCATAGCCTCATCAGAGCTGCTTTGCATTCCTCCCATGAAACGTCGTTAAGAGCCTCTTCAACGTTGCCTTCAGCTTCATTGCCATTTTGAGGCGTTCCCATTCTTTTGTCTAAAGCTGCCCCTGAACAACGCCGGCAAACGGGCATATCTTCGCTCTGCGTTTTGAAAATCCATTAATTATTCAGGAGAGCAGCGCACGAAGCTCGCAGTTTAGCATTTGTTCTGGCACTATACACTTATGTACATACATACATATGATATGCGTACATATACACCCACATATGTGCAGATATACGTATACATATGCATGTAGACATGTTTGTGAGCGAATGAGCGAGTGTTCTCTTCATTCACATCCTCGTACGCGACAAACGAGAACAGCTCTGGCGGCAGTTTTTTGCTGCCATACGACGGTAACTAGCTGTGAATAGCGTACGTGGGCTCATTAGAACGACACCCGCTTTTGAAACCCTACCAATGTCTTTACCCGTCACAATCGTGCTAACTTCATTAGAACGACACCCGCTTTTGAAACCCTACCAATGTCTTTACCCGTCACAATCGTGCTAACTTAGAAAAAGGATATCGCCGAAGAAATCAAATACCAACCAGAGATATGATCTTATAGACTCGACATCAGTTGACAGTTGATAGTCATTAATTTGTTTGAATATGGTAGATGCGGCACGGTGCGGTATATAATAATAATAATAATAATAATAATAATAATAATAATAATAATAATAATAATAATAATAATAATAATAGTATTAATAATAATAATTTGTTTGAATGTGGCCGATGCGGTACTGTGCAGTATATAATAATAATAATAATAATAATAATAATAATAATAATCACGAGCAGTTCTGTCACGCTGTGATCATCGATTGAGAAACTTGTTAACGGCCGCTTGACAGTTGATAGTCATTAATTTGTCTAAATGAGGCGATACGGTACGATGTGTGATCATCATCTTCATCATCTTTATCATCATCATCTTCATTATCTTTATCATCTTCATCATCATCACCATCACCATCATCATCATCATCGTCATCACGAGCCGTTCTGTCACGTTGTGATCATCGACTGAGAAACTTGTGCTATGCAGTGGAGCAGCAGCAACATGATAAATCGCTCGAGTCGTGCTCTCCGGCTTCGCGAAAGCAGCTCTCACGGCCTGGTGGTCTCTGTATATCCAGGAAGTGTCTCACGTTCCTCGCCAACATCATGCTCCTGAGTTAACTCCGCAGCACAAGGAACTTCACAATTGGCTCTGAATGAAGCAGAGCAATTCATTGGGAACATTTAATTGTTCGACTCATCAATGCTTCCACTTCCTACCAAACATTGAGCCAAGGCGCCTACTTCCGCTACCCAGGCCCATTCACGTTCACGATAGCACGTACGTATCAGCTCAATATCGCTGTGGAACCCATCCGAAGCATGATTTCATCTGACATCGAACAAGCACCGTACTTCACTTCACTTGAACGAAAAATGAGGATGTAAATGTGTCGCTGATTCTTCACCTATACATGCGCCAACCTAGGTTTTAAATTTCTTATCAGATAGACGAAACTCATCAGAGAAAAATAGCTCGTTAGGGTACATATACGTAAATTCAATACCAGTTTCCCATCTGTGACCACGTGGACGCTCTCTCAGTCTTGTTGTGAAAAGCACTTAATGAAGTGGAACTACAAGAACTTGTATTCATCTCGTATCTTGCCTAGTTCTGCGATTACATTTTCTTGGATTTTCTCTTCGTTCGAATTATATTCGAAATCGTACACGATGTTTATATTTCGTATGTGATGTGGGTTTCAAGCAACGACTAACATCGCCAAAGAGTGTAGAATAGCGCTGCAAAGTTGAATACTTGAGTAGCATTTGCCCTCTGTATGTTAGAGCCAGATGCCGTATTACACTTCTGAGTTGTTACCGACGCCGAATCTCCTTAGTTGCTAACCTGCCTGATCCCCTTGACGTCGCGATAATTTGACGTAGATTTCGTTTGATACTCAAGTGTTTGTTTGGTTGCGAACGATGGCAACGCTTCTCGGACCATATTTTAGAACCTTCTACGTCAAGATCGTCATTGATTCCCAGTTTTGACATGTGAACATGAATGACGCCGGTCGAATAAGTGATCTGCTGCAATTGCAAAAATAATTAATGTAATAGTTCCTGTCAAAAAGTGTAACGGCTTCAGCATATCGTGGTTAGTCTCAAGAATTGCCGCTCTTATGAAAATATCACTCAATCAATCAACCGTTTGTCCACTACTTGTTGTTTGCGCTAAAACTAGAAATGAGTGTCGTGCAAGAAATAGTGATCATAAATGGTAATCGTAATTGGAAAGCATAATTAAGCGAAACTGTTGATAATGCTGACCATTGTCCAGATTGTTCTTTATGTTCGTGTGTGGTGAGAAAACCTCCTTGTACATCACTTTCGAGGCTGTTAGTGCTATTTTATGTCAATGTCAGAATCACCGAATTATGTTTACTTCGCAGTTTTCAGACGGACACACGTTAATTATGATAGAACTCACCTCATTTTTTTGAGAAAGCCTTCATGAATTCGATGCAAGTGTTATCCATTAAGTTACCACGTCGTCGGCTTTTCACCAGCCTCTGATCTATTGCATAATTGTACGATTGTAGGAATAACATTCATAAAATCGTTAGCCAAGCATTTTGTGTGGGCTACTCCTGTAATCCTTCTTGATGCCGAGCGTATTATTCCAAGACACCATATATTCCAAGACACCTCTGACGCCGTCGAATTGCGAAGTAATTCTAATTTCTAATGCAATTCAACTTGCATCTCCTGTCATCTGCACCAAATCTTTCCGTCTATTGTTTGAAGACACGTATTATTATAAGTTACTCGTACCTACTGTTCGCATTTGAGAAACCCTACAAAGTAGGTGAACTGACACTATCAGTGCTCTTGGTTGTTTTTCTCTAGTATAGGTCTTCGAGATCGAATGTGCTGCAACATTTGATGTTCTAACTTCACACTGTAAATCGTGTGTTTGAAAACCGCGTGAGATGCTGAAGGTACTCGATTCCGTTACGGTTCGCTTAATAGCGTTAGGTGTAGTCCCGCTGATATCTGAATCGATCGAACATATATAGTGTCAAAATAAGCAGTGGAAGCTATTTTCTTGTATCTCGAACAGAAAATGCAATACGATACGTGAATGCCAGATAATGCTTCATGGACCAGAAACCCTGAACGACAACAGAAGCTAAACGCAGTAGAACACTGAGAGGAACCCGGTGCAGTAAAAGACAGCGCTCCTGGTTCCACTCAGATCGGGACGTTGTTTGTTTCTCTTCGAGTGGGACAATCCTTTTGACTAGATTGTCATTTAATTAGTGAGCTCATTTCTTGTTATTCGCGACCACGATTATCATTCCGGCACAAAGCGACAGACGGCCGAGGTTTTCGTTAGCTAGCTCCCTTCAATTCCTGGTGAGGAAATTTTTGCCATCTTTCTGATATGGTGAATTATACAACTTCAAAAAGGATTGATAATCTTTCCGCTTCGTGAAGACGATGTTGGCAGATTTTTCGCCGTCCAGTTGTCTGCTCTTCTGGTTCAACTGAACCAAAGTTGGACGAAGTGAAGTGCTGCAAAATCTCAAGATCCCTTTTAGTAGAAGGGCGGCTCCTACTCCTAGAATGTAGAAGTAGAATGTCCTGCTCCTCTTTTTTAGAAACCGTGTTGGCTCAAATTGAATAGATGCTGAATGGTTACCATAGCATTGAAGAATTCTTTGACGAAACCAATATAGTGCTGCTGTCCTTCACACCTTCACAATCTATCCATTACAGACGCCTTCAGTTTTATATGCACTTACCTTGTTGTAAGATGTGTACGCATCTGTAAAAGCAGTTGAAGGACTCACCTCATGGCCATACTGTGAGGTGAGATATTTGGTCGTGAGCGACAGACGTTAGCACACCTCAGAAGTGTTTGGTTGTATCGCAAAACTCCTGTCCGGTTGTGCAGTTACGACACTTTCTCATCGCATCTAGTTGTCTTCTGTTTTCTCTTCGTTCATGAGTTTTATTCGTGGTACTTCTAACAGTTTCAGAGGGTGACAGTTGATGTCGTCTATATACGAGCTTCTCGTGAAGATTTTCATGAATCTCTTTCGTTGCTGTCTGCACTGGATGTGAAAATGCATAAAACGCTCAAGTCAAGCGCATTGAACAGCGTACACAGGATAGAGCTTTTTCCATTGACACTTTGTCGTTTTCAACTGTTGGTGTGATGTATATGACTAATTACTTTCGCTGGCATATGAGGAACTCCTAGAGGCTGCATACTGCTAGAGCCGAAAAGCAGTTGTAACTTACAAATCAGAGTCGTATCTTTAAAATGCTTACTATCAGGACAGTTCATCCCAAATGGCAACAGCCTTAGCTCCGACAATCTATTTGCTGTTTTCCACTCGTACAACTTCATAGGCAAGCCGCAGAAGACGCAGTCTGATAGCATGGTAAAGGGTTTTGTCGAACAACTAATATGTTTGCCTACATCTGCGATGAAGTTCTGGCTAATCAACAGGATCCGCCCATCCAGCTTCAAAAAACCGCAAGCAAAGTGGACTTATTCATAGTTCTCTGATGAGAGAGGAATTAGTGAAGCAGCTATTCGATAACAAGCTCTCTTTACAGCGCGTAGTCCTTTTGAATTTCCATAAACTCATCGATATAACATGAGAAGTTAGCGCACTCCAGCCTCTTCTCTTATGTAAGTGCTTTCTAGGAAATGGAAGTCCAGTCAAAACGTGTACATTTATTTGCTATGCATCAGGGCTTTTCACGATTCTCATGGGCTCACGTAAACTTTTCGAAGTAAGACAGGCAGGATCAGCTTCAATTTTCGCTCAAGTCACCCAGTTCGTCTCCAACCGTAAACCTGATTGTTTCGTTTTTTCCCCACATTTGGTTTCGTTCTATGCTTTCGCTGATTTCCTGATCAACGTCGGCTATTCAGATTGTTTTCACGTCTTCAGCCGAGCACTTGTAGGTTAACACGGGTAGCCTCAGTGCTGAAGTTCAATATAGTTTTTCTCTTAACGCTAAAAGAGACACCGTGTCTGATGGTGTTTACTGGCAACCAGACGTGAGAGCCGGCCATCCAAGTAGTCAACGCCGTATGCCAATCCTTGTTCATGCCTTCCTAATATCTTTCGCCGGCGCCTGCTTGCTTCAAAGTTCTGATGAAAGCTGCAGTTTCCGACTCGACACACATTCACCACACACGCACACACTCACTCCAAATAATTGTTCTATTTTCTGGATTCTACTTAATTACATCATACTCAATTACATAGAAGTGTTCATGAGGTAGCCTTCAAACGTGAGCATTCGTACGCTGGTTAAGTGACGTCTTCACGATATTTCACATTATGCGCGAAAAACACCCCAAGCCAGTTTATTTATTTCATACTGAATATGTGAGTATTTTCCAGGTACTTGGTGCGACACCACCGTAGTAACACGCAATAGTCCGGAAAATCACACGAGTGCTTCCATAAGACCAACGAAATGGTCCGTGTGGTTCACTCGAGCCTTCACATGCGAGAGATTTGCACTCGTAGAAATATTCCCTGCACTATGTTTCACAACCGTCACCCACTCTCAAATATCGTCAGCTTTACAATCCATTGCTCTCCTTAGGAGTATTTCGGCACTGTCTCCGATGAAATGCAGTGTGAAAAAATCAGCTCCCCATCTCCAATCCTTCGTGTTCAAGTTAGTTATGCTCTAATTCGCTCTGGCTTTCCGTGTTTCTCGCATTGTTTCTCGAATACCGAAGCACTCTGCATTTGGCTCCTCCTATTCATGTACTGCAAGCTGGCGCGCCGTCTACATTCGTTTAAAAATGACAGCATAGTCTATCAGTTTCACGTTTTCAAGAGTGTCGTGTTTCCTAGTCGTTTCCTGAGTCCCTATGCAACGCCATCGTGACGATCTGAATTCCCTGCATGTCTATTCAGCACGCAACGCTTGCCAACAGGATAAGAACGTAGTGTCGCATATGTTTTCACTGGCAAATAGTCCGTAATAACCATGTCATGAGATTTAATTCAATCTGATCATATTGCGAAAGTTATATGCTTAAGAAAATATGCTCTACCCGGTTTCTCAGTTTCGGCAAAACAGTGCTTGTTGCATGAACCGCGTGTTAAGTCTCTGACAACCATAATGGGCTCTAAGCATACATGTGTCAGCTTTTCAGGACAGATTTCGAGCATAAAAAACAGTTCTCTATTATGTTCGCAGTTCGCTATCGCTAAACTCCTTCCATTTCATTCCTTGCCATTCCCTCCTGAAAAAAACAGCACATTCCGGTGATTCCATTCCCTTTTTACTGCTTTACAGGTCATGACATAGCTAACGTCAATCTGCTGTGTTTGAAGAATTGTTGCAGATCTAGAAAAGAAGAGAAAAGCTACAATTGTCTTTTCCAGACAAGCTCAACTGTTCTCACTGTTCCAAGTGTGGAGAATAAAACTGAAAACGTAATAACTTGCCGATGTTTTTCCTGCCGGTGCAGTGTTGAAAAGATGTAAAAGTAACATTCGGCGTAACATGACGTTATTATCAAGGTTCTGTGGGCTCATCACTCAAAACTCGAAGGCTTTGGATATGAGAAACTGTTCTCTGACAGTATTAAGTAGTCTCGAAAATGTCGTCAATTCTACAGTGTGTCTGACATGTGTAACAATCCACCTGCCCTCGTGTAGGAGTTAGTCACCGTTTCAGAACGCAAAACGTGCTGCTTTAGTCAAGATTTGCAGCAGTGTTACTAACATGACAGCGTCGAATTTGTTCTTGTATTGAAATGCACTCGATAGATGTTTGAGGGTCCCTCCAAATCCATAACAATCTTATATAACACCGCATACTTATCATCTTACCTCGAGTGCTTCATTGGCCGGTATTTAAATTCAAGTTCCGACTTTCCTTTTGGTCACTTGGCTTCATCGGTACTGTATTGACGCTGTTTCATCGTTACTCGCTAATTTTTGCACATTTTGCCACAATTATGTCGAGACTGTTTGCAATTCACATTAAGTTCATTAAGCTCAGTGGTTTATGGCTATATCGAGCGCTTAGTGTGCCTCAGAAGAATCTTTGCTATTTTAGAATCGATGCGGTGATGTCGAACTTCAGCTGCCTCAGCGCTCCAGTCACCGTTGCCTGCCTTAACCTTGGCGAAGCTGTTGTTACTATCGCCAGCATGTTGACTGTTATGCTGGTAATGGTTTGAACCGTTCTTTTTCAGAAATTAATATGAGACGTGAAGGTTTGAGAAGAGATGTAGAATCTCGAAATTTGGGAATCTCAGGAAAGTCGAGTCGAACGATTGAAGGATCTCACTTAAATGTGCCTCATCATACGAAGCAGAAAGCTACATACATGGAAGGCTGATGTAGATGTAAATCACTGTCTAACTTAGTAGTACATGCTGATGCTGCTGTTCGATACTATTGAGAAAATGCGAGGTTGCAGTGAACACAGTACTCCCCATATTGGTACAATACCGCTCATAACTTCTGTCCCAAAACGCGTGAAACACGCGGTTGCACGCGTTTTAGCGTGGAAATCGTTCTCAGTGAACTTTGGGCAAATTTAAAAACACCATTCGATTCGTCTTCTGATGCTGAGCTCAAATATTCCCTTGCATTTACTCCAGCTGTAGTAGGTGACCTAGTTATGGGCGGTTTTCCCCGGAGCCCTGCTAATTGTTTTACGACCACCCGAACCTTGCCACTGGAGTGTCCTAGGGATACCTTGCCTACAGGAGATAGTAAATTGTAGAAATTCTAGATTTTCTCATTAGATTTGACTTCAGTACGTCATTCTCATCACTTTGATACCAAACATGTCCTCAACCGAAACTCCACTGGAACTCTCCACCCGATAGAAAAAATGGAATTTTCCTAACTTTGAAGACACTTTCCAAGATCATTCTTCCAAATAGAACAGAAAGACTTAGCTTTTATCATTGAATGATAGTTGTTTTATCCTGATCCAGAGCCAATTTGGACAAAGTACAGAGTGTTAAAAAAATGAAAAAATGAAATTCAACAACAATGCGAAAGCTATACCCCGTTGGATTCACGGTTTTGCGCTGGTTAGCGCTGTAAAAGTAAAATTCGATATAAACCTTCCGTTGAGAAGAAATGAAGGATTGGACAACCATGTGTGAATTTTGCTTCAAAATGGACCACGGATTACAAGAATCGCGGGGCCTTAAATTGCTTTTCGTCAGGCTACAGATGAAGGCAGTAATGTGTTCTGCTGGTATCAAAAGAAATACACCTTCGCCTTTTTCCAGGTTCCCACTACAGCTCGCTAGAAATGAAGAAAATCGCATAGCAGAAGCGAGAATGTTGTGTATTGTGAAGTTGGAGGCAGCAAATCTACACAAAGCTCTGTGTGCCGTTTGATTTTTCTTCGGATTTGAGTTGGACTGCCCTCAAGTACTAGGAAAAACTCAGTTTTCATGTTCTATCTAGAAATGTGATCTAAGAAACTGTCTTCAAAAATAGGAAAATTCCATTTTTTCCATCGGGTGAAAAGTTCCAGTGGAGTTTCGGTTGAGGACATGTTTGGTATCAAAGTGATGAGAATGACGTACTGAAGTCAAATCTAATGAGAAAATCTAGAATTTCTATAATTTACTATCTCCTGTAGGCAAGGTATCCCTAGGACACGCAAGGTTCGGGTGGTCGTAAAACAATTAGCAGGGCTCCGGAGAAAACCGCCCATAACTAGGTCACCTACTACAGCTGGAGCAAATGCAAGGGAATATTTGAGCTCAGCATCAGAAGACGAACCGAATGGTGTTTTTAAATTTGCCCAAAGTTCACTGAGAACGATTTCCACGCTAAAACGCGTGCAACCGCGTGTTTCACGCGTTTTGGGACAGAAGTTATGAGCGGTATTGTACAAACTGTCCTTCCTCCGATTCTCGCAGTCTAATTTTGTCACCGTCAGCAGCTCACGTCTCAAAACCGTTCTCTTGCACAAATAAAAGTAACCGAGGAACTGAAGAGCAAGGGCTTCCTGTGCCGTGCTCTCCTGTAATGAGAAAGCGTAAGCAAACAACTAAAAAACGCAATAAATGGTTTACATACACGCATGATAACTAGGAAAGTCGAGTAAGAGTCCTTTCCGCCCGCACCTATGAGCTTTCATTTTATCTTTGTGTAGCAGCTACCACTTCCATTAATTTAGGCTCTTTTCCAGATTATTATCCTTGGTAATCTTTTGGTGGTGGTTACGGTATATCGCGACCGTAAGTTGCGACTCCAGCGGCAGAACTGGTTGATCATATCGTTGGCGTTGGCTGATTTATTAGTCGGCTTGTTGGTCATGCCACTGACTCTCATCTACGAAATCATAGGCGAATGGAAAATGGGTAAGCTTTGAAACATCTTATCTGGCTACCGAATTGGAATTCTCACCGTGAAAGTAGCGGTCTTCCAAAACTACACAGCCTTTTTCTGCATGAATTTCTGGATCGTCGCCATTTTTCAAATTTATTTTCTTTTTTTCGTTTTGACGTTTCGACTTTTCGTCAAATACAGAGCTATTCGGGATCTTTGATCATCTCGATAATCGTTTTGACTCAACATTTCTCTCCTCCTAACACTTTCGACATTTGATTGCCGTATTTCTATCTTTCTTTCTGGTCTATTTCTTATGCTGCTATCAGTCCTCAAAAGTTGTAAACCTCGTTGCTCTCTGTAACATCCACGATGTGTTTCTAAAGCCAGTCATACAGCTGAGCCACTCAGTCGAGAAACTCATAAGAGTGTGATTTCCGAAGGCCGTAAAGAGCTTGCAAGTGAAACGAATCGTTTTCCGAGAAACGTGGCTGCGGCACTTTTGTGTTCATAATGCATTCACCTTTCAAAACGCTCGGCTCTGATTCGCTTCCAAGCCAGTGAGCAGCTTTCTCCATATAGTAGCGCAATGGAGAGATTGTGGTTTAGCACTGAAAGAGCAAGGGGGTGGGCTAATATAGCAATCAAAATGTTTGATTGCTCATTCTTATCCAGAGCCCATATAAACGGCTTACTATATGGTATTTTTTGGATATCGTCAGAAACCGAGTGAAGAAACATCAACAATGGAAGAAAGGTTACGCTAAGAAACGCCTCCGTTATTGCAAAGGTTTTGTCGTATTCCTGATGTTGGGCTATACATGTGTACATACATGCAACCGCATCATGTGCGCTGCGAAGTAAAATTTCTCAATCTTCGAACTTGATATGATCCAGAATGGTTGCAGGCAACGTCCTTTGTGAAATGTGGTTAGCTCTCGACGTTCTCTTCGTCACCGCGTCAATTCTTCACATATGCGCCATTTCACTGGATCGTTACTTCTCCGTCACATCACCACTGACGTATCCTGCGAAGCGAACACCAAAACGAATGTTCATCTATATCGGTGAGATTACGATTCTTTTCTAAAATTCACCTATTTCCATTTTTGAATATGGCGCTTTGATCACGATTCCAATTAACCGTTTTGAAAATGTGAAGTTCAACTTCATCAGCAATTAGAGATTACTGTGACTGATTTGTGAATAATGTCCATCGAAGGATGACTGAGATGTGATCTCGATGTCGAATATCCACGAAAGGTCACAGTATCCTTGGGATGGATGAAAGACGCGAATTTCAAATGTTAATGCTGGGTCTAATGCGCCCTTGGACTACTTCAGGAAAGTGCATTTTTTCGTATTTTCCCAGAGGCAGTTCCATCCCATCACGCGCTCCCTACAAAGCCATAACGCTACGCTACAATCTTCCCCTCATTAATCTTCTAGCAGCTCTTGCTCGAAGCGGTGTGGGAAGAAGAACGGTGAGATGTTAGCTAGTGGGAAAACTACTTCACGGCTGCATATTCTGGGAAAACTTAGTGCATATGGCTTCAAACGTTTAGTCATCTTTGACACGTATATCACCACTTATTTCTGTTGTCCTGTGCTCGATTGTGTTGTGCTCTGAGCTTCTTCGCAGAGAATTTGCGGAGCTGATAGTTTTTTGCCGGTAATGATGCAAGGCATGTATGTAATATCTGTTAAGCAAAGGAGTGCGAATCTGAACATGCCATCTTCACATCACCGTCCTATAATCAGAAATGCATACTATTCGAAAGCATAATTAGGGTGACAGCATGGAAACGGCAACCATTCTTAGAGCTCGCTTAAACGCCGCGCGGCGAAAATGCAAAATTGAGGCGCAACCAAAATGTAATTAACGTCCTTGACCAAATTTGCTCCTTTGCATTAGTGGCGCCTCATATAGGAAAACTTACCCGTTCGGGTTTTTTAGAAGGCTGTTATTTTTTCTTAAAAGACATTTTGACGAAATTCACTTTTTTCGTTTGATTTATTTCCTGTGTGATTACATGCCTAATTTTTTGCTTAGACGCGGCGCCACCAAACTGTGCCACTAAGGGCTTGTTCAGACGACGCGCGTCGAAAATGCAAAATTGAAGCTCAATCAATAATTAACGTCATTGATCGAATTTGCTCCTTTGCGTTAGTGGCGCAGTCCGGTTGCGCCTCATATAGGCAAAAAAATTAGGCATATAATCACATAGGAAAGAAATTGAACGAAAAAAAGTGAATTTCGTCAAAATTCCCTTTAATAAGGAATGGCAGAATTCTAAAAAACCCGAGCGACCAGTAAGTTTGCCTATATGAGGCGCAACCGGACTGCGCCACCAATGCAAAAGAGCAAATTCGATCAAGGGCGTTAATTATCAATTGAGCTTCGATTTTGCATTTTCGACGCGCGTCGTCTGAACAAGCCCTAACGCAAAGGAGCAAATTCGATCAATGACGTTAATTATTGATTGCGCTTCGATTTTGCATTTTCGTCGCGCGGCGTCTAAACGAGCCCTTACGCATAGAATAAAGTTAAGAGAGAACCCCTTTTTTACCGGGTTCTCTCTTTACTTTATTATCTACTTACCTGCAGTTTTATTGGGCTGTAAAGGGTATGCACATATATTCTGCTCGATATACATACATATGTATGTAGTCTATGAATAGAAAAAAGTTCACATTTTTTCTTACGAAATGTTCTTTGGGTCACCTATTATTTCGCTCACAATGGTTGAGTCATCGTGGTTATTTGACGCCTGACTCCACTGGCAACATTCGGAGGGTCCTAAACTAATTAGGGCTAGTTAGCGCCCCTCGAGAGACAATGGCTTGTAACTGGGTCATTTCAAACTGAAATAAGCAAATAACGTCGGTTTAGAACTCAGTGTTGATAGACGAATCGACTGATATGTTCAAATTCTTCAATGACCCACTAGGAAAGACTAGGAGAGAAAGAAACGCTTTGGTGCGCTTTCGAGCGCTCCGAACGCATTTTGGGAAAGAAGTTATGAGCGGTATTGTATTATTTCACTCACTGAGCGAAGTGATGCAGATGATGATTTCTATGTACCTCAACCCACTCTTCAGAAATGTGTGTCGGTGTTGCAATAGCCTGCCTTGTTTAGGAGTATCCTGGATTGTTTCGCTACTAATTTGCCTACCTCCAATTTTCGGTTGGAGACCGGAACGCAGACCCGGAGAATGTGCAGTCAGCACCGACATTGGTCGAGAACATTTTCGCAATTCTCTCGAAGAATTCTTCAGTTACACGATGATTCTGATTACAGGCTATGTCCTCTACTCGTCGCTGGGCTCGTTCTATATTCCTGTCATCATTCTTGTAATCGTTTACGCTAAAATCTACAGCATTACAATAAAGCATAGCCGGCAACGTTTAAAGGAGACTGAACGACGAGATCATACGCTGAGCGTGCTCACTGCAAAACCTAGAAGTGAGTGTTGATACTGCGAAACGATTTTTATTGCTCCATGATGGCAAAGTCTAATACATTGCGATAATTCCGTTTCAGCGAAGCAAATTGTAGAACTTGAGCTACTTGAGGAAAACTCGGATGGAGAAGAGAAATACGACCACAGCAGCAAGGTTTCTGAATCACTACCTATTCTATTTTGTTTCGTATACATTATAGTTGTGCTCTCCCAAAAATTTCGAATAATCGAATATATTCGAATATCGACGATTTTCGAACGTTCGAATTCAAATGTCATTCGAAAATTGCGATTTTTCGAGCATTCGAATTCGAGTACATTCGAAAATCGCGATTTTTCGAGCATTCGAATTCGAATACATTCGAAAATCGCGATTTTTCGACCATTCGAATTCGAATACATTCGAAAATCGCGTTTTTTCGAATGTTCGAATTCGAATATTCGATTTCGAATAGAACTATTCGAATTCGAACGTTCGAATATTCATTCGAGCACAACTGTAGTATACATGTGTTTGCTGGCGCGCATGATGCAGTGGTAGGAGGCTCTGCTGACACCAGCCTGGTCGAGTGATCGATTTGCCTGAAGTTTACGAAGGCCCTAATTACTTCCGGGCCGGGTTAATTGCTATTAGACTTGTCTGGGAAGGTAAAGACACTGACTTGGTAACCAATGTTCTTGGGGCGCGCGTAGTACATGGTAGGAGGCGCTGCTGACACCCGCCTGGTCTAGCGATCAACTTTGCCTGAAGCTAACCAAGCCCCTCATTATTACCGGGTCGGTTCATCGGCATCAGACCTGTCTGGTAAGGTAAAGACACGACTTTGTATAGCTGCTGGTCCCGTGAGCCATTGTATAGGCCAAGTACGTATTCACCACGCCTCTATGATTCTGAATAGAACACTATGATTGCGGCGTTTCGTTTTTAGATGTGTGTACGAATATTATAGGGTGCGTCAAAAGTCTTTGGACTCATCGTCAGATAATTGGTCGCCTTAACGGCTACTTTGAAGCAAATGAAACGAAATTGATAACGTTTATTACTTTAGACATTGTAAACATAAAGATAAAGTAAGGCTTCGAAACGGCCTCATTTAGCACGAACACAGGCCTTAAGCCTCTTAGGGAACCCATCTACAGCGGCGCGCAGGACTATTTCATCAATTTCATTCCAGGCTTTCTTCAAAGCTCGTTTGGGCGACTCGATGTCCCTGTGTGGTGTTGAGCAGGTCTTGCCCTTTAATATAGACCGAGCTTTCGTACACCGTGAACTTTGGTATACGCAGAGTTCTGGCAATGTCCGCGCCTGACACTCCCTCCTTGTGCATTTTCGCCATAGAAGTGCGCAAATCTTTTACTCAGGACATCTCAAACGGGCCAACGATCAGTATGGAAAATTTGCTATACTGTAGGGCAAGATTAGTATAATAGTTACACATAAAAGTTTGGATGGCTGCTTGCGTTCTCCATATATAATGATCCTCAAACCGCGAGTCCAAAGACTTTTGACGCACCCTGTACTTTCCACAGTGCGGTTCGGTTTCAGTCTGAACATACAGCTTCTTCAACCAGGCTCATTTCAGGTGTCGATTAATCAAGTTTGCTGGCATCTGAGAAAAATCTCGGAAGAGTTGCCTCATCCATCTGTCCATAAGGAGGTGACAAGCTGAATCATTTTCTGCACTAAGTGACCTTTCTATTCTAGAGTGAGGGAAAATTAAGAAATACCATCAAATTCCGCAGTGGCATCTACTCACAGTTTGAGACAAAAGATCTTTGAAGTTGCCATCTTTTAGAACAGTTACGACTCAAAGCGAGCTGTGATTCCGAAAAGCGAAAAGGAGTTGAGTGCTGAGAAGCGTCGGCGAAAATTGAAGGCAAAAGAACGTCAGGCAACAATGCTTCTCGGCATCATCCTATCTGCTTTCATCCTTTCCTGGCTACCATTTTTTGTGAGTTCCCCACATATATCTAAAATCTGAACCTTTACATAAAACGAAATAGATTTCACTCATTCGATTTCCTCACTATTTGACTAACGCGGAGTAGTACTGCTACTACTGCACCTCCCTCTGGTTGAAATGTGGTAGGCTGGCAACTAATCTCATCGACTCTCGACCATCTTCAACAAAATATGTTATTACCAAATAACAACTACAATCTTTAGTAAATGTACAATCCATTCATAACGCATGAGTGTTTCCTGATTCTCAAATCGATGTTCTGCTCAATTTCTTTAAGATTGTTGAGTTTCTCAGTAGGAAGACATCTATAGGCGCCCATACTAGTAGTAGCTGTAAATGAGCCCACGAAAGTAGTTCTCAGCTTAATATCTAACAAGATGTATTGAAATCCGACCGATTCCAGGTGATGTATGTGATTGGCGCATTCGGGTTCGAAGCACCGGCTGTTGTATTCAAGTTTTTCTTCTGGCTTGGATACTGTAGGTGTATAATAGTGGTTTGTACTCAACAGATTCGATGATTGACGGAACACTAAATTCAGGCAACTCTGGAATCAATCCTGTCATTTACACCGTTTTCAATCGAGAATTCAAGCGTGGCCTCTGCCGCCAGTTGAGGAAGTTCGAACGTTATGTGGAGCCAATCACAGATTTTTACAAATAGCCACCAACTAGAAATGAACTCCCCTTCCAATTCGTACCCTTTTGAGGCCTCTTGTGTACAACAGTGTCAATATAATCGAGGTTGTCTCATTTTGTTTTCCAATGTTTTCCTGCCAATGTGGGTCTTTGAGATCCGAACGAAGTGTTTACTAAAACCGATCTGTTAATTCCGTAACGAAGAATCTCCGAGTTACTCATGTATACTCATATATATATATATATGTATATATATATATATATATATATATATATATATATATATATATATATATATATATATATATATATATATATATATATATATATATATATATATATATATATATATATATACACCATGTACATGTATATGTTATTAACGTTCGCTCTACGCAACTATTGTGCTTTACCATTGTGCCACTCCGCTGACGATCTGTTGAAGCAAAACAAATTCCAAACAACCATTCGCAGCGCACATCTTATTCGGGCTGCTAGCCCACGAAACTGGATGATCTTTTCATCTAGCTTTCTTATTTCTTTTTTCTCCTACGAAATCCTGTAGGTTTTCAGATACACGTTCGCCAATGTAGCGCCATTTGGTGAAAACTGCCATCAAATTTTCAATTTTCTTGGAAAATAACGAATGACATTTGATGACATTTTCGACACCTCCATTCGGCACACTATAATCAAAGTCAAATATTTAATTGGGATGTTGAGGCGTTTTTCTTGTTTCGCCGCATTTTTCTATACTTGCGGAAAAATCCTTGTCGAGACGGCTGTCCCAACGACACTGAGTCTGACGTGCTCGAATGGCCCTAAATATGATCGAATTTGAACTAAAGATCAAACGAATACAAAAAGGCATGCCGTTGTGCTTACATCTAAAACATTGCAACTACAAAGATGAAGCAAGTTCCTAATAGAAGCAGCTCACTTGGGATCTCCTTCTGATTATAGGAACGCCTGTTATCGAAGCTGACATTGCTCGCGACCTTTCAAAGGACGACAAATGCATGCTAGTGGCCTGAAAAAAGAACATGCACGAAAACTACGTCTCAAAAAGGAGGACTGGCAAATGTAGCGAGAAGGGACGACAGAATCACGAGAAGTAAAGAAAAGTGGACGAGGAATTGGTACTCAAAATGCTGAAGTGGTGTAATTCTATGTACTATTTATATATTGATTCATGCAAAAACAGTCTGAGCATTTCTGTTCAAAAGGCAGAAGAAAAGGAAAACATGGTCTTTCCATGAATGCTTTTTCCCATCACTTATCTTCTGGCCTGAGGACCTCCGATTGTGTTGATTAACAGAGGGAAGTTTTCACAATAGTGCTGCAATAGATGCGGTGGAAAAGCCGCATTATTCTTCATGTACTGAAGTGTTTTTGTGTTTACGTGATATCGATGCTTGGTGTCACTCAAAAATCTAGTGAAGACGTGTTGTGGCATTTGTGTGCATGTCCTTCAAGCGTTGGCAAGATGAAAACACGGTGAACAAGCCCAGATATCAGCTTCTGTTAAAATTTTTCGACTTGAAACATGACAAAGAAACTGAAGGAAGTCAATATGTTACCATATTAACGACATTGCCCAACAATGCCACTAGACACGTGTCATCAATATTCTCATTCACTTCGTCAATATTGCCACAGTGCGGATACGTTGGTGAAGGGGACCTGTCAGACCTTGTTGGACACTCCAAATGATCAGAGAACAAGCACGAAACAAACTGGTCGTTACTGATGCCGAGTAAAAAGATCGTTACGTTCGGAACGCAGCGGTGCTACAACACCACTGACTTTGCTAATCTATTGAAAGTTTCTAGAGGCTAACAACCTCATAATGTACGAGGTCAGAAGGAGAAAAGCAGGAAATGTGTTCGCCTAAGCCAAGGAAGAAGCGAAGATTTCGTGAAGCAAACAAACAAGATCATAATAGAATGCAATGACAAAATCTTGGTTCGTACATAGTTAATAGGACAGAATCACTTGCTTGATAATCGCCGCTCAACTGTTACATACCTCTCGTGCAGCTGCTGTTGATACTGGATCGATGGTGACGTATTCGACTCGAGAGCTGATCGAATTGGAACTCGATGACGAATTCGGTACTGCCGGTAAAGCAACATCACAGTGGTTCAATTGACGCGAACTCGACGTACTCTCTAAAATTCCGCACCGTTTCCTTCACTAAAAAATTGACTACAGAAAACTATACTATCGTGAGCCTTCTAACTAAACTTACTCGACTTTTTTTGCATATGATATGAACCTTTCCCCCTCCTACTTTATTCCTCAACTTTCTCACTCCTTGTCAATGTCAGTCACTATCTATTATTCTGTTGTGGCGGTGATTCTGAATTCTTCAGCACGACGATAGTTCGAACTAAAATTTGTGCAAAACACAAGATCAACCACCTAGCAGTGGGAACCTCGATTGTTAACCTGCGTTTGTCAATATTCTTTGAAAACTCACGTAACGACTGCATACTTGTACCCGGACGAGAGAAGCGCTGTGATAGTGTAGGCGAATTCGACGTCCGAGCTGTACGTTCTGATTCAAGAGAATCGCCTGAGGTGCTCGCTTGCTGGAATTAGGTCGACTGTCTTATCTCAAGGTTTCATAGACAAAGAAACCCACGAAGCTCACAAGAAGTCAAGTTTGTTTTTCAGTCGTCGAGTAAGTTGCACTTTTGGGAAGTATACTGACAGCTCAGACCGAAGGAAAGAGTGAACACATGATGCTAGGAGAAACGCTCTCCCGACAAACTTCTTTATCAAACCATTTTCGATGATCAACAATTAGCCTTTGATATTTGATTGCTATTTATCGTCGAGTCATTGATCACTTGAAAATAAGGGACAGTGAGATTGAAAACGTGTGTCATACCAGAAGAGTATGTGAGCTGGACTGCCTTGGCAAAAGAATGGGCGCTGAGACTTTCGGAGGGGAGTTGGTTCGTTTGCGAAATGAAATCCGAGATCTGGCATCGGATGAAAGTGACTCAGTGGATGACCTGAAAAGCAGTCATATCTTTGTGAAATCTTCTACGCAGCTAAATGACTTTAAAAACATCTCTGTAGTGGAATGAGAAAATCTGAACTTGATTACTACATCAGCAGAGGTTCAAGTAGCAGAAAGCAGTGGTGTTTCTATCCTAAAGACCTCACTGCTCACCTGGTGCTCTCTGAATAGGAGGTAGAGTTTCTTGGTGAGGTGATGTGGACTACCGACTTCTGATCAACGCCCACAGACAGCTTCTTTTGTTTGGGATGCTTAGCTGGAGCAGGAAGGACCTAAACGTTCAAAGTCACTCGAAAGTGGTCACTAACATTTGATTGAATGCACAACAACCCTATGAAAAGATACACTCGACGCGCGTCTATCGCTCTCCTTGAGTCGATCTTGTCCTCGATAAACCGCCGCTTCAATACCTGAAAAGAATTTAATGCAATCTCACCGGAAAGTTAGGTCGCCGTCCTTCGAGGTTATGATAATGGCGAAGAAAAGCATTAGAAATAGAAACCGAGAAGCTCACCATCTAACGCCTCCAGCATCGGTGGTGAAGCAGCACTTAGAGCAGGTCCACCTTGATAGTGATGAGTAGCACGTTCACCGTCGTATTTCTGAGATTTGTATGAAATTAACTGGTGAGAACTATCCAGAGCCGCAGACACCTACTGAAAACGATCCAGTCACTGATGCAGCTAATCGCCTCGCCAAAACTGCACTAACTCCTGCTCTCGGTTTGATTTGAATATCATCCTTTGGACGAACCAACCCCTCTGGAGGGCTCTCTTCCAGCTGAAAAACAAGAAGAGGTGAACTTTCAACGTCACAAATCACTATATTAACAAAATACTGGCAAGGCATTTCGTCGCAAACTCATACACAACTTTCCAAAACGATTTCAAAGACTAAGAGGCCACAAACAAATGGCATTTATAAAGAGTATAGCTTGAGCTTCTATCGGCATCACCATAGTTACTTACTGATTATTGATTGGGCTTGGGTTGTACGCTTGCTCTACTTTGGTCATAAATAGGTGATATCGGAGTTACTTCTGAGGCAGTAAACATATCGACTTGTAGCAGCTTTTGGTTAAGCGTGGAACAACATCAATATCGATCAATAATTGCAACCACTGTTTGAGAAGCAAAAACTCTTCCAACAGCGATGCAATCATGTGAAAGGGATTTAGAGGAATGTGAAATGTATGAACCATAAAGATCGCGCCATGCACCTTTCCGAATCGCCGGATTCCAGAACTGATTGAAAGTTCAAGAATAACATGCTTGTTCTACTTTGGTCGCCAACAGGTGGTATCGCTGATACGCGTTTCTTTTGATGCAGTAAACACAAAAGCATCAAAACGTAAGAAGTTTAACATGCACTTCAAGATGCTTTTGCACAATACGGCTTACTCTGTTCAAAAACCCAAGACTCTTGTAATGAGCTAATGAGCATGTAATGGCAACTGTTATGTTGTCATATATATATATATATATATATATATATATATATATATATATATATATATACACATATATATATATATATATACATATATATACATATATATATATATATATATACTCATATATATACATATATATATATATATATATATATATATATATATATATATATATATATATATATATATATAAAGTTAATAGAGTAAAGGGGGGCTTTTCTCAGCTATTTCTCTCGTACTTTAAATTTTTAGCTTTCGTCACTGTCATTCTAATCCTTCTTTTCGTTTCCCTTGTTCCAGATTGAGATGTTACTTATTCAACTTGACCCAGTTTTAGCGCATTCCTTATGTTTAAAAGACAGATTGAATAAAGAGAGCATCAATTACTCAACAATGAAAACAACGCGCTGTTTGCTGTACACTACCCCTCTTCAAAAAAATGATATTCGAATGCAAACAAAACAGGTGGTGTTCAAAGATACACAGCTAACCTCCTTTTGCAACACTGCCGCTTCAGAAACAACCAGATCCAGAGAAGGAGGTGGTTCGTCGAAGTCCGTGAGAGAATCCGAGGAGATACTAGCCTCATTGTACTGAAAAGCTCACAATAAGGTATAATCATGTCCAGTAAGTAGCATGTACGAATGCCACTTAATCCAGTAGTAATATTAATGATTTCTCATTTGAAACATTTATTTGCATCAGTTGAAAAGTACCATATTGCCATTTACTACCATAGTTGTAATAAACGATGTTTTGAAGCGTAGAGAAGGAGTTCAACCACTTACATGAGGTACTGAAGATGCAAATTGTAAAGCACCGGTGCTCGAAGATTTAACAAGACTGAGACGACTCTGTAAACATACGAGATTTTTGTAGCAGAACACTCGCTAAAGTCTCTGTTCAGTGCGTCAACACCTGTGAGGAAGACTGGATATGGTAGGCGCAGCTGACTGCAATGTCGGAATAAAAGATGTCACGTCACGTGGGGTCACGTTAAATTACACTCACTCACCACTTTATTCTTTTGATTGAGGTCACACTGTGATTTAGGCTTGAATGATGAGATGAACTTCTTTGCTCTCCTCCAGTTCTCGTAACGGGACTCTTCGGCTTTGAGATCTCCGACAGACCGACCCTTACTGAAACATCACTGCCTATGTGATAGCAATGACATCAGAAAAGTGAACGAGCCTTGTGGATGGTTTATCCATGGCTTGTGCCAAAGCGAGTTCGGATTTTCGTCGATATCCGTGACCTGGTGAGCGCGTGAACAGTTTACCATCTTCCGCTTGTCCTGAAAGAACATAACGCATCATTATCACGACTACTGTTGAAGCCACAAAATTGTTTCGAGAATTTCAAACTTTTATAAGAATAAAATACAAAGAAAGTTTATACCGCAGCACTGGATTAATGAAGACAGGAATCTCTTTTTTTATATTCAAGTAAATTCTGATAGCCCTGGTTACAGCATATTTTCTATGGTCACTAGATGAAGCGACAGATAAAGTTCGTGGACTGACCGCTGGCTGACTGCTATGGGTCGAACCCGTTTGTTCCACGGACGATCCGTAACATGCCAACGGTCAGTCTAGAACTTCATTCGTGTAGACCGTGACGTGGTGTGTAGAAGTTAATACTCTCAATTAATACAAATACATTCAAGGAATGAGAGCGAAAACTCACCTCTTTTCGAATACGGTAGTTGCTGGGCATTGATGTAGTTGGGAAGACTTTTTCGGTGCATGGTATGAGCTTAAATGTCCTCAAAAGTCGTGATCAATGGAAGGTTCAAAGTTAATTTGTTGCACTCACCCAATTTGTTCTGAACTATGCTCTCTTTGTTTTGATAATTGTCGTACGAAGTTACAGCTGGCTCAAAACGACTCACTTTCCTTGAAGAAGCGTACACTAAATTGATAGAAAAGCATCAGTGATTACGTAGCGACAATTGAGCTCTCTATTCCATTATAGTTTTGAAAAGTCAAAGATGTTGTCGACCTGAAGCAATTTAAATACTAGTCAAGAAGAACGCTGTACAAGATAACACTTGGATGCATATCACGCATGCGCATGTGTGTTAGCTGACGTACATATATCCGTAGACCTGTAGATGAGAGTAAAAACGTGTCAGCGTTAACATCATGAATTTCAGTTCCAGATCAAGTGTTTTATGTACATTGACAATCACTGGAAAGTTAAGTGTAATCTATTCAACATCTGAACCAAATCATATCAGAAATGTTTGCTGTTTTTCATCGCTACGACATATGTAAGGCGACACTACTGTTGGGTTAATGAGCCCACAAAGGGATGAGCGCTAATTGCATGAGAAGCCCACAGGCATTGCAAATGTAAATACCCCATGGAATTTGGAGAGTGTTCAGAAAACTACCGAAAACTATTCAAGTAGATATGTTTACTCTCCAACTATATTGGGTCTTTTGTATGTTTTCCCCAACATTGCTCCATATCTGCAGTTCACTTTACATGATTGTGTTGTAATTTGGACAGCCAAATACATATAGAAATTCAAAAAGCCTATCAAAAACTACGAGACATAATCGAGTACTTTGAGAGAAAAATTCTACTGATATTAGAAAATAGGTAACGAGTAACCAACTTCGCTCCCTGTCAGATCCGCCACGTTCACGATCAAGAATCGGTTTTGAAACACTGTGCCGTCCGATGTTCACGTAGTTTACCACCGGCTCATCTTTGGTAACAGGTGGTCGCATGTTGTGATAAAACGCCACTGAACGGGAACTTTCTCACCTTTTTTTCTTTTGAAGTTCCGAAAAAAACCTCACAAGAGTTTGCCCGGGCGAGGTTGCTGTGTTGTGCCCTTGAAGCATTCCCTCCACCGATGTAAAAACTGTAAAACTACTAATTCGTCCTAGCATCACACTAGGGTCCGTATTTTTCTTCAGTCCTCGTCTTCACACGTCATCATAAACGAACAGAAACTGAACTGACCCGGATTTCGACTTTTCTTTATCAAGATTCATGCGCTTATAACTCCTCGCTGTGTCAATATTGAAGAAGTTGAAAAGTCCACTTAGAGTGTGGGAAAACTGAGATTCCGTGTCAGCTTGCTCAGCTCGCTTCGGGACCACAAACTCGGGCATCCAGTCACCCTCCGAGTTCTTCTTGCTTAGGTACCGATGTAGGCCTTTCTATAACAATTTAGTGGAAATCCTGATAAGAACCAGTTAATAGAAGCACGACGAAATTTGAAGAAATGGGTAGAGAGTGTAAAGATGAAACTGCGTAAGCATACTAAATAACATTCTAGTTGGACCACTCCTGACTTTCAGTTCGAAAACAACGAAGATCGGTACAGTGGGCATCTTAATTCTAACAGTGGACAATACAAAAGAACAGCAAAGTTGAAAAGATGAGCGAATTGCAGCAGTTCTGCGGCACTAGCAAAACCATTATTGATGCTGTGGAATATTGGCTCACACATGTTTAACATGTGTGATATTTATGAAATACATATGAGCCATTGGTGAAAATGTCCGATTTTCGCTGTGATGGTATGCAAACATTCAAATTTGTCAATCCATGAGAGCAGTTGCTACTCGTAAACGAACCTCTCTTGTCGCTTTGGTTAGCATGCGTTGAAACGTTTCACTTCGTGCGCACATAAATCCGAAGCATACATCGGAATTCGACTGAGATGGCTGAATTGTGATCGAGTTGTTACGTTCGACAGTGATCTTAGAGAAATGAATGTCGCAATAGAGCAACAGTTTCTGTGGTCGACCGTAAACGACCGCTAGACGAGAGTCCTGCAATGCAATGTTGCATGTATGCTTTTTCTTTTTGACTTGTAAATTACCTGCCACATATGTATGTATATGTACATATAACACATTTGTGGACTACGTATGTAGGTGCTCTGTCGTTTTTAGAAGCACGAACGATCCATACTCACATGTAAATGACATCGAACCTCTTTATACAAAACAGGTGCGAACTCCTCTCGGGGCGGTGCTTTTTGAAGTTGCATGTAGAAGCACGTACCTGAAGCTACATAGAGTAGACCAGAAACGGAGTGCGAAAGTGGTAAGGACCAACAAACAAACAACTATGGACTCATAGTGATAGAGATAGGTGGTCAACAATTTTTTCACCAAGGGGCTCACTTGTTCCACAAATTGACCTCAGCCATGTTTCCCAAACTACAAGACTTTCGGGTTGTAAGAACGAGAGTACGATAACGTCCTCAAGAGTCAACAATGCCAGGGTGTTGGTGCTCCTCTTTAGCTCGAAACCTAAAATAAATCATATAGACCATGAAATGAGATAACAGTATTTCCCAAGTTCTCTCTTCTTGAAACCTCGGCATGATGTTAAACTTTTCGAATGCTTCTGTGCCAGGCGAGGTTAGTACGATGAATCGAATTTTATTTTGGCCTGACGTTTCGACCCTTTCGTCGTCTTCAGAGGCCCGTGATCCACCGCTAGAGCGTTGCTGACGTGGTAACCTGCTCTTGGTATTAGTCGAGTTGCACCGACTAGGTAATACCAAGCGTACCAAGACTAATACCAAGAGCAGGTTGCCACGTCAGCAACGCTCTAGCGGTGGATCACGGGCCTCTGAAGACGACGAAAGGGTCGAAACGTCAGGCCAAAATAAAATTTGATCCATCGTACCAACCTCGTCTGGCACAGAAGCATTCGAAAAGTTTAAGATAATAGTATTTCTGAGCTGAAGAGATTTCGTTGAAAATGGAGAGACTAGTACAGATTTACAGTAAGATGCTGAATGAGATCGTGTTCGAATACATACTACATATGTAGGTGGGCTTGACCAGCTGGAAATAAGCGAGAAATAGAAAGAAACCATGCTGAATAGTTCTTCAATTTGAAACTGATGGTTTTCTCAAAGTTTGCTATGTGACACGCCAAGATGGATACGGCTGCACCAGAAGGGCGCGCTGGTATCTTTATGTATTTGCATGACCCATTTATCTTTTACAACGTGTGACAACGTTGAAAGTCGCTCACGCAAGAAAGCTGCGTTGCATCGTCACCACATATTGATCCAACTGGTTCAATTCACATTGAGAGCAAGGAAGAAAACGTACTGTTTAGAACAAAAACATTCACCAAAACCAACGTAATTGGTCAGGCGATACTTTCCACGTAGTTTCAACAGGTAAAAGTGCAACTGCGTGGAGCGTTGTAGAGTTGTAGTAGCAAAGTTGTAGAGGACATGGATTATCTCATTGCTGACGTCGTTCATTAACACGAAAATCTATATTTTCTACACGTACATATGTGATCGCAGCATAGCATCAGTGCTAGGAACATAGCAAACACTTTCCCACAAAATAAATAGGTACTCACCGCTTTCGAAGCCAACGTAATTCTGCAGTAACAGGGAAGTCTTCAAGTTGTTCTGTTGCCGGTCTTTCTTCGACTTGTACACATAGAAAATGGGTGCACTCACATCACACGGTTTTTTGCACAAAACGTACCGCTTGACCCACTGCAACAATAGATCTGAGGGAATACAATGTTGCTCCTAGAGAAGTTGGCTGTCAACTAAAAGCAACATCTAAAGCAACTGAACAAACCTTGCCATTTTTAAGGATTCTGCCGCTTGATTCGATACAAAGACCGCTGCCGTTGAGATCAACCCGCTCTTTCATTTAAACGAGAATTACTCACACATCCCTTCACGTAGGCTCTATGGAAATTAAAGCTTTAAAATCCGCGTATTTACACAACATGTTACAGTCACCAGTGATATAATGAAATAAGCGTGAAAATAGTGGCTATATAACAGATGTAGGGCGAATGTCACACTCTCAACGAGAGTCCATATCCTTCCACCAACAATGACAGTAAACATGGATAATTCCGTTTAGTTGGGAAATTAACGAAAAAAAGATGCCATCGTGAAAATCTGGAAGAATGCAAGGTTTGGAGAGATCGTTGCGCTAATTAGGTGAAATGGAAGAATGTTCTCATTACGTTGAGAGATCTGAAAAAAACTTTAGGCTTACATGACAGCGTAAGGAAGCTCGGCATAACTGAGTTGTTTGTCGGATGTGTTATCGAACGGAGTTGGCAGGACATTACTCAAGGCACGAATCGGGTCACCGGTGCATACCTTGTGCAATGTCCCACATGCCACTTAACCGGATAGTGCCGCGATACTATTATCTCAACCGGCGAAAGTTTACCATTCGCTAGCAACCAGGTGACGGTAGAGAGCTGGATATGAGATGGGACAAGTTCATCATCGCATCTGGTAAACGAGCGCTACATGTAGGCCGTTTCAATGATGAAGTCGTTCCAGACCAGCGCGTTGATAATCGATATTATCAATGATTGCGGCGTAAGTTAGGCGAGTCGGGAGTGTGGTGATGGTGGTGGTGGTGCGTGGGGGGGGGGGGGTCGCGTAGGTGGACGTGCCCCTCAGCCCGTACGGTGTGCATAGGTATGTGTTCGCATGTGCGTAGATCGTGTGTGTATGTGTCAATGTACAATAGTTCGCGAAAAGATATGTCATCTTGCATTTTTGGGTGTAGATCGCCGAAATCGGAAGGAACTCGTTTCCAGTTGACAGTTCTAATAGCTCTTATCGAAAATACACTATTATGTGCCCTTGTTGGAAATTCTAGATTTTTTTAAAAATTGTTAAACTTATTTTCATATGTATTTTCAAACGAATGTATCTTAGGAACCACTGAGCTTCTGCATGTCTAGTGGTGATATAGAGATAGAGCATATGATAGAGCATGATTAGTTTATTCTTAAAGGCTATGAATTTTAGTTTCAAGTCGTTAAAAACAATAGATTTTTGCGTGAATTTTTTGATCGTCAAAAAAAGGTGAAATCTTGAGACAGTCTTTTATATAAAATTCTATATCTTAGTAACCAGTGAATGAAATTGCATCAAACTTGGATGTGTGGTAGCATAAGATATTCTGTTCCTAACACATATTTAGGTTTTAAATACTGCCTTCCATTTACAGAGGAAATAGCTCTTAAAATTGCATTGCACATAAACGGCCGTCTTTAGAACACCCGTAGAGCATTCGCTCCAGATTTGTCTAGCGCATAGCAGATGTGTTGCTTGTTACGTCCTCAACAGGTAGCAGAATAATTCCCACTTTTCTGCAGAAAATCGTTTTCTAGTTAAAAATGTTGGATGCACCACTATTCCCGCCAACGTACACCATGCGGGTTAGTGCGGTAGTTTTTATCGGTCTAACTAGAAGACGATATTCTGCACAGGAGTGGGTGTTATTCTGCTACCTGTTAAGGACCTAATAAGCAACAAGTCTACTACGCAGAGGAGAAATCTTGAGCCAAATGCCCTCCGGGTATTTTTAAAACGGCCATGTAAATGCGACTTCAAGAGCTATTTTCTCTGTAAGTGAAAGGCAGTTTCTAAAATTTCAACATGTGTTAGAAAGAGAAAATCTTGTGCTACCAAACTCCCGAATTTGATACAATTTCATCTACTAGTTACTAATATATAGAATTTTATATGAAAAACTGTCTCAAGATTCCACCATTTTTCGACCATAAAAAATTCACGGTTTTTTATGACATGAAACTAAAATTCATAGCCTATAAGAATAAGCTAATCATGTACTATCAGAATATCACCACTAGACGTGCAGAAGCTCAGTGGATCCTAAGATACATTCGTTTAAAGATGCATATGAAAATGAGTTTAGAAATTTCTAAAAAAAATCTAGAATCTCCGACAAGGACACATGATAGTGTATTTTCAACAAGAGTTATTAGAACTGTCAACTGGAAACAAATTCCTTCCGATTTCAGCGATCTCCACCCCAAAAATGCAAGATGACATATCTTTTCGCGAACTACTGTATGTATGTATGTATGTATGTATGTATGTATGTATGTATGTATGTATGTATGTATGTATGTATGTATGTATGTATGTGTGTATGTATGTATGTATGTCTGTATGTATGTCTGTATGTATGTACATATATGTATGTATGTATGTATGTATGTATGTATGTATGTATGTATGTATGTATGTATGTATGTATGTATGTATGTATGTATGTATGTATGTATGTATGTATGTATGTATGTATGTATGTATGTATGTATGTATGTATGTGTGGATTTATATGTGTGGTGTGTTTGGGCGTAAAACAGGCTCTCAACTACGAAAACGGTCGACCACTGAAGCCGAATTCGAAGGTGTAGTTGTTGTCGCTGACACAAACACCGTGAAATTTCATTAAAACCAATACTGATTAACGCGGTAAAATAGAGACATTACTAGAATTTAAATGCTACTAGTAAGCCACTATTTCACCAAACTGTTCCAGCAGTTCACCGTGAAGGCTACGCCAGATGAAAATCGCCGTAGTCGGCTGTGGAATGTGAGCGCGAAACGAGCTGTTTCTCGCATTATCTCTCCAGCCGACCGTTTCATCCTCTTTGTTGTAAGAATCATTGTCACATTAGATGTTGGAAAACGTCATGAAAAAACTCAACAGCTAAAATTCTGCATTTAGATCCTAATTACGTCTGTGATTAGAAAGTATTCATAAAATCATCTCGACCTTCTCGCCTTTCATAGTACTTGTAGTAAAAAGTAAACGCTAATGTTCTACTACGTTTATTTGTTTCTCTAATGCCCTGCTCTATACCCAACTTCTCAGAAACGAAAACTGATTGCCAGAAACAATGTTGAACTACTATTTTATGCAGGTCTGTCGCAGAGCAGCGATTCTGATTAACTAGTCATCAGTACCATTGATATCCCATGTTGGTGCGAAGCTTTGTGACAAAATAAGGAGCCAAGTTTGTGGACAGAATCCACGTATGGTTTAATGATCATCATGTACACAACAATACAGTGATTGAAATCGTAGTACGACAATCTCACAACGTTACAAGTGAAGATCGTTCAGCTGCTGTTCGCCGAATTGTTAGATGTGATGCGGATGAAAGTGGAACCTTTCTGATGAGACAATGCGGTGCGGCTTTAGATGGTGTGCATCTAAACCTGCATAAATCAAAAAAAGCTCTCAGGTACAGTTGAGCAGAATTGTTTAAAGTTGTTTTGAATACCAATCTATTGAATAGAGTGAATAGTAAGAAAGTGCCACTACAATAGTTGGAAGGAAGAAATCGAAAATGATACTCTCATTCCAGAGAATGAAGAAAATCAATATACGTGAGTTCGCTCCGCGAACTTATTACCTAATGTTAGAGAACGAACCTGCTACCCAATGTTAGACGTTCTTTCCGAAATTCACCATTCTTTCTACTCACTTCTTTCGTTAAAAAGGCAGCTCACTATTCCAGCATCTGAGATTCTATTGTCCATAAACACTATCGAAGCATTTTTCTACATGAGTAGCAAGTCTGATTCATTACCTCAACTGATCCCGAATGTGCTGCTGTAATGCTGTGGAGAATGAGAGAATCAGCCACGGTGATGCGCCAGCGTACACGTCGTTGAAAACATTGTACAGCAAGTAAAACACCTTCAAAAAACTTTTCAACGAATGTATGCTCGCTTTCAGAGCTTCCACATCCAGATAGCTTCTTCTACGCACAATTTTTGATGAAGGAGAATGAGTTGCTAAGGACTAACCCTTGTGTTCATGTGGCGATGAATGAGGAACGCGTAAAAAATATAGAAGTAATACGAGATCTCAATAGCGCAGGTTACCACGGAAACGATGGTGAGGTTGTTCTCTTGTCGATTCTTCTCGGACAGCACTTTCTGATTTAGAGAGGCACAATATGAAGCTGATTTACGCTGTAAATAACCGTGAAAGATGGAACACCAATACGTAATTGTGGTAAACTCATGAACTATAGAGAACCATCCAGTGATGCTCCGGATACGTTCATACAAATAACAACACCTTTTTCGTCCCACCATTACCGCCTTGATTGAGCTCAGATTCAAATGCAATCCTGCATTCAGATGATGACATGAAAAGACTAGCGAAAACAATTTGACGAGCAATGCTACTGAATCAACAGCCCAAACCGTTTCTCTCCATATCTCCAATAAAACTATATATATCAATAAGAAATCAAACTTCAGGATTTTATGATTCAAACGTTAGGTTGACATACCAGTCGATATTTCCGTTTTAGGGTTATCATCATTGTGATGTTGATAATGATAATAGATATCACAAATAATGTATCCAAAGCAAAAGCGAAGACGAAATATTTGGCGCGGAAGTTCAAATCTTCGAACTGTATGTATATTCTGAAAACTGAAAGAGTTCCCACAACATTCTTGTTTCAATGGTACTCCACAAATTCATTTGATACCGTCAGTTGACTCACTCTGCAGAGCAGTTCCCCAGTTGCATTGTAAAATGAATCAGTGTGTCGTCTTATTTTGTTTCGTATTAATTGGTAAGCTGATGATAATAGTCACGGGTCATAACAGATTTTTCGTTAAAATTACAACGCCAACAGTGATGTGCTCGTACATACCCTTTAGCCTGTCTTTTCCAGAAAAATTTCTGAGGAATCAAGAAGGAACCAATTGTTACGCCGAGAGAGAATTGAAACAAGAAGATTAGATTGGTCCACGGCGAATTCCAGATCTAAATTAGACGAAGTTAGGATAGAAGTTCATATCGATGGCAACCTTGAAGCACATGAGGCATATCTAGCTTTCTACAGCAGCTCATCACGGCTTCGAAGATCTTTCAATTTTACCTTGTGAATTGGAATTCTCCAAGTTCATTCAAAAGTAATGTCTCGAGATAATCTTGACGAGAGTCACTTCTATACAATGTATGTCATATCAAAATAAGCTTCCAACGAGTTCATCTTGATCATTCTCTCTTCATCACTTCGTTTCTCATTCCTCTATGTAAATTACAGAAAGTCAATCAACATCCAGTATCCACGAACACATTGTGAGATTTTACATGTCTTTCAACCCTACATTTTTGTCCAACATATCCTCCGAATAATGCTGATAGACGAAAGAGTATTATAAGACAACAACGAACCCAAATTGTATACTGGAAAACTCTGCAAGCTCTCACCATCGCTGCATTCTAAACAACTCTAAACTGAGCTCGTTTCATTTCTTCTATCGATTGTACTAAGCCAATATTCTTCTACAAATGTCGTCCTCCCTTTTACCTTCTCCTATCCATTTCCTTTTTTTCAAATTGAGCACTTTTCTAGAGGATGAACACTTCGATAATCAAGTTGGTTATTTCTTATGAACAAGCGGCATACATTCATTCATTTACAGTACCGGACGCGCCGCAACGATAAAACGGCGGTAGCGGCGATTCGGAGCGCTAAAACCCGCCGTTCAATACCAGGGGTGTGCGGAAACTTTTTTTCAAAAAAGCGGAAGGCGGAAGACGGAACGGAAATGAACAAATGGCCGGAAACCGGAATGCGGAACACGGAAGCCGGAAATAGTGCAAATATCACCAAATTATTGGACTTTAGCCAAAACTGGACCACACAAAGTTTTCATTTCTGTTTCTAAAGGTACCCATAGAGTGCTCGTTTTGTTTCCACTAGAATGTGTCTATTATTTTGGTGAAGGCGTTCAACGTTTAGTGATAGCTTCAAAGTAAACGGTGGAAATTCGTTTTTATAAACTTCATTGTAAGGCGAAGACAAGTACGTAGAGAAAGACTTTTTCGGCGTGATAGACAAGAATGCTTTCAAAATAGAATTAAAAGCTCAAAACGACCACGGAATGGTGGAGAAACAGCCGTTTTTTCGTGATTTTGGAGAGAGGCTTTTTCTCAGATCGTTTACAATGAAACCAGCAGAAGAAAACAATCTCTCGTACTCGGACGATGTGGCAGATGCCGACAAATACTTCATTGCAGGTTTCCTTATGAGGAGAGGGGAGTGTACTTGGTTTCATTCTACCAGAATTCGAATGGATCGCATCGACGTCAGCACAATAACTTAGTCACCATTTTGTTAGCTTACACAATGGAGCTCCTCGATTTCTATTTCCGCTTCCGTGTTCCGCCAAAAAAAGCGGAACACGGAAACGGAATGGAAGGGCACAAACGGCTGGAAACCGAAATTCGGAACACGGAAACGGAAGTTCCGCACACCTCTGCTCACCACCGACTATGCTCCGCCCCCTCCTCGACGACTCTAAATATGCGGCGCTCGTTGCATTGACTAAGCTCCGTCACCTCGTCGCCGCCTATGAATATGCGGCGCTTTTTCCTAGCGTCTCAAACTAGCGAGTCCCCACGGGGTAATTCGAAGAAGCTACCACGCGGGGGCCCCGTTTGGCATGGGGCGCAAA
Source organism: Nippostrongylus brasiliensis (assembly GCA_030553155.1). Taxonomy (NCBI): domain Eukaryota; kingdom Metazoa; phylum Nematoda; class Chromadorea; order Rhabditida; family Heligmosomidae; genus Nippostrongylus; species Nippostrongylus brasiliensis. Next base: position 27,844,416 of record CP130737.1, read on the forward strand.
TGAAGCGCCAACTCTACACTGGTCACCACGCGTGGACACCGAAACGGCGCATTTCGGCGCTCCGGAGCGCCGCTACCTCCGTTTTATCGTTGCGGCGCGCCTGACATTCTATCTCCGTATATTAGCGAATTGGAAACACTTGGCTTCACCCAGTTTACGGACGATTTTCATCGTAAATGCTGTCGTCGACTTTTGCTTTGATTTCCCAACCAGAATTCTTTCACGGCTACTAAGTACAACTTGATGCGTCGGGTTTGTCACTCAGACCCAAGAGATTCGCTGAAATTTGGAAACTTGGAACTTGGAAACTTGGAAAAAAAGAACATTAACATTAACATCTGAGTTGGGTAAGGATTGAATGCAGAGGTTTTCTAACATTGCCCACTTGTCTGTGGCGCAGTGGACTGCACACTGCCGTGGCTCTATTTAGAGCAAGAAGAGTTACGGTGCATCCTTGACTGCATCGGGTAGTCCACGCAATAATTAAGTATATATGCCCAATAGTGGTACCTTGTGACATGTAGAAATCAAGAAACCAACTGAAATATCTACTTTAGAAGTTTACTGTCGAAAAAAGCCTGCCAGGCTCTGAAAATATGCACCAATCCACGTACTCAGGAATATGGGCTTATTAGTATAATTTATTACACGCGCTTCAGCCCTTACCTTCTTGAAGGGAATATTGCTCCAATATAATTGTTCAGTATTGCGATAATGTCAATTACTCCACCAATGACGAATATCCGATAGAACATACCTAAAATGGAGGAACGTTCTTAGAAATCTGTTTTTGAAAACGGTTATATAGATGTTACTGGAATATTTGTCTTGCTTCGTAAATCGTTCATGTCAGGACATTACTCCTATTCCATCCCGAGGAGCACAACTCATAGAATTTTTACTGTACACTTCTCATCAAGGTTTTATCTATTTTATTGTCAACACTCTGCTAATCATAGTATAGTTTTGCCCGACTTCGGTACGGAAGAGCTTGGTGTAAGGTGAACACTGCTCAAATGGACCGCGTTTCCAAGAAGCTTCCCTATTAGTGGTACACTTTAACATTACACCCAGTGTACTAATTTCTTGCTAAGAACAATACCAAGAATTTTGAAGAGGGAGTAATTAATAATGCTCTGGGATATAGTAGCGTACAACTCGAAAGAGAGCTAAACAGCAATGATGCGACGAATGTTATAATAGACAAACATTCACACCTTTGTAAGAGCTTTTTCGTAGTGCTATCATTGTAGAGACAACGGCCGCATATACAGGTAAGGTGACAGCTATATAAGTCATACAGGAATAGTTCACAATAAGTTCCAAGTAATCAAACCACGGCGGCAGAGTTGCGTTTGTATATCGCATTCCGAATGTGGCTGATGACGTCTGCTAGAAGGGCATGCCGACTATTTGAATCTCGATGAAGCGCAAATGAGACAAACGATGACACTTAAATGCGTTTTCAAGCAAACAAAAGCTTTTATGCATATCCATAGCAGAGGTCTGAGGAATGAAGATCAAAAGCCACAACGCGAATGAGCTTCTGGAATTACTGCACCAACCGGAAGACGGCAATTTCCGGGAACGAATACTATCAAGGGAATTATGAGCAACGCTAGAGCAGATCGTAGATTTCAAAAAAAAGGACGACAGAACTAATTGAGGAGAATAGAAACATAAACGGAACTGATGCACACTTTGAAAACCAAAGCTTCGTTAACGTTTGTAAACATACAGTAGTTCGCGAAATGATATGTCACCTTGCATTTTTGGGTGCAGATCGCTGAAACCAGAAGGAATTTGATTCCAATTGACAGTTCTGACAACTCTTATTGAATACACGCAAATATATGCCCTCGTTGGAAATTCTAGATTTTTTGAAAAAAAATTTAAACTTATTTTCATATGCATTTTTGAACGAATGTATCTTAGGAACCACCAAACTTCTACTTGTCTAGTGGTGATATTCTGATAGAGCATGATTAGCTTGTTCTTATAGGCTATGAATTTTACAAGACATTGATAAACCATAGAAATTTTGTGTGAATTTTTTCATGGTCAAAAAATGGTGAAATCATGGGACAATCTTTCATATGAAATTCGATATATCAGTAACCAGCTAATGAAATACCATTAAACTAGGATATGTGATAGCATAGATTTTCTCTTTCCCATGCATATCTAAATTTGGAGAATAGCCGTCTAATTACAGAGAAAATAGTTGATGAAATTGCATTTACACGAGCGGCTGTTTTACGAATATCCGGAGGTCATTCGACTCCAGATTTCTCCAGCGCATAGTCTCCAGCGCATAGACTTATTGCTTGTTAGATACCTAACAGCTAGCATAATAATCCCTGCTATTGTTCAGAAAATCATGTGTTGTTGTATGCATCACTATCCCGCCACCGTACGCTGCGCGGGTTTGTGCCCCATTTTCTCTCGGTCCAACTAGAAGACGATTTTCTGAACAATAGCGGGAATTATTTTGCTACCTGTTAAGTACCTAACAAGCAATAAGTCTACTATGTACTAGAGAAATCTTGAGTCGAATGCCCTTTGGGTGTACGTAAAACGGCCGCTTGTGTAAATGCAATTTCATTAGCTATTTTCTCTGTAATCAGACAACTATTCTCCAAAGTTAGATATGCATGAGAAAGAGAAAATTTTGTGCTATCACATATCCTAATTTGATGGTATTTCATTCACTGGTTACTGATATATGAAAATTTTATATGAAAGATTGTCCCATGATTTCAGCATTTTTGACCATGAAAAAATTCACACAAAAAATTCTATAGTTTGCTAATGCCTTGGAACTAAAATTCATAGCTTATAAGAACAAGCTAATCATTCTCTATCAGAATATCACTACAAGACAAGCAGAAGTTCAGTGGTTCCCAAGGTACATTCGTATAAAAATGCATATGAAAATGAGTTTAAAATTTAAAAAAAAATCTAGAATTTCCAACAAGAGCACATATTGGTGTATTTTCAATAATAGTTATCAAAACTGTCAACTGGAATGAAATCCCTTCTGGTTTCACCGATCTGTACCCAAAAATGCAAGGTGACATATCTTTTCGCGAACTACTGTATATCGTAAGGTGACCTCGTTCTGATTTCTTTATCGAAGGTTCGAATTTGGCCAACTTTTCGAAGAATCCCTCTCAAATTCATAAATCACAAATTCGTCGTCGAGTATTGAGCTGAGAATGGAGAATATCAATTATATGCAAAAATTCTGCGCTCTTCCATGAAAAACTGCATTAATTTTGGAAAAACGCATGAGTGAATCAAGCCCACAAATTGGTCTTGGACAACTGAACGTACTTATTCACTTCAATTCTTTACTTTGCGTGCATAAGATGAGGCTGTGTCTTGGAAAATTTTCAAAAACGGGTACACCTCGGTCCTTTATTTACGAGTGTGCCGATAGATTAGCCTTGATGTTGTTCTTTTGTTAACTTTGCTTCTTTCTTACAACCGTAACAGCTTCAAAAAACCGGATCATTGAAAAGAACACGGAATGAAAAACATGACTTCGTCTGCATTCAGAAACAATGGAAAACTGTGGTCTCCTCTTTTCTTATTGCTGCAAAAAAAAATCAAATGCTGTCGTTCGTCTTTGAAAACCGTTTAGAATAGTCCGTGTTCTTTTCGAAGAACCTTTTCCACAACTCCATCATACATGATTTCCGGTGGATTAGAAACATCTTTTCTGAAACCCCGCGGTTTCACTAATGCCAACTCGTTTAGCTCATATCTTTATGTGTGCGCCAGTAAACTATATCCCTTTTCAAGCACCGATTTCTTTCGTGAACAGAACACGCCAAACGTGGTGATTTGGGGGCACGGGGATATGGACATGCTGGCGGGAGATCGGCTAATATGCGCGGCAACCCAGTGAGCCCATGTTGTATAGAAATAATTTATTATTTAGTCCTCTTACGTGTGTAAAGAAACGATTGAAGCGTTCGCTGTACTGCACAAGTGTCAAAGTGCATTCACACAGAAATCTGGTTTTCAGAACTTCAGGCGATTCGTCTATGGGATGGTCTACGTGTTCAGTTAGATCGGCGATCATGAAGAGAGCGCATCAGTCTTATGTTGTCACCGATCCCGCCCAAATGTTAGTGTTCATTCATCACCATTGCCCGACATAGCTGCCTTGACTTCTCCTCTCTAGCCTCTAGCGTTTAGAGTTCTTGTTCCTTTAATCAGTGCCCATTGTTCACGCTCTGTACTTGGTACCTAGTGTTCTCGAACTATTTGTTCCTTCCTTCTTTTCTTGATCTAATGGTTTGTCATAGCTAGAGCTATTCACATGAAGCATGGCTATTTGAGGGCAACTGCTCTGCTGCACAGTTCTGGTGAGAAAGCCCGAAACGAGAGAGAGAGAGAGAGGGTAAAAGTGCAATTATTGGGGCATGGTCAGTGCGCCGAATTTCAGTTTTCTAAAGTGCATCGGCATCTGCTAAATGAATTGCAGGCGTGCTCGCAGTAAGGAGGATCGCCAATCATCTGAGCTTTGCATATGACTTGATCCGTATTAACTTCCTAAGGAATCCAATGCTGTAAGTACGGAGTAGGAATTTCTTCAGTGTCTGTCGAGGTTCGCCGCTTTTTTTTGGAGCGAGGAACATCCATCAATAGTGCGTTGTGCAGCAACTCTGGCGCTCTTGCTGTTTTGGTCTCAGCCCGATTCGTCAGTAGTTCATTACTCTCCCTACACATTGGCACATAAAGTCTCAATGCGTACAGCTGATGTCTCTTATTCTTTTTCTCGCGACAAATCGGTTTTAGAGGAATCGTCTTGTGCTCTACTCGGCTAGAAACGGTTTTCCTTATGCGCTTCTGGCGTCGTCATGGAAGCGGCAATTTTCAATTTCAGTATCAATCCAAATAGTTATCTGGTAACGGGAGGGAAACAAATAATGAGTAGGATTGTTTCAGCCTTCTATCGTATAACAGCGTTTTGTTTCAAGGCAGGAGGCAGATTGCGTGAGTAGATGATCGGGAAACTGTTGTCCAAAGTCCATCAATGCCTACCCGACACAGGTGAGCGCAGGTTGAGATGAGACCCGCCGTGACGGTGAGAGTTCTCCCATGATTGTTTCTCTCGTTCTTTTCCCCGTTTCGATTGTCAGGGTTGAATACGACTGGCGTAGCTGTGTTTTGGTCTTCGACTTCGGCGCTGCTGTTTACGAATGAACGTTGAGTGCTCATCAGCATTTTCTTCTGTTCTTTGTTCGTCTTTGTTCATTGTGATTAGCATGGAGCGATACGCTTAAGAAGTTATTGGTTGTGTAGCGTTTTTTGTTATTCGTCCTACTTTCCGCTACAGCACAATATTCTCATGTTGTAGATGGCCTCTGCAAGTGCACAGCTTAAAGATGTTGCTATGGCGGCGAAACGAATTCTCATGTGCCGGCCGACGTACTTCCAAGTACACCTTTTGTTCTCGGAGTGTCTCCTGAACGTCGTAAATCATTTTAGTCTTTCAGCTAACGTACTCGATTAACCCATGGATGGATATGCGGCGCGGTGTGAACCGCACGAAGGCTATGGAGCAGTGGACGGCGCTGAAATCCACATTAGAGAACTGCGGAGCTCGAGTTGATGTCATGGAGGCCGACGTGAGCGTGATGCCTTTTTATATGAGCAAAATCTAGCGTCAAATATCAGCAGTACAAATGCAGTGTGCACCTTCGATTCGATCGAAAAAAATGAGAGGGCGAGTTTATAGTTTATCATTGAAAAATGTCGTGCGGATGACATGTAAGAGGATGATTGGTTTGAAATGATACTTTAGACTAGGTGGTGGTATGTTCAGCCTGTATTATTACGATTACTTGACGCTTGAGATGTTTACGATTTTCTTAGGGAGCCGAAAATTTTCCGGATATGGTATTCTCCGCAAATGCAGCTGTAATAAAGGGCAACAAGGCATACCTGGCTAACTTCGCTCATCCTGAACGGAAGGGTGAAAGGTTCGTTTTCCAGCTTATTTCACAAGAGTTGTACAAGATAAATTGCATAAAGCCGATCTGTGGGAAAACTCAGTGTAGCGAAGAAGTATGAGAACGACACATCTATGTAGATTTGCTGGAATTTTACAGGTTCTTCTTCGAGCAATGGTTTACAAAAAATGGGTATGAGTGTGTAGGCAATCTCGACATCGCTTTTGAAGGTATGTTTTTTGTAAGTTGATTTCATCTTCATTTTCCGAGGAAGAATTTGAGGTCGTCAAATGTAGCAATAAAATAGAAATAAAAGAAGACCATCAAGGATAAAGGTAAGCGGCTGTGAGAAAACGAATGAAAAGGTGCATCACTAATGTAAAATGAAAAAATAATGTGACGATCAGTTCTGTAATGGGGTGCCAACGTTCTCCTTATTCTACGGAGAACACACACATAAATACATACACATGCACATGCACACATACACACAAATTCCAAGTGTGACTGTAGGATTTCAAGACAGAGGGCATCACACTAGCGCGTACTTGATGGTGGGATATTGTCTGTTCTGTAAACAGCGGTGATGCTTGAGCTCAGTACCGAGTGCAGCGTAATAGAGAGCAGTTTCTCATGCTGGTGTGTCTGCGACCTCTCCAGCTAGCAGATCGTGAACGTGGTCAAGTGATTTCACTGGACATTTCTGGTTACATCGAAGGTCAAGAACTGATATTGAGATGACGGTGACACTGTAGAGGTCTGCTTCATTGTCCTTCAGCCGCAAGGCTATGGTATTCTTAATATGTATGTGTATGTAACGGCATAAGCTCCTATTTTGTTTCTAAATTTTGAATGTCTTCCAACATTCCGCTGCAGATGGAAGGTTCGATTTTCGTTAAGGAGCTGGTGACGCGTTATGGGGTGGAGCGGGCAACCGCACACTGTTTACCGGTGTTGGCCCGAGAACGGATGTACGTGCACTGAGGGATCTCACAGAAAAACTGAACGATGGCACTCACTGGAAGTCTATTGGATGCCGATTAATAGACCCACGGTAGCTTATTTGTACATTGCATCAAATATTTTAGTTCGTAAGAATTTCAATAGGAGGGCTTTGCATGGCTGGCTGATTTGTAATGCAGTTCTGGAACGAGGGTTTGAAGCATACGATGTGTTTCAGGTTCTATCATATCGATACGGCCTTTTGTCCTCTCAACGAAGAAATAGCCATTTACTACCCGTATGCTTTTGATCATATCAGTCAACACAATATGCACAACGAAACCGATCTCATTCCAGTAAGAAATTTTGTGTAACTTACCATTTTAAATTTTAGATGTTCTTAGTACGAGATTATGCAGAAAATACATAAAATAATTCTCAATTATTGGGTTGCAAGTAGTTGCAGAAACGCGTTAAACGTTCTTCTTCAGGTATCCGAAAAAGAAGCTCGCAACTTTGCTTGCAATGCGGTAGTAGTCGGAAGAAATATCGTCATGCACCATGGAAACGACGAAATTGCTACGAAATTGGAAAAACTCGGTTTCAGCGTGAAGTGAGTTTGCTTGCTTTGTTATCGAAAGACGTTATATAGTCAGTGAATTTATCTCAACTCAAGACAAAAGCATCACGTTTGATTTGTGGTTCTACTGACGAGCAGTAAAGATGGAGAAATCACTGAGTGGGAGGAATGGTTCTAAGTTGAGGGGAAGATCAAGATTAAGCAGGTGCTCTGCGCTCTTGTTTCGAAGCGTGTTTACAAATCATCATGATGGCTATGCAGATGGTCAGCCGAGTCCTAGATCTCACATGTGGGACACGTAGGCTGAGTCACCCGCTCAATAACATTTGACAAACGGATAAAAAGCGAAATTTGAAGTGGAACAGTTCGAAGCAGCCGTTGATGCCTGAGAAGTAGCAGTCTCTCGTCCATATCTGCACTTTAGATTTGTCGACATGAGCGAATTCATCAAGAGCGGTGGATCAGCGAAATGCTGCACTTTGGCCATCTAATTCGATTATTCATTTTCTTTTTCGTACTAAACTACAAATTCTTCAATCATCTCCGCCATCTAGATCTGACCGTCACATTTGGAGTTCTATATCGTACTGTGTGTGCAAAGCACTTTTCGTGTACCATTCCATATTTTATGTGATATATTAGTACGCCAAAACATCTGTAACTAGTCCGAAGCGTTATTACGTTTAATGAATTGTGTTGAAATGGACGCATAACTGAGAAGATGTACAACAAAATATTGCAAGCAGCTGCTTTGTATTAATGCAAGCCTATTTTCTTCAATGTGATGTCAATAAAACGTGTATATTCTCGGTACATTGTGAACATACTTCCCACTACAGTTTTGCAAGGAGACCGGGATATTTGATAATCGGTTTCGATGGCACAGCTCATGCTTTGGAAACTAGAAAACCACACTTTGCAAATGAATTCGTGTACAGACCTTGGCAGCAGCGCTTCGGGCAATTCAATCTATATGTATTTCCAGGCTAATGTGAACCAGCACAGGGTTATGCTAAGCTTCTATGCCATTGTAAAGGGTCACACAGTGCTTGGCTATGGATAAAATTACACGTTACTCGTTCTTTCGTGGAGTGCGGTTCTAATTGTGTTGTTTTCGGCGGGCTACAACCCAATACTACCCTAATATATATAGTAAAAATCACTCCTGGTGGTGAGTAGCTTCGGTGATCTTTCAGTTGACACCACCATGTTTGGATTCGTCTGTTGTCGGAAATCACCTCTGGGCGCAATACTACATTTCTACCGCAATTAAACTACTGTGCGCTTATAAGTTGCCGGGCAAATCACGAAAACTTCTCGTTCTTAATTCACTTCGAAGTGTAATTTCGATATCTGATTGGGGACAGACATCGTTATAGTGATTTTCTCCGTTGTTAGACTAGTTGGCCATGCAGTATTGGATGTCATGATTTGCCGTGAAGGATATTGTTTCCAATGTGGGCAGATCGGTGGCCTTCGCTCGTTCCGGTTGGTAACCAAGCAGCATGACCAATTTTGCATGAGCGACACGGCGTGAGAGCGAAAACGAGGAGGTTGGACGCGAGGACCGAGCAGTGACCCGGATTGATCAGTCCAAACAGATGTGGACATTCGTTCTGCTTGCCAGCAGTAAGTTCTCATTTTCATTAAACCCTTTACTTCAAGAAATTTACATAATGTTCTGGTTTAATGCGATCAACCAATGTAAAGTGGGTCAAATCAATTATGAAACTTTATAGGACTCTACGGTCGACCGTTAGGAGCCATAGCAAATTTTTGAACACCTATTCAATTTTATGACTTTTATGTTTACTAGCATAGAAGATCCTTGCCACGAGGCTATATAGAAAGGTTTTTCCTGTAACGCTTTTTACTTACTTTGTAACCGGATGGTGAACCGTTTGACGGCATCTGGAACGGTGCCTTTGAGTCTCACGTTGTGCCGTAGTATTGCACGCGACTTCTGATCTCAGAAACCAACATTTAATGCTCATCATGTGTTACAATAGCTTCCCCAACTGAAACGTTTGAAAAAACTTGGGAAAGGCTTCAGCTGTTTTTGCGCAGTCTTCAGACGCTTTTTCGTGATGAACTTTCATGCCCTATGCATCCCTCTCTTGTAATCGCTATTTCACTATACCATGCGATGGCGCACTTGGCTGTGGATTACTTGAAACGCTCTACTTCCGTTGCCCATTTTAACCCGCAATTTCGCTGACCTATTTTCTTCGGTGAAGAAATGATTAAGCCTTTGTTCAGCAACATGTACTTCGATGTTTTTCTCAGTTTCACTCGTGACACCTGCTTTCTGTGACGATGGCATACGGCCGGCTGCAATTATTCCATGGTCACAATACCAGATGCGACTGAAACAAACACAACAGTTGTCGGATCCATATGAATTTGAGGTTTCGATGATGAATCGGTGGTGGTGAAAAGTAGGCATAGGGAATGTTCTATTGCTCCAATTTAGGCACGAGAGAAGTGGTCAAGTAACAGACAGAGGTTGAAAGTCGACGACAGCTTGTTGAACTTTTATAAACATCGACCGAATGCTGCTAAGGTAGATGTTGAAGGAAACGGGTAGGTTCCGACTGTTTCTTAGGAACAGTTCAATTGTAGTGAGCTCGTACTTTGTTTCCTATTTTTCAAATAAGACATTTGGGTCTTCTAGAATGTAGCTATAGACTGGTGAAACTTGTAATTCAATGGTGAAAGGATTACTCGTTTAGCTTCACTTCAAAGTCTGCCATTCGCCCTCAACTGAGACGTCGAGTTCCACTCGGTAGCGATGTTTCTCGGTTCAATCACAAGAACTACAAGCAAGTAGCGAGGAAGGAACAGCTTGCGTCACGCGCTTATAATCATCTTCGAATTCCAAGTACAATTCCTTCTGACAGTGTGCAAAACTTCGCCATTCCTAATGGTGTATCTGTTCATGATGGCACATGGGAGGGCAACAGACCCAATCGCGAACCTCAGAAATCACCAACGCTAACGTTTGGTAGCAACCGACACAGTTACGAGATCGAAAAGGCAGCTGTCTATGAAGGTTTGTGGCCGGATGGCCGTTCTCACTTGGAGCTGCAGAAGCGTCCTCTGCAACGTGGAACTGCTACGTTGGGATCATCGAATCCACTTGCATCTTCAATAAACAATTTGATGCCGCGTACTCTCGAGTTTGGGGGCAAACGAGAGAATCTTGTGGACGCCGTATTCTCTGAAAGTAGAAATCCAAGCCGTGCCGCTCTTATCCCACAGGTAGGTTTAAATTCTTTTCAATCAATCAAATCAATTCTCAATTCTTCTATATACATGTTCTACTTCATATGTACACATGTAGTGCATAAACCCATCTCGACGCATCGTTTTGGAGTAAAAACAGAGCTTTGATTGGAGTGCCTTGCAACATGCTGATGACGTCCTGTAAGCCATTCTCCATCACACGCATATCACAGGAGCGAATCATGTCTCAAAATTGGGTAATTAAACCCAAGTTTGAGAGATGATTCGCTTGAGAGATTAAAACTAAAAGAGCTTTGATTGTTTCTCATTCTGTGCTGTATAACTTTCATAGGCGACTTTAAGAGTGCTCCTCAAATGAGGACTCAGTGACTATACTGTGACTTGGCCAGGTCTGTCTCAGAATATGATCGCAACATGTTTAGGTGACGCCATCGCAGGCTGTACCTAATCCACTTGAGGCGTTCCTCTCGAACGGTGTACCGTTAGATCAGTTAACAAAAATTGCTAACAATCTTTTAAATTTTGGCGATCGTGGAGATGGATCAGTGAGTTCAGATAAAGAACATTTGACCTATAATTGATCATGTTAGTTTCTTCAAGTTATGCCAATTTTAAATTCAGAAAGGAGGTATACTGGAGGCTATGACAAATGTCTTACGTGGTGCACACATACCACTACCTCAGGCATCTTTCCAGGACGATTTTCCAAATGGAATAGCGAAACCACAGCAGTCAATGATGGAAAAGCTGCTTACTCAAGGTACGCCAACGGTCTAATGTGGCCTTCTGTCCTTTCTCTGAAGCGGGCATATTGGAGCTTTAGCTGCATCTGTTCTAAATCAATCACTGAGAGAGAGGGAGGAAAAAGAGAAGCAATTTCGGATGTCCAAGGATCGAGATGGTTCATTCAAGGTATAATCGGATAAACATGAGGTAACACAAGTGAAAGCATTTGATTAGATATTTTACAGCTAATTGAGAACCTTCCTGAGGAGGAACAAAGACTTTTGAAAGCTGCCTTCACCTCTAAGGAGCTGAATGTAGAATCGCTGGCTCCTGCTCTCAAGTGAGTTCGTCCGCATCAATATTCTAAACGCTTGTAAAACCAATTTTTCATGCGTGAATTCGTGACTCAAACCAGGGCATTTTGATTCTGCTCTAACATATTCAAATTTCGTTCCAGGTCTCTAGTGAAAGACGACACAAAAGAGGAGTCAAAAAAGGAAAAGGAAGATCGCCTGCTTGAATGGATACGTGAGAATCGACCACCGGGTAAGCAGCATAAGGAGGAAGCTCCTTCCGCGGAGAGGCTACCGTACTATGGAAAATACTGTGGCAGCTTTGCTGAACAGGTAAACTGCAGCTCTTCTGGTAACAGTTTTGCATCTTGGAAATGTTGCAATTCAAACAGATTTCGTTGAAGGAACTGATCATACTAGCAGAGTATTCAATCTCTCCTCTTTAACTCTCAAGCGTTATATTTCCTTATTTATCACACACGTTTCCTCATATGTGTGTATAGCCATACGGTCTATACGAGCTTTGTAGATAACGGCGAAGAAACGGTTCAAGTCATCTGGCGCTGTGTGGGTTGTTGATGACAAGCGATTCATCATCTCCAAATTCTTCTTTCAGCCGGGATCTCTCTTATCAGGTATGCTATAGCTGCGGATCCAGGAGTCATTCACATGGTACTTGTTCTGAAGAAAAACACGCTCAAAAATAATTTTATACCTCTTTGGTCGTTTTCGTGGATTGATCTTCATCTGTTCACCGAGTTCTATTTGCCAATGATGAGATCGTCGCTCGTTCTTGTGGAGTCCTACCATTAGATTTACCACATCTAGTCGCGGAAATAACACTTGTTGTTCTTTTTTTCAGAAAACGTTACCTTCTGGATAGGACCGTTGAAGCATACGGAGAACACTTTAGTAGACATGTTCCCGTCCAGCAACGGTTTCTACGTGTGTCCTCATCCCGTTGACGTTTCTGTGTTCACGATTGATAATTTGCTGGTGAGTGGAGTTCATTTAGCGCTGCCGCTCCTTGCTTCGAAAGGACGTGTGATTTCAAGCTTATAAAGTGTACAGATTTACCTATGCGTAGCAACCATGTTCTGATCATAAATTGTTTGACCAGAGCATATGTAGACGCTATAAATTTCAGTCTATGGAAGCGAGACCAAGAAGTGGGTTATTCAACACAGTGGCTTTGCTAGGCGGATTGAAACAGATTCAGCCAGTTGTTGAAAAAGACGAGAAGCAGGACGACAAGTTACGTTCAAGGAGAAACGGTAAGAGAATGTTCGCTGAAGAGAAGCTATTGAGTATAGGTGAAGAATTCAGTGGCGCCGTTGACCAACGAGAACATTCGCGGTGATGAAGACAAGCAATTACGTCTCTTGCAAAAGGTCAGATGTGATGCGGTGGAGAAGTCTATTCTTCGTTCGTCCATCTTAACACCGTCGTTGTTCTATGAGACAAGACGATCTATGATCAGATTAGAAGCTACTCCAACATTCAATGCATAATATTTGTAGGACGGCGGCTTTCATCTGAATGGCAGTGCATCCAACGAACAGATTCAAAGGTAAGCTGCTGGCTTGAACTACCTATCCACAATATCTGCGGTACAAATACCGTAACCTGCAAATTTGTAACAGCATGAGAAGTTCGCGTTTTCTTCCAATACAGAGGGTCATCGTAACGTTGACCTAAATCTCATCTTATTGCTAATCGGGTTCTGGTTCGGTATTAACAATCTTCCACCCAGCTGCTGTAAGTCCGTCGTTTCCATGTCACGATTATTACATAGAAAAGTTATACAGACCTTCCATCTTCGGTTCTTCCTCTACTCGACCCATAAAGGTAGCAGAATACACGAATCGTAGGAGTGCTCAGCAACAAGCACAAATGAAAGTCACCGAGAATAACACATTTAGCCGTTTTCAGCTCAGCGAGTGACGGTTTAGCACTGCAATTCAGCACAGTCGTTCCATCTGGGTTCAGAATACATCAGCCGGAAGAGGACAGGATAAATTACAGTGTAAGTTGTTTTCCGTTCGGTATAGAAGCTACGCCTATAGAGGTTGTTCCAATGACATAGTACATACAGAGGAATGTGATAAGAAATCTGCGCCAGTCGTTTGGCCCTTAGCAAGTGAACCAATTTATCAAAGTCGTGACATGCTAAATTCGGAATTTTTCACTTGTATATGACAATATTTCTTTGTTGCAGTACGCTCAACCACTTGAGTGGTTCGCAGGTTTTCAACCACTTCTGCTTACTCTGCCGGAGGGAATACTGACCAAGTCCGTGCATTGGATTTCTTTACGAGACCACAAACGTCAGGTGCGAGCTACAGATGTCGCTATCGAAGAGTAAACAGCAATTCATACCACTCAACATTGGTTTTATGACGATTTCGTTGGAATTGTCTCTCTCCATCACATTATGAACACACTCTACTTAGCAGCTCACCTAAAGTACAGCTGTACATAGTATGGGTGACTTACCTAGGATGGGTGACTTACCGTCCATTTACTAGCTGCGGTCATTGGAAGTTGACTAGTGATTACTGTGCTACTGGCGATAACCAAGCGTTCGTACAGGACACTGTAGCATCTGTGTTGCTGCCGAATGGTCCGGCTTTCCAAATTCCCGAAGTTGCTACTTTGAGAGGTTTTTCGCCAAACGGTTTATTCAACATCACTTCAGGACCAATAAGAGTGAGTTTGCCGCTTTTTCCTCCACTTAGCCTTGACAATTGCTGCTCCTTCAGATAGTGGACGTGAGATCTATAGTGATAAGCAACTTCACTTTGAGAAACGATGGAAAAGCAATTTGGTTCATGGTTGGGAAGGACATTCTTCCTAACGCAAGCGGCCACATTGTCCCGCTTTATGATCCGTACGTTTTGATTTTACTCCCGTTTCGAACATCTCACCGACATCCACTCACGTTCGTGTGTTGCCGTGAGCAATTGCAGGAGAGTGTGAAGACTTCGAAAAATCCTCTAGCAGCAGCTAAAATGAAACTGACCCTGTTTCCAAATGTTTCGTCCCACACGAGTGCCACATGAACGCTGCTTCTCATAGAAATATAGCCTTTCCACTGATTCAAGATTGAAGGCTAGATTTATTTTTGAAGTCTTCGCTCGCCACTTCCGAGTCGTACATATTGTCGTTATTCTAATGACAACATTTAGCTCTGCAAGCATAATAACATCGGCATCCGTGGTTTGCCATTTTAATCATCTCTTTCACCACGCGGACTGTGTTGTCGTTTTTTTTGTGGGACGACTTCACTACCGTCCTGACAATGATTTTGAAAAGAAGAATATGTTAAAGGGTAGCGACTTTGATATTTGAACCGATGCTTCTAGACAACTCAAAACGTACGACTGTCAATCGTTGCGAGATTACTCTATGGAAACAGTTCATTTGATGCTTCCACGAGTTCTTGACATCAAGGACGTCTTTTGGTTTTCCGGTACGCTTCAGTTGATTCTACATGTTTCACCCCCATAGTGAAAAATGTTTCGTTCAGTTTTCTCTGTTGCTGAAGCCATTTCACTATCTCATATTTATCTGCCATTCAACGAAATTCATGTGCCACCTCGTTTGAGTGGAGAACAGGTAAGGAGAATTTGAGATACTATGCGTTCCCTTTCACAAACCATCGGAACAGTGCGTTACACAGCGATTTTAGTGCTCGCTAGCAAGCACACCCAGTAAACAGCTCCCGAGTTTCTGTCGAAGACTGATGCTGATGACTGATATTGCTGGACCTCTGTAAAAGTTTGTTTCCCAATCTGAAATGAAGGAAATGCTATGGTTAGAGTTTCAAGCGTTTTCACATGACGGAGGTGGACGTGTGGTGCAGTTGTAAGAGGTGCTGCTGACACCCGCCTGGTCGAGCTATCGACTTTGCCTCAGGCTAACCAAACCCCTTATCTCTTCTGGGCCGGGTTAATTGGTACCCAGACTTGTCTGGGAAGGTAAATACACTGACTTGGTATGGCGTCTGGCCCCCTTAAGTCATTGCATAGGCCAAACATGCATTCTACAGCCCCCCTCCCGTCTCTAGATGAAACACGAATGCAGCGGTGCCATCCTTAGAAGACTGATCAATGCCAACACTTTTACCTTTTTTTTTCAGACACCTTCATGCAAATACACGCCTTGATGAAAATTTCATGCGTATTGCAGCCAGTCGCCATGGGTATTTTTAGCAATTCTCTACGCAGTAAAATATTGTTAAATAAATCGTTGATAGTTGCTATGCTCTATAATACAATCCGAACGGTAAGTTCGGTCAAGCATTATTCAATTTTCTCGTTTCCGTTTATTCATTTTGAGCAAAATGTAACATATTTACAACATAGTCAACACAAAAACGTTGCGTTTATTGCAAGGTATTGTTATCTTGAAGTTATTGGGGAAATGCGTTTGTTGGGCAAGTCCTTAGATGAAGTTAGCGCTTGATATTATACCGCAATTAACCAATTCAAATAATACAAAGTTCGGATTCAGATAATGTTAACAACAGCTTAGTATATGGATTGTGAAAAATACGAGGAGATTGCGCCGATCCCATCTTTAGTCCCAAGAACGTTAGAGAACGTTGAAATGATGACAACGATTATAAAGTACTACAGGGGAATGTGTGGAAAGCTCACAATACGGACGGTAGAGCGCTAACGATATGTCACAGAGGTTTATCGTCGACGGCCATGTGAATACACCAAGCAGTCAATAGCCAACTCTGGCCAAAAGTACGTAATGAAGAAACAGTGAACATAGTGAAACACAAAAATGTTGCTGCTAACGTCGTCGATTCATATTCTTCGGTAGGTACCCAGGAGTTTACCACAGTTTGGACAGCAATGTTCCGTATCCTAAGCGAACAGGCTCATAATAATATGGCAATACGGAATGGGAGCTCGCAAAAATTTCCCTTCGGAAAGGTAAAGAACGTACCCGACAGGAGTCAACACAGAATGGGATGCAACAGCAAAGCCAGCATCTGTAATATTATCAGGTTTATTTAATTGGAGACGAGATCTTTGCAAGTAAATGAGTTTATCGGGTGAAATATTATGGAGGAAAACTCACCCAAACAAAGCCATTCCACCGCACAGTAGCCACGTCAGAAGCCCGCTTTTTGGAGATGTTTTAGTGATGATCTGAAACTTTTTGAACGCTATGTGCATACAATAAAATGAGGGCTGGCATACTGCAGTAATGAAGAGAAAATGTCAAAGAGCTGAATTCGAGGTTTGAAATGTCACCTGTTGATGACAATGCGGGCATGTCATCGACGATGGATTTTGGTTGAAAGTGACAGATCCAACGATTATCGTCTGAACTGGAACTGTCCCTGAAATAAGAGATCATTACCTGGTCATTCCGCGTTCGACTTTCAGTGTGGGTTTTCTAATGAGAAAATATCGTACCTGGATGAGGAGGTACCGCATAATTAACGACCGGCATAGTTGGATTCGGTGGAAAGTCAGGGTTCGTCGCTGGTTGCTTCACTTCAGACGGAACGTATGGATTTTGGAGTGCTAGAACTATGTAGTGTAAAAACCGGAGCGAACACAAGGTGTTGTCAGTAGAAGAACTGCATGCATCGACGTCAGTGTCACATCTTTACGACGACCAAAAATTTGGCTTCTGTTGGAAAAGCACACACTGCTGAATTGTATCAGAGACGTGCTTAATACCAACACAAGGCGCTATTCAAAACAGGTAAGCAGTAAAAATACGTTTGCAAGTGCATGAATTTGTTTCCACGAGGATTCGACATCAACGCAATACTTACAGAGATTTCAATGATCAAAATATCCACGTAGGATACCGTACAAAAAACAACTGGGTGTATATTTGTAATAGCTGTCAGAGGTTTTGCTCCTCAACAGACCTACGCTTTTTCTACCAAGCTGTTCAAGAGAAGTTGAACAACAGAGTGCATAGGAGAGAGCAGACCTGAATACAAATAGGTCTGATGTACGTGTCACCATCTCAATGAGTCGAGTGTTGGTCGTTCCGCAGCCGATCGCTTTGAGACCCTACTACGAATAATATGGAAACTTTTTTTCAGGTCTGGGGTTATTCATTGTGATGACACCATGCTTTCGGACAGTATTCATCCTTGTGATTTTTACTCGAGAAAGTTATCTTCGTTCTGGCGTTTACGCAACCTCCTCTCGTTCTCACCACTGAGCGCCGCCGTATTGAGCATTTAATGGTCAAATGAGAGTGAACAGTGTTATAACCGTCTATTAGCCTTAAACGGGGTGATAGCCAGATAGACGCTCTACGTTGTTGATAGATAGAGGAAGAATTGATTGTAAAGGTTGATCCAAAGTTACCAAAAATTGCATACTTTATTTTGTTATTGGCATACGCACGTTGCACTGACACAACACACTGGGAAGGAGCATATACTCACCCTCATACGCTGGGGGTGGCTCGCTCATTCTCTGCTCTGAAACGTATGGTAAGTAGTGAAAATGTGACAGTACATGGTTACCAAACAGACGAGCAGAATGCAATGTTCAGAGATTAAGCGGATGAGACTTACGAGTCCACGAACAGAAGACTAAATATTACTGAGAAGACTACCTTCACGCAGATCGTTAACGTTATAGATCAGGGTACATAAATCAGAAACAGAGTCCTGTTGAACTGACATGGTACGTGAGAGCGCTCCAATCCAGCCAAGTCACGGTGTCTGACATATGCATAATTAAATTGGGTGCTACCAATTAGACACGTTTACTTGGCTAAGGAACTTTCAGTCGACGAAAAGCTTGTCAAGCAAAAACGGTCAGAGCGATCTAGGTTAACACGCTTGCCTACATGTCTTGTCAGTCTTGGATGCGCTAGCCGATTGTCAAAATTGTTCACCAAAAGTTGGTAACCTTATCCACCTAGGAGAGACGATGATGAGCTAGTAAATGAAGTTATTACAAGCCTCTCAATAAGAGGTAGCGTGGAGTTCGTACAAGTGCTGAGGGTAATTATTACGACCAGTGCACATTTCCCACCAATGCTATGTACAGCTGTGTCAGGCAGATGAAGCTGTAGAGTGAATCGAAAATGTTATCTTTGACGCACTAAATTCCTGTGAACACGATCAACTGCATGAAAACACACGTTGAAGGCCATGAGACTGTTTTTAGCCCGTACTTTTCAATCTTTGAAATCCGACAACAGGAACTGATGATATGCGCGAAAATGAAAGCATGGAGAAGCAGCATAGCACACTGTCTGCTGTGGGCGTTATTGACATACTGAACACATGGTGATTCATGACGTTCACGTGGTGAGCGAGTGAGTGTGTGTGTGTGAGTGTTCTCACTAAAAATCGATACAGCGCAGAGGCGTCAAGGCAGCAGTTTTCTTCTTACAGCGACCTCACAGCGCCAAATGAAACTCAACATATTCGGTAGCCAAGAGAACGACATGAGACGGTGTCGCTAGATCTGATGATGACCGGCAGCCACACATTGGGTGACGACCAAAAAAAGTAGGGGTATTGACGGCGATGAGCGCGACGCATCGCGAGAGCTCCGCTACTTGTTCAATCAGAAATCATGACCACTTTCCTAGTCTAAAGTCACCCAATTGTCTGCAACTCCACACAATGGCTCTCCATCATCCCTAGATCAGCACTTCGATGCTATTCAAATAACATTGGTTACTCCATGCTGGACAACAGGCCGTTACAGGTTTCATATATGTAACAAAGTACTTACAGAGGTAACAACTAAGAACATCGATACGGGGTATTTAGATTTTACGGTTGATAAGCCATTGGTAATTGTAGGGGTAGTTTGTACCGGTGCTGCCGTTCTATGTTGTCGATTAGCCTGGTGGCCGGTCAACGGCATGCGTCCACTTGTGAAGATACTGTCATTCTATTATAGTATGGTCGTTGAGGGCCCACAGTGAAACACGCCCATACTTTTTGACGTGCGGCTGACTAGCAAATAGGCTAACGGCGGTCACTCCATCTTTGCGGTGAAACGCTCGCACCGCCGGCAGAGACCCTTATTCTATTTCCGCAGGTGGACTCAGTGTTGCAACTGTTGATTTCAAAGTCGTTGTTGTTTTATTGTTCTTGAGTATAGTGTTTCCCAAAGGCCTGCCATCCCTCCACACTAACCCTCCACTTGATAGTGAACGAATTTCCGAAAAATCCAGCGTAAACCTCCGATTTTTCGAAAAATCCAGTCAAACAGGGGCTTCGGTGAATCACCGTTTCAAGGGCCGTATATATGTAGTGAAAAGAAGGGTGGTGGTGGGGAGCGGTGGTGGTATATAAAAGTACCAAGACTCGTTTACGGCGGACCCGTTGATTAGCATTATCGTAAAAAAAAAGTGTGGCCAGCGTAGCCATACAACCGCGAACAGCGCCGAAGATTCACCGAATTGTACTCAGAATGAAACACCGGCGTTACTGTTATTTGAGGCATGTTCCCATCCGTTCCATATATATCGAGAAATCCTATAGTTGGTTGTCCACGGGTGGACAATGAAGCAGTGTTGGTTGAGCAGCGATGAAACAGTGTTGGCTGGACAGAAGAGCACTGTTGTTGTTTTATCACTGCTTTCAGCGCTCTTACTATAGTTGGTTATCCAGCAGAAGAGCTGAGCAGAGGAGCATCGTTGCTGTGCTATTACTACCTTCAGTGCCCAAATTATCCCTGCTAAAAGTTGTTGATTCGATTCGATGCCCTTCGTGTTCCTCGAGCGAGCAGGACCCACTGGTCTACCGTGGCACGCGACAGGGACGATATGAGACATTATTGGCGCCCGCACGAGCAAATCGATGAGCAACGGGACAGGTTATGAGCTGTCTCTTACTTATTATAGTGTCTACCTTTAGGTGCCCTTCAGGGACTACTCAATGCCGGCACCTTTACCTTTACCTTTAAGGCGTACAGTGAATGAATGTGATCCACTGCAATAGTAGGTGGACATTCGCTTCAGCTAAGTCAGCAGCGGCAGGCACCCCACTCGTTAGCGACAGTCGTTCTCACCTTCGCAATTGTTCGATTATCTATGAGCGTAGAGCACTTCGAAAGTCCTAACATGTTCATTAGTTCTTACATCGCACTCGGTTCGCTATTGTACAATCCAACTGTAGTTATCTGATGAAAAGGAAGGAAGTTGGAATATGTTCAATGTACGCGCTATCATCACCTGTCTAGGTAACTATGTATTATTGTAATACATACATCTACGATGATTATTGAACCGTCTGCGTCTGCCCTATGACACAACCAGCCAATCAGCGGCCTGCCGGCCCACAAACGGCTGCTCAATACACACTAAAAACAAAAATACATGAACTGAAACAAAGATCTGAAATAGAACAAAAAGGATTTAAAATATAACGATTGTCGCAAAGCGACCATATATAATGCACAAATGTAAATAGAAATGTATCCTAATCAACAAGCTTGAAGCAATCGGTTAAACTTATTGGGAGGCTGATCAGTGGAGATGTTTATGTACGTTCCGCCGCGAGCCGGCATAAAAGCGCGACCAGAGGAGGCTCGAGGCGTTTTTTGCTATTGAACGGACGGACCTCTATCCTGGGCACAGGCCCACGTCGCAATACTCCAATAAGTGGTCCCTCAATATCTCGATGCGACGACCGGACCAGAAGGTTGGTAGGCGCTCAATACTCCGTTCATCCCTGATGTGAAGAACTACTAAAGTCACGTCACTTTAGGACACAATCCGGTAGCCAGATCCTCGCCGAATCCCATGTAGATCAATACGAGGTACCGTTAACGCTACCAGTAGCCAGCCAGAGAAATTGAACCCCAGCCTGGTTTTAGGGATGGTCAACGCCCGTCTCAGAAACTTGGAGAGAGATCGTGTCAGCTGAGATCAATCATCTCTTCAGGTACGATCTTTAGCTTACCTCCCTCGATTGACTCTACGAAACCTCCCTATAGAATTCTCCACGAGGTCCGACCAAAACAGGCTACCCACCACCGAACAATTGGACAAAGCGACCGCCTGAAAGTAACTAAAGCTAGGGTGTTACCTTCGTCGAGAGTCTCAATATCTCGAGGTTTAGGGATTTCCGTCGCCAACCGCGAGCCGTAACACAGACACAGGAAATCCGTCAGACCGTCGACTCGGGAAATCCGTCAATCCAGGAAAGAAGAATATCATAGTTCGTGTAAACCAGGTCGATTAGTAAAGGTTCTGTGATTACTAGCCCTACAACATAATAACGCGTGGCCAGTCAATACGACTGTAAGGCGAGCAATTTTAGGAAACTTTGGGAACGCGAAAGTTCGGTGGTAGTTACAACAACGATGAACAAATAGCATGTAGCAGAAGGCGGCGAGCTGAAGTGATGAAATGCGTCCCTGGTAGTACGGTAACGGGTAATCGTGGCGGAAACCCATGTGAGCCACCCATGGCAAACATCGCTTGGGTTTCGCTCTTTATATAGTAGGACAATCTATGTAGTTGTGGCTATCTGATTAAAAGGGAGGAAGCTGGAATATTTTCAATGTATGCGCTATCATCACCTGACTAAGTAACTATGCATATCTACGATGTTTGTTGAACCGTCTGCGTCTGTCCTATGACACAACCAGCCAATCAGCGGCCTGCCGGGCCACAAACGGCTGCTCAATACACACTAAAAACAAAAATACATGAACTGAAATAAAGATTTGAAATAGAAGAAAGAAGATTTAAAATAAAACGATGAACAAATAGCATGCAGCAAAAGACGGCGAGCTTAAGTGATGAAATGCGTCCCTGACAGTACGGTAACGGGCAATCGCGGGACCCATATGAGCCACCCATTTCAAACATTGCTTGGGTTTCGCTTATTATATAGTAGGCCTTATTATATAGTAGGATAGTAGGATAGGATGACCCATCACCGATAGACCCGGCGATGTGACCCGTCGTGGTTATGAAAAGATCGATTATTATGATCGATTACAGTTGGAGCTGGAGGCTTAATTGCTCCTATCGGCGTTAGCTTTCTAGCGTTCCGCACTGGAATTTTGGTCTCTATTGTATTTTTTTTATTCCGTAACGTTTTTATCCCGACCAGTTTCGGGGTACGTCTTTTATGATAGTCGCTCCGTCTTCTTTCTCCTTGGTGCTGCTCCCGCATTTGTTGAGGTGCCACACTGCCATCTTGTCTCAGTCTTGAGCTCCTTGTGGGGTGGCCATATCGTCCTCGATCGCAGGCTCTTGAGCGCCACTTCCTTACATGCGACCATCGATCCGTCTTGTGATCGTGACAGTTTTCCTCCATCAGCCGACCTTTCACACGGGCCTGACGCTGGTACCGACACACTTTTCTGCTACTTCTAAGCTAGGCAAGGGTTTCTGCCTGGAACGGGATTGAACCCTGGTCATCGAGATCTTGAGCCTAAGCTGTTAACCTCTCGGCCATCCCACCCCCTTTGGTCTCTATTGAATGTGCGCGATAAAGCCAGTCTCAGAGTGTTGTCCGAACCCGCTATTTTGTCGTATTGGTCAAATTTAGTGTAAGCATTTAAGCCATTAACAGCTCCTCACAAGAGAGACATTAACATTACGAGACACTGCAAACGTATGTAGCATGTCCCGATAGACCACACGCACGCGGATTTCTACGCGAGCGGCGTCGTTGGCACGTCTCCAAGCAATCGCTGCATTGCACGTTGTGTGCCATTATCAAGAAGTCCTCGCTGTTTACACCATAGTGATCCTTATATGAAGTCCCAATGAGCTGTCACGTTCACAATAAGGTAAGTTGTCCGTCCATTTTAGGTTGAATATCAGCTAACTATCTATCACACTGCTTTCTTTTCATAGATAGGGTCACCTACTATCAAGTCCTGATAGACCAAATGAGTCATACTATGAAAAAAAGTGATGTGCCTTAGGTAACAGTCAAAAGTTCTACGATTTCGTGTTTCCATTAGTAGTAGCTCTCTATGCTGTGATCGTGGGCATATCTTTGCCTTTAGGCTCACTAGATTCTCAGGTTTTTCAATAACGACGTGGATAGGTCATTGGGGTTGTGCAAGGCCTTCATTGTTCGTTAGTTGTTCTCCGATGCGGAAAATTTGTTCTGCACTATACTCTCACTCTTGAGCGTTTTCGCGGCCCACATTCACTGGTAGGATCCTCTACCAAGAAAGCTGGTAAGTTACAAAACATCGAAACATTTTGAGGTTCTTTCAATGTTCTGAAATTACAGCTTCACGATCGAACACCACGCAGCACGATTCAGCACTCCTGTAGGACAATGAAGGGGATGCCGTTTTTGAGCTGCGGGTCACCTCGGTCAGACCTACGAACCATGTTGTGCGATGAAGATGCGATAATCTCGTGTTCACCAAGCATGAAGAGACTTGCAGTTACTTTTGAATGCGACTGTCAGCAAATTTGCAAGACTTGTTAGTGTAGTGCTTGTCAGTTCTACTTGACGGTGTACATTTCAGTTTGGAGTGATTGATGTGCTTGATGCAAACGTTCTTCCACTATATGGGTCCAATAAAGTTGTAATTATTTGTCTGCTAACATTTTAATATCCTCTCTTTACTTCCCTAAGTTGGACACTTTAACCATTAATGCCCTACATCGTCGTAAAGTTTGAAATCCTGTCCTCTTCCGCCTTTTAACACATCGTAAAATGCTACCAAAGCCAGCTGAAGTGGAAATATCGTCGTATATGCACAAGTGAAAATGAACGGACAGCTGCAGCAGTCTACGTCGAACTGCGTATGGATCATGCATACGAGCAGCTAACACGAAGCGCTTTTAATATAGAAACAAACTCGATAACAGATCAGATGAGCGACACACTCTTCACTTTTGAACTTCTTACTTTAGGAATGACGGCTGTTTGGGAACTTGTGGTGTCACAAAACAAGTCTTTTTGCTGCTGTTATTTACGACCCGTAATCGCTGCTACTCATTTTCTTTGTTAATATGAAGATAGTACGAAGAAAATACTGGTTGTAAATCAGTGGCGTAGGAAGCGTGAAGATTAGCGAGTTTCAAACGATATTGATCGGACTCGTGCGATTTCTCGTAGGTTTCTGCTCTGACAGTTAGTTCGTATCGGGTGATTCCATTAACACATCGATATTGGATGATCGACCCCAAGAGAAACACAATTGACCTTTCTAATGTAGCAAACTAGTATTTGAGATTTTTAATAGGGTGTGCACACACACGTATGTATATACCTTCTTCACAGCACCAGTCTTGCTTTGCCTTTCTATCGTTCAGGCAATCCGGATAATGTGGAACAAGCAGCATAAGAGTGTATACATGTGGATGCTTTTTGTTGTTCACTTAAAGCAGCCCAGCGAAAACGTCGGTTCCAATTTCTCCTTCGCACTCTTCGTAATCACGATTCCGACTCGGAAAAAGACTTAGAAGCAAGCCATCGCCGCAACCTTGAGTTTGCGGATCTGGATTTATCCGAGTCCTTTCAAGTTTTCGTTCGCTCACTTCTCTGGCATTCACCGGCACATTGCCTAGAACTACAATGACAATAGTGTTTCGTTACATCTAGCACTGCATTTCTGTGCAAAATTTTTTTATAACCTGTATGCTCTCTTTTATACCCGACGAAGGAATCGGAAAGATGACTCCGGTACGATACTGCTTTGAAATTTTCTACAGAAGAGCAGCTCAATAAAGAAACAACGCAAATGTATTCACCCCATTAACGTAAGCACACCCTTGATTGACCAAATTTGGCTTTGTTTTTGCTCATGATGCTCTAATGGTCGAAGATCCAGTCGACACAAAAATTTCGCATTTTTTAGAGATGTTATTGACATACGTAGTCGCGCAATGTATTGCGATACCCGTTCAGTGGATACGTGTGTTTATACGCAACTAATTTAGAATAGCCTTACGAAGACGAATGGATGTTGACAAGCAAATTTTGAACGACTTTTGTAAGGTGACCGATCAATGATATACGAATAGTGATACCTTTGTAGACAGCGACTCACAAGTGTTCTAACGACTTTTTCTCTTGCTGGATTGAGATTCAATTAGGTGAGTGAAGTCGTTCTAGGATTGCTTTGTATAAGTTGCTTTTAGGAGGTATGCTTAAGGGAGTGCGTAACTGGACAGCCTTCGTTATTGCGTTTGCGTCGCTTTCACATTCGGAGCCGGTCTGAAGCTGCTTTCGCCCATCAGCTATCCAGCTTTAAAGTAGACGCCGTCTATGTGGACGGGTGCATACAACTAGCCGATCGCCATCCAAGGAATTTTCGGCGACACTTCGGTTTTTCTGATTTCTTCCCCTGCTGATCGCGACACTCGGAGCATATGCATACATACAAGAGTGACGCGTGCACCTGTCAGCAGTCATATTTCAGTTCGATGGAACACTCTGTTTGTTTGTATATTCAATAAAGCGTATTTCCAAGCGTGTTATGACTTCTCAATCGAAATTTACTTGAAAAACAACAATTGAAATAATCTCTGCAACGAATTCTGCTGAGTCGTTCTACCGGCTACCGCCGACTAGTGCTGGGTGAGCACATTGAGGAACATTGTCGGTGATGCAGATCCTACGTGCCCATGCGCAACCCCCACCCCCCTCCCCGTTCCCCTTCCCCTCCGGCCACTCTAATACAGGCTATGCGGGCTTGCGCAACACTGCCAACGGCATAACGAGTTTGGCGAGTGGCGATCTTCGGCGAAATCTTCGCGGAACGAGCGCTTTTTCCTTCTGTTTCGTCCGCGGTCCACTTCGTTCTAGCGTGTGAAGCCAGTTCGTAAGCATCGCACGTGCAATGATGACAGTAACACACACGCGCTGTTTCATTTCCTCTCGGTAGCGAGCGGCTTACGTGAAACACCTCATTCAAAACTTGATAGAAACGACAACGTAATTAGTTGCCTAGGGCTAGACACAGGGGCATTGGAACGTGGATAGAAATCTGGAAAACGTAATCGCCGATATAAGCGGTGAAACGCACTGAAGAATTCGGTGAAAACAGGAAATTTAGGAATGAAACGGATCACACATGTGCTTAGTTCCCAGTTCATGCCATACCGACTTGGAAAGCTGATGTTGTAGTTGGAGCTCAAGTTGGAGAAGAATTACGGTTACAGCAGCAATCTTTGCTCGCTGCTCGCTTTTCGAAAAGATAGGGACAAATTTCCTCCAGGACTTGCGAGAACTATCTTCATAATTAAGTTTAAAGACGTTCAGAATTACGTCCTAAATTGACCTGCAACATTTCTGTTGTCGCATCATTACTGTACTATACCATTCTCTCTGATAGGTCACAATTGCGGAGTCAGTCCGGAGGAAATTTTGAAGTAGGAATAGTTGCTTTAACAAAGACTGAAAACCTATACATCTGTATACCAACGCGTAGAAACTACATACGAGTTGGAAATTTGAATGGCATCGTTCAGAGGCGAGCTTTATAAGTCACCTCAGCTTAGTATACTCACAAACGTGGGTGTAGGGTGCGTGTGTGTGTCGCTGCCACACTCAATTACAATAGGTAATTGTGCAGCAACAAAGCCAATTTGATGCGCAGTAGAGTAATCTCGGTTCAATTGTTGGGCAGAGCACCCGAGACGAAATGAGAAGCCGCACTCATGACCGACGACAATTAGGGTCGAGAGATAGAGCGACCATACGGGTTGCAGTGACGAGGAGACGTAAGCTTCACTTCCTGCTTTTCTTGAATAGCTTTCAGAAAATTCATACGATATATCTCTTTTCTTTTGTGCGGTCGTATTTGAAAGAAAATGGTGTCGGAAATTCAGGGCGATTTTCACACGGTTCCTATCCTGCTGTGTTGTCTGCTTCATTTCTTTATCGATGGCGGAATAGGAATGCACGCATTGAATTAGGATATTTTCATAATGAAGTCAGTCATTCATTTTTCCAGAAACAACTGCCTTTTGCAATAATTTAATCCACAGAATGAGGCGCTAGTCGAACCGCGCAAAGCTGAACTTGTTCACGAATCATGATTCTCTGCGTTGGAGTTCTCGTTTCACTACAATCCATTCGCATGATTTGTAAAACACGAATGTTTCTACGCAGCTATTTGAAGGGTCTAAGTTGCTACAATCGAGATTGTGTAGACCTGGTGAAGAAGGCGGAATCAAAGTGGATTGGCTTACTTTTGGTTGGCGGGTTGATCACCTCAATATTCATTTGAACTCTGTTTTTGAGTCAGGTGGTTCATGCTTTTAGAGGTGATAATTTAATGCCCCTAAGGTGAACAGAGATACTCGTCGTCGTCTTCGAAAGCTCCACTGCTGACAATGGACAGCTGCATTGTCATCGTAATTTAGTATTATCAGGGTTGCAAAGTTTTGATGTTCTGCTGTGTTCCTCGTACATTGTTCGCAGCCCCTTCATTACGAAGAAGCGTTTGGGGAGCATCAGTTGCTTTGATGTTTCACCTCCGTTATTGAGCAAAATATACTCCCGAATCATTCGGCTCGATCCCATTTCGAAAAATCTGTTAGCCGGTAGATGTTTTTTTCACTGAAAGTCTTCTCATTAAAGAGGAACCCTGACATGTAAATACGTGCAAGTGTAAAATTTATGGGTGATCAATCTTATCTACGTGAATCCGCAGTGTAATGGAAACATCGCCAACTCGCCCTGATACAGCCGTTACATGCACGAAAAAGCTGAGTGGAAAGCAAAACAAACTCAGTTGTTCAGCTACAGCACAACAACTGCCAAGTAGGGGCGTTTTCAGTTTTAGCCTATTTTGCGTATCTTCTGTTTCAAGCTGCTGCTAATATCTTTCTCGACTCTGCTGAAATTTTCTGCTTAAGACTACAACTGCCAGAATTCCTACCAATGAACCAATCACTTGAGAGCAGGTGATGTAAGGCAAGATCCCTAAGAGTGGTTGATCATCTGCCTATCTAAATACATTGAGATTTCGTGCATAATGAACGCTTGATAGCTTTTTTATTGTATGAGCATAGTGGTTTATTGCAAAAAAAAAGAGGGGACTCAAAGCCTTATTACTAAGCACGAATTCAGAAGAGTGGCGGCTACTACCATAAAACGATGTAGCGGCTCTCGGTGAAGGATGGCGAGGCATTAGAAATTCCTAAACACGGTATACCTGATAACATGCTTGTGAACATTCCTTTAAGCGATCGTGCTTCAACCACCAATGATTTTTCCAGGTACCATAACATTCTCATTTGTCAGTCTATTAGCTTGAATTAGTTTGACACTTGACACTGATTTCAAGGATCTCAAACAAAATTGTATCCGCAGTGCTGTTTTTCACAAGTAATTGATAGACTACACCTAAATAACTCTAAAGCGGTGGTCACGTTTGGCAAAATTGTGCTTTCGTGCTTGCAAAAAGGTTGTATAATATCGTGTTGGAGGTGGAGTCGCTTTTTTTCCTCATTGTAGTTCAGAAATCAGGATGTGCTCTGGCGTTGAGAACGCTGCTCGACTCCTAGGGTAATTAGAATAACAGCAGCTATGATATGTTCGACTAGAAAACGAAAGCGCAGCTTTCATCGGCGGCTTCTGATTTTGGCGGCAATCATTGCGCAAGAGCGACCGCGCGGGTCACCGCCGCAAACCATTCATTAGCGGTGCTTCTCACCTAGCTGAGCTGGTCAATCATCGACGTTTAGCTTTGATCAGTCGCCTTCGAAAATAAGCAAACCATTCAGACGGCTCGCCCATTATCAATTAGTCGCTCATTCTTTCATTACACATTCAAGAGTGCTTCTACATGATTGTCTACACATCAAGTTCTTTCATATACCGTATGAAATTCCGTTCTAGATGTGCAATCTCTGCCTTTCTTCAACAAGCTCTACACCGGCCGTTAAATGCAGCGCCTCAGTCAAAACAGCGTTCTATTCTTTCAAAATGCCCTTCGTAACAAAAACGGGATGTACCAGAAACTTCTTTGATGCTGCCAGTGCCTTTTCTCAACGCGATGAGGGCAATAACGGTATCAAGTGCTGAGACCGGAGAACACTATTGCAGAGTGAGTAGGTACACATGTGCATGTCGGCTGTTACAGATCCCCTGCTCTTCTGCCACAAAGTGTTTGAGTTGAGTCTTATTGAATGCGATATTAGCAATAATGGGCTCTCGGATTCAATAATGCATGCGCGTAGCCTGAGGCTACGTCTTCCGCGGTGGGAATCGCAGCAACAATGGATCAAGCCGTACTTCACGCTTCGGCCACTCACTCGCACACAGCCGCAGAGCATTTCAAGTTAATACGGTAGTTTCGCTTCCGCCAAATTCACCGCAATTAGTTTCATGGGGATTCAGCTCCTGATCATTCCAATATTTGCTTAAAGAATGAAATGGAATAATGAAATAAAAAATACGCCCTTTAGAAGGTAATGCTAGTAGATCGGCATTTTGTCAGCTTATACTTTTCGGGTTGGCATTTATTATGCGATTCAATGTGCTATCTTGTTGTACGGGAACTTTGCATGCGCTATTGGATTAAAACATCTTCAATCTTAAATCACGACCTAGAAAATGTTGATGCGTAAATTGAAGAGTTGTATGAGCCGGGAGGTGTGATTGTATGCAATTCTCCAACACCACCGACATCGCTCCGACGGTTGGCATTCGATTTTCAACGGAATCCCGTCGTATGGCTTTGTGACCGCGAACGACGTATGCTATTGAAGTTATTGTAAATTAAATGTTCAATTTTTGGCTTTGAAACATCACTATCGGAAGAGCAGTTCTCATTCATTCTAACGTACAATCTTGAAAATTACTGATTGAACGGTTGGGAAAAATTGGATTTGTCTCACCTCTGAGTTTGAGCAGAATTCGAGTTCACAAGTGGTGCTTTGTTAACATCCCCGTAGTACACCCACATTGCAATCTACCTCTGCTACGAGCCAGCACTGGAAAATTGTTTGAACACCTGCATTCTAACCATTTCTACAAAAATGTCGTCGTGTACGATTTCGATATTATCAGTAACCTACGCTACTGTCGGTATTCGTTCGGCAAAACGTTCAGCGGCTTGGCCTCGTCGCAATTTTCTGTTCCTTGGTCATTTGACTGAAAAACGCATGGTTACAGCGAGAATGACTGGTACTCTGGTCTACAGTGCTCATAAAAATACTAAAGGTTTTGAATTTGAGCAACGCACTTTGAAATTTGGAGAATTTTGAGGAGCGGGGCGCTAACAAGGCTGACGTTATTGTACCGTTCTTCTTAATTACAATCTGAGGGAACGCCTAATTAGATCGCAACTAATATTTCACACTTCCTCAACCGTGTAAAAGTCGAACAGCATTTCGAATAGGGATAGCCAAGGCGAGCAGTTTGACATGAAACGTGATGAAGAAATGTCCAGGATAAAGCTCAATATCCGAGAATATGGTTCTGCCCCCGAGACTAGTGCGATCGAGGGTTTTGATAACTGTAGAAACATTGCTTTATAATGAGGGCTGGTAGCTGTCAATATTGCTCAAAGTCGAATGTAAATTTTGTGCGCTCGCAACATCTGCTTAACCAAGTATATTACCAGGATTAAATAATCGTTCTTACTTTATATCATACATTACATTTCTAGTTTCCATATGAGGCTTTCGTTCATTAAAGGCTCGCAGACATAAGGTTATTTGATGGTAACAGAGATGAAAACACTAATATTCTCTGCGGCGGACGTACAAGTGTACACTTTTGCGTTGCTGCAGACTAGGTGTTCGATGTTCGCCCTGCGTGTGGATGTTGCTCCATCGGTCTGGGTTGGGTGCTTAGCTTAGCCGATGTCGTGCCAGTCCAGTTCACTTTCGATGAAAACGGGTCATTGCGTAACAATTCGCTTTCATCCACCCACCATCTCCCCAAAAAGCCGAAACAGGATTAGCAAGTGTTTTGGGCACAAAGGCGCGCGTTTCCGACCGCCACCCACTTTCACTTGACCGCCCGGACTTGCCTTCGCTAGCATCCTCCTTAGCCAATCGAGCACTTCGACCTATCTTGCCTTCGTCGTATTTTTCCTGAAGTCGCCTCTTCTCTGCCTCATTTTTCTCCATCCATCCATCCATCCATCCATCCATCCATCCATCCATCCATCCATCCATCCATCCATCCATCCATCCATCCATCCATCCATCCATCCATCCATCCATCCATCCATCCATCCATCCATCCATCCATCCATCCATCCATCCATCCATCCATCCATCCATCCATCCATCCATCCATCCATCCATCCATCCATCCATCCATCCATCCATCCATCCATCCATCCATCCATCCATCCATCCATCCATCCATCCATCCATCCATCCATCCATCCATCCATCCATCCATCCATCCATCCATCCATCCA
Source organism: Nippostrongylus brasiliensis (assembly GCA_030553155.1). Classification (NCBI taxonomy): domain Eukaryota; kingdom Metazoa; phylum Nematoda; class Chromadorea; order Rhabditida; family Heligmosomidae; genus Nippostrongylus; species Nippostrongylus brasiliensis. The sequence goes on from CP130737.1 coordinate 27,876,508, forward strand.
TCCATCCATCCATCCATCCATCCATCCATCCATCCATCCATCCATCCATCCATCCATCCATCCATCCATCCATCCATCCATCCATCCATCCATCCATCCATCCATCCATCCATCC